>OY804593.1:19480572-20085070 GCA_963680895.1 Fragum sueziense
AAAGCCACGCCCCCGTTTCCTGTGCAGTTAAGAAAAACGATGTAATTTTTTGGGAAAATGATGTAATTTTTGGGAAAATGATGTAATTACAGTAAGATCCGCTCGATAGTATGTTTTCATTGGTTGACGAACAGTCAGATAGAGTCTGTATAGTAGATTCTACGCGACATAAACGTTCAAAAGCTGCGCCTTTTGAACGTTTATATTGCGTAGAATCTACTATACAGCCTCTATCTAATACGTAGAATCTACTATACAGACTCTATCTGACTTAGTGTACGCTAGCGGTTCATTGGAGATGGGGGCGTGGCTATGTATAGACGTCACTAACTAGGCGGCAGCCCGTTTATGCGAAATATAGTGGCAAAATTTTAAAATATACTGTAATTTCATTGGTCCAAAAGGTAGACACTATTCACGCAGACTGTCCATACTAGAACTTTTGGGCTGGCAATACATGTACATCTAGAGGCATATTTACACTGATCAATTGTCGTTTACACAGTCCCTTTCACAATCTCAGGGGAAAAAATCACCATAATTAAAAGGTGAGTTTAGCGCTGTATTTTTTTCTGATAATTTTCTTCCAAATTTTTATTTGCAGGCCCAGCACGAATCACAATTCGGGGAATTCCGGCAATACAGGACTGATTGTAGGAATCGTTGTGGGATCCGTAGTTCTAGTAGCCGTTATTGTTGCCGTTATATTTATTTTCTGTTATAGAACTGGAAAAGTGACGACCATAGGGGGATGATCATTGATGTGTTTAATGTGTCGTCGCTTTTCATCGAAAACCACGTAACTGCAGCTTAAAAGAAGCTGCAGTTAAGAGGTTTTTGAAAAACGGCGACGATATGTGTTTTGTTTGTGTTTAGAATCGCTGTTTTGATTAACCCATTACCACACATTGACTCTTTTTGATTCCCTACAAGATACTGACGTTGGAAACGTGGAAAATGAAGAATTTGCTTGTGGCAAGCAATTTCTTCATTTCCCACAATGTTTTCTACCAGGAAAGACCAACAATGTAAAATGGCATTCAACTGATACGGTCATCTGCAACATCTTTGAATTGGAACCAGTCTAAATTTTTGCCTTTGGTATTTATCGTTCAAATTAACCCGAGATATTTGCATATTCGGGTCATATTGGGTCACGATTGTATTGAAATGAAAATTTATTTAGCGTTAAATATTAGTCTTTTTTCATGCAAAGTTTGTGGTGTAATGGTAAGTATCTCTGACTTCAGACCTGACGGTCAAGGATCGAATCTCAGAAGGTGACTATTTTTTTGTTATTAATAAAAAAAAATTTCTGCAATGCTATGTTTGAAATGAAATAATTTAATAAAATAATGAAATATACAGCTGAAATGAATATAAATTTTTTTTAAAAATAAATAAAAAATAAAAATAAACACAAAGAAAGCATAATTATTATGTGGCCCATCACGCTAAAAGGGACCATATCGGATGAGTGAAAGATATCGACCCTAGTCAGTCTGCGCAGTCCGCGCAGCCAGACTAGGGCCGACACTTTTCACATTCATGTAATTTTCTAAATCAGGAATGTTTCCCCTGTCTTACTATATGTACAACTTTCGAATACGGGATCTGGTTGGCCTATGGTGAGTCTGACAATTTTGTCAAAATTTGGATTTTTGAAGTTCGGATAAGGTCCCTTTTAGCGTGACGGGTATTATATCAATAGTAAAATTAAAAGATGTAAAACACATATAGTAAAAAGAAGAAATAAAACATTCAGGTTTGTTTCGAACCTTGATCTTCAATATCATGAGCCCAACGCGCTATCCAATACGCCACGTAGCCAATTTAGTATAATTTATGCGAAAATAGAATCTATATTTCAAAGGTATCTTATCATTTAAGTCGATAATACCTGAAGCGTGAAATCAGTATGCAAATATCTCAAGTTAAAATGAACAAACAATAATGGGTTCACCCTTTCCCAAACAAAATACTTGGGTGTTAATTTATAGAATTGTGTAAGAGAAAATATTGAGACAAAATAATAAAATGTTGATTATCAGCAATTTCTTCTTTTGTCTCATTGTTTCCCAAAGTCTTATTTAAAAGTGTCGTCCGAAGAGGGTCTTTTTTTTGAGGGGGGGGGGGGGGGGGGGGGGCGGGGAAGGTAAAGACAATCAACATGTAATTTGGTCATTTTGAAATTTACACGACATCCGTATGATCGAATACGTATGCAATGTTATCGACGTCGCACGAAACATTCCGACTTCGCGAATCTCAAAGTGGCCAAAATACGGGTAGACTACAGACGTATTCGCCAAAATTTTGTATATATATGATATGCAATATATAGGTCACTATAAATGACCTGGAAAATCATTCATTTAGATTAGCTAGAGATGCTCTGGCAGGTCAATTATCGTGAGCTATACCTCCTAGGCAAATGTCTTATGTTTACTGATTCACGTACTTAAAATTGCAATCCGTTGATCGATATAATTGACCAAACGCCAATCGACAGATCGCTCCGCCCAACATAGAATTTAAGACAAACAATAGGGATGTGATCGTTAATTGGGAACGATTTTATCCAGTTAATCGTGGCGTAATTTCGGACAAACAAAATAGTATTTCGTAGGTGTCGTTATAAAATCTCGTAACTACGGCTTGATTTAAGCCGTAGTTACGAGACATTATAACAACACCGATGGTTTATCAAAACATAATGGTAAACCTAGTCTATTGTTAGCACAAAATTCTTTGCCATTGGTATGTCGATTGTTTTGATAGTCAGTCGATAAATCGATACAATAACACGTGCAACGAAGGACAATTCATCTTCGCAAGCCAAGGGTTCTACCTCCACTTTGTTCACTTTGTTCCTAAGGAACAAAGTGGAAGTAGAATCCTTGGCTTGCGAAGATGAGGACAATTGGGGCATGACATTTTTCTGATCGTCCATTGGCTAATCGATGTTTTTGATTGACAGTCGGCGTTTGGTCAATTAAAAGCCATGCTCGAAATAAAGGTATCGCGTCATGTTGCCTTTGTCAAAATCATGATCCCAATATCCCTTTTTAAAGATAAAGAGCCTTTTACCTCATACCCAATTCGAACGAGGGATAGCCGTTTACAATCTGGTCACATTATCCCATTACTGCACAGTGGCACCTTTTTTCATCCCATTAAAAAGGTTTTGGGAAAAACATTGTGGAAAATGAATAATTTGCTTGTAACTGGCTTTTTTCCCTTTTTCCACAATGTTTGTAACCTAAACGGCAAGAATTTTTAATATTGTTAAACTCGAAATTGTCTTCTGCAACACGTTTCAAATTGGAATTGTTCAAACTTTTGTTGTCTGGTAATGGGTTAAATTCAAACATTTCCAGGTTTTCCTCCCCTGTAAACGGAGGCTTTGCAAGACATTCGGGGGGATAGAATGTTCCAATTTGAAGCCTGTTGCAAAAGACAAAATTAATTTGGCGAAAACATGATTTGTGTACAATATAGTAATCCTACAAGCAATATTTAAGAAAAAGGATAAAACGTTGATTTTAAATTAAGAATATCTTCTTTCGTTTCAAAATTTTCCAAATTCTTTTCTAACAGGGACGTCAACACCTGGTCTGGTTTGGACATAAATAGTTTTTAATCATTTATGAAGATCTGCTTGCACTGGCTTCTGGATGTTCGGTTTGGCCGAGAGCGGTACATATCGTCGGTTATATACTAGGGCGAAAAAGAAACCGGGTACATTATGTATGAAGCGTAATGACCTAGAGTATTGAACGTCGCTCAATTGATGAGTTGGCCAATGTCGTACCTGTAAAAAAATCACACGATACTTTCCTCGTCGCATCCGAAGGTGAAAATGCTCAGATGACAAAACTATGCAGACGATGGTCATAACAGCAAGCGTTTCTTTTTCGTCGTAGTATATAACCGACGATATCGACGTTTTCTACAAAAATCTAGTAACTGCAGCTTAAAAAAGCTGCAGTTACTAAGTTTTTAGTTGAAAAGCATCGGAATAGTCCTGTCTAGATTGTCTGAAAGGACAAGGGCAGATAAATCAGGGACCAACGCAGTAATCCAAATGTGAAAGATTAAGTGCATTATAGACTGGTCAAGATCAACTAGCAATTATGGAAAGCATAATGCACCCTGTTCAAACTACACTCAGGAGAAGTGAGACCATTTGGTTGAATGCCACAGTTTGGCACCTCTTTCAATTACAAATGTTCTTAAATGCGACGACTGGATCACTTTTCCATGGATTCTTGTTGTTTCTCATACCAGTACCATCCCAAAATCCTTTCTGGGTCTCCAGCTGCTCGTCTAGACCACAGGGAATTACATGTATAACGATTTTTATGGTGACTTCTTCAATAACGTGTTATTGAACGACACATCACAAAAATCGCTATAATTCCCTGTGATCTAGACGAGCTTTACGATTATCAAACCATTGGTGGAATAAACATGTCAGAAAGGATATTCGTTGCGGCCGAGGATCGAGCCCGGGACCTTGAAAGTGAGAGTCTGATGTGCAACTAAACTAATTGTGCTGTGACGAGTTCGGTGAGATTAAGAGGTTTGAAATGCCTCTTTTTTCCCGTTTTTAGATCTTACTCCTGATTACCATGTTCTTCAGCACACTTCATTTTGTGAATTTAACCCTTTCCCAAATCATACCTGTTTTTGACAGCCCTGCTAATAATGGCTTGAGAAAAGATTGAAGCAAAAGAAGAAAATGTTGATAATCAACATTTTTTTCTCTTGTCCCAAATTTTTCTAGGCTGCTTTCTGCACAAAAACAATCTTAATCAACATCCATATTGTCCCCTGGAGTAGTTTTGAGTCTGACCACCCAAAAATTTAGCTGATTGGGAAAGGGTTAAGATAAAGACGTATCTTTCCCCTGATAGGACAACTGATCGTTGAAGAGAGGAAAAAGAGAAGAAAGTTGCGTTTGTATTCTTCATATTATTTTAATGGTTAGATTGTAAATATCTATTTTTACACAATGAATCAAATTTCTTCACATTTTTTATACATATCACATTTAATAATACAGAATTATTTGAGACAGTATTTGAAAAGGGCTCTTATGGCATTAACCTGTTTCCACACATCGACGTTTTCTTACGCCCTACAAGATAAAAGCGTTGGAAAACATTGAGGTAAATGAAGAAATTGCTTGTGAAAACAAGCAATTTCTTCATTTCCCACAATGTTTTTTATACCAAAGACAAAATAATTTTAAATTTAATTCACACGAAACTTTCGTCTGCAGCATCTTTGATTTTGGGGCCAGTTCAAATTTTGCAGTTTGGTAATGGGTTAATTAAATACCAATATGAATCCAGATCATTCTGTGCATACACAGTCATCTTCGCAAGCCAAGGGTTCTAGATCTACCTCCACTTTGTTCTTTACGTTCGTAAGGAACAAAGTGGAGGTAGAACCTTTGGCTTGCGAAGATGACACACATTCTAATCAAGATCCATGATGTTTTATTATAACACTTTTCCGTAAAATCGATATATATCGAAAGAAGAACTGCATCGGGTTTTATTTGACCAATAAAGACTCTATGTAATAATTCTTTGTGTATGCGCCAAAACGTTACGTGGCATCAAGGTAACATCAAATGACGTCATCAATGACGTCACTTAATCACCAATGCATTTCCTACGCCGAAAACTAGATCATGACAGAATTTCCACAAAATAACACAATTAGAATGTGCGTTTTGTTATTTAGAGTGTTATAATGGAGATAATAACAGGTTTAGAGGTCTTTATTTGCCAAATAAAAACCTCTGTGCTCTGAACTACATGTTTAAGCAAATACCTTGGCGCGGAGCGCCTCGGTTTTTACCTACACATGAAGTCCGTCGCACATTGGGTTTTATTTGGCAAATAAAGACCTCTTAACCTGTTATTATTTCATAATTATAGCTTCTTTTGACAGCTTTGGAAAGCAACATTGACCATGATCAGGCAGCACTCAGGCACACATTCATCTGAATCATGACATTTTACCCTTCACAAACAGGACAAGGTTTTCACGTTCGTAATAGAAATTGCATTGAAAAACATTGAGACAAATGAAGAAAATGCTGATAACCAGCATTTTCTCCTTTTGTCTCAAAATTTTCTGTATTATTTTGTATACAAATCAATTTGCTATCAAAATCTTATTTGTCGTCTGCAGTAGCTTTCAAATTGAAGCACCCCAAATTGTTGCTGTTTGGGAAAGTGGTAAATGCCATTAACCCTTTCCCAAACAAGACCTGTTTTTATGTCCCTATAAGAAAAGGCTTGGGAAAATATTGAGGCAAAAGAAGAAAATGCTGATAATCAGCATTTACTACTTTTGCCTTCATATTTCTTATGCTATAATGTACACAATTTTTTTATCTTTACCTGCACCCATGTTGTCGTCTGCAGCAGCTTTCAAATTGGAGCACCCCAAATTTTTGCTGTTTGGGAAAGGGTTAAATGCCATAAAGAACCTTATTTCAGATTTTGAATCATTTGGTTGTAATATTAGGACGGATACATTGCACAAACAAATATATAAATAGAATTTTAGATAAAAATAATCTGTGAAATCAAAAACAAATTACATATCTTAATGAGACATTAATGGGTTCTGAATTAGAACCATATTACCCCTTCTGAGACAGTCCACGGGTTTTGTAACCCTAACAAAATATAAAATGATGAAAACATTGAGAGAACTAAAGCTTTCGTCAGCAGCGTATATTATGCCTGAAGCAGTTATACCTTCACCAAACAAGACTGGGTTTTGACATCACAAAAGGTCAACAGAAAAAGCTTGTGAAAACATTAAAGAAGAAAATGCTGATAACCATCAATTTCTACTTTTGTGTACATATATTCTGTACTATTTTGTAAATAAATCCTCTCAATATAACAAGAGCTTCGCAGAGCGGCGCATATACGCCCGAGAGGGGCTTGTCAGTAAAAATTGGCCATTTTTTCAATTCAAAGGCAGATAATTCAAACATGAAAAGTTATCAATTTTTTGTTTGCACAACAAGACACCATAGAGATTCATTGTGGCTAGATTAAATTCTAGTTGAAACTGTAGAAGTAGCACACAGGAGAAAATGGGCATTTTTGAGAAAATGGGCATTTTTCCTTAAATTCAAGGGCAGATAATTCAAGAATGAAAAGTTATCAAAATTCTGTAAGCGGTGTGCACAACTAGACACCATGGAGATTCATTGTGGCAAGTTTGATCAAATTCTGATCAAAACTGTAGGAGGAGTTGCGCACACAAGAAAATGGGCATTTTTTTAATTCAAGGGCAGATAATTCAAGAACGAAAAGAGTCATCTGAATTCCGTAAGCGAGGTGCACAACTAGACACCATGGAGATTTATTGTGGCAAGTCTGATCAAATTCCGATCAAAACTGTAGGAGTTGCGCACACAAGAAATTGCTAACGGACGGACGGACAGACGGACGGACAGACAGACAGACAGACGGACGGACAGACGGACGAGCAGGGCCATAACATAATACGACCCTTCGGGCGTATAAAAATATGGATCTATTTATTTGTCTGCAACAGTGATAAAATTGGAACAGTCCTAAGTTTTTTTTGTTTGGTACTGGGTTAAATGAAAATACATTGGCAATAACTCAGAGCATTCAATAAAAGGGATTGAAGTCATTCTAAATTTGTTATTTCAAATCAAAACCCTATGTTGTGGTTACTCCATGGCATGATTAAAATGAGTACACACAACATAGGAATTGATGAATTGAACAATCAATGAAATATTGCATTTTGAAAAGCCTTTACCACCTTTTATCTGTACCTCTGAATTCAACTAATATTTTCATGATATCTTGAGGCATCATTTCCTGCGATTTCAATAGGTCCTTATCAGACAGTTCAGACAGTTCATTTCCTCACCCATTCCCAGACAACAGAATTTTAGATTACACTAAATTGTAGAGTTACAGATGACAAATGTGAATGAATAAATAAATGCAAGCTTTGATCTAAAAGTACAGAAAATGTCAAGGAAAAAAAAGACATCTAAATACATTCTCTAGATATTTTCTATATTTTTTGTAACATTCATCTAGTCGTCTCCAACACCTTCAAATTTAGATCAGTCTAAAATTCTATCTTATGGGAAAGGTTATGCCAAGGATGAGGCATTGGAGTTGGGCCATAAGGACAACAACATGTATTTCCTTAATCTATTCCAAAACAAGAGCTGGTTTTGACATCCCTAAGAGAAAAGGCTTGGGAAAACATTGAGACAAAAAGAAGAAAATGCTGATCAGCATTTTCTCCTTTTACCTCAATATTTTCTGTATTTACTGAGCTATATCGCACACAAATCCTTTGTCTATAAACATCCATTATTTCATCTGCATCAGCTTTCTAATCAGACCACCCTAAAATGTGTCGCTTGGGAAAGAAATAATCTTGTCCTCTGCAACACCTTTCAATTTGGATCAGTCTGAAATTCTATCTTGCAGGAAACAGCTAGCCCACAAAGCACCATTTGGAGTTCTGTCAAACGGCCCTCTATCGTACGGTCATTTTTAGGTTTTTCCGTCAGTCAACTGCTTGCTCTTTATCATCTTCTATTGTTGCGACTGTTATTCATTCTGTAAGAGAAATAACAAAACATATAAACATTAACCATTGTCCTGCTGACTTTAAATTTTCTTCCAAACAAACTCCCAGTTTAAGAAACCTACAATAATGGAGTAGAAGGCAGGCAGTGTAGGCTAAGATCAGACTGCACGTCTGTGCAGGCTGATCTTAGCCTATACTGTCTGCCAAAGCTTTGTTCAAAACAGTATATTGACGTAAACAGCATGAGGTTAAATATAAGTTTTGAAGTTGAACATTGTAAAGAAACCTTGTAGCATTTGAGACCAGATTGGATCCAGATCAGCAAGTGCATATGCACAGTCTTATCAAGATCTATGACATTCTTTTGTAACATCATTTTCAGTGGGAACTTTAATCCATTCCCACATACTGACCCTTTTCGACACCTCACAAGATTAAGGCTTTGGTAAACATTGTGGAAAATGAAGAAATTGCTTGTAGCAAGCAATTTCCTTATTTTCCACAAAGTTTTCTAACCCAAAATATAAATATGTTTATAATTCTATCAATTATACATTGTCCTCTGCAACTCCTTTCAAATTTGAACAGTCCAAATTTGTGCCGTCTGGTAATGGGTTAAAAGATTGTTGACTGCAGTAGCTTTCAAATGAAGATTATGCTCTTTTAGGAAATGGTTGAATTAGTTATCATTCAAAATTTTAAATTAATTAACCTCCAAAGTTACACACAAAATATGATTTTTTTTTTAAAATACTTGTGGAGAAAATGGTTGCTAAATTTCCAATTCAAGTTGTGATAGCCAACCAGACAGATCGACATACAGACAATAGGTAAATATTAACAATATGCCTGACTTTATCTGTGCAGAAAATATTGAAAATAAAGCTGTTGTCTAAACTATTCTAGCTAAAATAAGAAAACAAAATCATAAATATAAATATCACTTGGAAGAAAACATTGTAAAAGTCTACATTTTAAAGTGCCAGCTAAAAAAGTGTTATCTCTTTAGAAAAACAAGATGTGTTTGTGAAACACCAATGCAACTGAAATGGCTAATGTTAAGTTTTTTTTGTTAAGATTCACATTAAGTTTTGAACAGACAGAAATGTCGATGACAGACAGACAGACAGACCGATAGACACAAGTAAAACAATATGCCCCAATCTTTCCATATGCAGGCATAAAAATTCTTTCAAAAGTGAAGATTTTCTACATGGATTGCTATCAAACAGACATGATATACAAAAGTTTTTAACTATTTGATAAATGTTCCATACTATTGTTTGATTTTTATATTGATAATTCATAAACTTTGAAAGCTTTTTTCCAGAAAAAAAAGTTATTATCGAATTTAAATGTTACTAATGTGCAATTATACAGTGGCTATCTACACACAATAATTGAATAGCTAAAAACACAAATATTCTAGCAAACAACTACCAATTTAAGGCTTTTTCCCAAAATGCTTTCATGATAAAAACAAAATCACCATTTTCCTGATTTTTTTTGTGCTATATCACACCACCAAATTGTTAAACCACACAAAGATTTAAAAGTAAAATGATGGGATTGTGAGTAAGAAGTGACTTTCACAACAAAACTAGAAAATATTGTGATTAAGATGTATATGTTGACAAATAACCAAAGGCAACAAGAGTTCTGCACTATAATCTTTGGTCAGCTTGCTTTAAGGTAGTCCAGCCCTAATGAGATTTACAGGACATAATCTTTTGGGTGACGTCGTTAACATTCGCTTTGTATCCGAAATTATTGGGGCGTTGTTGTAAACATTTGGCGGTGGAACATTCCATTGCCAAATGTTTTTGATGTCGCGCGAATAATTCCAACACTGGTAAATCTCATAAAGGGGTGAACTACCTTAACTGCTTCATAAGTAACATTTTCTACTTTCTCCTGGACACCTAATGTCTCATAGTTTCACCAAGGATAACTTTATATGAAATCTAAATCATTTCATTAGCATATCTGTTTCTAGACATGTACCATTCAAAATGACTATTGTTTGTTAAAAATTTTCACTGACGCATATCTATTTTGCAGAACTCTTTTCTAGCAGAGAGGCAGGAGAAAGAAAGAGAACAGGGGTGTGGATATCATATATTTTCCTTTTTTCTTATTCTTTAAATGACTCTGATGATTTTCTGCATATACAAAGAATGCCCTACAAAAGTCTGTGAACACAATCTCCCACTTCAGAAAAACTAACTCTATGCCTTGCTGTATCTTGAACATTTGGGTTGCTTTAGCAGGCAGCATAAAACAAGATCAGACTGCACATTACCACAGCCATATAAAAGTTGGTAGCACCATAAACTCTCACACTGAGTCATGAGGTCCGGAGTTTGATTACCAGCTTGTCACAAGCAATTTCTTCATTTTCCAGTGTTTTTTTCCAAAGCCTTTATCCAGTGGGGGCATCAAAAGGTGTCATTGTTTGGGAAAACATTTTTAAGTTTTACATAAGAAATCCACATCCCTGGTGAAAGTAAAGGTTGATGGCCCAGTGCGAAACAATCGCAAGTGCTTAAATGTCAGCTGGTATAATGAACAAGTGTCTAAAAAGCTTCTTGAGACAATATGGATCCAAGTCAGCCTATTCAAATGTGTATGCAGAGTCTGATCTGGGGTGGTATTAATCAACTTATTCAAAGCTTACCCTTCAAATTCACATGGCTTGTATTGTAATTTTGCTTTGGACAATCAATTTAGAAAAGTAGGTAAATATGTTTTGAGAGATTCAAGCTCATATATAGTACAAGCACTTGCAATGGTTTTGCACTGCGCCATCAGTGTGCATTAAAAGAGAGTGCAGAATCACCTGCAGAACGCCGGGGCATGTCTGAGGGGGAGATTATCTGAAACAACTTTGTGCGCTCTTCAACAATTGTAATTCAAAATTATCTGTATGAAACCTACTTTTTTACACGACTCATTATATTGCTTGGACAAAAGATAATCTTAACCCTTTCCCAAACGATAAAATTTTGGGTTGTTCCAATTTGAAAGCTGCAGAAGACAAAATGGATGTCTACAAAGAAGACATTGGTGTATGATGCGACACAGAAAATATTGAGGCAAAAGGAGAAACTGCTGGTTATCAGCAGTTTCTTCTTTTGTCTCAATGTTTTTCCAAGACATTTCTAGTAGGGACGTCAAAACCCGGTCTTGTTTGGGAAAGGGTTAAATGACTTTGTAATACAGTTTCTGGTACTTATCGATTCAAATATCATTCATAGAATCTTATTTATCATCTAGTGTTAATTTTAAAAAGACAAAAATTAATGAAAATCAATTTGTTTATTAGTCAAAAGACTGCAATATAAGTTAGAAACATCACAGATGAGACATTGATATTAATAACAGGCTGTCCAGCACCTTCAGTACAAAAATTAGGGCAAATTTTAGGGACAAAAAACGAAAAAATAAGGGCAATTTTAGGGCTAAAATTAGGAATTTAGTGCTTAAGTAGGGCTGTAAAGTATACAAGAGGACCATGATGGTCCTATATCGCTCACCTGAACCAAAATGATATGAGCAACACTTTTGTTCAATTCAATTAATATTTATAATGACTTTAAGACTGAAAACGAACTTATGGTCAAAAACGTTGTGAAAATCGACTTCATCCCAGATTGTGTCCAAGTTTTCTTTTAATTGATTATTAAATGTAGATTCTAGAGTGTAAACAATGTCGAAAACGGCAGAAAATGGCAGTTTTATCAAATTCAAGGGCACATAACTCTCAACTTTCTGATCAGATCAGACTGAAAATGAGTCATCCCAGATCTTATGGTTTCTAACATTGTCTCCAAGTTTTGTCTTAATTGATTAATAATTGTAGATTCTAGAGTGTAAACAAGGTCGAAAACGGCAAAAAATGGCAGTTTTGTCAAATTCAAGGGCACATAACTCTTAACTTTATGATAAGATCAGACTGAAAATCAAACTCATCCAAAATCTTATGGTCCCCAACTTTGTGTCCAAGTTTTGTCTTGATTGATTAATAAATTATTGTAGATTCTAGAGTGTTAACAAGGTCGAAACCAGCCGAAAATGGCAATTTTGTAAAATTCAAGGGCACATAACTCTGGTCTTTCTTGTCAGGTCAGACTGAAAATCGAAGTCATCCAAGATTTTATGGTCACCAACATTGTGTCAAAGTTTTGTCTTGATTGATTGATATTTGTAGATACTAGAGGGTAAACAATGTCAAAACTAAGTATTTTTCGCATTCAAGGGCAGATAACTCTAAACTTTCTAGTCCGATCTGACCCATAATCAAACTCATCCAAGACCTTATAGTCATACATGTTTTGACCAAGTTTAGTCAAGATTGGCTTATATTTGTAGATGCTAGAGTGTAAACACGAAATTGTGGACGGACAGACAGACAGACAGACAGACGGACAAAAAGTGACCACAATAGCTCAACCTTGAGCACTTCGTGCTCAGGTAAGCTAAAAAACAGACTGATTATTTCATTATTAACAAGAGGGCCAAGATGGCCCTGTATCGCTCCACTGGCTTTTAGACAATTAGACTACGAAATTCTTCAAGGAATACAATAGAGGTTTATCCAAAGAAAATTCATGCTACGCAGAATGAAATTCAATAAATGATTAAGGAGCAGTATTGTTTTTAAAATTTTCTTAAAACAAGAGGGCCAGAATGGCCCTATATCGCTCACCTGAAAGAAGTTTGTGACACGCCCACTTTTTTTTTACAAATCAAAAATTCGTGAACAAATTTTGAAAAGGGTCACTCAAGGAACATTGTTGCCAAGTTTGGTTCAAATTGGCCCAATGCTTCATTTTTAAAAAGTTTTCGTATGATTTCTCTAAGTCTGATAACACTGCCCTTCCACACCCACATTTTTAGACGACAAAGAAAATTTGTGTACGCATTTTTTAAAGTCACTCAAGGAAAATTCTCGCTAAGTTTCGTTCAAATTGGCCCAATGTGTTTTTAAAGAATTTTCTTAGGGTGTCTCTAACTTCGATAAGCCACGCCCTGCCACGCCCGCTTTATCTGACAAATCAAAATCCGCAAACAAATTTTAAAAAGAGTCACCCAAAGAATAATTCTATTAAGTTTGGTTCAAATTGGGCCAACGGTTGATTTTTGAAGAATTTTCTTAGGATTTCTCTAAGTCAGAGAAGCCATGTCCTGCCACACCCACTTTTTCTGACGAATCAAAAATTTGCGAACAAGTTTTGAAAAGAGTCACCCAGGGAACATTACTGCCAAGTTTGGTTCAAATAGGGCCAACGGTTGATTTTTAAAGAATTTTCTTAGCATTTCTCTAAGTCCGATAAGCCACGCCATTCCACGCCCACTTTTTTTGACGAATCAAAAATTTGCGAAAGAGTTTTGAAAAGGGTCACCCAAGGAACAATTCAGCCAAGTTAGGTTCAAATTGGCCCAATGGTTGATTTTTAAAGAATTTTCTTAGGATTTCTCTAAGTCCGATAAGCCACGCCCTGCCACGCCCACATTTTTTGACAAATCAAAAATTCGCAACCAAATTTTGAAAAGAGTCACCAAAGGAACATTCCTGCCAAGTTTGGTTCAAATCGGGCCAACGGTTGATTTTTAAGGAATTTTCTTAGAATTTCTTCAAGTCCAATAAGTCGCGCCCTGCCACGCCCACTTTTCCTGACAAATAAAAAATTCACCAACAAATTTTGAAGAGTGTCACCCAAGGAACATTTCTGCCAAGTTTGGTTCAAATTGGGCCAATAGTTGATTTTTAAAGAATTTTCTTAGGATTTCTCTAAGTCCGATATGCCACGCCCTGCCACGCCCACTTTTCCTGACAAATAAACAATTCACCAACAAATTTTGAAGAGTGTCACCCAAGGAACATTTCTGCCAAGTTTGATTCAAATTGGGCCAATGGTTGATTTTTAAAGAATTTTCTTAGGATTTCTCTAAGTCCGATAAGCCACGCCCTGCCACGCCCACTTTTTTTGACGAATCAAGAATTTGCGAACAATTTTTGAAAAGGGTCACCCAAGGAACATTTCTGCCTAGTTAGGTTAAAATTGGCCCAATGGTCGATTTTTAAAGAATTTTCTTAGGATTTCTCTAAGTCCGATAAGCCACGCCCTGCCACGCCCACATTTTTTGACGAATCAAAAATCCGCGAACAAATTTTGAAAAAGGTTACCCAAGGAACATTCCTGCCAAGTTTGGTCAAAATTGACCAAATGGTTTAGGAGGAGAAGATGTTAAAAGAAATGTGAACGGACAGACGGACGGACGACGGACGGTGAGTGACCACAATAGCTCCCCATGAGCACTTCGTGCTCAGGTGAGCTAATTACACTATGCTTCATATAGCGAAAAATAAGCCTAGCCCACAGCGGCCAAGCTTTTCATCCAATTGTGATGGAATTTGGAAGAGATTCATGCGAAGTTTGGTAGAAATTGGTCCTGCAGTTTTGGAGAAGAAGAATTTTCAAATATTTTTCGAATATTTAATTCAATTAAATTGATTAAAATTAAAGTTATACACAGAATTTATCTTTTTGAAGGGATTAAGAAGAGATTCATACAAGGAAGATTTCTGTGAAGTTTGGTTGGAATTGGTCCAGTAGTTTTGTAAAAGAAGAATTTTAAAAAGATTTTTCGAAAAATTTAAATCAATTAAATTAATTAAAATTCAAGTTCTGCGCGGATTTTAATCGTTTGAAAGAATTTGATTCATACAAGGAAGATTTCTGTGAAGTTTGGTTGAAATTGGTCCAGTAGTTTTGGAAAAGAAGAATTTTTAAAGATTTTTTGAAAATTTAATTCAATTAAATTAATTAAAATTTAAGTTATAAACAGAATTTATCTTTTTGAAGGAATTAAGAAGAGATTTATACAAGTAAGATTTCTGTGAAGTTTGGTTGAAATTGGTCCAGTAGTTTTGGAGAAGAAGAATTTTTAAAGATTTTTCGAAAATTTAAATCAATTAAATTAATTAAAATTCAAGTTCTGCACGGATTTTATTCTTTTGAAGGAATTTGGTAGAGATTCATGCAAGGAAGATTTCTGTGAAGTTTGGTTGAAATTGATCCAATAGTTTTGGATAAGAAGAATTTTTAAAGATTTTTCGAAAATTTAATTCAATTAAATTAATTAAAATTTAAGTTATACACAGAATTTATCATTTTGAAAGAATTATGAAGAGATTCATACAAGGAAGATTTCTGTGAAGTTTGGTTGAAATTGTTCCAGTAGTTTTGGAGAAGAAGAATTTTTAAAGATTTTTTGAAAATTTAAATCAATTAAATTAATCAAAATTCAAGTTCTGCGCAGATTTTATTCTTTTGAAGGAATTTGGTAGAGATTTATGCAAGGAAGATTTCTGTGAAGTTTGGTTGAAATTGGTCCTGTAATTTTGGAGAAGAAGAATTTTTAAAGATTTTTCGAAAATTTAATTCAATTAAATTAATTAAAATTCAAGTTCTGCACAGATTTTATTCTTTTGAAGGAATTTGGTAGAGATTCATGCAAGGATGATTCGTGTGAAGTTTGGTTGAAATTGGTCCAGCAGTTTTGGAGAAGAAGATGTTTAAAGAAAAAAGTTTACGCACGGACGCACGCACGGACGGACGGACGGACGGACGGACGACGGACACAGGGCCATGACATAAGCCCCGCTGGCCTTCGGCCAGTGGAGCTAATAATACAAAACTCACTCTTTTATCTTCATAACATTTAAAGCATCTTACAGTCTAATTGTCTCAGCTATTTGTTGAGTGTAACCTGATGGGCATTTGGACTTCTTTTCAGTTGCCTTGAACTGCCATATATGAATAAGACACTTACAAATGACCAGATAGCTACCTAGTGACTAAAGAGGTCCAAATGGCCCTAAATAACTCACATGAGAAAGCCTCAAGACATCTACTAATGTTCCAGGCATAAATCAAATGCCTAATTTGATTAAGAGTCATGAGACAATGGTACACATTAAATTCCAAAGCTTTTTAACTTGGGAATCATTCCTGTAGAGATCCAAGATATAAAATTCAAAGTCTTTAGACCTTATGGTTTTGGCAAACACCATTCTAAAAAAAATCCCTTTTCTTCATGATTGGGAACCCACCACTTAAGACATATTTTCAAAGCACTTTGACTTAGGCCCATTATTATACTATTCTGGGATGGATTCATGAGACAAAACAAAATTTCAAAGCTTTTGGAGTAACAGTTTGGAAGGAAAGATGGCCATGTGCACAGACATCCCTCTGTGTCTATATTAAACCAAAAAACTAAACCATTTAGTTATTCTGATATAAATTGATACTATACTACACAAAAATTTCAAAACTCTAGGTCAAACAGTTTGGGAGGAGAAGGTTGTCAAAGTTTTCCCTGTTTGTCTTGCAGGTTCCAACATTAACTTGTTTAGTTACCAAACACTGCAAACAGTCTGGATTGTTGCTGCCAAATGCTGCAAGCCCTGACCAGACAGGAACTGGTCCTGACCAAATATTTGTATTGGAAGGATAATATGGAAAAGGTGTAAACTACAATTCTTTCATAAGCGTAAAGGCCAGTTTTGGATCACAAATGAATAAATATTTAAAAGGGCCCATATGTTCTTGTTGTGTCACTTATTCTGTGTTTTCATTATGGTAATTGTGACTAAGGCTGACCAGTTGGTCTTGTATCTTTGGGATCTAACTAGCCCTGACCAAGCAGCAGGCAGGTAAATGTCTGTCAGGCACAGGGTGATGTTGATCCCTGTCTTGTGAAATGTATTAACCTACAGCATATGTGGTAGTGCTAATTTTCAATGGATAGTGATAATTTGAAGATGCTACATAGGAAAATAAAAAGCCCTAGGCCTTATCAATTGAGAGGAAAATATTGTAAAATATCGTCAGTGCTTATTTTCAATCCATGGTAATCATTTGAAGTTTTTTGAAAGAGATCCCTGAGATAATGCCATCTACAAAATTTCAAAGGTCTTGGCCAAATGGTTTAAGGAAAAGCATTTTCTATATTTGAAACCTCAAATCCTAACCTGATAAAATTTCGAAGCTCTAGGGCAAATGGTTTTGGAGATTTTTAAGTCATTGTGCAGAGATATTCTGACATACGGCCAAATGGAAGGGGAGCCTTCACAATAGCTCACCTTTGAGCATTTCGCATTCAGGCCTGGTAAAAAATTAGGAATTGCAAGAAAAAAATAAGGGCTTTTTTAGGAATTCCCCTTGTTTTTATCATTTTTTTAGGAATTTTAGCCAAGTCCAAAAAAATTAGGATTTTTAGGAATTTTAGGGACACTGGACAGCCTGTAATAAAAGCAAAGTTATTTCAACAGACATTTTTTATAGTAAATAACATTGCAATTTGCAAGCAAATTCATATACTAGACTATTGCTTTCTTTGCTAAAAATCATCAAATCTGTTTCCTAGAATTTGCTTCATTGAAAGACAGCACATCAAAAACAAAACGCTCTCAACTTCCAACAGATATAAGTGATATTAATTTGTATTAATTTCAATTATTTTTGATAATTATGAGCTGTTGATTTTTTGTAGAGTACATAAAACAGAGAATATCTGAATAGATAGTTATAAAAAGATTGTTTATACTTTTCTAGTTATCTACTTTCTTGGTTGTTTCTGCCTAGGTCTTCTATGTCTAAATATTCTGCGACAGATAGGATTTTTCTCTCAGAAATTTAAAGTCCATTCAAGTTGTTTCGAAAACAGCATAAGGCACTACAGCAATGTAATCACAAGAAAATATGGGTTCTTTAATGCTTTACCCAAAAGCAAAATTTTGTTATTGTTTGTTAAACACATTTTTAGAGAATGAGTTGAAATGAATCAAACATTTGAAATAAACTTGGAAACCCTTTATGGAGGCGGATTTGCACGAAGAGTTTGGTATCTAATAATTGGTGGAATACTTTGACATCCTAGTTATAAAGCAAACTGACAATATGACTTTGTATGTAGAATTGCTTTGTGCTGTTTTGTTAACACTAGAAAGGCTATAAACTACAAACTTCTTAACTTTTTCAGATTGATCATATAAACATTTAATAGTTAACTGACTGATAAATTTATCACTCCTTCAAAAGTTTGAAAACTTAATTGAATTCTAAGCAAAATTTTGAAGAGAGAAATGATTAAAGATATGTGAAATATTTTTTTTTTCTTCTGACTGTTATGAATACACATGTATTATAGCAAAATGGTAAAATTAAGGCCATTCTATTTTCAGAATGTTGAAATGAATCTAAATAGCCAAATGGTGGGTATACCAAGTAAATTATTTTATTCTGAAGCCAAACACAAAGCTGCCAATGTTTCACGTAATTTTTTTGCGATAGTAAGTAACATGTAATTTAAAAGCCAAAAAGCACATATTTTTTGTATTTTTTTTTTTATTGTTATTACACAACACGTCATGGTACCCTCAGACAAGCGACAAGGATAGTACCTTGTTAACCATTCTACATACTCGGCAGTCTGCGAGGAGGTTTGTGTGGCCACATAGGGAATTTGGTTGAGATAGAACTGTGCCCGGTTGCCACTGGTTGTGTACGTAAAACCACCATACCCTGTGGATGTTGGGTTAGTGTACATGGTATTTGTCCGTCCGAGTTGCGACGGCGCTCCATTTTCACCGTTGGTCTGCTTTGATCTTCTTCTTCCAGCACCTACAGAAGTCAAACATATTTGTCAACTATGCTGAGATGCTGAGCCTGGAATATTTTAATCTCTTGGGCAGGTAGCATAGAAACAGATTTTCCGGCACATATTTGTAGTCTGACCACATTTAAACTGATTCTTTTCATTCAATGTGAATTTCTTTTTTTGTTTTTGTTTTTTGTTTCTTTTTCTGTTCTTACAACAAAAGAAGCTGAAAGTTGAAATGGTTAATTTTAGTTAATTTGATCCATCTATTCAGTCCTTTATTCAACAGCAATGGAATTATACAGTTTGTAAATGATACCATCTAATGCTTAAAGTGACATTTCACATTTATTTCATTTTTTAAAAGTATGTCTTGATGCAAAGATTATTTATTCTAATGCGTAGAAATGCTATCAGTTTTTTGAAGTTGTTATTTATAAGCGAAAAATATGCCTTCAAAGTTGAGACAGAAATGACAAATTCTGTATAAATCTGAACTGTTGTCCACAACAATTTGTTAAATTTTAGCACAAAAATATATATTTCTAGTAAACGGTTTAATATTTAGGCTTGAAATTTTCAGAATTTTCATAAAAAAACATGCTCTTTCAGATTGAATAAAAGTAAAATTTATGTAAAAATAATTCCGAAATGTCACTTTAAGAAAGCACTGAGGGACAGAAGAAAAAGCTTGTAACTGGCATTGTTTTCTATTTCCACAATTTATTCTTTTTTTCTGTATTACCATAATAAAGTTTGAACTGAACTGAAGTTTTGTTTTCTTGAACATGGTTTATTTCACCATTCTACTTTACCTCTTTGACTAGGATCTTGGGCACTGGGATCATCGTAGTAAATGCTGCCGTTCCACATGGGTGAGGTAGCGAGCTGCATATTGGTAACTTTGACAGGGATCTGGGTCTTATACTGGCCAATCCCTGGGAGGGAACCATCATTCGCCCCTTGATTGGCAAGTGCGGGCTGTCAAAGAGAAAGAAACGAGTTTTTGTTTTATGAATCGGTAGATCAAGATAAAGATAAGGCATGCAAGGATCTTGTCTTTAATGACACAATAACATGTATAACTTAGTCACCAGCCATCAAACTTATTGCTTAAATTCACTAATTGCCTCTAACACATACATTTGTAAAGTTTCAATCAAAGAGCTGAAAAGCAGACAAGTTTATGATAATTGGACAAATGATAATCTGCCATAACTTTTAAAGTAATTGAACTTGGATATTGTGAAAAGGATTGTCATAGCATTTGAAACCATCATGGATCAAGATCAGTCTGGGGATATGTGTATCTGATCTGGATCCATGTTGCTATTTATAACTTTTCTATTGCATGCAGGAAGTTTTCTGTAAGATAACAATAAATTTAATCAGACTACAAGAGAAACACCATTTGGCTGCCATAGAAGAATCAAACAAATATCAGAGAATCATGGAATTCTTCTCAAGGATTAACTGCATGCTTTGGCATTCAGAATAGAACAAAACCAGTCTGCACTAGCGTGCAGTCTGGTCTTATTCAATACTGCCTGTGTCTTTAAATTAAGCATGACTGGGATAGGTCCATAGATGTGGCCATATTAGTTGGCCTTGACCTTGGTACCATATGCAGGGTTACACAACATGGCGTTTATTCCTTTCCAAAATGGTGCAATTTTTGACTGTTCCAATTTTAAAACTGCTCTAGCGGACAAAATAGATTTTGATAAAGATGGGAATTTTGTACAATATAACACAGAAAATATTGAGGTAAAAGGATAAAATGCTGGTTAACATGTTCTTCCTTTGTTTCATTGTTTTCCCAAGCTTATTCTCTTAGAGACCTTAAAACCGGATCATGTAAAATCTGAAGTGCACCCAATATAATATCATGACCCTAAGTAGATATCAAGGATCAGGTTGTTTAAATTAATGTAGTAGTTTTAGATTGAAAAGGAAAGGAAAATCTTTAATTGGAAAAACAGTATACTTTAATAAAATCATAAGTGACTTTTCTTTGACATTATACAATTAAATACAGACAAGTTGTGCTGGAAAATGTATTTTAGGGTACCTTTTCCTCTTTAAGCCACAAAATACACCTACAGTTCAATACAGGCAAATCTCTCTATGTCAAACATCCCTCAGCCGAAGTTCTCCCTATGTCGAAGTAGTTTTCAAGTCCCGATTATTTTGCTATTTATTTCTATATACATGTATTTCAACCTGAATCATTATGTCGTTTTCTCTTGCACAAACTTCCTCCTTACGTCAAACCAATTTCTAGGTCCAATCTCCTATATTTGCACACATTCACACCTCTATACGACAAACGTCAAACTTACATGATGACAATTGCAATCAAGCCAGTTTTTCACACCTTTCGACCTGTCAACAGGAGTAATCAAAACAGGTTTTTACCTTTATCGAATATTGATTTTTACCTGGTAGTGTTTGATTCTTTGTATTACAGTTGAGGACGTCAAAAATGAGTGATTTAATGATTTGAAATAAAAAGGCTCAAGAAATTGTATAGCGGACGAGAATTGACCTGGCAGAACACTCAATTAGATTAGCATGGGCTGCTCTGCCAGGTCATTTATTGCGAGGTATATACAGCGTTACATAAATTTTGTAATTCTCAATGACAACAGAAACATCTAACGCTAATTCCACCTATGTCTTGTTTGGTGAAGGACCCAATCAACCCGGGGTAGGAAGGGGGGGTTTGGGTAACCAGCAACTCCAACTGACATGACGTGCCAATAAAAGCAATGATGACCGCTTGTCTCCAAAATATCTCTTCATCGAACATTCTATATGTCGAAGTTTTCTTGTAGGTCCCACAAAGTTTGACATAGAGAGATTCGACTGTACCTCCAAAAATATCCAGAAAATATCAGCATAGCTTATTAATTTCAATATATAAAATCAACTATTGTTGACAGTTCACACTGTATCTTCAACATACAATGTACTCGAAAGTGTCCAAAGAAACAAAATTTCAAACTGGTATAAATCTGACAAGGTTTCAGATGACGAAATAAAACTTCTTTACTCCTGGCTATCAGGATTTTCTTTTTTTTCTGTGACATTATAGATATCCATATTCAGTGGGGTATGTTTTCAGCTAGATCAATATTTTTGTATGCAATGACTTTAAACAATGACAAGTAAAAGCTTTTGTGGTCTGATAATGATATAAAGTCAAGAAACACTGGTCCACAATATAGTGCATCCACTTATTCATGGGTGGTAAACGGAGAAACTATCTCCAAAAAGTGGTAGTTTCATAGAGCGAAATTTGTAGGTCACAACCATATTTTTCTAAAATTATTTCTTTTAAAGCGAGTTTTTGAGAAATCCGGCGATGCTGAATGGTCAAAGTTTGTTGTGCATGAGAATATACATTATTAGTAGCAGGGTTTTAATACTAAACAGCCCTGGCGGTCTGGAAGCGCTCCACAGGCCTGACTGTTTGTCTTGTTGAATGCAATTTCAAAGGTTCAGGCTGCGCAAATAAGCAAATGCATGACCAAGCTGAAAATTATAAGCAAATAGGATCGTATGGTCAGTAAGATTCTGTGAAAGTTCTGTATTGATTAGTTAATACTAGTGGTTGTCAAAGAGAAAATAAAGTGAAAATGGCAGTTTTGAAGGGCACATAACTCATGTTATAAAATTCAGATCAAGCTGAAAATAGAACCAAGGTAAGATCTTACAGTCTCAAATATTCTGTCCTAGTTTTGTCTTGATTGATCAATATTTGTAGTTGCTAGAGTGAAAACAAAGTCAAAATAGAGCCGAAAATGGCAATTTTGTCAATTTCAAGGGCACATGACTCATGATATAAAATTCAGATCAAGCTGAAAATTAAGCCAAGGCAAGATCTTATGATAACCAACATTCTGTACACGTTTTGTCTTGTAGTTGCTAGAGTGAAAACAAGTCAAAATAGAGCCAAAAATGGCAATTTTGTCAATTTCAAGGCACATAACTCATGATGTAGAATTCAGATCAAGCTGAAAATTATACCAAGGCAAGATCTTATAGTCACCAACATTCTGTCCTAAGTTTGTCTTGATTGGTCAATATTTGTAGTTGCTAGAGTGAAAACAAAGTCAAAATAGAGCCGAAAATGGCAATTTTGTCAATTTCAAGGGCACATAAGTCATGATGTAAAATTAAGATCAAGCTGAAAATTATACCCAGGCAAGATCTTATAGTCACTATCATTCTGTCAAAGTTTTGTCTTAATTGATAAACATTTGTAGATTTTACAGTACAAATAAAGTCAAAACCAGCTATTTTTGACATTCAAGGGCAGATAACTCAGGTTATTCTGATTCAATCCAAATTCTTTGAAGGAATCTGAGAGAGGGTCACCCAATGATCATTCCTGTGAAGTTTGGTTGAAATCCATCAAGTAGTTTCTGAGAAGAAGATTTTTAAAGAAAAAGTTTACGGACGGACGGACGGACACACAACGGACACACCGCCATGACAATAGCCCGCTGGCCTGACGGCCAGTGGAGCTAAAAATCGCTAAAAAACATTTCAAAATTGAAAGTAAAAAAACTTCTGAATTTTAACACAGGGGTTTACCAACCATTCTCCCGAAAAATAGCGCTATAATATGTCGATACAACATGTACATGACTTGCAAAATGAAATATCAAAGATTTGGTATGTTTGTTCGTAACAATAGAAATATGGTGAAATTCTGCCGAGAACAGTTTTTAGCTTCGATTTTGAAATGTTTGTCAACGATTGTATTCAAACCCTGCTTTTTAACACCGTATATTCTCGTGCACAACAAACTTCGACCATTTCTTCATATTACAGCATCGCCAGGTTTTTCAAAAACTCGTTGTAAAAGAAACAATTGTAGAAAAATATGTTCATGACCTACTTTTGTTTACAGATTTTCAATCTATGCAACTACCTCGGTAGAAGCCGGACGTCACGAGGCAACAAAATGCTGTTGACTCTTTTTGGAGCTAGTTTCTCTGTTTACCACCTGTGTTAATGAACCTTCGTGATATTGAATTTTCTTTCTCATTGTAATCAAAACTTAATTAGCTATTGTTACAGGGTTTTGTTCTTACAACAAAAAGTAAAAGCTGACATTATTAATTGTGACTATAAAAACCTTCTCCCAAACAGCAACTTTTTTATTGTTCCAACATAAAAGATACTGCGAGTGAAAGAAATGATGTTGCTGCACATAGTATTTATTTTGTGCACAATATCACACAGCAAATATTGAGGCTAAAGGCGCGTTCCCATTGCCGACCAAATCAACTCGATCAAGCGATCGAGTACTGATCGAGCTTGGTCTGCAAGAGTGATCGGGACAATTGAGCGTGGTCGGCAAAATTGATCTGGAATTAATCAACTAGAAATAAAGAAGAAGTCGTGTAAATACATTTGATCGAGTTTAATCGGGGAATTTAGGCGATCGAGTTGATCGAGTTGATTTGGTTGGCAATGGGAACGCGGCTTAAAGGAGAAAATGCTGATTATCAGCAAAATGCTGATTATCAGCATTTTTTTCTTTTGCCTTATGATTTTCCAAGCCATTTCTAATAGGGAGATCAAAACACAATCTTGTTTGGGAAAGGGTTCAGATTAAGTCTGATATTATCTATTCAAAATTAAACGAGAACAGTTACCATTGTTTTGCTCTGATTGTACATAGATTGTCCTATCGAAAAATGTACCAAAACAACTAGTTGCTTAATTTGTCAACTTGTAACTATTCTTGTTTAATTGAATGTATCATTATCATATACCCTAATACCTATGACAACAACAATTTGAGTGCAGACTGACCTTTGTCTGTGCCCACTTATCAACTTGCAGTATAAACTGACCAGTGTGAAGCCCTAGTACATGATACTTAGTCTGATGCATCATTCGGCTTATAAATGCAAAAATTAAAATTCAACAAGATGTGCACCCTTCATAGAATTTCAGATACAAAGAATGAGTTGCATGAAACTTAAAATGTACTGTCCTTGGTCCATTGAAAGTAAATGCAAAATTTCATTTAGATCTTACCTATACAAAACAAGAGTTGTCCGCGGACAACGTAGCTCGCCTATACGGGAGCTTGTCACAAAAACAGCTAATTTTTCAAAAGGAGGTCAAACTCCAAGGTCAAGGTCACTAGGTCAAAGGTCATGGTCCCAAATGAAAGGTCTTGTCGAGATGTATCCATGTATGAAATATAAAGGCTGTATCTCTAATAGTGCCTGAGATATAGGCCAGGTTAAAGTTTTTCAAAAGTAGGTCAAACTCCAAGGTCAAGCTCACTAGGTCAAAGGTCATGGTCCCAAATGAAAGGTCTTGTCGAGATGTATCCATGTATGAAATATCAAGGCTGTATCTCTAATAGTGCCTGAGATATAGACCAGGTTAAAGTTTTTCAAGTGAAGACGGGACGGGACGCGACACGACGCCGACACTAGGGCTGTGACATTAGCTCCCCGGACATAAAGTCCCGGCTCGCTAAAAAGTTAATCAACTTCAAAGTTAAAATTTGCTTCTCATGTAAAGTTACCCCACCCACTTTGTCAGTCATTATCTCCAAAAATAAGCTCTCATCAGATGTTTTACACAGATAAATTTTAAAAATATTACATAACCCTATCAATACACAGAATGCGAATAAAATCTATTTTTTGAGCCCTTATTGCAACCAATCCTTTTGATATTTTTTTTAATTATCAAATTAGATGAGACAATTTCAGTTTATATTTTCATTTCTTTCCAAAAATATCAATAATAAGCTACAGTATCAAAACCAAATCAATGGGTGTTCCATAACCATGGAAAAAGGAAATGTCTATTGGAACTTTGATGGGCGGGGTGTAGGAAGTATAATATCATAAACAATTTCTGGCATTTCTAATTATGGTGCTTTTGATCTTTTTTTTTCAATTTGGGGCAATTTCTGATCATTCAGAGAAAATTAAAGATAATCACCATTTTCCTCTATTGTTTCATTCATTTTTTTTTTAATTTTTTACATTATTTTCAGAAAACTTCATCAGCAGCACCATTCATTTTTGACAATCATATAATTTCTAGGTTAGGGAAAGATTTAAGACTACAGCAGGACTGAAATCATGAAATTAACAAAATTAATAATCAACTGATAGTACTGGTAAATTGAAACAATATGGTTACTATTAGGATATTTAGTAACAATAGTAAAGGAATAGGACATTTTTACAGATAACTGACACCAAATGTAATACTATCTCAACATCTTGGGAATATTTCTTACGTAAATCGCATTCCCTTGAACACACGACGCACCTTATGATAAAAATAGCAATAAACAGAACAGTAATACAAAACATTCTTTTTTTGAGAAAAATCACAAAGATTTCTAGGGTCAACATCAATACACAAAGGTCAGAAAGAAAATCTTGGAAGAAGTATCGAATGACACAGTAAATTGCATTGAAAATGCTTGTTAAATTGATCAGCAGAATGTTTTTCAATTGTTTGAATAAGTCTCTGTAGATCTAGTTTCAAGTTGCATGAAATAATAATCTTTTACTTTTGTGACAAAAATCATCATTTTTTTCTGTATGTGATGTTTGCCTTCAAAAATTACTTGCTGTTTGACATTGCCTCTTATCATAATTGGCCAAGTAAATTGAGAGAGACTGGTGCTTGTTATTCTATTGTTGCAATTCAAAAACACCATTAACCGTTTACCAAACAAGACCTGGTTTTGACGTCCCTAATAGCAAAGGCTTGGGAAAACATTGAAACAAAAGAAGAAACTGCTGATAACCAGCAGTTTCTCCTTTTGTCTCAATATTTTCTCTGACATATTTTACACAAATCGTATCTTTAATAACACCCATTTTGCCATTTTTGGCAGTTTTTGAAGTAAATCACTCTCAAATTTTGTCGTTTGGGAAAGGGTTAAACAAGGTAGTCTGGCCATCAAGCAAACATAATATTAACCCTTTCCCAAACAACAAAAATTTCGATTGTTCAAATTCGAAAGCTGCTGCAGACGACAAAATAGATGATGAAAAAGATTGAATTTGTGAAAATTGTAGCACAGAAAACATTGAGGCAAAAGGAGAAACTGCTGGTTATCAGCAGTTTCTTCTTTTGTTTCAATGTTTTCCCAAGCCTTTTCTAATCGGGGCGTCAAAACCAGGTCTTGTATGGGAAAGGGTTAACCAACGTTACAGCAACCAAAAGTGTAACGGCGAAACTACCTTTTACTGATAGTTTTCACAATTTCAATAAGTTCATACGCAACACATTTTGATCATTAAAGTCTGATTTATGTCAAATAAATTGTGTTACAAGACTTAGAGTGAGTGTAACTAAAATATTTACATGAACATCGGCTCAGGCTTGCAGAAGTAAAGATAGTCAAAGAAAATAATAATTATTGTTTTCTACTTTTAAATTCAATCTTTATTATTTTTTCAAAATGACTGCAAACTGGCAAAATTGACTTTTGTGGCAACCTTGTATTTTAATCATTATGACCATACAAACAGCTTCAAAACATGTTCTAGAAAACTTTGAAGTTTTTGTGGGCAACAAAATGAACATCACAGATTTCCCACAAAAATGATGTCACACCAACTTTTTCTCACGGACAGGCTCAAATACAAAAGTAAAGAACAGAAATCATGCATGGCAGCTATCTTTAGTTTCTTGTCACTCATTGAATCAGTAGACATTTGTGACCCATCACGCCAAAAGGGACATTATCCGAACTCCAAAAACCCAAAGTTTGACAAACTTGTGAGGCTCAGCACAGGTCAACCAGATCCCGTATGCAAAAAATGAACATATAGTAAGATAGGGAAAACATTGTGGAATTAGAAAATTACATACAAGTGAAAAATATTGGCTCTAGTCTGTGCTGCGCGGACTGCGCAGACTGACTCGGGTCGATATTTTTCACAAAACCCATAAGGTCCCTTTTAGCGAAACGGGTCACATTTATAATAAATTGTCAATCAAAGGAGTAACAAAGTAAAGTATAGATATTGGTAGAAGATAATAAATCAACTGATACATACAGATTCACTTTGAATGTGAATGATACCATAAATATATATCTGGCTATAAAACTGAAGCAGAGTATACTGATGTGCAATGAAAAGCAGATATAAAGCTAATATTACTATCACAAAACATTATGCCTCAGCCAAAACAACAACAGAATAAGCTGATATACTTTTCCTTGCTCTAATTTCCCTTGCTCTATTTTCAGATACTTTCAATGGAAAGGATAAAATATTATAACTAATAAAATAAATACATGTAGCACAAATTGTTGCTTTGTCTTCTAAAGCGCATTCTGTCCTGATTTCACATGCATTATCCATATTTTCTACTTCAAACTATGAATTTGGACACCCTGTAAAACTTGAAAATACAAAAATTTCCAACAATCACATTGCAGCCATATGAAATTCTTCTTGGCTTAGATTCAATAATCAATTTTATAAATTCATAAGATTAAAGGGGATAATAACAATGCAAAATATCAAGATTGTGGTGTAAAACAAACCCTTGTGGGTAATAAAAGTTCTTACAAAATCACTTTTCGATAATACTCGGATATTGATAGCCAAGAAGCAGTGAACAAGTAGCACATACAGTCGACACTCGTTGTATCGAAGTCAGAGGGGCCGTCAAAATATATCGACATATCCGGAGTTTGACTCATCCGATTTTTTTCAATTACGAATTAATGCCATTTGGCCATTTCTGTTGCTAATCAAGTGTGTTTATAATTGAAATATAGTAGGAAAAGGACAGAAATTGCTCGCAACGAGCAATTTCTATCCTTTTCCTTCTAAATTTCAATGGCCATATTTACTTCAATATTATTTCATTTAACTTTTTGATATCCATTGGGGAGGACGGGCCAGATTTTCACTTCGACTTTAGCGGAAATTCGACTTAACCGATGTCGACATAACGAGTATCCACTGTGTATATATACAATTGATCTGCACATTGGTTTACCAGAAATAATTTCCAGGGTGCTTTTAGTAATATTTCATAGTGATTTTGAGTGATAATAACTTTAGAAATAAATAATGAATTCAAATTATTATTTCTTTATAAGCTAAAATGAAAAGAAAGCAAAATAATATTGACTCAATTGCATATTTGTGTATATGAAAGTTTTACAAGCCTAATCAAATGATAGACAAAGATAATTAGCATGTCCAAATAAGGTTGTGTCCATCATTCAAACCACATGACAGTTCTGTTATGATTTCGAAAGCTCTAACGTCTCTAATTTTTTTAAACAATATAACTTAATATTTACCAAAAAGCAAAATTTTACACAGCTCCAAATTCAAAAGCTGTTGAAAAGAACAACACAGACTAGTTACTGAAAACTACTATAAGTTTACAACTTATTACATAAATTCTTCAGAAAATGGAAGGAAGGATTATGCTTATCATCAGCATTTTCTTTCTTTCACTAAAGGTTTCTGATCTAAAATTTTGTAGTCATCAATAACCAGTGCTTGTTGAGAAAGTGTTAAAACAGAAATTATAACATGCATCAGGAGTGAAAACATTAGGACATTATTCAACTCATGCTGATAACAAATCTAAAGAAACTATTCAAATTAATAATTGCTATCTCAACAAAAAAGTAACTATGCAAAATAACATTTTGTGCTACCTTAAATGGTCTATTATATTTTGTGATGTGTTACCATGAGTTATAGTCAAGTATACAATTTTCATATATTTAGCCCATTCCCAATTAACAAAAATTTAGACTAGTCAGAATTCAATGGCCCATACAACAAAATAAGTATAAACTTGTGCTTTGAACCTTTATATCATAGCATGAAAAGTAGCCAAAGAAAAGGAATGCTGGTTTATATAAACATTTTCTCCTATTCTGATAATGCTTTCCAAAGCTTTTAGAATCAGTAAAATCAAAATGTGTTTGGGATATGGTCAAACTACACATCTAAGCCAATTTCCACCATATACTGTAATTATCTTTGCTAATTACTAATGCATTAATTTGATGAGTTTTTTAGAATATATTTGTGACTGTAACACTTTGAAACCATTTATGAAGCAATGAATATTGTGGAACATGAAAATTGACAGATAAGTCTAAAGTTAGAACTCTAGTTCAGACAACATTTAAGATCAAACAGGTTTGGTTTATTTGGATTTTAAGCCGTTTTCAACTTCTATGCTCATTTTGTGGCGGCTGGAGCACATAACCATGGATTCATGATGTTTCTCATACCAGTACTACCACAACACCCTTACTGAGCCTCCAGCTGCTCACCAACTTAGGTTAACAATATCAACCATTGGTGGGTGACTTTTTTTGTTAGAAAGGATATTTGCCATGGCCAGGTATCAAAGCCAGGACCTCTTGAGTGAGAGACAGATGCGCTACCAACTGCGCTATGGCGGCAGCAGATGGAACAGAAGCTAGGAGATATAACAGCTAAGGACCGAATCTATTTACATGTATTAATTGGTCATTTTTTTCTTTAATTGAAAGCTCCATCAACCAAAGAGCAATTATCAGACAATATCCACTTGATTTTTTTGACTACTTTTTTGTATTTTTATGATTTGTAATTTGATATGGAAAATGGCATTATGATATTAATACAACCATGTTTATGCTGATTATAGAAGTAACACATGCTTCAAAATCAGAGATTTTTTTATTCACATAGGAAAATATCAGAAATCATATTTTGCAGAAACCATGCAGGCAGTGTAGATAAAGATCAGCCTGCACATTTTATGCAGGCTGATCTTTATCTACACTCCCTGCCATTATGAAAATATTCCATAATCAGCAAGTTTAGCATAACAAGTTTTTACAAGCGTTCTAATCAAACTTTTCAACTAAAATGACACAAGTCACTGTGAGCCTACATAATTATGGTCCAACAGATTACATGTTACAATGTGAAACTTACTTCAAATGCATTGAATAATGTCGTTCCCTGAAAACAGGAGTAAAGTCTTATGACGAAAGTTTGATAAAATGTATTATTTACAATAAAGGACTTTAAAAAACATTTTTTAACAATTTTTTGTTCATAAAATTCATCATTGTTGTTCAATTCTAATTAGTTTTCAATAAATCAAATATTTTACAAATAGTAGACTTATAGAGCAAGGAAATTGAAGAAACTTTATTTTTCATGTAGGGAAATGTGAAAGTTATCGAAATAGATTTTTTGGCAATTTCTTCACATTATATGCTGTAGAATTGGGATTGAAAAAGGATCAAAAATGTTAGTAAACATTAACTCAGAAAATGATGTGAAAATCAAATAAAAATGTATAATACTAGGAAAATATTTGCTGCTTCATATATATATACAAAATTAATAGCTTATTGAATATTGTCACTTGTATTCAAAAGCCTCAAACTAAGCACTGGAACTTGTACCCAAGACCAAGTAACCTCCGGCCAGGTACAAAATCGTCAGTAAACAGGTACAAATTTATTACTCTTCACACAAAGATTCATTTTGCCTTTCAACTTGAAATTATATTAATGATTTTAACATATCTAGACAGTCAAAACTTTGTTGTATTCAATAGCTTTCGGAATGATGCATATTATGATATAATTTGCAAATAATATAGCTTAGAAAATATTTAGGCAAAAGGAGAAAATGCTGATAACAGCATTTTCTTCTTTTGCTTTAATATTTTCCCAAGCTTTTTCTATTACAGACACCAAAGCCAGGTCTTGTTTAGGAAAGGATTTAGTGTCACATAAAGATTGACCATGAAATTTTGACATGTTTTTACAACATCCAAACTTACATCAATAGTAGTAACATAGCGAGGCTGAAACTTAAAGAAACAAAAACAGATTTAAACAAGGGCCGTCAGAGACGGACAATGCTCCCGGAATAAGGCATTGTCACAAAAAATGTATGCTATGGAGAGCTAACATAAAGCCAACAAATGTTAAGCCCCCTTTTTCCATGACATATTTGTTATACGAAAATTTCAAATAGGTTGTTGTCAAGGCCATGTGATTTGCTACTCAATATGAAATTTCATCAAATTCTGACCATTAGACTAGGAGAAATTAGAGAAAAGCTGTATTTTACCTAAAGTCCCCTTTTCCCATGACGAGGCCTCAAATGCATAAATCGGGAAAAGTACAGTGGCATTATGTCACAGGGAGTTCACATGGTAAGTTTCATTTGATTAAGCCCAGGGGTTATGGAGAAATCGCTCCAGATGGACGGAATGACGGACGGACAGGATGGACAGACAAAGTGGCGACTATATTATGCTCTCCCTTCGGAGAGCATAAAAAAAAACGTACGATTAAAAAAGACGCAGGACAGGTTGTAAGAGAGGATAAAGAATTGTCCGGTCCATTCTTTGCTGCATGCAGTCTGCGTTGTGGTTGCGTCCACCAAAATCATACATTGCACGTGCGTGCATTGCACCACTATGCCTACGTTTTAGACGCAGACTGCACACAGGAGCACGTATGACTGGTTGTAAGAGAGGCTTTAATGATTGTAAATGCATAAATTAAGACAGTTCCAATCGGAAGCCACTGCAGATGACGAAATCTGTGTCGACAAAGTTAATACATGTTTTTATGTTGAAGATAGCGTAGAAAATATTGAGTACAAAGGTGAAATGCTGGTTATCTGTTACTCCATTTCTTCTTTTGTCTCAATGTTTCCCATCTTGTGTTGTTCAGTAAGTTGTGTCATAAGTAATTTTTGTCCCTGTTTATATAATAAAGCTACATTTACTATACTAGTTTTGGCTATAATTTATAACCTAATGGCTATGTGCAAAAATGTTATAATGTTTACTGATATAGGGTTCTATAAAGACAAAGTAAAATACAGTGAGACATTTCAACCGATAAAGTTTCTTAAACAGTTAGGCTAAACAGTTTTTTTCAAAGTGCTTATTAAATTGACGAAATCTGACAAAAACTATTGTAATTAACTATCAATTATATCGCTACTTTTCTGCCAAAACCTTGTAACTACAGCTTTAAACAAGATGTAGCTACTTGATTTTTGAAGAAAAGTGATGATATGTACTTACATAAGTTTTGAAATAAGATTCTTGATAAAAATTACAGAACAAGTCACGACAGTCATGGCAAAAACCATCAGACTGTCAAAGAAATCTGCTGAATTCTTCCTTAGTCTGACAATTTATTCATTTCTGTCAGTCCTACAGTCTGACAATTTTCTGATCAGCGATATAGTTTTTATGAGTACTAGTTTGTTCTGGCAAAATTTTATTCAGTCTGACAGATTATCAAGCCCTGTCAAACTAAATGTCTGACAAAAATTTCTAGTTCTTCGCAATGTCTGTAACAAATGCATGAAATATCACAAGATCTCTTATATTAGAAATTTCAAATGATTGCTTTTTTTACTTTTCATTAACCTGTAATGAAATATAAGTAATAATGCTATTTCTATATCTAGTAAGCAGATTGTTACATATTCTAAGAAAATAGATAAAAGTTTGAATAAAAGTACCTTCCAAGGTGAATCGTATTCCTATAACAATATAATGTAATCAAAACATTAATTAAGATCCTTTAATGAATGGAATAGAACTTGCATATCATAAAAAACAGCACATTATTTTAAAATGCCAATAACCAAATTGTTCAAATTTTGAACTAACAGTGAGACAGCCAGGCAGACAGACAACAATAGAACAATATATAGGGGTGTTGGATTTTCATGCCCAATGTTTTTGATGCAATGCTAAAGAGTTAGTTACATGATTCTTTAATAGACTAATCCAAAGGAAAGTAAATAATGGAGAAATACATCATAAAATATTATATGCAACAAATTCAAAAGTAAGGATAATAATTAACCCTTTCCCAAAGGCAAAGATTTAGACTTGTCCAATTTGAAAGTACCGGTAGTTGTAGACAACAAAATTTATATTGATAATGATAGGTATTATGTAAAATGAAGCCCCATAAAATATTGAGGTGAAAGGAGAAAATGCTGATTTTAATATTTTCCCAAGCCTTTTCTAAAAGGTATATTAATACCAGTTCTTGTTTGTGTGGGAAAGGATTAAGCTCGTATCTGGAAAAAGGTCCCTTACAGTAGTTTTGTGCTCGTATGCTTGCTAAAGGTCATGAAGAAGCCATTAGAGAACAACATGGTTGTTGATCAGACTGCATATATGCACAAGCTGACCTGGAATTATGGTCCCATATCATTCTCAAAAGCCTTAATTGAAGGCCCTTTTTCCAGATTGTGGCTCATATGTATATTGCTGTTTTTCAACGAAAACCTCGTAACTGCAGCTTGTTTTAAGCTACAGTTAAGAGGTTTTCGTTGAAAAGCGTTGATATGCAATTGATGCATAGGAATAACTATAAGCAAGCATAACCATGCATGGACAGACAAGATATCATCTATTATTCCTCTACAACAAACTCATCCATGCAATATTAGAAAACCAGCTCTTTTATAAATCTGTTAAAAACAGGACCATGTTTACTTTTTTCCCCAAACAACAATGCCTTATGATGCCCTTAATAAACAAAGTATGGACAATCCTTGAGGCGAAAGAAGAAAATGCTGATCAGTATACCATATGAGGCTGTTTGCAAGCTTTTTGCTTCATCTTTTCACAAATTCAAAATACACCAGGGAAAACACTGAGGCAAAAGAAGAAAATGCTGACGCTCAGCATCTTTTCCTTTTGTCTAATATTTTCTATGCTATATAATACACGAATTCAATCTTTATGAACAACAAAATTTGTTGTCTGGGGCACCTTTCGAATTGGTCACATATTAAACAGATTTATTGAAGATTTTCTGCAATTTGTCGTTGTTTTGCCATGTGATTCTCTGCCGTGATTATGGTTATGTCCTTTGTGAGAATAAAAAAAAGTATTTTCATTTTTACTCCGTTTTGGTCCTTAAAAATTGTGATAGTTTGATAATTGATGGTCATTTATCATGCAAAACAAGAAGTATAATTAAAACATTTTGTAATGTTAAATAATTATGTACATGCAGGTATACTTATAAATATAACAGTGGATTTCATAGAAAATAAAGACTCTTCTAAGTATCTATACAGTCTTTCAATTGTTGCTGAGAAAAAAATTGGTGTATAAATATCACATGAGCTTTCCTCAGCAAAAAAAGGTGCCTATGGCATTTGAGACCAACATGGATTAAGATCAGCCTGCATATAAATGCAATCTTATCAAGATCCATGTTGTTCTCTAATATTTTTCATTTATTGTGGCAATTTTAAAAATCAATATGAGTCCAAGTCAAACAATACTGTTGCACAGGGAAAAAGCACAGTGAAGAAGAAAAGAAAATGCTGGCATTATCTTCTTCATTTCACAACAACTTTTAAAACCCTCTTCAATAGGGACCTTAAAACCAAAATTTGTTTGTCTTATAATAAGTCTATGTTGTAACTTTAAGAATTACTGATTTTCAAAATGCCAATCTTTTATGTGATGGCATAGATAAAATGTGAAGTTTGAAAAGTCTTATTTTCACTGAATGTTTGGTTACAGTGCTTTTAAGCCACATTTAACATTGTGCTTTACCTTAGATATGATAAAAGGTAGCTGTTTCCACTGTGGATATAGGGTAGATGGGAATACATATTTGTTTCAAATCTATTAGCTAAAGAAATCAATTCAAACCAAATATTTCTTTTTTTATTTTGAGGGAGTAAGCACAGCTGCTTTGCAAGAACAGTTTTCTTTTTTTCCCCAACCTGATCTGTATACAAAGTGACCCTCATTACAATATGAGATCTCTCACATGTTGATCTTACATCTTCATCAATATAATGTGGTAAATGAAAAACACAAGCATGGATATTGATCAGAATACATGTAACAAGAGGGCCATTGGCCCTGAAGCGCTCACCTGCTATAATAACTTTTTGTATACCAATTTTCAGGTTGATTGGGCAAAAAATGTGACCTCTAGGGTGCACACAAGGTTTAACTAAAATTTGACCTTGTGACCTAGAATTGATCAAGACAATCATTCTGATCAATTTTCAGGTTGATTGGGCAAAATGTGGCCTCTAGAGTGCACACAAGGTTTTACAAAGATTTGACCTCATGACCTAGTTTATGACCCCGAGATTTTATCAAGACAATCATTCTGAGCAAATTTCAGATTGATTGGACAAAAAATGTGGCCTCCAGAGTGCACACAATGTTTTTCTAAGATTTGACCCCATGACCTAGTTTTTGACCCAAGATGACCCAATTTCAATCTTGTCCGAGAAATGATCAAGACAATCATTCTGAGCAAATTTCAGGTTGATTGGGCAAAAATGTGGCCTCTAGAGTGCACACAAGGTTTTTCTAAGATTTGACCCCGTGACCTAGTTTTTGACCCCAGATGACCCAATTATACACTTGTCCGAGATTTCATCAAGACAATCATTCTGAGCAAATTTCAGGTTGATTGGGCAAAAAATGTGGCCTCTAGAGTGCACACAAGGTTTTTCTAAGATTTGACCCCGTGACCTAGTTTTTGACCCCAGATGACCCAATTTGAACTTGTCCAAGCTTTGATCGAGACAATCATTCTGAGCAATTTTCAGGTTGATTGGGCAAAATATGTGGCCTCTGAAGTGCACACAAGGTTTTTCTAAGATTTGACCCCGTGACCTAGTTTTTGACCCCAGATGACCCAATTTCGAACTTGTCTGAGGGCTGATGTAAATGAACTTCCTGAGCAAAAATGAGTACATTCGGACAAAAAAATGTGGCCTCTAGAGTGCACACAAGATGTTGACGACGCACGATGGACGACGTACACCAGACACAGCTAGATCACAATAGGTCACCTTGAGCACTTTGTGCTCAGGTGAGCTAAAAATAATGTTCCATTATCTGTAGGGTAATTCGCCCATGAGTCGAACGGGTTAACTTTTCGTCACCGGACTCGCTCACAACTTGAAAGGGTACCAGGTGTAGAATAGCCTGGATGCCTCGGATGTTACCCTTAGATTATTTGGACGTGTTTCTGGTTGGTTACCGGCCATATAGGACGCTACATATGCAAAAAAGATCAAATACCGTTTTTCGCCCATGACACGAACACCCTCGCCCTTGAGTCGAACGTCAGTTTTTGCTGTGTGGAAAAGGGTTAATGAAGGATGTGTGATATATCAGTGAAGGCCTACTGAAAAGGCCTACATTTATAGCACAGAGTACATCTACATTCCGAATAATCCATGGCTTTGACCAAAACATCGAGGAAAATGAATATTTAATATACAATCATTTCGTCTTTCCTCTCAGACATCTGTCGTGTACGGTAAAAATTATAATAGAAAAGTTAAAAAACAATTATTTTGTCGCCTGCAGATCAATTATCTTCCGATTTAGATACATTTTGTAATTGTACAGTTTTATTATACGGGAATCGTGGCTTACATGTCTAAATTTCTCCATAGCCCTTAAGCTAAACACCGTTCGTCTCAAGGGCTAATCGTGTTTGGTTTAAGGGCAAATCATTCAGCTGACTTTGATTACGTCACATGTGTAAACTATCAAATGAAAATGTGTAAATTAAAAATAATGTAAGCATAGATAAACTGAACTAAACAAAAAACACACCAATTTTGTCTAAAGTGATTCGTTTGCCCCCCCATAACATTCCTTTTTGACCTTTGTTATTTTAAAAATACGAAGAAGTTTGTTCGCCGAACATGACTTTTCTGTCATTGAGGTAAGCAGCTCGAAGAAGATATGGAAGAAATTACCGGAAAGGACCACATGTATCTTATATGACAAAATATCGAAAAATCTAAAAATAACAGCGTTATACGGTAACAACGCTTATGATCGGTAGAAATATTGTCTTGAAATTGTTCGACTCAAGGGCGAATTCGACTCAAGGGCGAGTTACCCTACCAAGCTTATTATGTACCAAGAACAACAAGTTTCAACCCATTACCAGACGGCAAAATTTTGGACTGTTCCAAATTCAAATATGGTGCAGACAATAATTTAAAGTGAATGAAAGTTTATAAATTTTTTTTTTTGGCTTTTTGTGTAGAAAATATTGTGGAGAATGAAGAAATTGCTTGTCACAAGCAATTTCTTCATTTTCCACAATGTTTTCCAAAGCCACTCACACTGTCTTGTGGGGAGTCAAAAGGAGTGACTGTGTGGTAATGGGTTAAACATGTGAGTGGTGGCAATGCTACTTTCCCTACTCCTTCAATATTTTTAACAAGATAATTATGTCAGTTAACCCTTTCCCAAACAAGACCTGGTTTCGACGTTCCTAATAGAAAAGGCTGGGGAAAACATTGAAACAAAAGAAGAAACTGCTGATAACCAGCAGTTTCTTCTTTTGTCTCAACATTTTCTGTGCCAGATCCATTTTGTCATTTGTGGCAGTTTTTTAAGTGGATCACACTAAAATTTTGTCGTTTGGGAAAGGGTTTAAGAAAAATGCTACAGTTTTGGCAGGACCATGAAGTTTTTGAGATCCTGAAACATTCCTATCGCTTTGACAAGCAGCACAGAACATGTAAACCACCACATGTTAGCAGTCTGCCCTTATCCTACACTATTTCATTATTATAATTCATAACAACAAGGATGATTTTTTTTTTTGCATCATGTTTTCCGTCAATACTTACAGTTATATCACAGAATCTACTTATCCATGTATATTCCTGTATACCACCAGAACTAAACAAGGTGCTCTGATATGCCTTGCCCAAGGATATATCCGTATGGTCAGTGGCAAAATCAGAAATCAAATCCATAGATTGAACACGGTTTTGTCCATTACCTTACAGTAACTCCTTTTGACTCCTTACAAGATAATGGAATAGGAAAACATTGTGGAAAATGAATATTTTCTACCCCAAGAAGACCAAAAATGTAACATTCCATTCACTTGAAATTGCTATCTGCATTGTCTTTGAGCTTGGACCAGTCTAAAATTTTGCTGTTTGGTAATGGGTTTTACACTTCTTTTAACTGCTATGGTCATATTGCCGTGGCTGGAGACCTAACCAGATGTTCTCTCACCAGCACTACCACAATATCCAATCTGAGCCTCCAACTGCTCTCTCACTTATAATGATTCACACCCTTTGTTGAGAGACAAATGACTTTTGTCAAATGTCAGAAAGGATACCCGCAGAGCCGTGTTTTCAACCCGCGACCCCTGGATTGATAGACTTCTACATTACCCACTAAGCTATCCGGCCTCAGCAGAATTTCAAACCAAGAAGTAACTACAGTTCATTTAAGCTGTAGTTGCAACATTTTTCAAAATAGCCAGCAAATAGCTTCCGAAAAAATGTTTGATGGTTCATAAAAACAATTCTAACCTGTTGATCCATAAAGTAGAGTTCAGCTTTTGTTCTTTCTTCCTCTGTAACTGGAATTCCATCAATAACCATCAGATTCTTGAGTCTGTAGACCAACACAGGGCGATGTAAATGTCTTCTCGCAGCCTATATATGTAACACAAGTTAAATAATTAATCAAGTAAGAGATGGATCCATAAAGTAGAGTTCAGCCTTTGTTCTTTCTTCCTCTGTAACTGGAATACCATCAATAACCATCAGATTCTTGAGTCTGTAGACCAACACAGGGCGATGTAAATGTCTTCTCGCAGCCTATGTGAACAGAAAGGTAGATGGTCAGACAGACATATACTGTATGTGTAGAAATATTCGCGGGCTTCAAATTTTCGCTATATTCATGCTAGACCATCCGCCCAAAATTCATGATTGCGCAAATATTTGTACTCCCAATTCTTCCTGAATAGCTTCATTTTCGTGTAAGTTGAAATGTATGGTTATTATAAGCATAACATGAATATATATTCAGTTTGTACATGTTTATGTTTTATTGACTTAATGTGTTACAAGATATCTAAACTAATAGAACAATTAATCTGTGAAGAACCATTTCACACTTTATCGGACAATGCATTGTTTGATATTGTTTGGTTTGAAATACATGTAACAAACCCTTTATTAGAATGCATAAAGAAAATAATTAGTTACAGTGGAGCAATATCCGTTCAATCTTCTACTCCGGAAATATTGCAAATAAGAAAGAGTATTTACCCAACACTTACATTCATTTTGCTGTGCACGAATTTGAGAATTCTTATTTTGTCTCTCCGCAAATTTGAAGTTGCACGAAAATTGGTAAAACTCGGTAATGGGGACCTTCTGCAAAATTTTCGCTCCGCGAAAGTATCTACACATACAGTATTCATTTTTGACACCAGTACGTCAAAACATCTATGTAACTCTTTACCATCAACATAAAAACAAGTTTTGACTGATGGACAGTAAGATGTGTGATATGAATTAGAGAAAGAATTACCATTTGATCAGTTGCAAAGCACATTAAATATTTTTGCACTAATCTCTAAATATAGATGCAGAACTTTTCAGTTTTCTATCATAACAATGTTCATGGATATTAAACAGTGATTAACCCTTTCCCAAAAAAGACCAGTACCTGGTTTTGATGTTCTTTATAGAAAAACTTAAGGAAAATATTGAGAAAAATGAAGAAAATGCTAATAATGATCATTTATCCTTTTGCCTCAATTTTTTCGATGCTTTAATTTACCCAAATTCAAAATTTACTATCATAGATTTTGCTGTCTGCAGAAGTTTCTAAATTGGATAACCCATAATAATGCCATTTGGGAAATTTCTAAAAGGAGTGAAAATCCTGAGTACAACTTACAGCATTGTTGACTAGTGAGATCTCTATCAGCTGATGTAATCCATCTAGGTTCTCTAACTCTGCTATCTCCTACAATACAAAATTGTAACAATTAGAAATCTACCATATTTCGAGAATCAATCAAATCAAATCAATCAATCTAAATATAAAAGTTCAGGATCACAATTTAGACATAATGGACAGTTTTGGGTAAGTTTAAACTTAACCCATTACCAGACGGCAATATTTTGGACTGTTCCAATTTGAAAGGTGTTGCATACCACTATTTCAACTTGATGAAAATTTATAAATCTTTCCATTTTAGGTTAGAAATCATTGTGGAAAGGAGTATAAAGGAGTCAAAAGGTGTCACTGTTTCAGTTATGGGTTAAAATAATTGAAACTTTTGGAATAGAAGAGTGGACAAGAGTTTGCTTATAGATGGACAGATGGGCAGATAAACAGGCAGAGGATCAGAGACATACAAAATATTATTGTATGGGCATAAAAAAAATACGAAACTGGTATGGGATGTTGGGTGAATAAAATTAAAACTCTAAAAACCGTCACTATAACTAGATTGAAAGAAGACTGAAAAGCTGATGGGAGTTAAGATACATTCTTAGCTTTTAGAATTGCCTGTCTTCCTCTTTTCCTTCACCCCACAAAAATAATCTCAGACAAAAAAGGAGGATTCTTATACACCCAAACCATACCTGAACTCTATTAGATCCAAGATACAATCTCTGAAGGTTTTCTAGACAGTTAAGGTTGGTTAACTCCCTCAATCTGTTTTCCTCCATGTGCAGTTCTTGTAAGTTCCACTGATTTATAAATGACATCTCACACACTGACTTTATCTTGTTTCTGTCCAAAACAAGCTCTCTCAGATCATGAAGGGCTTCAAGACCTTCAACACGCTGTATTTCGTTACCTGTGGAAAAAAAGAAATCAAACTTGAAGAGTGTATGAGGTATTAACCAATTACTGCATAGTGACGCCTTTTGGACCCCTCGCAAGAAAAGGCTTGCGAAAACATTGTGGAAAATGAAGAAATTGCTTGTGACAAGCAATTTCTTCATTTTCCACAATGTTTTCTAACCCAAAAGTGAGATATTTTTTAAATTTCATGAACTTGAAATTGTCGTCTGCAACACCTTTCAAATTGGAACAGTCCAAAATTTTACCATTTGGGAAAGGGTTAAGTAAAATACAAAGACAGTAATTTATATTCACATACACACATGATATATTGCCCCGTTTTACCAATGAACAAATATTTTTTTTAGTAAATTATGTAAGAAGACATCTGATTGAACAATTAAATATGCTACCACCACCCAATCAGATTGGTTATTGTCTAATTACCTTCAAATGTATGCAAAATGTTTTCATAAGTTTGTTACCAAAACAATGCCATAAATATAGTACAATCAGTGTTTCCATTTACATAAAAAAAATATTGAGTCCCTAGGACCCAGTGCAGTAGAAAAAGTTGAGTCCCAACCACTTTCAGTTGAGTCCAATTTTGACTTCCACAAATCATCTTCAAATTAATTGTTGTACTTGAACAGGCTTAATAACCCTTTCCCAAACAAGACCTAGTTTTGATATTCCCAGTTAAAGTGGATTGGGGAAACATTGATGCAAAAGAAGAAGCTGCTAATAATAAGCATTTTTTCAATTTGCCTCAATGTTTTCTGGGATATTCTCAAGTTATATACCTAAGTTATCACAAATTTTGTGATCTGCAGCAGCTTTTATCAGCCAGTCTTTGAACGCCGGATCGGCAAGCCACTGGTCTTGAAAAGACCGCGAGTGTTTCTTTTTCTTGTCTGGAGAAGCCATTATTATTTACAAAATGAAAGTAACAGTTGGTTTCCGGCTATCAAATTGCCCACAAAACAATATTTTAGACAGTTCGGGTACCAGACGAAAAAGCGGGAATCCCAACAACCCGAACTCTTTTTGGTTAGACGTTGGCGAAGTCTATTTATAGTAACTTTGGAAAACCGGTGACGTTGCTTCAAATCTGTCGTACTTTGAAACATTTTGGATTGTTTTCGCTTGTTATCTGACGTTTCTGAGTAAGATTTATGAAAACATATTGCTTTTGCCTCTCATTTTATTTTGCGTCCCATGGACGCGACGAGTAGAAAAATTTTGCGTCCGAGCTGATTTTCATGCGTATACAGATACTTTTACGTCGTAAATGGAAACTCTGACAATGATTTTGTTACTGCCTATACATGTCATGTATAGGCACATATAAAAGTATTGTACTAAAATGTAACTACAGTATGTCACAAAAGCAAAATAAGTCAGGACTGATCTAAAATTTCACTGTTTTGGGAAAGGGTTAACAGACAATATATCAAATGTTAATTGTAATGAATTTTGCCAAATGATACAAGTAACAATTTCTCTTTCACTTACCCTGTAAGAACAATGCCTTCAGACCTGTAAGTCTGCTGAGTTGTAACGCTGCCATATCTTTTATACAGTTGTACCTGAAATAATGATTACTTCTCATTTGTAAATAATGTCAGTTAACCCTTTCTCAAGCAAGCCTTAGTCTTGACTTCTCTTACAGGAAAAGAATGTGACAATATTAAAGTGAAAGAAGAAAATTCTGGAATTCAGCATTCTAAACATACCAAAAGTTTATGAAATTGTAGTAAGACTATGCTTGGTGACTAAAGTAAATTTTTTTTTTACTATTGCCACAAATAAACAAATACCAACCCTGAATGTAAGACCTCAACGTTCTCTAAAACTGGACTCATCCCATTTTCTGTGTTGTATAAATCTGCACCATTTCTTAATACATTTGTGGTGGTTGTTATGGTGTTTTTCTGTTTGTTTAGTTTTTAAGTTTAGGGTTAAATAGGTACCCACCCTAAATGTAAGACCTCAAGGTTCTCTAAGACTGGACTCATCCCATTTTCTGTGTTGTATAAATCTGCACCATTTCTCAGTACATTTGTGTTGGTTGTTATGGTAGTTTTCTGTTTGGTTGTTTAGTAAAGGGTTAACTCATAACCAGATGGAAAAAATTGGAGTGTTTAAATTTGAAATTTGTTGTACATGACAATTTCAAGTTGAAGAAATTTTAAAAATCGTTCTATTTTTGGTTAGAAACATTGTGGAAAATGAAGAAATTGCTTGTCACAAGCAATTTCTTCATTTTCCACAAAGTTTTCCAAAGCCTTTTTTTGTGAGGGAGTCAAAAGGAGTCAATGTGCAGTATTGGATTAAATAGGTACCTACCCTAAATGTAAGACCTCAAGATTCTCTAAGACTGGACTCATCCCATTTTCTGTGTTGTATAAATCTGCACAATTTCTTAATACATTTGTGGTGGTTGTTATGGTGCTTTTCTGTTTGTTTAGTTGTTTAGTAAACGGTTAAACTCTTACCAAACGGCAAAATATTAAACTGTTCCAATTTAAAAGATGTTGCAGATGACAATTTCAAGTTGATGAAATTTTAAAAATCTGTCTATTTTAGGTAAGAAAACATTGTGGAAAATGAAGAAATTGCTTGTCACAAGCAATTTCTTGATTTTCCACAATGCTTTTCAAAGCCCTTTTTGTGAGGCAGTCAAAAGGAGTCAATGTGCAGTATTGGAATAAATAGGTACCCACCCTAAATGTAAGACTTCAAGGTTCTCCAAGACTGGACTCATCCCATTTTCTGTGTTATATAAATCTGCACCATTTCTCAGTACATTTGTGTTGGTTGTTATGGTGGTTTTCTGTTTGTTTAGTTGTTTCTGTCTTGGCATTATACACTCTATACGATTGTGGTTCAAACATAAAACCTACATAGAGGAAACAAGATGTTGTTTAGCAATAGTTCTTTGAACAGATTTGTAGGAGATTGCTACAATATGCCATAGTCTTTATTCTACAATCTATTTCATTAGTACAAGTGTTATTAAAACCACATTGAATATCTTTTCTACTAACGCTTTCCCAAACAAGACCTGGTTTAGATGCCCCAAAAAGAAAGGACTTCGGGAAAACAATGAGGCAAAAGATGAAAATGCTGATAATCACCATTTTCTCCTTCTGCCTTAATATTTTCTGTGCTATAGTTCACAAATCCTACTAACAGAAACACCCAATTCACCCAAGTTTCAAAAAGATCCAGCTAGAAACTTAGGAGGAGTTGCGTTGACAAGAAAAGTGGATGTCCATACAGACGGACAGACGGAGAAGATGATGCCAATATTATGACCGCCTCCGGCGGCGTATGAAATCTTATACTTTGCATAACCAATGACTTACCCTTAAGTTTGGAATGTGTATCAAGCCACTAAATGAGGTCAGATTGTTGTGTTCCAAGTTAATACTGCAATGCAAAAACAAAAAGCGTGTTTGAGTTTATTGTGGTTTTACACTGTTTTCAACTGCCAGGGTCATATCGCAATGGCTGGAGCACCTAACCATGGATTCCTGTTGTTTCTCAAACCAGTACTACCACAACACCCTTACCGAACCTCCAGCTGCTAGCAAACTTAGGTTAATGATTTTAAACCCATTGGTGGGTGACAATTTTGTCAGAAAATTGCCGTTGGTAGAAAGCAAGCCAGAAGTAAAGGCATATTTGTTAATTTTTTGTCTTGAAAATACTACTTCAGAAATCTATTCAAAAGAGATGACTCTACTATTAGAAAACCTGTTAAATCCAGAAAATAAAAATATAGATTTCATGAAAAAGGGTTTTACTTGTGTGACAAAGGGTTAACCTTATTGAGTGCAAAAGGCATAACAGTTTAACCTTTTCCCAAATGAGACCTGGTTTTGATGTGCCTTGTAGAAATAGCTTTGGAAAATATTGAGGCAAAAGTAGAAACTGCTGATAACCAGCAGTTTCTCCTTTTGCCTCAATATTTTCTGTGCTATATCATACACAGATCCCAGCTTTGTTAACATCCAATATGTTTTCTGCAAGAGCTTTTTTGTAACACCCCAAAATTTTGTTGTTTGGGAAAGGGTTACCCACTCACCTTCTGAGGTTCATGAAGATATCACCTGGTCCCAGATCTACTATCCGTATTCCACTGTTGGGCAAGTCCATCTCCCGTACCTCCAGAAAGTTAGCATGTCCGAGTTTCTCCGCCACAAAATCTGGGGTCAGTCTGCCGCCAAACAAATCTTTGGCATTATTGCCCTCTCCTGCCTCCTATACAGAAGTTATACACTATCAATACATGTAATGCTTACATACAAGACATTTTAGGTATGCATTAACAAGGAGACACCAGTTTATAACGAGAGAAAACAATCTCCCGCACCTCCAAAAAGTTGGCGTGTCCGAGTTTCTCCGCCACAAAATCTGGGGTCAGTCTGCCGCCAAACAAATCTTTGGCATTATTGCCCTCTCCTGCCTCCTGTTCAAAATTTATACACTATCAATACATGTAATGTTTACATACAAGACATTTTAGGAATGCATTTACCCATTACCAAACAACGAAATTTTAGCCTAGTCCAAACTCATAGGTGTTCCATTGAACAAAATTTAACATTTTATGGTCTTTCTTGGTAGAAAACATTGTGGGAAATGAAGAAATTGCTTGTCAGACAGACAGACAGATGGACATGAGTAAAACAATATGTCCCGATCTCTAGATACGGGGGCATGAAAAAAAATATTGATAATTAAGGTTTTATATTCTTCTAAAGACAGATTTCAGAATTTTCGAAACATGTGTCTACTGCAACAGCTTCTAACTTTGACCAGTCTAACTCTGAAATTCAGCATAATGCCATTATGGAAAGGAATAACAAAGGCAAGTAAACTTACAATAGCTGATCCATCCAGGGCTTTGAGAGTTTTCAGATGGTATATGACAAACAGTCTGTAGTTATCATTGTCATTAGCTAGGGGATTTCCAAACATGTCTAGTATAACCAAGTTGGTCAAACCCTGAAATACACATAAAATACTCGATAATTATTAAGACATTTTAACTTGAATTACTTTAGAAAGACAGAAAGTATAAACCCTTCTCCAAATAAGAGGCCCAGAGGGCCTTATCAGTCACCTGAATCCAAAGAGCACAAAATATGGATTTACTGATAAAATATAATCATACAATTATCCTCATAAGTATATTGAAAGATGGGAACAAGAAGAATAGTGTAAAACAACATTTTTCTTAAATAAATCTGAGGGATATTCCCAATGGGGATACATCCTGCCATGTCTAGCTGAAATCCATCCTAATACTATAGAATGGTTATCAGCATTTTTTTCTCTCACTGTTTACCAAATATTTCTCTAAAACTTTAAAATATCAATCATATTTCTATGGAGACATTAAACATATGGTTTATGTAGTTCATGTTTTGACAATAAAGACAAGAATGTGCTTATTCAGTACCAAAAATATAATGTAAACAGACTGAAGATGAAATTAATTCTAAGGAAACCATTACCGGCTGGCAAATTTTTAAACTGACCCAAATTCAAGGTTGTTTTCCATAGCTCTTATCTTTTGGAGTGTCAACAGGCATTATTATGTGGGAATGGGTTAAAACTTTGTCAGCAAACATTTGGCTCAAACATCAAATTTTTGGGAAAAAAGGCTCCAGACAACTGTTGTCTTTGTCAACCTTTATAAACATTTTCAGTTTTAAACAAAGCAGTTTATTTACCTTTAACTGGAAGACATCCCTAATATTTGACAGCACATTATTGCCAATATACAATTCCACAAGTGACACCATGTTTTGTAAACCCAGTATGGAAGTAACTTTGTTATTATCCACCGCTAAGTAATGTAAATGAGACAGATTTTGTAGGCCGGTGTCCTCAAGCGTGGCTATCAAATTATGGCCGAGACTGAGCCGTCTGAGCTGGGTCAGTTTGGAAATTCCGTCTAGCTTGCAGATGCAGTTGTTCTCTAGGGATAGCTCTTCTAGTTTATAGCAGTTATCTAAACCCTGAAAATGTCAAAAACTGTAAAATTAGCCACTCAAAGGCAATGCTTTCAAAACAAGTAATGATAGAAATATGCAGTAAACTTGAAAATAGATTTTCTGCCGCGGATTCAGGATTTCTGTGAGGGGGGTTCGAACCTACAAAATAGGGGGGTTCGTTTTCCTAGTATTACACAATTTTAACTAAATTTCTGCATGAAAATGAAATAATTTGGCTACAGAGGGGGGTTCGTTTGAACCCTCGAACCCCCTCTGGATCCGCCACTGATTTTATACAAACTATGCAATTCAAAATGGAAGTAAACGTGAATATAGATTATTAAAAGGGAAGGCTGTTGGAGAAGACTTTATGCTATTTCAATTGTAGATTTTCTATATTTGCTCTGTTGTCTGGTATGATTGATCAACACATTAGCAGATGGCAAAATTCTAGACTGGTCCAAATTCAAAGGTGTTGGAGACGACAAATTCAAATGATCAAAACTTTACTTGTTTGGATCTTTTATGGAAGAAAACATTGTGAGAAATGAAGAAATTGCTTGTAACAAGTAATTTCTTCATTTTCCTTAATGTTTTCTAAAGCATAATCTTGTAAGGAGTCAATCAGAGTCATTGTTTGGGAATGCGTGAAAGAGCGTTCCTGTTCTGTTCTGTTGAATTTGGGGCCCATCTAAAACATTTTGTTCAAGAATTATCCATTTTACCCTTATTTTCTTCACTTACCTCTATTCTTGTGATATCATTGTCGTTGAACGAGGCATACTTCAGATTCTCTAGTTTATCTAGATTAGACAACTTTGTGATATGTTGTTTGTCTAGATTGATTGCAGTAATCTGAAACATAGTGAAAGATAATTTGATTTAATTTGATTGGTGTGAAGAAAGGTCAAAAGAGATTACTTCTAATTGGTGCCTGTCCAATGTTGATGCTGATAATATCAGATTTTATTCAGATTGAAAAGAACACAACCAAAGAAACTCTGCTGTACAGAAGAGTAACAAATATTGCATTCACATAGAGTTAAGATAAACAAATATATATAGTAAGAGCATAATAATTTTACACATTTACAAAAGCTTTAACTTTATCATATATTCTTTTGCTCATTTATTTTTTGGCCAATCCAACCCAAATTATCCTACACATCATTCGAACCATTGTTTAGCAAGATCCCTGTATGGATAGCCTCCGACATTTCCGACAGAGCTTTAAGACATCAAGGACAGAGGCATGTTTGGTACAATTATGATGTAGAAAAGACATCATCTTTTATAGTGTGTAAAGTACATATGCTCTTTTTCCTAAAAAAAAAAAGAAAAAAGATTCTCATTGAGCGGCTTAAAAAATCTTGCTTTTAAAAACATATCTCAAAGCCTGTTTGGAAATGATTTATTAATTTGTTGAAGGAACCACTTACTTTTGTATACCAGTTTGTATCGTGGTCCCCGACCTTTTCTGGTTTGTTACGACTGAGTGCACACAGAATCTGTGCCGTCGACCTCAAACTCAACGACCGTGGACGATGTCCGTCTGTCCGTGAGTATGACAGCAATGACACCTGGGATATCCGAGATCCTGCTGCAACACGCAGGGCAGCTGAAGATTCCGCCTCCGTTACTGATTGTCCATTTAGCACTGTGAGGGATTTTAATCTGCCTATAACTCGTAATCGTAGATTGTCTGGCTGTAAAGTTATAGAGATGTGTCATATTTCATGAAGACTTTTACAAGCCATATGATAATGATAATCCAAAAATATTCCTAATTAGGCTAGAAGTATGGATCAAGATCAGACTACATAGGAGTTAAGTCTAATCTTAATCTACATAAATGTAACACATCATGCTAAAAGTGACCTTTTGTGAAGTCCATAAAACAAATTTCAATAAACGGACTAGAACCAGCAGAGGTCAGCCAGATATCGTGTTTGGAAATAAAAACATTGTATGATACAGAAAACATTTTAGATTCAGAAAATAACCTAAGAGTGAAAACAAAACTTTCGATCCCATTCAGTCTGCGCAGTTCATACAGACTAATTTGGGTCAAAACTTTTCACACTTACCAAAGGTCCTTTATAGCATGACAGGTCACAAATATCTATAATCTACATATATAATAAATGTTTGTCACTATAGATTTCTATCTTAAGGCCCCCCTTTTCCGTGACGCAGACTCAAATCAAGAAACAGAGAAAAAGATCTCCAAGAAATATTCAAGGGATTTCACCTGTGAAGTTTCATTGAATTTGGTCCACAGGTTGCTGAGATCTAGCTTCGGATGGACTGACAGAAGGACAGCGTAGCAACTATGTGCTCCCCCAATATGTTTTCGGGGAGCATAAAAATACTATGACTGATAAGCTGTTAATATGTTGCCTACCTTGAGCCATGGATTGTATCTAAGATCAAGATTGGTTAGATTGGGAGTATGTTTTCTCAGGATGGAGAGTTCTTCTTTTGTGATTTTGTCCACCCACAAGATAAAAGCTTAGGAAAACATTTTGGAAAATGAAGAAATTGCTTGTGACAAGCAATTTCTTCATTATCCACAATGCTTTCTACCCCAAGAAGCAAAAATTTCATCAATTTGAAATTGTCATCTGCAACATCTTTGAATTTGGACAAGTGTAAATTTTTCGCATCTTTTTAATGGGTAAAACAATATAAATTGATAACTAACATTTCCATTTTTTGTAAGTATATAAAATTTTGTTGTCTGCGACAGCATTTGTTTCGAATCAGTCAAAACATTTTCATCTGAGAAAGGTTTAAGCCACCACTTACTTTGAGCCATGGATTGTATTTAAGATCAAGATTGGTAAGGTTGGGTGTGTGTTTTCTCAGTATTGAAAGCTCCTCTTTTGTGTTCGTGATTTTGTTCCAACTGACGTCCATTAATTTTAATTTGTGTAAGCCCTGAAATTAAGTTTATACTCTTTGATAACTATAACATATGAATACGCTTGCAGTGGAAAGGGTAAAACTTTTATAAATGCATACCAGCAATTATTATCATATATGCATAAATTACAATACATTTGTATCATAAACTACCAGTATTTGAAATACATTACAAGGAATGAATTTTATAAATATTCAGCTAACTTCATTTTCCAATTTATAACGATAAAGGGCTTTTGGGGTTTCACACCCAGCTTATTCCCTTAAGTTAGTATGAGAAATGAAAAAAGTTTAAGAATGCCACATTTTGTATGAAGCTTGAAAAATTCATGTATCTTTAAAAGCACTTAGGTTTATTATAGGCTATTTACAAAGATATCTAACTGAACCTGATTCAAAGTAAATCACCCCACCTACATTTTACAAGTTAACCCATTTCCAAACAAGACCTAGCTTTCATGTCCCAAATAGAATAGGCTTGGGAAAACATTGAGACCAAAGGAGACAAGAGCTGTCCGAAGACAGCGCGCTTGACTTTCTAAGTTGCTTAGTATAAAGGGGGCATAACTCCAAATATAGTGGAGCCAGGGTCATGGGCCCTGGAAGTAAGGTAGAGGGTGTGATGGTGAATAAGTATTCCAAGTTTGGGTTGAATCCCTTTGATAGTATGGAAGTTATTGATGTTTGAAAAAACTTTAACCTTTGTTGCAACGCCGACGCTGACGCCGACACGACGCCCAGGTGACAGTATAAGCTCTCATTTTCTTCGAAAAGTCGAGCTTAAAATGCTGATAATCAGCATATTCTCCTTTTGTCTCAATTTTTTCTTTAGCTCTACTGTACACATATCCTATCTTTCATGTCATCCATTATACTGTTTGCAAATCCTTTCAAATTGGACAGCCCCCAACAGTTTGTCATTTGGGTAATGGTTAAAGACAAAACTAAGAATGTACCTTCATTCCTTCTAATGTAGTAATTTTGTTAAAACTGGCATCAAGTTGCTCTAGACCCTGAAGTTAATAAGGAAGATAAGAATTACAATGTAAGGCATTCTGAAAACAATATGTTATATCAAGAAAGATAGAGAACCATTACCAAGCAGGACCATCTTAAAGGTGTTGCAGAGGACAATTTCAAGTCGATGTTACAATCACTTTCTTCAATTTCCACAATGTTTTATTTTAAATCAAGTGGTGATGGGTTAAACTAAACATCTCCGAAACAATGTTACCTTGCTGTTTCAATGTCCATAATCAATAATATTTTGAAAAGCATTGAGAGAAAAGACGAGAATTCTAGTGAAAAGTATTTTCTCCTCTTCTCTAAATAACCATGTTTGTTGAACAAATTTTTGACAATGACCTTTGACATGCTGAAATAAATGATTCAAGTAGTCAAATAAAGTTTTACAGAATACCATTCTCATCCTTTCCCTAAAAAAGGCATGTTTTTGACATCCCTAATAAAAGAGGCTTGGGAAAACATTGAGGCACACCAGCATTTTCTCCTTTTGCCTCAGTATTTTCTGTGCCACATGCTACAAAAATCTTATCTCAATTTACCTGGGGGGGGGGGGGGGGGGGGGTAATGCTGAATTTTCCTTATTTTACACTGAAAATTTAGGGAAAATCAAATTTACCCCCCCCCCCCCCCCCCCCCATCTTCAGACAAAAAGGGACTTGAGTCCACCCAATATGAAATTGCTTCCTAGGGACCTGGCAGAGAAGACTAATACAGTTTTGTTTGCGGGATGGTAATGAAGGAATTTTATGCTAGTCATATTCATCATGAATATCTCTACAACTTAACCCTTTCCCAAACAAGACCTGATGTCCTCAATAGATGAGACTCGGGAAAACATTGAGGCAAAAGAAGAAAGTGCTGATAATCAGCACTTTCTCCTTTTGCCTCAATGTTTTCTTAGCTATCTTGTACACATATCCAAGCTTGATTAACATTCATTTTGTCGTCTGCTGCAGCTTCTGAATTGGACAACCATAAAAATTTTGTCGCTTGGGAAAGGGTTAATAACATCAAATAACACATTTGTGTGGTCTGACTTATTTCCACTCTGCCTGATGTTTTCAATATAAAGCATGGCAGCGAAGTTTAGTTAGCAGAGCTTCAGTAATACTGGTCAGACTGGATGCTGTCCAACAGCAAACTGAGAAGTTAATGCTATACTAGATTAAGTTAATACAGGTAAAGGCTTGTTTATTATAGTGTCACCCCTATTTAAAGGGCCAGTCAGTTTTGACTCATGAGACAGTCTCGTCTGAATGCACAGTATATGTATACCTCCCGATTCCGAACTCGTAATGCCGGGCGTCTGGCAGAGATATGTCTACGGTAACCATTAGTTATACTAGCTGGCGGCTCACCAACTGGTCGCTTCAGTTCGATCTCGGCAGACCGGCTTCCACCGGCATTCAAACCTTCGACCTCCCGCTTCTTAGGCAGACTCCCTAACCACTAGGCCACGGAACCGGTTTAAACACATTTAAATACACTTAATAATGTACTTTCAACAGATTTGAAATAACCCGCTAAAATATCATATACCATAATGGTATGTGTCTGTAATCTATCAATTAAGCATAAGGTTAGAAAAGCAGAAGCAACTAACTCCTTATCAATCTATTCAACCTTTCTATTCTAATATACTACTTTTTGACAGCTCACACTTAGGTCTTGATGTCACTAATTCAAACTGTTTGGGAAAACATTGAGGCAAAAGAAGAAAATGCTGATAGTCAGCATTTTCTCTGTTTGTGTCAATATTTTTAGGAGCTATTTTGTATTCAAATCTGATCTTCATCAAGGTCTATGTGCTTTTGGATGAAAAAGGTTTATTCATTCATCAAAAATTTAAACACATAAATCTATACAAAATGACATACCGGTAAAGGCCCGGTCACATACGATATCACGGCCGTTCCGCGGCCATACCACGGCTAAAAAATCTCAAAATATTTTGGACGTGGTTGGACGCGGAAACTTTGGGTCATTTTTGTTTTAGCCGTGCTATGGACGCGGAATGGACGTGATACGGCCGCCGGCGGCTGTTCCACTGCCGAAGCACTGCCGTAGCACGGCCTACAACGTCCAACCGCGTCTAGTGTTGAAACGCGCGACAAGATACCGCGTCCACATCGCGTCTGAATCACTGCCATAGCACGGCCATAGCACTGCCATAGCACGGACATAGCACTGCCGTTCCACGGCCTAATCGCGGCTAAACATCATCCGACGCGTATATAGAGACATTGCCACACGACTTTTCTTCAAAGCACTCAGAAAACTTATATATCAAACCAAGGCTGACCATGCCAAGGCAGAAGGGTTCAAGCACGGCCATAGCACTGTCATTCCACTTCCATAATCGCGGCTTCACCGTCCGAAATGCATAATATACATGTAATGTTATTGTCCCACTGCAGATCAGATCAAATTAAACAAACCATATTAAGTGATCTTGAGTTCGGTCGGTATGGGTGATGGGGAGTAGACTCGAATATTTTAACATGTCAAAAATTATCGTGTGCGATCGAGTAGGAGATTGATCTGGAAACAACTGTGTATTGGTCGCTTAGAAGATGGATCTACTCGAGAGTCAGTCGTGTCTACAAGTCAAGTGTGATCGGATTGATAATTTTTACCCGGCCTGTACCCAACCTGCATTCGGTCACCCCGACTTGTACTCGATTCACCCTCTCAAAACGACTGTAGAGGTTATGTTTTGATCGTCTAAAGATCCAGAATCCTAGGTTCCCACTGCCGACCAGATCAATTCGATCAAGCCCAATCAAGCGATCGAGTTCAGATCGATATCGGTCGGCATAGGTAATCGGAAATTGTATTGTAATCAAGTTTGATCTGAATCGCCACGGCTTTTTTCTCAGATTTCTTTTATTGTAAAAAAGTTATTGGCGTGCGATGGAGTATAAAATCGATCGGAAAGCGGCTTTGTATTGATCGGGTAGAAAATCAATCCGATCGGAAAATGATAGTGTCTGGGAATCGAGTGCTGTCGGGTTAATATGTTTCACTCGACCAGCACCCAACCTAAACTAGACTACCTCGACTTATATTCGAGTGAATTCAGACACTATTTCTATTAACTCGTCCTCTGTTTCACCTGTCAATCCGATCAAATCGACTGTTAAAATCGGGTTAATCCGCTAGAGATCGAGAAAATATTGTTTGGTCGGGATTGGTCGGGGAATTCAAGCAATCAAGTTGATTTGATCGACAGTGGTAACTATAATTAATTGGGTTTTGTCGGGTGAGTACTGCCGATCAGATCAACTAAGTCGAGCGTATTGGGATGCAGTTAAGGATGCAGTTAAGTATCGAGGAGATCGACTGCAGGTTTGGTGCAGGTCGTGTAAAATACATGTATATCAACTCCATCACACTCAATCTCCAGACATGATTAATTCATGATCAGATATATCTTCTACCCGACTAAAAATCGCTTCCCGATCAATTTTCTACACGATCTCCAACGAATATTTTGATATGCAAACAACCAAGTAAGAAGCCTTAGCGGTGCAGATCACGTTCGATAACCCCGGCCAATTTTTATTACCCATGTCGACCAAACTCTATATGTAATCGATCAATTAGTCGGGTTTCATCGAGTTAAATTGATCGGTAGAGGGAACCTCGCATACGCCACTGAGCTGATCTGGATGCTAGTGGGGAACTAGCACCAAGGCAGTTGAACACGACTAGCCTTTACAGGTTACAGAAAATTGAGATATCGAACCAAAGCTTATCATGCTAAAACAGAAAAGTTATCAAGCAAAAATTGGTTATTCGTATGCATAGAAATGTTATCAGATTTTTTTAAGTTGTTATTTATTAGCGAAAAAATCGCATTTAAAGTTGAGACAGAAATGACAAACTGTTGTCCACATCAATTTGTTTAATTTCAATACAAAATATTTATTTCTCGTAAACGGTTCAATATTTTGGCTTGAAACTTTCAAAATTTTCATAAAATAATTTGTTCTTTCAGATAGAAATATAAGTAAAATTTACAGAAAAAAGGTGAAATGTCATTTTAAAAAAGATCCCAATTTAAGTCAGTACAAGGAGGGCCCATTTTCCTGTTACTATTGCTCTAAGTTAACCCTCTCCCATAGGCTCTAAGACCTTGTTTTGACGGCCTAAATAAATGAGGCTTGGGAAAACATTGAGACAAAAGAAGAAAGTGTTGACAATCAGCACTTTCTCCTTTAGCCTCAATATTTTCTATGCTATATTTTACACAAATCCAGTTTTTTCAACATCCATTTTGGCGTCTGCAGCAGCTTTTAAATTGGACCACCCTAAAATTTTGTCGTTTGGGAAAGGGTTAAGACATTTTTCCGCAAAGAGATGCGAGAGTAGCTGATTCTAGCGTCTGACAATACATTTTAACTTCCGCGTCTGTCCGCGTCCATAGCACTGCCGGAGCACTGCTTATCGCGTCCATTCCGCGGCCATTCCACGGCCATTCCGCGTCCGTTCCACTGCCTCATCGCGTCTGTCAGCCGTGATTTGGCCGCGGTAACATTTTTGTGCAGTTCAAAAAATTTTACCACGTCTAAAATAATTTCGATTTCATTCCGCGTCCTACCACGTCCATACCACTGCCATAGCACGGCCGTATCACTGCCGCATCGCGTCCAACAGCGTCCATTCCACGGGTGGTTTATTTTAGCCGTGATACGGCCGCGGAACGGCCGTGGAATCGTATGTGACCGGGCCTTAACATATTACAGCATGTTAGTAAATAATCCCACAAATTGTAAATGTGACCCGTCACATTAAAAGGGACCTTATCGGAACTAGAAAAATCCAAATTCTGGCAAACTTGTCAGACCAAGCACAGGTCAACCAGATCCCTTATGCAAACAATGAACATATAGTATGATAGGGAAAGCATTCCAGATTCAGAAAATTACATACAAGTGAAAAGTATTGCCCTAGTCTGGCTGCGCGGACTGTGCAGACTGACTAGGGTTGACATCTTTCACACTTCCTATAAGGTCCCTGTTAGTGTGATGGGTCACAAATACAACATAAAGAACCCAACAAATATTAAATAGTTGAAGAAAGGCCATTATGAAAAACTTATTTCTAAACAATGACTGATATTGACTTCCCTTGGAAAGAAGGTCTGACAAGCCTTTGAGAAATAAAAGATAAAGCTGATGGCTAAAATTTTCTCCCTTTCTTCCAATGTTTTTCATACTGAGAAACACATCGCACATTTCATATCATTGATTTATTTTTTTTGTCGGCATCACCTTATTTTCCTTTCGTTTTTCATCTTGTAGTAAACAGTTAAAAAAGCCCACATATATACCCACATAATTAAGAATTAGTAATTGTACAGGATACATAAATACAGAGCCACTGATAAGAGGGATAAGCCCCGTTCCCACTGTCACGGTGTTGGTCCCGGACACCCACGGTACCTCCCGGTGGGGAAAGAGCCGGTATTCCGGGATGATCCGGGATCTTTTCTCTAAAAAATGATTCATATTCCCATATTCCCGACATTGCCCCGGTGTACCCCCGGTTTATTACTAGCAGGATCTTCCCGTTCTACCCCGGACTATCCCGATTTGTTCCCGGTTTGCCACGGTGTATTTATGGTGCAGGGACCGGCGTGATCCCGGTTGATCCCGGTACGACCCGGTGTAACCCCGGTCGTCGCCGGTAGCGCACCGGTAGCGCACCGGTAGCCGCCGGTATCGCCCTTTCATATCACGGTTGTGCGCCGGTGACAAGCCGATGTTTCCCACTGGTCACTCGTGGATCAGCATCAGTTCTCTTTCGTCTCTTGAAGTTCTGGTTTATGAGATAGTTCATCTTGTTTGCTTGTGCTTGCATCAGAAAATGAAACTACATTGATTAAGCTGAAAATGTCCACGGATCATCAGGGACTATCACGGTTGAGCCAGGGTAGAGAACCGGACTTGTCCCGGAATATGCCGGTGTTTCCCCGGATAAAGCCGATTCTTGACATCCTCCCGGTGAGTCCCGGTGACTGCCGGTTGTATTAAACATTTTAAAACATCCGGGGTCGGTTGCCGGATCAACAAGGTTCATCCCGGATGGTCCAGGATGTTCACGGTGCCGCGACGGCTGTACTCCCGGTTTGTCACGGTTTCCCCCGGACCACTCATCCGGGACTAACCGGGGGTCCAAACCGTGACAGTGGGAACGGGGCTATAAGATGATGTCTAGGGGTAGAATTCCATAGCACAAAAAGATGACAAAAAGTCATCAACCTTTTCCAAAACAAGGAATTTAAATAATTTGTAATAACTCTTAATTCTACTATGCCCATACAGAACCCTCTCATCTTAAACTCTACAATCTAAACAAGTACATTTAACAGACTTCCAGGACAGTCTTGCAGAAAGCTAAAAGCCGAGATCTGGAAAAGGGCCCCTTATAACGTCAATTTCAGTGTAATAAGGATACAAGCTACTTACAATTGCTTCTAGTAATGAAAATGCTACTAGAGATCAACATGGATTTTGATCAGACTGTGCATATGCAATATGCATAGGCTGATTTGGATCCATGTTGTTCTCAAATGCTATAAGGGACCTCATTCCAGATCTTGTCTCACATAAATTTACTACTTGACTTACCACATTGTCCTAAATTAAATTAACAATTTTTACAACTTAATAGAGCTTTAAAGTGAAACATACAAGCATTACCAGGGGTTTCATTAAGAGGCGGGGCGGGGATTTCCCCCTCCTATTTGACTGAAATTGAGTACAATCCCCCTGTTACTTTTGAAAATTTTGTGTGGCGTTAATAGGGAATACATAGAAAATCCCATGTCTACATTAGCCTCAGGTCCATCTGGCCAAAAAGTTATTGAAACCCCTGATTACGTGTAAAGTTATAGAAATTTGACCACAAAAAAAATTGATGATGACGAAACAAAATTTTGTAAGTCTTTTGGCATAATTAAATACCATCTTGATCAACATCCATTTTTGGACTGCAATTTTTTTTGTTTCCAATTGGGACAGTCTAAATTCTTGCCATTTGAGAAAGGGTTAAATTTGTTGTCTGCAACTCCTTTGGAACAATGAAACATTTTGTCATTTGTAAAAAGGTTTTAAAATATATATGATTTTGAAAAATATAAGTATACATCATGATTCAAGGTGTAAAAGACAAAATAAAGACCAGAGAAACAGATAAGAGAGAGTGAAGACATTCTAATTTTGTTACTTCAAATCCAAACTCTATGTTGTGGGTACTCATTTGAATTGTCTCAATGAGACAATTCCAATGAGTACCCACAACATAGGGTTTGATGAACAATAAATGAAATATTGCATTTTGAAAAGCCATCAACCTCTCTTATCTATAGCCCTGAAAGACCTTACCATGTGTGCGAGATCATCCAGTTTGGTGAGCTCATTAAAACTGACCACCAGCTTCTTCAACATTTTCAAGGATTGGAGTGGTTTTAATTTTGTCAAACCGTTTCCATGGAGATTGAGTACTGTGATGTGGTCCAGCTCTTCTTGGCTAGTTATTTTTAGTAACAGTTCGTCTGTAACTGCTATCAACCTGAAAGTTTAAGAAAATTCTACAAAAATTGTTAGACAGTCAAATAAGATGTGTTTCTGAAACACAAAAATTCCTTCATAACATTTATTTTTATCAAAACATGACCAAAAGCACAAACCTTGATTACATGTATACAATTTTAAAGATTCATAGTGTGAATTGAAATACTGAGTGAAAAAGACCATAGAAGTGATTTTGTCTTCTGAAACTGAGTAGATACCAATTTCTGTCGACCCTAAAATAACATTAGATAGGTTTCGAAATTGTAAATGAAAAGAAGCTAAAAATTGATAATCAGTGTTTTCTTCTTTACACTCACTGTTTCCTGTGCATGACAAATGATAATAATAATAACAACAGACCTGGGTCTAGGTTTTGGCTGTGGTTCCATATTTAGCACATCACTATCCACCATTTTGTCCTCTTCTTGTATCAGGGGGTTAGGATATGTACTGTCCTTATTGTCTAATAGCACCTCGTTAAACTGAGCAAACGGAGACTTAGGCCTCATCTGAAAATGATAATAATCAAGTGATGAACAAAATTAATTGTTGTTTGAATTTATTTTCTGTATAACTTACAATAAATGACCTGGCATAGCATATCTAGCAATTCGCTAGGGATACTCTGCCAGGTCATTTATCATGAGCTATAATTGAACTATAATTGTCATCAAGCAAAAATATGATATACTAAATTTGCTGTTACATGGCACCTTAATCATATCTTTTAGTTTTAAGTACAAAAAAAGATGTTGAAATAATATAGCTTTTTATTGACACTATATAAAACAATGAAACCTTTTGAAACTGCTACGTCAAAGAGAATTTAATTCTTATTATTAGATTAACTTTGAATTTGACTGGTCAAAGGTTTGTCCTCTACTAAAGGATTAAACCTTTCAAAAACAAGACAATTTTAGGATGGTCCAATTTGAAAGCTGTGGCAGATGACAATTTGATGTTACTGAATATAAGATTTGTGGACAATTAAGCAAAGAACATAATGAGGCATAGGAAGAAAATGCTGATTATCAGCATTTTCTTCTTTTGCCTCAATGTCTTCCCCAAGCCGTTTCCATAAGGGACATCAAAACCAGGGGCCTGTTTCATCAAAACATTTAAGACATATTTTTTACTTACCGACGACTTACGACAAGTTTAGGGCAAGAAACGCGTATCGCTTTTTTATCAAAACCTGGGTTATGCGATTGTTGTTTTAAGCGCTTTTTAAGACATTGGTAAGTCAAAAATACAACTTAAACGTTTTGATGAAACAGGCCCATTGTCTTGTTTAAGAAAGTATTGAAAACAAAAAATACACCCATTATACATACCTTTGTGATATATTCAAACTCTATAATGTACTCTGGCAACACAAGTTCATGGTCAAATATGTACCATTCACATTGTCTAGAACTGCATTCACAAGTGTTGGATCCCTCATTGCTCTGTTTGTCTGAAAATTGAAATAGAATTTCTTAACCCTTTCCCTAACAAGACCGGCTTTTGATGTCCCTGGAGGAAAGAGGATCAGAAAACATTGAAAGAAAAGATGAAAATGCTGATCATCAGCATTTTCATCTTTTCCTTCTATGTTTTCTGTGCTTAACTGTACTCAAATCCTGTGTCTATCGACATCAATTTTGTCGTCTGCACTCTGCAGCAGCTTTCAAATTAGATTACTGTACATTTTTGGCATTTGGGAAAGGGTTAAAACTTGAATTATCACTATGGCGGACTTCGATTGGGACTACAGCATGAGCTGTTGCATTTTGGAACACCTCGGATAATTCTAAATAGAGATATTCAAAATAGAGATAATGCAGCTTTTGCTCCAATCAAATACCAATTGTGTGAGCTATGGTCTGACCACCAGAAACAGTGTGGTCGAGGCATCCCAGACATTACACCATTTGGAACTCCTCCGATAAACAGCTGACCAATCAGTGTCTATGTAAACAAAGATTTTGATTGACACAGAAGGGAAGTGAATCTAATAGATAGAACAGCACTGGTTCCCAATGGCTTGAGCTATAATCCCAATCAAAGACAGCCAATATGATCTTACTCCCCCATATCAACCTCAAACACACGCATGCATCCTTGTCGAAAAATAACAATTTTTTTTCGTTTCTCCTAATATTTTCCATAGAAAAGAATGCATAATTCTATGCTTCTATTACAGATTTCATTTCACATGGCACAGCTTTAAGCTTTTATTATCATAAGTTACACATCTGAGCTTTTTTAAAATAATTATTCATTAATATTTTCTTGTATACCTGTTATATTTGTGTACTATGATACAAGTCTTTTTGAAGAATGTTACACAATATGTGATTTATGAACACATATTGAATAAAGGTCAGTGTCAGGTCAAATGAAATCGGTAATAGCAACACTTCTATCTTAATTGCCTGCAGTACCTTAAAATTGTCTAGCTTGAAAAAAGGCATAAACCCGCTGGCCTTGAGGGACAGTGAAGCTAAAAATTAATATCTACCATTCCAGACTCTTAAACTGTTAAAGAAATGGAATTAACATTGATTGCATGATATTATTTTTGACACTTACTTTCCTGTAGACACATCTTCCTGGGTCTAAATACAGCATCTAGTTTTGGATAGGTATTTCTGTTGATCCTGGAAGAAAATAAGGGTGTGCTTGTTAATGTTAAGGTAGTCCACCCGTCATGAGATTCACTCGATGTAGGGATTATCCGGTGCAGTCGAAAACATTTGGCGGTGGAACTTTGACACGCCAAATGTTTACGACCACCCTCGAATAGGTTCAGATATGTAACGACGCCGCTTGAAAAAGGCTGATGTTTTATGAATCTCAAAATGGCCACATTACGGGTATTCTACCCTAAACACAAATGTCTCCATAATAGTACTTTTGTCTCCTAATGTAACCTTGATATTTGACCTTCACCCATTACCAGAGGACAAAATTTTGGACTGTTCCAAATTCAAAGATGTTGCAGACAAGCATATGAAATTTCACATTTTTGGTCTTTCTGAGGGGAAAAGATTATGGGAAATGAAAAAAATTGCTTGTCACAAGCAATTTCTTCATTTTCCATAATGTTTTCCAAAGCCCTTATATTCTGGGTTGTCAAAAGGCATCAATGTGTGGGAATGGGTTAAACTTGTGGCTCTGACCATAGAATCAAAGAAAATGTCTTGTCACAATGGATAAACAAAGGGCAATAACTCCAATAAACATGATTGGCAGAGTTAAGGTTCTTGTCATTGCAAATCTCCACACAGAGTTTTTTTTCATGATTCTTCTTTTCATACTTTATGAGTTAGGCTCAGGACAAGAATTAAAAATGAAAATTAACAAAAGGTAATAAACAATAAGGATAGATTCATCAACACGGTTGGCACAATTACACTTGTTGTGCACAGCACTTCTCCACATAGAGATCTTTCCACCTTTGAAGTTTTATGATTCTACCTTGCATACTTTTGATTTATTCTCCAGACAAGCTTGGTCTACAAACTTACTGACCAACTAACCTACCAACACTTGCAAAACAATACTACTCGCTTTTCTTCCAGACGGCAAAAAATACAAAGAAAGATATACAATACTTACATTTTGTCATCCAAAGCTTTAGCATTTTTACCCAAGTAAACTTTAGCAATGACAAGTTGCCCTGAAAAATAAGAATAAGTTTGTGAAACACCCATGCCCCCGAAATGGCTATGTTCAGTTTTCAGACAGACAGATGGATAGATGGGTAGATAGACAGACACAAGTAAAACAATATGGTTCCAGTATTTCGAAACAGGGACATAAAAAGAGTATGTTTCTTTGCAGGAGTTTTTCTAACCCCACTCCCAAGAAATGACACCTTTCGATGCATCTAATGGAAAAGGCTTGGGAAAACTTTGAGGTAAAAGAAGAAAATGCTCATAATCAGCATTTTCTCCATTTGCCATAATATTTTATGAGCTATATTGTTAAAAAATATATTATCATTATTATCCATTTTGCAGAAATGTTCTTAAATTCCCCTAACTGTGTTGTGCAAAATCAGTAGTCATTGTGCTCTCTCAGAGCAAAAGTCTGGACAGGCAAGATAAGACAAGACACTAATACTTATTAACAGCAATCTATCTAAACACATTTCTCATATTTGATCTTTACCTCAAAAAACATCTTAATATTGGTATCACAGTAAATGCCTTGTCATAAGTAACACACATGTGAAACATGAAAGCCTTATACATTAAAGATTAGGTACAATGCCAAGTTTTTCTTGGACAAAAAGACAGATAAAAGCAATATAGCACCTTGTATTTCATTGCTGGGCATCAACATCTAATAAACCACCCGTTGAAAAATGTACTTACCGTATCTGAATGGACAAAGCTCCTGTGGATCTTTCCCTCTTGATTTATTCATGGAATGATTAATTCTGTGTCTGTCTGCCAGGCTTAGACTATTGCTTAAAGGTACAGCACCATCCCTACCAAGTTGCTGCAAATTTACCAAACAAAATACATCATAAAATTGTTATTTCTTAAACTTTTTACTATTGCCTGATTTTTTTCTGTGGTGATCTGAAAAATTAACTATCATTTACAGGAATTATGATGTATAATCATAAGTTGATGAAAAATGTATGACGATCTTCTCCCACAATTTGGCCATTTATAGACTCTTGCTGTTTAAGGTTTGCCTTTATACAGATTTTTCTTTAATTTGACATATCCAACATTTTTTGAGTGTATAAAAAGTAAGAAAGGGCAATTAGGGCACATCATAGATACATTTTAGGGTATAAAATTATGTGCATACCTTATAAGAGTCAGCATCCATGAACCCCTCCTCTAATATTCTCTCAGGTTCCATAGCTCCCCCAGGTAGTTGGGGATCCCACATCCAGAATAAATACTCTAACAACTTCTTGTACGCTACATTTCTAGAAAAGTAGAAAGGGAAAGTTCAAACTAAGTCTCCTTTTGCCACCAAGTAAAATTCATTGAAAAGGCAATAATAATAATAACATTCTACCAACAATTCAGTGAACAGGCAAAATGCTTTTTTCCATGGAAGGAAAATTAACACCACGTCCAGCAATCAACTAAAAACAGTTATAGAAGCAACAGTCCCTCCCATCCCCCAAATAATATCTATTAAACTAAACTATAACTTTTAAAGTTGACCTTGACCTTGATTACATCCTGGATCAAGGGATATACATATGAGCCAGGATCTGGTAAAACATCCCTTAAAGCATTTGGGACAGGAACGTTTCAACATCAGGCTGTGCCTAGGTACAGTCTGGCCTGGATCCACTTTACTCTCATATAGTTGCTACAAACCATGACGAAGCTATTGGAGAACAACATGGTTCCATATCAGACTGTGTGTAAACACAGGCTGATCTGGAATTATGTTTGGCTCAAAAGCCTTAAGGGACCTTTTTCCAGATCCCGGCTCAATAATCATATCATATGCTTTGCAGCATAAAATGGTGAGAAATTCGAAGGAAATATGTTGTTCAGACAGACCAACAGACAAAAGGATAGACACACATCAGATGAACACCAGTAATGAATTATTCCTCTGATCTTTCAATGATTGCATAAAATTGTAATACCTGTTTGAAATATAATATTCCCCATCTGTATCATCAACAATAGAGATGAGTTTCTCGTCAAACCGTGACCGCAATATTCTGTTGTGCACCCGAATAATTCTGCGAATCTTGATACCCACAACACCATGATCTCTGTAATCCGCATTACAAAACCGAGACAAAACTAGGTCATGGCAGGATGTAAACCTGGAAGGACAAATAATTCAAACTGAAAACATGTAACAAAAACAGTATTATGGGAACATAAATGGCCGAAAATGATAATCTCTTTAAAATGTTACTTTATTTCGACCAGGAGCTTGATAATGATACTGCTGGGATAAATCTTTTTTAACTTTTACTATCCGCATCTCACAAACTCTGGATTGTTGACGTCCAAAAATAATTATTTTACATGGTATGTTATAACAACTTCTGGTGTAAAGTTTTCAGTTTATGGGCTATATACATGTATAGATATGACAAATTTACGCACCACATATCAGAAGGACTGCCCTCCTCAAATCGTACATTACCACCAGATTCTAATTCTACCACCATTCTATTGACTAGAGTTGTTGCTGACTCACGAAAACGGCTCACTGTCTCCTCAAAGAAGGCCTCAATACTGGAATAAAAACATTTTATGAGGTAAGTCTTTTACCAGAATATAGAGAAAAAGAGAAAAAGTCATATATTTCATGTGCCTTTATATGTTATATTTGTGATGAAAAGTCACTGGTGGATTAAAAAGCCCAAAAGGCATAAAGTTACATTCATAAAATCCTTTAACGTTTTGAAGATAATAACATTTTATGCTCAAGTTTGTCAATACTGACATACTGTATATTTCAATAACAAGAGGACCAAGATGGTCCTATATCGCTCACCTGAGAGAGCCACGAGACATTCTTTAAGCAAACCTTTTAAATGTCCAAGGATTTTGAAGTTACATAAAGTCCTTGAACACTTTCAACTGTTTGGAAGATAAAAAGATTTTATGCTCAAGTTTGTCAATACTGACATACCGAGAGTAAACTGTATATCTAACCCTTTCCCAAACAGCAAATTTTCAAAATTTCCATTTCAAAAGCTGCTGCAGACGACAAATGGACCTTTTTTAAGAAGGAATTTGTGTACAATATAGCCAGGAAAATATTGAGACAAAAGGAGAAGCTGCTGGTTATCAGCAGTTTCTTCTCTTGTCTCAATGTTTCCCAAGCCTTTTTCTGTCAGGGACACCAAAACCAGGTCTTGTTTGGGAAAGGGTTAAATCAAAAAGTTACTTACTCTGAACATTTCTTTTCCCACTTTTTTACTCTCTCTTTTATTGCAGCAATTTTTACAGAGAAATTTGGGGATGAGTTCAATTTCTGTAAGTTTAACTGAAAAATAGGTTAAAATTTCATGCCTTATGCAGACCACTCTTTCTCTTTATGATAATTCTATGCATTGACTATTACCACAAAATAAATTCTTGACAATTCAAAGTGAATGATGCTACAAATGATTAAACACATTATCATTCTGTATATATAATATTTTAACCACAAAGAAATGTTTTTGAGCAAAAAGTAAAAAAGCTTATACTTTTTGAATGATACATAAGAGTTGTGTCATTAAAATATGTAGATCACCAAGTAATTCATACCATATGCAAGTATATACAACACACATTTTTCAAACAAAGCTCTTACTAATAGTACATAACATATTGGTCAGGTTAAGGTTTTTGAAGTAGGTCGAACTCCAAGAAGTAACAGGAAAATTGGGTCAGTTTTAAGAGAGGCAGATGGCTGAATAGTTTAGCAATGTAAGCACTAGATCTAACTAACAATAGGATGTGATCAATAGTTAGATATTAGAACGTTTGATTTAACATTTTGCCAAACGAGCCAACAAGCTTTTAACAGCTCCAACAAAGACAATATCAGAAAATATTTAGCGAAAAGACCATGCTGACAACCCGCATTTTCAGTCTTTCCCTAAATATTTTCTTTTTGGCCGTTTGGAAAAAAGCTTAGGTAAAGTTAGATAATGTGAATGTTATAGAACAGATTGTTAGTACAAATGACAATTATGTTCTAAAAATGAATATAAACTAGTGTCTTTTAGGGTCATTTAACCCTTTCCCAAATGACAGAATTTCCAGGTAGTCCATTTCAAAAACTGCTGCAGACGACAAAACTAATGTCCATAAAGGATGAAATTGTGTATAATATAGCTCAGAAAATATTGAAGCAAAAGGAGAAAATGCTGATTATCAGCATCTTCTTCTTTTGCCCCTATGTTTTTCTGAGCCTTTACATTTAGGAATGTCAAAACCAGGTCTAGTTTCGGAGAGAGTTAAACTAAATGACCCTTAAAGACACTATATCATAGACCATAGAGGACATAGAAGAATATGCTGTTAACCAGCACTTGCCGCTTTATCGCAAATATATCTTTATTTTTGCCATTAAAAAATTTCTTTTTCACTTTCAATGACATTTTGTTTTGTTCTAATTTATGACTGTTGGTTTGAAAAAGTCTTTACATTGTGTTGTTTGAGAAAAGACTAAAATAATGAGTTATCTATCTTATATGTGTACATGTAATTGGAATGAAATATAAACATTATCTACATAATGTGTATGTTATCTACATAATGTGCAATTAATCTATCTACATAATATATAAGTATGTTATCTACCAAATTCAATGTGTATGTTATAAACTAATGAGTATGTTAAGTTGTAACATAGGAACGGGGACAGGTTTTGTTCACCTGTTTGTCGGAGATTTCAGAATGAGGTCGCGGAGCCGGTGAATCTGTACGCTCATTTTTATCCTCCGTCGGAGGATCCTCTATCTCTCTTTCTATCTGTGAAAGTTTCAATCAACAGAACCCTTAACCCATTACCAAACAATAAATTTTGGACTGGTCTAAATCTAAAGAAATTGAAGACGACAATTGAAAGTTAAGAAAATTTTAAATCTTTTGGTCTTTTTCTGTGGAAAACATTGTGGGAAATGAAGAAATTGCTTGTCACAATTTCTTCATTTTCCACTATGGTTTTCAAAGCCATTATTTTGTAGGGAGTCAAAAGGAGTCACTGTGTGGTAATGGATTAACCCTTTCCAAAATTGCAAAATTTTAAGGTGGTCTGACTTGAAAGCTGGTGCTGATAACAAAATAAATGTAAATTTTGATAAAGATAGAATATGTGTACATTATAGTGCAGAAAATATGGAGATAAAAGAAGAAATTGCTGATTATCATCAATTTCTTATTTTGCCTAAATATTTTCCAGAGCCTTTTCTACTAGGGATGTCAAAACCAGGTCTTGTTTTGAAAAGGGTTAACCCTTTCCCAAATGGCAAAATTTTAGACCAGTATGGTTCAAAAGATGCTGCAGACGACAAAGTATTTGGTAAAAAATATTGGATTTGTGTACATTGTAGCATAGGAAATATTGAGGCAAAAGGAGAAAATGCTGATTATCAGCAAAAAAAATGATTATCAGCATTTTCTTCTTTTGCCTCGATGTTTTCCCAAGCCCTTTCTCTTAGGGACATCAAAACCAGGTCTTGTTTGGGAAATGGTTAATGAAACAATTTGTTTGTCTTGAATTCACTGCCATGATGCTCTGAATATTCAAACACTAGCTTTGAGTGGCTGCAATACTGGACCATCATATATGCTGAATAGGAAAACAAAAAAATCTGTATTGAAAAGGGTCAAAATACTGCTAAAGTAAACATCAAAATAATGAATATTGAGCTAGATGACGATATTATGCATGTGCAAGGTTTCAGAGCAATATCAGAAATAGAAATATTACAGCTAATATGACAAAATTTTGCACATAAACTTCAACAAACTAGAAAGCAGACCACTATCCCCCACTAGCGTCATGTCACTAAAGATAGTTCTTGAGTTAGAGCATGGCTTAATAAATTCCGCTCCAGCATCCCCTTTGAGGGATGCTGGTTAGTCCAGGATTTCTAAAATACAACATGGTTTACCTCTTTCATTGCACTAATTAACGACCGCAGCCTCTCGTGTGGAAAGTTGACCATCTGCTGTCTAAAGCTGTTCATCTTGGAGATCACTTGAGCCAAGTTCCTATATACAGTCTTCACCCTCATGTTATAGTACATCTTCTTCTTCATGACAGTGGTCTGTTAAATAAAGAGAATATCATAAAAGGGGGTCAAAACCATGTAACTACAGCTTGACAAAGCTGGAGTTACAAGGTTTTGATCCCCAACCAGTGAAATATGTTTTGATATGAAAAAATGAACAAATGGGACATAATTATAATAAAATGTTTGTTAGTCATGAGACTTGGTCCATAACCCAAAGTTGTAGTGCAATACATATGCCCAACTTTAAGCTATAGCAGCAGAAGGTGTAGAGATAAAGAAACTTATAAGTATTTTTTTTTATTTAATTACTAAGTTGTATCAAGGAAAGTATTTCTTTCCAAATACTTTTTACAGGACTTTGTCTCTAATGCTGTATTGTAGTCTTAAACACATACATGTGCAAAGTTTCAAAGGGATAGCATCACTTGACATGAGATATTGACACTTGTATGTAAACCCTTAACCAGTACATTATGTCAACACATTTATGCCTGGTGACTGGAAAGGCTAGTCTGTCTTTAAACCTTTTTTCAAACAAGACATGGTTTGAAGGAATATCTAACGGAAAAAGATGATAACCAGCATTTTATCCTTTTAACGAAATATTCACAGTTGAGCTATAAGTACAAGTACAAACTTCTGCCAATTCTATCATGGCTTTACTACTGACATCATATGTGTCTAGTTTTGTGATGTTTGGTGGATGGTATAACACATGGGTGGAGTAATTACACAACAAACTGACTGGCAATTATTAACCCTTTCCCAAACAGTGATGTCTTTTGACACATCTAAGAATAAAAGCTTTGGATAATATTGAAGAAAAGGAAGAAAATGCTGATGATCAGCATTTTCTACCTTTTCCTCAATATTTTCCAGACTTTTTAAAGAAATTTTCATTCTGAAAGTCGAATTATTTTTGTTATCTATAACACCTCAGAATTTGTACAGGTCCAAATCTGTCATTTAGAAATGGGTTAACCCATTACCAAACGATAAAATTTTAGCGTGATCTAAATTGAAAGATCCTGCAGACGACAATTTCAAGTGAATGAAATTTCACATTTTTCGGTCTTTTTACATAGAAAACATTGTGGAAAATGAAGAAATTGCTTGTCACAAGCAATTTCTTCATTTTCAACGATGTTTTCCAAAGCATTTATCTCTTGGGGAGTCAAAAAGAGTCACTGTGTGGTAATGGGTTAAGTGTCTCATAATAAAAAAAAATATACTACAAACCTCTGCTAATTCTATCATAGCTTTACTACTGACATCATATGTGTCTAGTTTTGTGATGTTTGGTAGATGGTATAACACATGGGTGGAGTAATTACACAACAAACTGACTGGCAATGATTAACCCTTTCCCAAACAGTGATGTCTTTTGACGCATCTTAGAGTAAAAGCTTTGGATAATATAGAAGAAAAGAAAGAAAATGCTGATAATCAGCATTTTCTACCTTTTCCTCAATATTTTCCAGACTTTTTAAAGAAATTTTCATTCTGAAAGTCAGATTACTTTTGTCATCTATATCACCTCAGAATTTGTACAGGTCCAAATCTGTCATTTGGAAATGGGTTAAGTGTCTCGTAATATGAAATATACTACAAACCTCTGCTAGTTCTATCATAGCTTTACTACTGACATCATATGTGTCTAGTTTTGTGATGTTTGGTGGATGGTATAACACATGGGTGGAGTAGTTACACAACAGACTGACTGGTAATGATTAACCCTTTCCCAAACAGTGATGTCTTTTGATACATCTAAGAGTAAAAGCTTTGGATAATATTGAAGAAAAGGAAGTAAATGCTGATAATCAGCATTTTCTACCTTTTCCTCAAAATTTTCCAGACTTTTTAAAGGAATTTTCATTCTGAAAGTCAGATTATTTTTGTCATCTATAATACCTCAGAATTTGTACAGGTCCAAATCTGTCATTTGGAAATGGGTTAAGTGTCTTGTAAAATAAAAATATACAACAAACCTCTGCTAATTCTATCATAGCTTTACTACTAACATCATATGTGTCTAGTTTTGTGATGTTTGGTGGATGGTATAACACATGGGTGGAGTAGTTACACAACAGACTGACTGGTAATGATTAACCCTTTCCCAAACAGTGATGTCTTTTGATACATCTAAGAGTAAAAGCTTTGGATAATATTGAAGAAAAGGAAGTAAATGCTGATAATCAGCATTTTCTACCTTTTCCTCAAAATTTTCCAGACTTTTTAAAGGAATTTTCATTCTGAAAGTCAGATTATTTTTGTCATCTATAATACCTCAGAATTTGTACAGGTCCAAATCTGTCATTTGGAAATGGGTTAAGTGTCTCGTAATATGAAATATACTACAAACCTCTGCTAGTTCTATCATAGCTTTACTACTGACATCATATGTGTCTAGTTTTGTGATGTTTGGTAGATGGTATAACACATGGGTGGAGTAGTTACACAACAAACTGACTGGCGCGGGCGGGCACAGTGGGTCCTTCAGGCTTAAACTGGTCAACCCTGGAAGTCTCATCAGGTTGGTTAAATCCTGGAAACGATAACGGGTTCATAACATTACTATTATCAACCAGGTAAAGATTTCTAAGCCAAAACAATTTATTTTAAATTGATTAAACTGACATGAGATTTTTCACAGAGGCAGTAATACAGCTGAATATTAAACGACACTGTAATGCTCGTCATAATATGTTCTCAACAGTCAGCCATATATTTTTTTTGTTTTGTTTTCCTTGTTTCTAATTGTTAATATTTTCATCAACAAAAGCGCATATTTTTTCCCCATGTTTCATTGTTATCTTCCAATACTCACGGCATAACTAGTCATATCAAAGCATCTCACATATTATTGACGATTTACAAAATATGCTTTGAGTGTCCATTGTAAATGGTACAAATAAAAAGTGTTGATTGGTTTTGATGCAACACACACATGCCTACATCTGTTTCAATTTTGGCCAGTCCATAGAGGGGTGCAGTGGTCTAGTGGTAGGATGCCGGCTTCGGGATCGAGAGATCCTGGGCTCAAATCCGGCCATGCCAAGGGAATTTATCTGATAAAAAAGTTAATCCACATTGCTCCTCTTCACCCAGGTTTAAATGGGTACACGGGAGAGTTGAAAGCCAAAGTGCTGTGGCTGCCAGTGGCACAGACTGTAAACTGTATACTTGAAATTAAATGATCTTGGAATAAAGTGGGAAGTTGCTTGAATATGAACTAGTTCGTAAACATGAGACCATAAACCATGCAGTTTTCTCCCCAGCCCAAAAATCTGTATCAGCCCCACTATAGCTTCTTGTAAATCAGTGTAATGCCCCTACAGCTTCATAATTACCCCTACAGCTTAATTTCTTCAAATGGTCACCAAATAGAGACATTCAGAGGTATTTCATGTCAAAAACTTAAAAAAAAATGCATTATTATAAATCAAACTGTAATAATTTTGTATAAAAACATAATAAGAAAAGAAGAAATTGCTCAAATTGAGCAATTTCTTCTTTTCCCATTATGTTTTTATTCACAATCATTTGCATGAACACAATGCTTTTCAAGGTTTACTTATACTTATAATTTGCCACTATGGCTTCAAATTATTCTGCGGGGAACCCTGCGCACCTTTGCTTTTACTTTAGTGTACCTACCCGTAGAGATGATATTCTGTTGCCTGACAAATTCAAGTCTTCTAGTTTGTGGTTTGAATCTAAAGTATGGCCTACAATGTAAGAGAGAGAAACTCTTGAAAATAAAACCCAATCATTTTCATGCTTATCTAACATAGATGATTCGCTTGTTGGCATATGGTGAAAGCCTTGAGAATAGTAAGAGGTAGGGGCAGGAATTGTACCCTTCTATTTGGGAAAAACATAAACCTCTATCTAATTGCTTCTAGTCCAAGATCTGCAGCAGATCCAGGATTTCTGTGAAGGGGTTAGAGCATATAAATATAAATGTAGGGGGATTCGTTTTTATAGTATTTCACAATTTTGACTGAATTTCTATAGGAAAATGTTAGAATCAGTCTACAATGAGCGTTTGTTTGAACCATCCGAACCTCCTCTCGATCGGCCATAGCGGATTGCCAAAAGGTTTGTGAAACGTTTGCAGGTATTGGAAAAACAAGGACATTACTGGTTTACTTTTTTCTTACATCACTGCCTGGTCAAATTATTAATGAAACATACATAATATTACCTTCAGATATATATAAGTAATGTACTCGCCTATTTTTTCTATCAAATTCTCAGCTAAATTCAAGGATTTCAACCTCGCTAAATGTGACACATTCTGGAAGAAAAATGAAATTGAATTGTAACAGCAAAGATTGTGAACAATCAAACACCAATATTGTTCTTCTTTATGTTTTAATGTTTCATTTTATGCACACAAAACTTTAATCTTTTCATCTGTTTGCTTCAGAAAAGTCATTGCATTGCAAAAAGCTTTTAGTCTGACAATCAGCATGAATTGAGAAAAAAATCTCAAACCATTTTTCATAAGTAGAACAACATAAGAAATGTGAATAAATACAATTTTTATTCATCACGTTTGCAATCACGTTTGCAATATTTCCAAATGCTTCAAAGATATCTCCTTTTGAAATCAGTATGACAGGTCATCACATTTCAACCTAATGTCAGGTTGTTACATTACCAACAAAGAAATCTCAGTTTCAAAGAATAAATGATTCTTCAAATTCATAGAAAATTTTATTATGATTGAAACCTAGCACAATTAAGTCCATTCTATGTCATCCCTTGCCTCAATATTTACAATTTGGTTAACCCTTTCCCAGACAAGACCTGGTTTTGACGTCCCTAATAGAAACGGCTTGGGAAAATATTGAGGCAAAAGAAGAAACTGCTGATAACCATCAGTTTCTCCTTTTGCCTAAATATTTTCTTCATTACTTTGTACACAAATGCTATCTTTACCATTATCTATTTTGTCATCTGCAGCAGCTTTCAAAATGAACAACCCTAAAGTTTTGTCGATTGGGAAAGGATTCAAGTTTAATCAAAGCACTTCTAGTTCTTTTAGACTATCTAAGTTCTCTATCACTTTAATATTGTTATGGCCTGATCAGAACTCATGATGATCTCTCACACTACAGGTCATAAAGAAGCTATTTGAGAACTACATGCATCTTGATCAGACTGTGTGTATACACAGGCTGATCTAGATTCATGTTGGTCTCCAATAATATCATAAAAGTTCCTTTTCCAGATTCTGACTAGAATAAATCAATTTCAAATTCACAGAAATGACAACAAAAAGATTTTTCAAAGCAGAATCCATTCAACCCTTTCCCAAACAAGATCTGGTTTTGACTTCCCGGATAGATATGGCTTGGGAAAACATTGAAACAAAAGAAGAAACTGCTAATAAACAGCAGTCTCTCCTGTTGTCTAAATATTTTCTGTGCTCAAATATAAACAGATCCTGTGTTCATCCACAACTATTTTGTCGTTTGCAGCGGCTTTCAAAATTGGACCACCCTAATTTTTGTCGTTTGAGAAAGGGTTAATGTTATCCCTTACCTCAATATTTACAATTTGGTTTTGGTTTAACCATAGTACTTCTAACTCCTGTAGACTATCTAAGTTCTCTATCACTTTAATGTTGTTGTGGTATAAATACAGCTTCCGCAAATGTTTCATGTATTGCAAATTTTCTATTTTCTGAAAGAGAATTCAAAAGCAAATCAACAAAATGTTCAATAACCCAGATATTGTACCTTTGTCATCTGACTAAATCTTTTTTTCAGTAAAAGTCTGCGGGTCATCTTATGAAGGGATAAAAAGGTTATGATTCTCGGTATATAATCCATTTAAATACCTAATACTTCTGCCTAAAGACTGGTCCATTAATAAGACCAACTTAATAATAAAACCAATTTTCCAGTCCAAAATATTTTCTGTCTTTATTTCAAAAGTCTTGGTTTCCAATACTGAGACGACCGGCTACCCGGCATCAAGATCATTTCATCTGGTACAAAATGTACTTCATGTAGTATAATACTAAAAACATTTATAAACATGAATGTTTTGAATGAAGATTGCATGAAGGACCATATTGCTAGCTGATAAAGGGCCATATCCTACCCCTAAAAAAGGCTAAAATGTTAGCAAAATGGACAATACTTGAAACCTTATTACAACCCTAATCTCAGTATAATACTGAGATTAGGGTTGTGATAAGGTTTCAAGTCCTGCAGGCTCTGTCTGCAAAACAGGTTGATGAGTGATGGTCTGCATTTTGTAGGAAGTTTTCCTCTTCTTTTGAAACTATCAAACGTTAGGCAAAGGATTTCAAGCCAGACAGAGAGAGTTTTAAAAGGTAACAATAATGATGTATTTACTGCTTAAGAGGGCTGATTTGGGTATCAACATGATGACTTCTATAGATCAAGCATCAGTGATTACTAGATGGAACAATTATGTGGAGAGGGACGGGACCATGTTGATAAATAAAGGAGTTTCAAATCCAAATATCTGGCTCTTTTTATGTGAGGCTCAAAACTTTTAAATACCCCCAGTGCAATATATTTACTAATTGGTAGGCTAAAAAATAAAGTACACTCTCAATCCTATTTCACAGCAAAGCCTTGACCTTGAACCAGTTTGCAGGCTTTAATTCTAATAAGATTAGGAGCAGTTCCTTCAAGACTGATTAAGTTAATACACAAGAATCTAATAATAGTGATTTCACTTATCCAGTTATTAACACATATCTTTTCTAATCCTTCCAAAACTAATTCTGAATTTTGACAGAGTGTATCAAACAATGTTGAAAATCCTTTGGGACAGAGTTAAAGCTCCCTGATGAATGACCTGGCAGAGAAGCCCATTCAATTAGCAATAGCATGGGTTGCTCTCCCGGGTCATTTATTGACAGCTATAATTAGAATCACAATAAGGTTTTATCCTTTCTTCTTAACAACACAATTTTTACCAAAATTGTTGCACAAGCAGACGAATAAAATTTCACCAAAAACAAAATTGAATGATTTAAGAATTTCTCGCGGATAAAATAAAATGTTGATCCTTATCAAAAACACTTTGAAAAGTATTGCAAGAAAAGGAGAAAATAATAATTAACCCTTTACCAAGCGACAAACATTTGGACTGTTCCTCTTTAAAAGCTGCTGAAGACGACTAAATGGATGTTTACAAAGACAAGATTTGTGTATGATAAAGCAGAGAAAATATCGAGGCAAAAGGATAAAATGCTGATTATCAGCATTTTCTCCTTTTGCCTCAATGTTTTCCTAAACCTTTTGTAAGAGACATCAAAACTGGGTCGTGTTTGGGAAAGGGTTAACAGTATTTTTGCCTTTTCTTTCTATGTAAGTATCAGTGCTTTTCATGCTTTGACTGGCCTATTTTCGCATTCAGTATCATTAAGTTTGTCATCTGCATGCTCTTTGAATTTAGACCTTTCCTATATGTTCTCTGGGGAACGGTTAACCCATTCGCAAGCATTGACGCCTTTTAATGCCCTACAAAATAATGAATTTTAAAACATTGTAGGAAATGAACAAATTGCTTGTGACAAGCAATTTCTTCATTTCCCACAATGTTTTCTACCAAGAAAGACCTGTAACATTACGAAGTGCAAGGCTACATACAGAGAACAACCAGTCCATTCAGAGAAAAGGATCCTCAACCCTAAATGGGCTGATGTTTCTATATGTATACCAACTTTTTCACGTTTTTCTCTGGCCAGGCAATCTCATTAGCATATTACCTGCCACATTACCTCCCTTTAACCGTCACATTCCTCCCTACTTACTAGGACTTCGCCCCGAAGTCAACAACTCTACAACAATGCATGCTACAACCCGAGCTGCACGGCGATATCTACCTACAAGGAAGCGAAGCTTCACGAGATGCATACAGGAGATGAGCCTTCTACCCAGTATTCCAGCAATGCACTGCTACTATAGGCAAGGAACTGACCTATCCGAAGGGGGTAACCATAGGCCCGTGCGATTTGGCAGCTTCTGCTTCCGGAAGACCACGTCATAGAAGACGTTTGGTCACGTGAGAGAAGACGCGTAGAAGTCGGAAGACTAAAAATAAATCGAACATGTCTTGAAAACGGAAGTGGCTTTTCTATCGAAAAGCTCTTCAAAAAGGAGGAAATTAGAATGGCCAGCTCCAATTCGGTAGACTGGACACCCATCCTGATAGGCCTACTACTACGTTGTACTGATAAAGGCACTTCTTTTTCAAAAGCACAAGTTTTGTTCTCGTTTTGATCCCAAAACTAATACAAACTAGCTGTAAACAAGCGATTTTCAGTAATTGAGAAAATCTGTACTTTGTAACTAAAGACGCTCTCATGTTGCCGACCACGTGACATCTTCCGTCTTCCGTCTTCTGCTCAAAAATGGAAGAGCTAGAAGAGCTTCCAGAAATAGAAGATGCCCGTTCGATTTAGTCGGAAGTGCTTGTCACGTGACTCTTCTGATTTCAGAAGAGCTAAAACGAACAGAATTTATGGTCTTCTTCTTCCGGAAGACCAATTTTGGCCTAAATCGCACGCAGCTCATGAGTAAGGGATAGCTGGAGGTGGCTATCACATTATCCCACCGCTGCCACCAATTGTAACGTTCCGAGGTGCAAGGCTACATACAGAGAACAACCAGTCCATTCAGAGAAAAGGATCCTCAACACTAAATGGGCTGATGTTTCTATATGTATACCAACTTTTTCATGTTTTTCTCTGGCCAGGCAATCTCATTAGCATATTACCTGCCACATTACCTCCCTTTAACCGTCACAGACCAATAAAAATAAAATTTTATTCATTTGAAATTGTCGTCTGCAACACCTTTCAAATTGGACCACCCTAAAATTCTGTCATTTGGAAAAGGGTTAAGGAATGAAAGAATAGCTCACCTTGACATCACACTCACAAATCCAGAGCTCGGTGAGTTTTGTCAATGTCATAAGTCCTTCTAACTTTTGAATGCCTAACTGGTTCATTATCACAAGTTTCTTTAAGTTCGGGAACGAGTTGAGTCCGATAATTTTGGGATACCCTGAGAAAAATATTTCCAGCACTTCACAGTTTACTGTTTCACCATTGGCTATTCTGTTATAGCTGACTCCATTGGATGAACACTGTAATAACAAGATGTGTTTGTGAAACACAAATGCCCCCGAAATGGCCATTTTTCTAAATGTTAAGTTTTCGTGGAGTAAAGGGTTATTAAGGGTTAAGGGATGACCTTGAGGAATGTCAAATTGCATGGAACAGATAGATATCATTGAAAGGAAGTGGCATACCAAATTTGAGCTTTGTATGTCAAATACTTTTGGAGAAAAGACAAAGGTTAAGTTTTCGGACAGAGGGACGGACAGACGGACGGACAGACAGACAGACGGACACAAGTAAAACAATATGCCCCCGATCTCTCGATACGGGGGCATAAAAAGAGTATTAAAACATTGATATAATGTACATGTATTAAATTTGTCATTTATTCACCTTTAATTTCTATATTAAGAATACAGAGAGTAGAATCATCTCAAAATTTATTCAAGTAGAATCATCTCAAAATAGATTCAAGCACCAAATTTCAGTTGATATCATCAATTATGGCATAAAATTTGTGTTTTTGGGCCGTTATCAACATTGAATAATGAGAAAAAACTGTGCGGATATCCAGAGAAATTGTGCATTAATCGGCAGATTCATGTGCGATATCGGACCGGTTTTGCACTCAAATATCCTCGATTTGACCCTTCAAAATAAACAATTGTCTCTTTTCCCGCAAAATTCTCAACGTCTTACGTTAAATAAGCGACGTTCACCTTTTGGCGCCAAATTATGACGTAACGTTGTTTTACCGACGTCACACATATAACAAAAAAATCTTGGAAGATTTATCAGAACAAAACAACAATGGCGGACATTTTCGTATCTCACCTCGGTTCATTTTTCGCACATATCAAGGGGTTTGGGGTAAGAAATCATTTGAATTTTATGCTTTTTATGCAATAATAGCGTCAATTCACGTATTTTTCGGTCGTTAACATTCGCAGAGGCCCGCAAAATACGAAAACGACCCTCCTGCTTCGCAGTCGGGCGTTAACGTATTTCTTGGGCCTCTGCGAATGTTAACGACCTCAAAAACGTGAATTAACCCTATATTAACTAAATAATCAAATAGGGTTAATGCCACTGTTAACAGTATTTCAGTCAAATCACAGTCGCAGAAGCATCTAACCATAGATTCCTGATATTTCTCTGACAAGCACTTAGACTTATACAACATCCCATGTTTAATCAAGCTCTGTTTTAAAATAAGGATATAAATGCAGGAAATGCTGGCAACCAGCATCTCCTACTCATTTTTTTTTCATCTAATAGTAGAACTAAAATTCACATACCACTTCTTTCATGATCTCCTCCTCTTCTTCCTTGCTTGTCACCGTCCTCGGCTTCGTCACCATCAATGGATGTGACGGAGTTGTTCCCCCTGACTGGGTCTGGCCCCCAGGGGGCGCCTCGTCTGTGGTTTTCATCGTCAACTGATTTGTATTAGATGATGGTGTTGACATGTTCTTTCTAGTCACATTTTTATGTTTATAGTCCACACTTTTCTGGTAAGAGCATATTTTCCATATGCCCCTTTGTGAAGAAGTCACTTTATTTATCCATCACGGTGTTTGGAATACCTGCAATAATTAAATATAAATAAAGCAAGAATTATGATGTTTTCTAATCTTTTGAAACCCATTAAAAACATCAAAGCCTTTCACATGACAATTTGTCATTTCTAATAAAGACAAATTTGTTAACATCAAAAGAGAAGAAGAAAATACAGAAATCAGATTTTCTCTTTTTCTGTCAATGGTTTCTTAACTCATTACCAGACGGTAAAATTTTGGGCTGTTCCAAATTTAACCATGTTGCAGATGACAATTTCAAATGCATGAAAGTTTAAATTTTTTGGTGTTTTTGTTTATCAAAAGCAAGTTCTTCATTTTCCACAATGTTTTCCAAAGCCTTTATTTTTTGTAGGGCGTCAAAAGGTGTCACTGTTTGGGAATGGAACAAGCCCACAAGTAGATATGAGCCAGGATCTGGAAAAAGGTCTTTTATGGCATTTGAGAACAACCTGGATCCAGACCAGCCTGTGCATATGCACAGTCTGATCAGGATCCATGTTGTTCTCTAATAGCTTCTTTGTGACCTGTAGCAACCATAGAGGAGCAGCATTGATGTATGCCAGTCTTCGCTAAGTCACAGGCTGGTCTTGAAATTTGGCTGTCTCAAATGCTATAAGGGACATTTTTTCAGATCCCGGCTCAATTATTTATTCCAGTAACATTGGTTTTGTCAGCTGCTACACCTCTAACTGCAAATAAAACAATAAATGACCACTAAAATAATCCATGATCTGAGATAGTATTCCAATAAATTATCACACTGACACAGGATTTTATATACTGAGAGAGAAAACTTTTGAGGACATTTTTGGAAATCTTTAATAATAACTATTTTATTCCATTTTTAATTTTTTTTTTTAATCCCAAATTCGTTACAAGAATGACTGATCAATTGAAGGAATTTTGATAAAATCAACAAGGTAAATAATGCATGCCATGATATCAAATTACTGAATTGTACAAAAGAAATTCTTTCATTGTAAAAATAAGGAGTAATTTAATTACATTTTCTGTCAAAATAAATCGTTTAATTTTGTTATCAAAGAATCGAACCTATCAAATTTCAAAAACATTTCGAACAAGTAGGTTGCTTATGCATTTTATACATTATGCGCTTACTAGCTTTCAATTAACCCTTTCCCATGCAAGATATGGTTTTGACGTCCCTATCAGAAATGGCTTGGGGAAACATTGAGACAAAAAAGAAAATGCTGATTCTTCTTTTGCCTCAATATTTTCTGTGCCAAATTATTCAAAAGTTTTGCCTTCAATAACATCCTTTAACCCTTTCCCAAGCAACACATGGTTTTGCCGTCCCTATAAGAAAAGACAAGGGAAAACATTGAGGCAAAAGAAGAAAATGCTGATAATCAGCCTTTTCTTTTCTTGCTTCAATATTTTCTGTGCTAAAATAGTAAATTATTCACAAGTTTTGCCTCCAGTTACATTCATTTTGTGGTCAGCAGCAACTTTCAAATTGAACCACTTTAAAATTTCATTGTTTGGGTATGGGTTAAAATGGCATGATCCAAAGAAGCCCCTCATTCCTGAAAATCAATCATCTATTTTTATATACCTAAGAATATCAATTTATTTGTAATCTGTAAAAGATAAATAATGCAATTCCCATTTCTGTACAACTTCTTACATTAGAAATTATCCAAATTGCGGGTCTCTAGTCTAAATCTTCATTCTCGAAATATAATGGGACTGAAAGCCAGAATTTGTATTTTGCTCAAATCGCGCAGCTTCTGGCTGTGAATGATATATGGGATTACTATGATGAATTCTTGTTACGAAAATGTAATGAAACTCGATCTAGGATAAGCCAAATAATCGAATTTAGGAACCGGTACCTTCAAATGAATTGATACCGATTTCTTGAGACATCATTCATGGTACCGTGAGTAACCGATTCAAAAGTACCTGTGCCCATCCCTAGTTTGACCCATCAAGGTTGTTTCTGTAATAGTGCATAAAATATAGGTTAGGTTAACCCATTACTGCACAGTGACGCTTTTTGACTCTCTCACAAGAAAAGGCATGGTAAAACATTGTGGAAAATGAAGAAATTGCTTGTGACAAGCAATTTCTTCATTTCGCACAGTGTTTTTTACGTAAAAAGCCCAAATAATGCAACATTTCATTCACTTGAAATTGTCGTCTGCAACATCTTTGAATTTGGACCAACCCAAAATTTTGTCGTTTGGTAATGGGTTAAAGTTTTTAATAAGTAGGTCAAACTCCAAGGTCAAGGTTATAAGGTTAAAGATCATAATCACAAACAAAAGGTTTTGGTGGGACCCCATGATCTAGTGGTAGGACTGAGGGACCGTCATGTTTTCAAATCCAGCCGATGCCACTGGAATTTTTCTGACAAAACAAGAGCTGTCCGAAGACAGCGCGCTAGACTTTCTAAGTTGCTTAGTATAAAGGGGGCATAACTCCAAATATAGTGGAGCCAGGGTCATGGGCCCTAATAGTAAGGTAGAGGGTGTGATAGTAAATAAGTATTCCAAGTTTGGGTTGAATCCCTTTGATAGTATGGAAGTCATTGATGTTTGAAAAAACTATAACCTTTGTATAGAAGGTCAAACTCCAAGGTTGCAAGGTCATAGTCACAAATGAAAGGTCTTGACATATCAAAGCTATATCTGTACAGGGGTTTCCCTTAAAAACTTTTTCTGCCTCCTGAAAACAGAGGCATTCCCAAAGCAAAAGGCTGTGTTCCCAAAGCAAATTTTATTCCATTTTTCCCAATCTGCTGAAAATGTTTAATTTCATATTGAAAAATGAGTGTTTCCCTTACATTTTTTACCCCAAATTAGATATTCTGTGCTTTAAAAATTTTCTAAATCGGCCAGATTCCTTTTCCCAATATAGCTAGGAAAACCCCTGCTGTAATAAGGCATGAGATATTATGTCTAGATTATATGATATCTGTTATAGGACATACATTATAAGCTAGATTAAATTTTTTTAAAATGGTCAAAAGTAGCCGCTAGTTTCCTGTATTCGAGTACATTCCCTCATTCGATAATTCGTGTTTCCATATGTTGTTGTTTTCTTGCAATGGCTGCCATCACCCTGACACTCTTTGTTTAGGGGAGATAACTGCATTCCTCTTTTTACAGAATTTCACCTACACTGTTCATGGAGTAAATAATTATGATTGATAGAACAAGAGTTTTCCACAGACAACGTAGCTCGCCTATACGAAAGATTTCGCAAAAAAAGGAACTAAGGTCAAAGGTCAAGGTTACTAGGTGAAAGGTCATGGTCTCAAGGTCAAGGTCATGGCAGGAGGTATCTATATGTGAAATATCAAGGCTCTATCTTTAATAGTGCATGAGATAAAGGCCAGGTTCAAGTTTTTAAAAGTAGGTCAAATTCCAAGGTCAAGGTCAAAAGGTAAATTGTCATGGTTTCAAATGAAAGGTCTTGGCAGGAGGTATCCATGTTTGAAATATCAAGGCTCTATCACTAATAGTGCATGAAATATAGGCCAAGTTAAATTTTTTTAAAAGTAGGTCAAACTCCAAGTTCAAGGTCACTAGGTCAAAGGTCATGGTCTCAAATAAAAGGTCATGGCAGGAGGTATCAAAATGTGAAATATCAAGGCTCTATCATTAATAGTGCATGAGATATTTGCCAGGTTAAAGTTTCTTAAAAGTAGGTAAAACTCCAAGGTCAAGGTCAGTAGGTCAAAGGTCATGGTCCTAAATGAAAGGTTTTGGCAGGAGGTATCCAAGTGTGAAATATCAAGGCTGTATCTCGAATAGCGTCTGAGATATAGAGCAGGTTAATTTTTTTCAAGTGAAGATGCCACGCGACGGGATGGGGCGGCATGCCGACACTAGGGCTGTGACATTAGCTCCCCGGACTTAAAGTCCCAGCTCACTAAAAAGTTCTATCCTGGACATGTGAAAAATATCTTCTTTTATTTCATTTGTTTTACAGTCTTCATTCAGCCAGTATAGCCTGGAGTAATATTAAACTCACACTTTTAACATTTGTACTGGATTAATATCTCTGAATTGGACTGTACAATACACAAAGCATGTGAGACCTTGACCCCAGAAAGTAAAGCTGGTGCCAGATTAGAGGAGACTGCTTCTGGACGAAACTGATCAACTCATGTACAAAGAACAAGCGATTTATTTCTTTCCAATTACGTTGAAAAGAAGTTTAATTGCAATACTGGAAATTTACAATCAAATTTGTGGTTATATACTTTCATTTTGGTTAGCGACATCAGATGTTGATAATTTAAGCATGCATCATCATGCACAAAAGTAATGCTTAAGGTGCTTGAATATGGGAGGCTACAGGCTATGTCTAACTCAAAGGTCAAGGACAGCAGATCAAGGGTCATGATTCCAAATGAAAGGTCTTGGTTAGTGGCACCCAATTGTGAAGGATCAATGCTGTATCTGTAATAGGGCATAAGATATGAGTCAGGTTAAAATTTTTGACGACCCTGACTCCGAAGCTAACACGGACATCCCAGGGTATGGCAATACTGGCTGGCAACCAATTATCGCCTCATACCAGTTCCCGCTAACTAATCTATACCTCATGGTAAAGACTGAAAAGAGTCCTTTCCCACAGACAAGTTATGTTGACATCAACTTCTTTTATTCCGAAAATAAATCACATCAAATAATATCATTTCTTTACAGTGATACGATATATTTGGCAGGAACTGGTACACGGCGAGAATTGGTCGCCAACCAGTAGCTCTTTCGTCCCAGGTGCGCTAGAAAGGGTCCAAGGGCAGGGGTCTCGTTTGCCAAATTTGGGGCCGTTATTGGGCCCCATTCTCAATGGCAAAAAGTATCTTTTTTTCCCAATTCTCTGGTGAAAATTCCCAATGAGGACCTAGAATGACAGTATGAATACAAACTTGTTTTAGTTTTTCCCAATTTTGGTAAAAACGTCGCTATTTTTCCCAATTTCACTGGTCCCTGGCCCCAAACAAAAATTGGTAGCAAGACCCCTGAAGGGAGCCCCTCCCCCTTTTACAGTGATGGCAGGGGTTCTGAAATCTTTAAATTGGTTACTTGTGTTTGTTTTTTTGACAAATGTCAGTTGTTGATATGAACAATAAAGAGCAAAATGTTGGCAAAATCTACTTGTTCGTAACCCCTTTGGTAATCCGAGTCTTCTCTGATATAAATACGCTCTTTGATATTTTGATTTTTCGCTATTTACATCAGAGAGCGTTGCTCTTTGAAAAAATCAAGAAGTTCGCAACAAATTGTTGCGCATCGTTCACCGTCCGATCTTAAACGCTATCGTTATAACCCCTGATGATATCGATAAATGAACCATTTATTGTTATGGCTGCTGAAAAAATTACGACCAAAAAGTATTTCTAAAAGGTTAATAGGCAATGTTTTGCAACAACCCTCACCTGAGCAGCCTTTGTTTACCTTGACCTTCCATTCAAAACCAAAGGTTATACTCATCCAGCAGGCCAATTTGAAATGAAATTTTTGGTCAGGTATGACAAAAAATGATTTATTGATCTATACCCTACAGGGTTTTACTGAGTGATTCGATATGATACACAAAAACAAAGCTTCAAGTTACTTGTAACGTTACCGAACTTTCCGCTGTTTTCAAAGAGCAACACTCTCTGATGTAAATAGCGAAAAATCAAAATATCACAGAGCGTATTTACATCAGAGAAGACTCGGATTACCCCTTTGGGACAACCTGGGCAACTCGGACAATGGATTTCAGAACCCTTGGATGGTTGCGCTATTTAGTGCTACTGAAACAATCGTGTTCTTTGAAAGGATCTTGGATCCCTTAACTCATGCTTTTTTCTATGACCAATGAAATGGAGAATAAACAGGATCAAGGATCATTGCACTTGCTCTGGACATCAGCATGATAAAAAAATGTAACAAGTTTCAAAAACGCTTACAATGATCACAAAATATTAAGAATAGAGTTTGTTTCGGTGTTGGATAAAGGTTAAATGTTAGCTGTAGTTATGTATCTTCCTTTCATTCACTAAAACTGACAACCAAGTTTCCAAGAAGTGAATTTTGCATTCTTCGTAAAAACATTGTTTATGTCACAGTATCCGCCATATTGAAGCTAAATCCTCGAATTTGATTGGTCGATGTGGTCATATGGCTGATGTTGTTGTTATGACTACGACCCAAGTTTAGCAGGTGCTTTAAGAGCGTCCACTAACGTGGAACAATATGGCTGCGCCCTGTAGAATGTGAAAGGTCACGAAATGTCAACCAAAACTTGTGATGGAAGACGATAAAGTTTTTGTTACACCACAACCATTCGAAATATTCCTCTTCACACATACAAGTGTCAATGCTTGAATGTCATTCGTCAAAATCAATTCTCAGACACATTTACACATTCGCCCCCAAGACTCTTCGAACTTCTGTCACACACTGCAGTGAATCCACCCCCCCCCCCTTACCAACACAGTATAGAGGTGAATCAGTTTGTTTCACTGTGTCTGTCTGTCCACTTATTCGTCCCCAAACTCTAATTTGGAAATTAAACTTAGGGACCACTAAACTAAACCAATGCCCTTAATCAGGTTGGTGAAATTTCCAGATGGGGCAATATTGCCCAATCGGGCAATCTTGCCAGATCGGGCAATAGCGAAATTGAAAAAAAGAGCAAAAAGTCAAATTGCTGTGAATTTTTTTGGTTTCAAGTAACGAATGTTTTTGGGCAAATGGGTAAGACGTCCTGTCACACATTCCCAAAGAAATTTCCCAAACCAACAGGTTAATTTCACATGCTAAAACAATCTTGTTACTGAAAAAAATCACTCGCATTTATCATTTTTGCCCAGTCTGGTAATTGTTTAACCCATTACCACACATTGACTCTTTTTTGACTCCCCAAAAGATAAATGCTTTGGAAAACATTGTGGAAAATGAAGAAATTGCTTGTGACAAGCAATTTCTTCATTTCCCACAATGATTTCTACAAAAATAGACCAAAAGATTTTAAATTTCCTTAACTTGAAATTATTGTCTGCAACATCTTTGAATTTGGACCAGTCCAAAATTTATTGTTTGGTAATGGATTGATGTCTTTTCAGATTCTTCAACCATGGGATTGAGTGCTTTCATTGACTCCTTGAAAGATAACCCCTATTTTGGGGCAGGGGCCGGTCTATTTGGCGTAGGATTGGCTACAGCTGTTGGAAGAAAAGCGACACAAATCGGACTGGTGCTTTTCCGAAGACATTTCATGATTACACTTGAAGTCGCCAGCAGGGATAAGAGCTATGAATGGCTTCTACAGTGGATTTCTGTCCATGGAACAAAAACTCAACATCTTGGAGTGGAAACTTCCTTCCATCAATCCCATGCAGGGAAAATTACAACAAAGTTTGAGTTTGTACCAAGTGTCGGAAGTCATTTCTTTGTGTATAAAAATCACTGGATTAGAGTGGAAAGGACTAGAGAAAAGCAGATGGTCGATTTCAATAAAGCAATGCCTTTTGAAGTAGTGACATTAACATCATTTGGTCGTAAGAGGGATATTTATTTCGATATTTTAGAAGATGCTCGACAAATGGCATTGCAAAAACAAGAAGGTAGAACTGTTATGTATACAGCAATTGGACCAGAGTGGAGGCCTTTCGGTTTTCCGCGGAGAAAAAGACCGATAAATTCAGTGGTGCTTGATAATAATGTGTCGGATATTATCGTTAAAGACATTAAAGAGTTTATAGACAACCCTAATTGGTATATGGATAGAGGGATACCTTATAGACGAGGGTATTTGTTGTATGGGCCGCCAGGATGTGGAAAAAGTAGCTATATAAATGCACTGGCAGGTAGCTAAAATTGTTGTTTTATTAACCCTTGTCCTGCAGACTTAAAATTTTGTTTCAAACAAATTGCTAATTTCAGAGAAATTTCAATAAGTTTTTCTCAAGTTTTTACTGCCACGGCTAATACCTTTTCTGACAAAATTGTCACCCACCAATGGGTTTGAAATTGTTAACCTAAGTGGGCGAGTAGCTGGAGGCTCGGTAAGGGTGTTGTGGTAGTACTGGTTTGAGAAACAACAGGAATCCATGGGTAGGTGCTCCAGCCGCAATATGACCCTGGTAGTTGAAAACGGCGTAAAACCCCAATAAACTCAAACTCAAGTTTTTACCGAAATAATTGATTTAGAAAGCGGGCAATGTAGACTAAGATCAGACTGCATGTCTGTGCAGGCTGATGTTAGTCTATAATGCCTGCCAAACCTTTGGTCACTATAGGAATTGATATGAACAGCGTTAGAAGGGTTAACCCTTTCCCAAACAAGACCTGGTTTTTACGTCCCTAATAGAAAAGGCTTGGGAAAAACATTGAAACAAAAGAAGAAACTGCTGATAACCAGTAGTTTCTCCTTTTGTCTCAATATTTTCTGTGCCATATAATACACTAATTCTATCTTTAATAACATCCATTTTGTCATTTGTGGCAGATTTTGAAGTGGATCTCCCTAAAGTTTTATCGTTTGGGAAAGGGTTAAGCTGCAATGTTGATGGATCCGGAATGTAATAGCATGGTTAATTATGCCCCCTTTCGAAGAAAATGGGGGTATATTGTTTTGCAAGTGTCGGTCGGTCGGAAGGTCGGTCGGAAGGTCGGTCGGTCGGTCGGAAGGTCGGTCGGTCGGAAGGTTGGTCGGTCGGAAGGTCGGTCGGTCGGTCGGTCCGTATGTCGGTCGGTCTGTCCGTAGACCAAACCTTGTCCGGAGCATAACTCAAAAAGTATCAAAGGTAGAATTATGAAACTTCATAGGTGGATAGATCTCATTATGGAGAGGTGCAGTGCACAAGAACCGTAACTCTGCCGATCAAATTTTTGGAGTTATTGCCCTTTGTTGATTTTTGTCGAGCCCGCTTGCGGTGAGCTCGACATAGTTGTCACAATGGCGGTTCGGTGTATGTGCGTTAGTGCGTGCGTTAGTGCGTGCGTGCGTGCGTTAGTGCGTGCGTCCGTCCGGATGGAGCTTGTCCGGGCCATAACTTCACCATGGATGGAGGGATTCAGAAATAACTTGGCACAAATGTCAAGCTCAGTAAGGCGGAGTGTCGCGTGCAAGAACCAGATTCCAAGCTCAAAGGTCAAGGTCAAACTTGGAGGTCAAATGTCAAAAATGAGAAGATTTTTGCTTGTCCGGGCCATAACTTCACCATGGATGGAGGGATTCAGAAATAACTTGGCACAAATGTCAAGCTCAGTAAGGCAGAGTGTCGCGTGCAAGAACCAGATTCCAAGCTCAAAGGTCAAGGTCAAACTTGGAGGTCAAATGTCAAAAATGAGATGATTTTTGCTTGTCCGGGCCATAACTTCACCATGGATGGAGGGATTCAGAAATAACTTGGCACAAATGTCAAGCTCAGTAAGGCAGAGTGTCGCGTGCAAGAACCAGATTCCAAGCTCAAAGGTCAAGGTCAAACTTGGAGGTCAAATGTCAAAAATGAGATGATTTTTGCTTGTCCGGGCCATAACTTCACCATGGATGGAGGGATTCAGAAATAACTTGGCACAAATGTCAAGCTCAGTAAGGCGGAGTGTCGCGTGCAAAAACCAGATTCCAAGCTCAAAGGTCAAGGTCAAACTTGGAGGTCAAATGTCAAAAATGAGATGATTTTTGCTTGTCCGGGCCATAACTTCACCATGGATGGAGGGATTCAGAAATAACTTGGCACAAATGTCAAGCTCAGTAAGATGGAGTGTCGCGTGCAAGAACCAGATTCCAAGATGAAAGGTCAAGGTCAAACTTTGAGGTCAAATGTAAAAAATGAGTTGATTTTTGCTTGTCCGGGCCATTCCTTAACTTGGCACAAATGTCAAGCTCAGTAAGGCGGAGTGTCGCGTGCAAGAACCAGATTCCAAGCTCAAAGGTCAAGGTCAAACTTTGAGGTCAAATGTAATTTGGTTTTATGGACTTAGCATAAGGTCCCTTTTAGCGTGACGGGTCTATGGACTTAGCATAAGGTCCCTTTTAGCGTGACGGGTCACATATGTATACTCAAATTAATCCATTCTGGTATCTCGTTATAAATACATAGACATGTAATATTTTGTGAACAATAAACTGTCTCACCATGATCCCCATCATTCCAACTTATTTTGTCCCCACTTTTACAACGCCATTGTAATGACAGCTGTAGACATAGGTATGGTCTTCTTTCTTCAAAATGAGCGGGCTCGACATGTTGCCCTTCGGCATCTAGTATAACTTGATTCTTGTCCGGAGCATAACTCAAAAAGTATGTAAGGTACAATCATGAAACTTTACAGGTGGATAGATATCATTTTGGAGAGGTGCAGTGCACAAGAACCATAACTCTGCTGATCAAATTTTTTGAGTTATTGCCCTTTGTTGATTTTCTAAGTTGATTCTTGTCCGGAGCATAACTCAAAAACTATGTTAGGTAGAATCATGAAACTTTACAGGTGAATAGATCTCATTATGGAGAGGTGCAGTGCACAAGAACCATAACTCTGCCAATCATATTATTGGACTTATTGCCTTTTGTTGATTTTCAAATTTTACTATTGTCCGGAGCATAACTCAAAAAGTATGTAAGGTAGAATCATGAAACTTTGCAGGTGGATAGATCTCATTATGGAGAGTTGCAGTGCACAAGAACCGTAACTCTGCCGATCAAATTTTCTGAGTTATTGCCCTTTGTTGATTTTATAATTTGATTCTTGTCCGGAGCACAACTCAAAAAGTATGTAAGGTAGAATCATGAAACTTTACAGGTGAATAGATCTCATTATGGAGAGGTGCAGTGCACAAGAACCATAACTCTGCCAATCATATTATTGGACTTATTGCCTTTTGTTGATTTTCAAATTTTACTATTGTCCGGAGCATAACTCAAAAAGTATGTAAGGTAGAATCATGAAACTTTGCAGGTGGATAGATCTCATTATGGAGAGTTGCAGTGCACAAGAACCGTAACTCTGCCGATCAAATTTTCTGAGTTATTGCCCTTTGTTGATTTTATAATTTGATTCTTGTCCGGAGCACAACTCAAAAAGTATGTAAGGTAGAATCATGAAACTTTACAGGTGAATAGATTTCATTATGGAGAGGTGCAGTGCACAAGAACCGTAACTCTGCCAATCAAATTCTTGGAGTTATTGCCCTTTGTTGATTTTTACACTTAATTCTTAACCTTGCCTATATCTCATGTCCTTTTACATATACAGCCTTGATATCTCACACATAGATACCTGCTATCAACATGGTTCACATTTAACCATGACCTTGGACCTTGTGACCTTGACCTTGGAGTTTGACCTACTTAAAAAAAATAATAAACCGGGCATATATCTCATGACCTTTTGCAAATACATCCTTGATATTTCACACATGGACACATCTTACCAAGACCTTTCACAATTGACCATGACCTTGGAGTTTGTGACATTGACCTTGGGGTTTGACCTACTTTTAAAATTTTTTAACTTGGCCGATATATCATGTTCTTTTACACATACAGCCTTGATATTTGACACATGGAAACCTTCGACCAAGACCTATCACATATGACTATGGCCTTGGACCATGTGGCCTTGACCTTGGAGTTTGACCTACTTTTAAAAAAATTAAAGTGGGCCTATATCTTATGTGCTATTATACATACAGCCTTGGTATTTCACACATAGACACATCTTACCAAGACCTTTCACATTTGACCATGACCTTGGACCTTGTGACCTTGACCTTTGACCTACTTTAAAAAAAAACTTTAACCCAGTCGATATATCAATTCCTTTTACACATACAGCCTTGATATTTGACACATTGACACCTATGACCAAGACCTTTCACATTTGACCATGACCTTGGACCTTGTCACAAGTTGTGACCTTGGCCTTGGTGTTTGACCTACTTTAATAATACATTAACCTGGCCTATATTTCATGTCATTTTACATATACAGCCTTGATATTTCACACATGGTCACTTCCAACCAAGATATTTCACTTTTGACCATGACCTTGGACCTTGACCTTGGAGTTTGACCTACTTTAAAAAAACTTAAACTAGGCCTATGTCTCATGTCCTGTTACCTATACAGTCTCAATATTTTACACATGGACACCTACCAAGACCTTTCACATTTGACCATGACCTTGGCCTGTGTGACCTTGACCTTTGATTTTTACATACTTTTAGAAATCTTTAACCTAGCCTTTATCTTATGTCCTATTACACCTACAGCCTTGATATTTCACACATAGACACCTCCTACCAAGACCTTTCACATTTGACCATGACCTTAATATTGCAACCTTGACCTTGGAGTTTGACCTGCTTTTAAAAAGACAGAAACCAGGCATATATATCATGTCCTTTTACACATACAGCCTTGATATTTCACACATGGACACCTCCAACCGAGACCTTTCACATTTGACCTTGACCTTGGCATTTGGCCTACTTTTAAAAACTTTAACTTGGCCTATGTTTCATTTTATTTTTACATATACAGCTTTGATATTTCACACATAGACACCTCCTACCAAGACCTTTGATATTTGACCATGACTTTAGACCTTATTAACTTGACCTTGGACTTTGACCTACATCAAATGTAGGCCCTTGAGGGGGCATATATGTTTTACAAACATCTCTTGTTTACGAAAGTATTGATACAGCCTTTATTTAATTGTTTTGCATGCCACCACAATGAAATTACTCTAAGCACATCTCTGTCCATTCAGTCAGTATCAAATTAAAAGCTCCCTGATCTGTAAGATAGGAGCAGAGGGCACCCTTTTCTGTATCCAAAATCTAATACTTCATCAAATTAATTGTATGTGTTAACAAATGATAGAACATTAAGACTGCATTTCATGCATTTGTTACATGGTAAGACTTCACTTGCAATTCCATATTTATCAAGGTCATCTTAGCAGCTCAAGTTTGTAATTTTGACCTATAGATAGCCAAACCCTGATAGCTCATTCGGCTATGACGGAGTTTGTCAATCTAGGGGTCGCAAGTTCGAACCCTGACTCGGCCAGTATCCATTCTGACATTTGACTAAAGTCATTCGTCTCTCACCAATGGGTGTGAATCTATGTGAGAGAGCAGCTGGAGGCTCTGTTTAGATATTGTGGCGGTATTGGTGAGAGAAATACTAGGAACCCACGTTTAGGTGCTACAGCCATCGCGATATGAATATAGCAATTGAGAACGGCGTAAAACCCTAATAAAATCTTTTAACCCATTACCACACAGTGACGCCTTTTGACTCCCCACAAGATAAAGGCTTTAGAAAACATTGTGGAAAATGAAGAAATTGCTTGTGACAAGCAATTTCTTCATTTCCCACAATGTTTTCTATATACAAAATGACCAAAAATGTGAAAATTTATTCACTTAAATTTGTCATCTGCAACATCTTTGAATTTGGACTAGTTTGAAATTTCGTCGTCTGGTAATGGGTTAAACCTAAATTTGGCTTTTACTTGGGCATTCATGTTTCATCATTGTATCATTTCTGATAGTATCATTTCTGATCGTATTATTTCTGATCGTATTATTTCTGATTGTATTATTTCTGATTGTATTATTTCTGATCGTATTATTTCTGATTGTATTATTTCTGATTGTATTATTTCTGATTGTATTATTTCTGATTGTATTATTTCTGATTGTATTATTTCTGATCGTATTATTTCTGATTGTATTATTTCTGATCGTATTATTTCTGATTGTATTATTTCTGATCGTATTATTTCTGATCGTATTATTTCTGATTGTATTATTTCTGATTGTATTATTTCTGATTGTATTATTTCTGATTGTATTATTTCTGATCGTATTATTTCTGATCGTATTATTTCTGATTGTATTATTTCTGATCGTATTATTTCTGATTGTATTATTTCTGATCGTATTATTTCTGATTGTATTATTTCTGATTGTATTATTTCTGATTGTATTATTTCTGTATTTCCAGGAGAAATAGACTATAGTATCTGTGTGTTGAACTTATCTGAGAGGGGGCTTACAGATGACAGACTAAATTTTCTGCTGACCAATGCTCCAGAACAAAGTATTATTCTGTTAGAAGACATTGATGCTGCTTTTGTGAGCAGGGAGGTTACAGAGGAGAGTAAGTAGATGTATCATACCGATAATCTGTTTCTGTATGTCAAAGTGACCTGAACAGGCTTAATTTTCTGTTTACCAACGCCCTGGAACAAAGGAACAAAGTGTAATTCTGTTAGAGGACATTGATGCAGCTTTTGTAAGTCGAGAGGTTACAGAGGAGAGTAAGAAGATATATTTGTTATGTTGACAAACTGAACTTTTGACATCCTTATTAGATAATGCTTTGGAAAACTTTGGGGCAAAAGAAGACAATGCTGATAATCAGCATTTTCTCCTTTTGCCTTTTATTTTCTCTACTAGTCAAAGTTTATTGCCAAATCTTTGTCAATTTGTCTACTTTAGATCATAGGCGAATGGGCCTTAGTATTTCGTAACAATTTCTTTTAACCACCATTTAGAGTAGACTTTTCCCATGTATTGAAATACCTAGGGCATATTGTTTTACTGTTGTCTGTCTGAAACTTAACTTGAAAACTTAACATTGACCTTTTCAGGGCATTGATGTTTCAAAAACACATCTTGTTTTTGCATAATCTAATCTTTGTCCATTTTGTTAATATTATAAATTTAACCCATTACCAGATTGCAAAATATTGTGATTGTCCAAATTCAAAGATGATGCAGATGGTGCTTGTAACAAGCACTGTTTCTTTGTACAAAATGTTTTCCAAAGCCTTTATCTTGTGGGGTATCAAAAGGCGTCATTGTGTAGTAATGTTTATTATTATCATAGTCCTTTTGCTTACAAGTAAGTTTTTCATATTTTAGAGAAATTGTAGTAAATCTGCTTACCTTTTAGATCTGATAGCCGATCAAGGACTAAGTTGACTTAGATTATCTGGAGTGGTTAGGATTTGTGTACAGTAAAGCACATAAAATATGGAGGCAAAAGGAGAAAATGCTGGTTATCAGCATTTTCTTCTTTTGCCTCAATGTTTTCCCAATCCTTTTCTATTAGGGATGTCAAAACTATGTCTTTTGAAAAGGGTTGATCTTTCTTTTCAGATCCGATAGCCTATCAAGGACTAAGTAGACTTACGTTATCTGGTTTACTCAATGCTCTAGATGGTGTTGCATCAGCGGAGGCCAGGATTATATTCATGACAACTAATTATGTGGACAGGTTTGTGAAATTATATATCATCTCTGAAAATACCATTACTCTCTCTTATTGCTACAGTATTATAAGTTAGCCTAATCGAGGACTAAGTAGACTTATATGTTATCTGGTTTACTCAATGCTTCAGATGGTGTTGCATCAGCAGAGGCCAGAATTGACCATACGCTGATCGAGAGATCGCTCCGCCCAACATAGAATTTAAGGCAAACAATGGGGATGTGATCGTTAATAGGGAATGATTTTATCCAGTTTATCGTGACGTAATTTCGGACAAACAAAATAGTATTTCGTAGGTGTTGTTATAAAATCTCGTAACTACGGATTGATTTAAGCCGTAGTTATGAGATTTTATTACAACACCGACGGTTTATCAAAACATAACGGTAAACCTAGTCTATTGTTAGCACAAAATTCTTTGCCATCAGCATGTCGATTGTTTTGATTGTCAGTCGATAAATCGATACAATAACACGTGCAACGAAGAACAATTGGGGCATGACATTATTCTGATCGTCCATTGGCTAATGGATGGTTTTGATTGACAGTCGGCGTTTGGCCAATTATATTCATGACAACTAATTACATGTATGTGGATACTCTCCATTGCCGAGCTCTATTGATTAAACCATCAAATATGACCTCTGCAGTTTTCGGTACGCCAACAGCCTATTTGGTCGTCATAATCTTATTATAGCACACCATTTGAATTATCGAATCAAAATCATTCAGTTTTATCTTGCATGATCATTACGTATACATTACGTCGCTTCTATTTTTGGCTGAAGCCGGTAACATTTGAATTATCGAATCAAAATCATTCAGTTTGATCTGGTTTCATTACGTATACATTACGTCGCTTCTATTTAAGCTGGTAATTTGAAGCGTCAGCCAATGAAAGTTTGTATCAGCTTTTTGAATTGTTTTGTTGTGTATTGCCAACGATTGGATACTGAAATCCCGCCAAGGCCCCGAGATTAGACGTGAAATGACCCCGCGAGAACAGAGCTCATTCTATCGAAATGGAATGTAGAGATAATGTGCTCTGTTCATAAGAGAGTAGTATGTGGACAGTTCAAGTCTCAAGTTTGATATTTGTTCTTTTGAGTACAAATAAGAAATGCTCATTAGCAACACTTACTTCTGTTTGTTCTATGTTTTCTACCTTATTGAATCAAAATTTCAATTTGATTTTCATGTTTAATTTGTGATGTGCATGTCCTTTAAATTATTCCATTTTGTCACCCGGGATAAGGTTACTCAACTTTACTTTACTAAACAGAGCTGCAGATGGCGAAATACATGTAAATAATTTCTTGAAATTCTGATTGATTTGGATAGAAGACATTGAGGGAAAGGAGAAAATGCTGGTTATAAGCATTTCTTTAAAACATTGAATGTTTTCTCAAGTTGTCTGTGTTAAAATTCATAGGCTCCTCTCTGGGAAAGAGTTGACATGCAATACCCTTGAATCTAAACTAATCCATTGTTTTAACCCTTTTCCTAAACAGGGAAATTTTAACAGGGTTTTCAAATAACCAAATGAGTTTTCCCCCAAAATAGAATCTTGTACCTCCACGGACCAGTTATCACTATCAGCCTTCTATGTTTCTTATACAATGGGGAGAATCACGTGATTGACAATGGTATTTAACACGAAAAAATGGCGATGAAATGACCGCTTTGGCGTGAAAATTCAAACTTTAGAGAGGTATGTATTAAATCTACGTAGTCTTTCAGACAAGCCACCTATCCTAAAGTACCCGCTATTGTCTAAGGTTTCCACAGATACCAAATTTTCCCTTATCCGTTTGCTGTATTTAGAGAACACTCAAAGAATGTTTCGGAAATTGCTAAAATTTTTGATGTGTGTTAAGCACGTCGCATCACATTTACAGCTTTATTTCTTACACAAAGAGCTCTCTTTTCACACGGTATATTTCCAGACCTCTTTTTATCAAAGACATTTCATTCTAGCCCATTTACAATGTCCGTTTTGACTTTGTTAAGCGTTTTTACGAAAAAGATGTTAAACACACGTACAATGATGTAGTGTTTGGCACGCCGAGTTCTTGTGAGTGCGGTGTTAAACACGCAAGTGTACCATAGTTGTGTAGAATGTGCTGACTGATTTGTGCTTTTAATACAGTTAATAGTTATAGAAGCCAGATGTGATCGTCTGATCACATTTAGCATTTCTATGCTTCTTAAGCCCCTTTTTATACGTTTTCCCCGTTGATTAGTTTTTATTTTTGAGCACTTACGGTTTCATTTTCAGTTAATAGTTCCTCACAAGTTTATCACATAATATCTTATCAACATATATGTTCACTTCACTTTGCTTACACTTTTCGCACAACACTCTTCGTAACGTTTACTAATTGAAAGCTAACTTGTACACTTATTTTTGTAAGCATTTTCTTCGATTCTTTAAGCATAATATTGACTCAATTGACTCGTATACTAACAATTTATATTTTCAACTTTAATATGGTAAAAGATGATTTTGATTTTAAAAGATAGAAACTTGCATTATGTACAATAAAAAAATATAAAATTTTATAACATTTGATGTTTACCAAAAATGGTAATTATTTACTTTATATGCCCTGTTTTATTATAATCAATCATTCATTCGTATTTTGGCCATGCCTATAGTAATGATAACAACTGTAACTTTTCTCTTATTTATTCTTGCATGTATTATTATTACTATTCTTATAAATCTGTTATGGCTATAATTTTATATTTGAATGGTTTTAATCAGGAAATATGGCAGTCCATCGCTTTCCTGTCCTCCCCTTTATTTTTATCAAGTTACCAGGATTATAATTATATAGTAATGGTTATAGTAAAATGCTTCTTATGTTTCATAGTTATAGTAAAATGCTTCTTATGTTTCATAATTGCACTGCTCTGTCTTGCAGTCAGAAGGGTTAACGAGGACATCACATTTCAGTTCAGAATTATTTTGTCTGCGTGAATTTGTCATGAAAATTGCACGATTTTGTCATGGAAGTTATATATACCAAGAGATTTTATTAGTTAGAAGCAATCATAGCCGATTTCGTTTTTTCCAAGTTTGTAAAAGATTACCCCTTGTGATGTCTTTCCCTTGTGATGTCTTTCAGATGTTACTGTAAGTTAACACCAGATATCAATCAGATTGCGTCATGTATACTAAAGGAAAAAAGAAACGCAACAAAAAATTAATTTGAATATACTTTTTATACGCCCGTCGAAGACGGGACGTATTATGGGATCACCCGTGATGTCCGGCGTCCGGGCGTCCGGCGGCGTCCACTTCTTTGTCCGGAGCATAACTCTGTCACCTTAAGTCCGATTGACTTTAAACTTGGCAGTTATATTCTTCTCATCATTACGGAGTGCAGTGCACAAGAACCATAACTCTACCTGGCTTATTAGCTCACCTGAGCACGAAGTGCTCAAGGTGAGCTATTGTGGTCGCTTTTTGTCCGTCGTCCGTCCGTCCGTCCGTCCGTCCATCTGTCCGTCCGTCCATCCGTTCACAATTTCTTTAAACATCTTCTCCTCCTATACCATTGGGCCAATTTTGACCAAACTTGGCAGGAATGTTCCTTGGGTGACCCTTTTCAAAACTTGTTCGCGAATTTTTGATTCGTCAAAAAATGTGGGCGTGGCAGGGCAGGGCTTATCTGACTTAGAGAAATCATAAGAAAATTCTTTAAAAATCAACCATTGGGCCAATTTGAACCAAACTTGGCAGGAATGTGCCTTGAGTCATTCTTTTCAAAATTTGTTTACAAATTTTAACATTTGTCAAAAAATGTGGCCGTAGCAGGGAGAAAGGGGCTTATCAGACTTAGAGAAATCATAAGAAAATCCTTTAAAAATCAACCATTGGGCCAATTTGACACAGACTTTGCAGGAATGTTCCTTGAGTCACCCTTTTAAAAATTTATTCACAAATTGTTACATTTGTCAAAAAATGTGGCTGCGGCAGTGAGAAAGGGGCTCATCGGACTAATAGAAATCATAAGAAAATTCTTTAAAAATCAACCATGTGGCCAACTTGAACCAGACTTTGCAGGAATGTTCCTTGAGTCACTCTTTTCAAAATTTGTTCACAATTTTTTACATTTGTCAAAAAATATGGCTGTGGCAGGGAGAAAGGGGCTTATCAGACTTACAGAAATCATAAGAAAATTCTTTAAAAATCAACCATTGGGCCAATTTGAACCAGACTTTGCAAGAATGTTCTTTGAGTCTCTCTTTTCAAAATTTATTCACAAATTTTTACATTTGTCAAAAAAAGTGGGCGTGGCAGGGAGGAATTAGGGGCTTATCAGACTTTCAAGAAATCATAAGAAAATTCTTTAAAAATCAACCATTGGGCCAATTTGAACCGAATCTGGCAGGAATGTGCCTTGAGTCATTCTTTTCAAAATTTGTAATCAAATTTTTACATTTGTCAAAAAATGTGGCTGCGGCAGGGAGAAAGGGGCTTATCAGACTTGGAGAAATCATAAGAAAATTCTTTAAAAATCAACAATTGGGCCAATTTGAACCAAACCTGGCTGGAAAGTTCCTTGTGTTTCGTTTCAAAATTGTATCTTGAATTTTTTTAAAAGTATATTGGTATGGCAGGGTTGGGGAAATTTGGAGCTTTGAACTTATACCTTACTGTGGGATGTCACAGAGATACTTAGTTTTCTTCTAAACTGTTTGGCCTAGAACCTTAAAATGTTGTGTAAGACCTCACGTCATGAATGGCTTCCAGAATACAAAACTCATTACTATACATGGAAGCTAAGCCCTACATTGTGGGTTCTACATTTTACAAGGCAATTTTGATGCATTTAATTTTAGAATCATACCAGCTGCAGATAATGGGAGATAACTGTTTTTCAAAAAGCAACATTTTGTTTCAATATTCATCAAACCCTATGTTGTTGGTGATCATTTCAAGCATCTGCTTGAAAAGATTAGTACATTCTGCATAGGGTTTGGAATATAAATAATAAATTTTGAAAGCCTTTCCTATTTCTTTTATCTATTTCTCTTATCTGTTGCTCTGGCTGGCCCAATGTTTATCTTATGTAAACAAATAAGAAAGGAATAGTCTAGCTTATCAGATGGTGGTCTTTCGTCGCTATATTCTTTCAAACCACAGTCCAAATCATGTTATAATATGATAAATGATCAATCTCTAACTGATCAGTATGCTTTGAAAATAACCCCTATGTTGTATATTGCGAAATCATGAAATAATTATTGAAAAAAACTTCAATCATTGTGCTAATTTGTACTCAATTTTACAGGATTGATTGGAACAAAATTATTACTTAATTGTTTCCAAACAGAACATCCTTAGTTTCATGCCTTTGAATTTGACAAAATTGCTATTATCACTCTTGTCGCATTGATTCAGGTGAGCGATTTAGGACCATCATGGTCCTCTTGTTTTTTGAGTTATTGCCCTTTGTTGTTTTTCAAACTTGAATCTTGTCCGGAGTATATCTCTAAAAGTATAATAGCTAGGATCATGAAACTTCATGGGTGTATAGATCTCACAAAGGCGGAGTGCAGTGCATAAGAACCATAACTCTACCTGGCTTATTTTTTGAGTTATTGCCCTTTGTTGTTTTTCATACTTGAATCTTGTCCGGAGTATATCTCTAAAAGTATAATAGCTAGGATCATGAAACTTCATGGGTGTATAGATCTCACCAAGGGGGAGTGCAGTGTACAAGAACCATAACTCTACCTGGCTTATTTTTTGAGTTATTGCCCTTTGTTGTTTTTCATACTTGAATCTTGTCCGGAGTATATCTCTAAAAGTATAATAGCTAGGATCATGAAACTTCATGGGTGTATAGAACTCACCAAGAGGGAGTGCAGTGCACAAGAACCATAACTCTACCTAACTTAATTTTTGAGTTATTGCCCTTTGTTGTTTTTCATACTTGAATCTTGTCCGGAGTATATCTCTAAAAGTATAATAGCTAGGATCATGAAACTTCATGGGTGTATAGATCTCACCAAGGGGGAGTGCAGTGCACAAGAACCATAAATCTACCTGGCTTATCTTTTGAGTTATTGCCCTTTGTTGTTTTTCATACTTGAATCTTGTCCGGAGTATATCTCTAAAAGTATAATAGCTAGGATCATGAAACTTCATGGGTGTATAGATCTCACCAAGGGGGAGTGCAGTGCACAAGAACCATAACTCTACCTGACTTATTTTTTGAGTTATTGCCCTTTATTGTTTTTCATACTTGAATCTTGTCCGGAGTATATCTGTAAAAGTATAATAGCTAGGATCATGAAACTTCATGGGTGTATAGATCTCACCAAGGGGGAGTGCAGTGCACAAGAACCATAAATCTACCTGGCTTATTTTTTGAGTTATTGCCCTTTGTTGTTTTTCATACTTGAATCTTGTCCGGAGTATATCTCTAAAAGTATAATAGCTAGGATCATGAAACTTCATGGGTGTATAGATCTCACCAAGGGGGAGTGCAGTGCACAAGAACCATAACTGTACCTGGCTTATTTTTTGAGTTATTGCCCTTTGTTGTTTTTCATACTTGAATCTTGTCCGGAGTATATCTCTAAAAGTATAATAGCTAGGATCATGAAACTTCATGGGTGTATAGATCTCACCAAGGGGGAGTGCAGTGCACAAGAACCATAACTCTACCTGGCTTATTTTTTGAGTTATTGCCCTTTGTTGTTTTTCATACTTACTTGTCCGGAGTATATCTCTAAAAGTATTATAGCTAGGATCATGAAACTTCATGGGTGTATAGATCTCACCAAGGGGGAGTGCAGTGCACAAGAACCATAAATCTACCTGACTTATTTTTTGAGTTATTGCCCTTTGTTGTTTTTCATACTTGAATCTTGTCCGGAGTATATCTCTAAAAGTATTATAGCTAGGATCATGAAACTTCATGGGTGTATAGATCTCACCAAGGGGGAGTGCAGTGCACAAGAACCATAACTCTACCTGACTTATTTTTTGAGTTATTGCCCTTTGTTGTTTTTCATACTTACTTGTCCGGAGTATATCTCTAAAAGTATTATAGCTAGGATCATGAAACTTCATGGGTGTATAGATCTCACCAAGGGGGAGTGCAGTGCACAAGAACCATAACTCTACCTGACTTATTTTTTGAGTTATTGCCCTTTGTTGTTTTTCATACTTACTTGTCTGGAGTATATCTCTAAAAGTATTATAGCTAGGATCATGAAACTTCATGGGTGTATAGATCTCACCAAGGGGGAGTGCAGTGCACAAGAACCATAACTCTACCTGGCTTATTTTTTGAGTTATTGCCCTTTGTTGTTTTCTTACTTGAATCGTCCAGGGCATATCTCGAAAAGTATAATAGCTAGGACCATGAAACTTTTACCAACCCGCTCCCCCTGTTGACATAAAGCAGTGTTACGGGCGTATCTTGTGACAGTTTGACACCTTGTTGTTTTTTGTTTTTCTCAAAATCACCCCCATTCGAGTTCTTTTTTCAATACATAGTAAAACTTCACTATTTGACCTTCTAGTGTCAAAATTTCATCAAGGTCACAGGTTCTACGTTTCAGCAATATGCGTTTAAATTAGAGCTGTTTGGCGTCAACGTTAAATGCGTTCTTGCACGCAAACCAAACTGAGGTTCACGATTCCTGGCTGAAATTTTATTGCTGTACTGTCCATGAATAGCATCAACTGATTTTCTCTATAAGAGAATTCGTTTCTGTTGGTAAAATGAGCTAACGTTATGGTCCTGACGTCGTGACGTTAGACATTGACGACCGCTTTTCCGGCGACTGGCAGCTGTTCTGTTTGTTCTAAGACGTTATCTCAAGCAATATTTTGTCAACCGATGTACACCAAAGTCAGCAGCAATCGCGGGTTGAGATGTTCCATTCGTAAACATCACAATTTGCTACCGGACGACGTCTTTAAATGAGTCACATAATGAAATGAGGGATAAAATCGAAACGAATTTTTTTGCCTTTTGTCGAGTCGACGTGCATCAAAGACCAATATCAAGATAAAGTTCCAAGTAATAATCAGTAACAACTTTGACTCAATAACATAAAAGAATTAAGAGAAATAACAAAAAATAGTTGTTGCGTTTCTTCTTTCCTCTAGTATATAAACAACCAATTTGTCCAATACCCGTGGTTTTCCTAGTACACGAGCAACTATGTGCGTGCTTAATATCACACTCACAAGAACTCGGCGTGCCAAACACTACAGCATTGTACGTATGTTTAACATCTTTTTTCGTAAACATGCATAACAAAGACAACACGGACCATGTAAATGGGCTACAATGAAATGTCTTCGATAAAAAAGGGTCTGGAAATATACCGTGTGAAAAGAGAGGTCTTTGGTAAGGAAATAAAGCTGTAAATATGATGCGACGTGCTTAACACACATCAAAAATTTTAGCAATTTCCGAAATATTCTTTGAGTGTTCTCTAAATACAGCAAACGGATAGGGGAAAGTTGGGCATCTGTGGAAACCGTAGGCAATAGCGGGTACTTTAGGATAGGTGTCTTATCTGAAAGACTACTTATATGTAATACATACCTTTCTAAAGTTTGAATTTTCACGCCGAAGCGGTCATTTCGTCGCCATTTTTTCGTGTTAAATACCATTGTCAATCACGTGATTCTCCCCATTGTATAGAAAGCATACAAGCATTCTGTGAATTTACTAGAAAATCTGTATGTTATTAGCACAGAAAAATTTAGGTTTTCTGCTTTTCTCTCAATGTTTTCCATGAAATATACCAAAACCAGTTCTTGTTAGGGAAAGGTTTAAATGTGTTTAAAAGATTCTACCCTGAACATTTATTGAGGCGTTAAACCCATTACCCTACAGTGACCCCTTTTGACGTCCCACAAGATGATGGCCTTTTAAAACATGTTGGAAATGAAGAAATTGCTTGGGACAAGCAATTTCTTCATTTCTCACAATGTTTTCTACCCCATAAGACCAAAAAATGTATAATTACATTCACTTTTAATTGTCGTCTGCCACATTTTTGAATTTAGACAAGTCTAAAATTTTGCCATTTGGTAATTCAACTTTTGACATCAATTATTTTATCATCTGCAATTCCTTTCAAATTAGGGCAGCCCAAAATTTTGTCATTTAGGAATGGGTTTGAGTTAACCTGTTATCGTTACAATTTTCTGACCATGCCAATGACTATTTCTAGGTTAGATCCAGCATTAATCAGACCAGGGAGAGTTGATGTCAAACAGAAGATCGATTACGCAACAGATCATCAGCTACAACAGATGTATCGACGATTCTATCCTGAACAGACGGACGAACAAGCTGTTGTGTTCTCAGATAAAGCTAGGACGCTCGGAAACAATATAAGCTTGGCTCAAGTGCAAGGATTGTTTTTGAAATACAAAAATGAACCATATACTGTGATAGAAAATATTGATCAAATGTGATAGGAATTCAGTGTTTTGATGTTAGGGTGGTCTGAATTTGAATTGAAAGCTTCGGAAGCTGCTGTAGATGGCAAAATGGATGTAAACGAAATGATTTCTTATACATTATAACACAGAAAATAATGTTGGAAAAGGATGAAATTGTTATCAGAATTTTGACGTCATGTGACAAGCAATTTCTTCATTTCCCACGAAATTTTCTTTACAGCAAGACCAAAAAATGTACAAATGAAAGCGCTGAAAATTGTTGTCTGCTACTTCTTTCAATTCGGACCTGTCTAAAATATTTCCACTTAGTAACTGGTTAATGAGGGAACCTTTTGCTGTAATTGACGAATGGGAATTCATAGCTTGCAATAAAAGACTTGGCAGACCATCTCTAGCTAATGGCTAGAGATGCCTTGGCAGGTCATTTATCATGAGCTATACATACTCTCATAGAGGAGATCACAACAGTATTCCTGACAGCTTACACCATTGAACCCCTTCCGAAACAACAAAATTTTGGGGTTGTCCCATTTGAAAGCTGCTACTGATGACAAAATGGGAGTTGTTAAAGATTGAATTTGTGTATAATAAAGCACAGAAAAATATTGAGACAAAAGGAGAAACTGCTGGTCACCAGCAGTTTCTTCTTTTTGTCTCAATGTTTTCCCACGCTATTTCTTTTATGGACGTCAAAATCAGGTCTTGTTTGGGAAAGGGTTAAGCCATTCCAAAACAGTGACAATTTTTTGACACCCCTGATAGAAAAGGACAAGCAATTTCTTCATTTCCCACAATGGTTTCTACCCAGAAAGACCAAAAATGTACAATTTTATTTACTTGCTATTGTCGTCTGCAACATATTCAAATTTGGACAAGTGTAAAATTCTGCCTTCTAGTAATGCCATAATGTTTTAACCCATTACCAAACAACAAAATGTTATCTTAGTTCAAACTCATAGGTGTTGCAGACGACAATTTCCATTGAACAAAATTTAAAATTTAACATTTTTGGTCTTTCTTGGTAGAAAACATTGTTGGAAATGAAGAAATTGCTTGTCACAAGCAATTTCTCCATTTTCCACAATGTTTTCCAAAGCCTTTATTTTGTAGGACGTCCAAAAGAGTCATTGTGTGGGATAGGGTTGAACAATTTATGCCAAAGCAACTTAAAATTGCTACAAATAAAACAATCCTATAAATTCTATGCGGAAAACTGGAGACTTGTTATTCTTTTATTTTACCCATTCCCAAAAAGCATACTTTAGACTCGCAAAAATTTAATGGAACTGTTAACCCATTACGACACAGTGACTCTTTTTGACTCCCCAAGAGATAAAGGCTTTGGAAAACATCGTGGAAAATGAAGAAATTGCCTGTGACAAGCAATTTCTTCATTTCCCACAATGTTTTCCATCCAAAAAGACCTAAAAATTAAAAATTCCATTCACTTTAAATTCACTTTGTCGTCTGCACGATCTTTCAATTTGGACCGCCCTAAATTTTTGTCACTTGGTAATGGGTTAACAATTATCAAATCATTGGTGGGTGACATTTTTGCTTAACCAGATGGCTATCTTGCCAATTGGTCCATATTCGAAGATGTTACAGAGGATAATTTCATGTAAACAAAATTTCACATGGGTCTTTTGGAGTAGAAAGCATTGTTGGCAATAAAGAAATTGCTCTTTAAAGCAAGTTTTTCATTTTCAAAATAGTTTTTCAAAGCTTTTTTTCTTGAGGGGCATCTAAAGATGTCATGTGAATGGTATTTACCCATTCCTTCTTTTTGATGCCTTATGAGACATTGTGGGAAATGAATAAAATTGCTTGTAACAAAAGTTTTTCTCATTTCCCCCAATGTTTGTACCCATGAAAAAACATTCACTTGAAATTGTCATCTCCAACATCTTTGAATCTTGACCAGTCTAGTAATGTCTGGTAATGGGTTAATGCCATTTTAACTCATTATCACACAGTGACTCTTTCTGACTCCTCACAAGAAATTGGCTTTGGAAAACAATGTGGAAAATGAAGAAATTGCTTGTGAAAAGCAATTTCTTCATTTCCCACAATGTTTTCAATAGAACAAGAGGACCCTGAGGGCCCTGAATCGCTCACCTGAGTTTTTCAACACAGACCAATGGCTGTGAGTGAATGGAGTTTTACGTCCCACTCAACAGCTAAGGTTATATGGAGACGGGATCTCAGTTTAAAGTCCCATCCGAAAGACTGGAGAGGCAAACCAGCGACCCCTGTGTTACAAGTCCAGCGCGTTATTACTGCATCACCTCCCCCCCCTGTCCTATCAACTGTGCTACAGCTGCAGCTCAACAATGACAAAGACCATTAAATTTTTCATCAAATTTTATTCCTAAAAATTTTTGTACAAAAAAATAAACAAAATATTTTAGAACAAAATCAGAATCAACCTTAATCAAGAACATAAACCCCGGCCTGCAGCCTTCCCAAACAAGACCTGGGCCCTGTATACTAGTAATAAACAGTCATACGATTATTTTTTACGTACTTTTAACAAACCTGATTGGTCCAATCTGATTTCTCGTGCAATCAGATGTGTTCTTGCACAGTTTACACAACAAGAGCTGTCCGTAAGGTAGAGGGTGTGATGGTGAATAAGTATTCCAAGTTTGGGTTGAATCCCTTTGATAGTATGGAAGTTATTAATGATTGAAAAAAACTTTAACCTTTGTTGCAACGCCGACGCCCGGGTGACAGTATAAGCTCTTATTTTCTTCGAAAAGTCGAGCTAAAAATGGGTTGTAAGATCGCCCCTGGTTCTGGCTTCCTTAAGAAAAAATGCTTTGGAAAACATTGAGGCTAAAGAAGAAAATGCTGATATCCAGCATTTTCTCCTTTTGCCTTAATTTTTTTTGTACAGTTTAATGCACAAATCTTGTCTTTATTTTTATTATCTCGTACATCCATGTTGTACTCTGAAGTAGTCGTAGAAGTGGAGAACCATAGAAATTTGCTGTTTGGGAAAGGTTTAACCCATTACTAGACAACAAAATTTTGGACTGTTTCAATTTGAAAGATGTTGCAGAAGACAACTTCAAGATGATGAAATTTAAAAATATTTCTATTTTGGGTTAGAAAACATTGTGGAAAACGAAGAAATTGCTTGCCACAAGCAATTTCTTCATTTGCCACAATGTTTTCCCAAGCCTTTTCTTGTGAGCGAGTCAAAAGGCGTCCCTGTGAAGTAATGGCTTACTGTAAAATCAGAAATGTTCGCTAGGGATTAATCTTCGCTATGTTCACGAATCCAATAAATTCGTAAACATTTAGCTACGTGAACATATTGCCTGGGAGCAAATGCAATGATCCTACAAGAATGCACCGTCTGTCCGCCATTACTTTGATTTTCGGAATTGTTTTGGTTTTATCGTACAATGTAAATCGAGTAAATAATGCAATCAAACTAGAAAAACGACTTCAATGTTCGCATTCATTAAAATTTCCAATAAACCTTCGCTGCGATGGGCCTTGAATACATCAAATATCACCAGGGCTGTTTGGTTACACCTGTAACAAAAGGTGTGAAATGTGGTCAATAGAGCGACATACGATTTTGACAGGCATTGTTTGTCAGCAATTAACAGTTATGTTATGCAGTTTTCCATACTTTAAACAAGATTTATTGAACAAATACAGACTGCTGAATGTATTCGATCTGAATTATCGTGATATGATTTTATTAATCTACAGAAGATGAACAGTGTTTGGTATGACAATGTATTCACGTACATGATTAAAGGATTAAATGATTACGGATTACGTGAGACCTTTTTAAACAAGTAGGGGCATCTGGTATTTTTTACGTATCATGTTATTAATATGAAGACCGGCTGTAGTTGATGATTTTATTTTCGTGAAAATTAAACCACATGGTTCACAGGTTTTGTTTTTCGCAAACTTTTACCCTCGCGAACCACTTCAAATTTAAAAATTCATAAACTTTTGGCCCAGCGAAAATATCTGATTTTACAGTAATTAATTTCATAGAATGCCTTGGCTTGACCAAAGAAATTTCATATATAGTCTAGATGAACAAGATACAATGGTGCTGTTGTTAGTTTATCCCTTTCCCCAACAAGACCTGGTTTTGACGACCCTTATAGAAAAGACTTGGGAAAACATTGAGACAAAAGAAGAAACTGCTGATAATCAAAATTTTCTCCTTTTGCCTCAATATTTTATGTGCTATTTGTACACAAGTCCAATCTTTTTGAATACCCATTTTGTCATCTCCAGCAGATTTTGAATTTTACCATCCTAAAATTTTGCTGTTTGGGAAAGGGTTATGACATGAGCACATGATGACAATTAAATTTACCTTATTTGTGACCTCCATGGCGTCAGATTTGACATGTCCTTGAATTCAGTCTAATCAGGATCCATTTTGCTCTCTTACCTTAACTACAGGTAATGATTAAAAGCTATTAGAGGACAGAATGAATCATGATCAGACTGCATGTGCACACAACACAGGCTGATCTAGTCGGTTTATTGGGTTTTTACACCGTTTTCAACTGCCATAAAGGCTGATCTGAACACAGCGTCAATTTTCTCAATCCCTGCTCATTTAATCCTTTCCCAAACAAGACCTGGGCTTGGCGTCTATAAAAGACAAGAGGACCATGATGGTCCTTAATCGCTCACCTGAACCTATATAGAAAGAAAGTCACAATGTTGTATTAAGTTCAAGAGCACATAATTTAAGATGTGAGATTATGATCCAGCTGAAAACTGCTTTCATAATCTTTAATGATCAATATTTGTGGCTGTTACAGTGAAAACAAAGTGGAAGAAAACAAAACAGTCAAGAGCACATAACTCTGTTCTAATAAAAGTATTCTCATCAACATTATGTCCAATTTTTTTTTGGATTGGTCAATATATTGTTAGAGTGAAAATAAAGTCGAAAAATGTAATTTTGTGAAATTCAAGGGCCAATAACTCTAGTCAAATCAAGCTGAAAGTTTCACTCATCCAGGATCTTATGGCCACCAACATTGTGGCCAAGTTTTGTCTTGATTAGTCAATAAATGTAGATACTACAGTGTAAACAAAGTCGAAAACAGCAATTTTGTCAAATTCAAGGGCACATAACTCCAGACTTCCTACTTCAATCACACTGAAAATCGAAGTCATCCAAGATCTTATGGTTACCAACATTGTGGCAAAGTTTTGTCTTGATCGGTCAATATTTGTAGATGCTAGAGTGGTAACAAAGTCAAAACTAGCCATTTTTGACGTTTAAGGGCACATAACTCCAGATTTCCATGTCCGATCTGACAAAAAATTAAACTCATCTGAGAACTTATAGTTACCAACATTGTGGCAAAGTTTTGTTTTGATCGGTCAATATTTGTAGATGCTAGAGTGGTAACAAAGTCAAAACTAGCCATTTTGGACGTTCAAGGGCACATAACTCCGGACTTCCTGGTCCGATCTGACTCAAAATCGAACTTGTCTGAGAACTTATAGTTACCAACATTGTTGCAAAGTTTTGTTTTGATCGGTCAATATTTGTAGATGATAGAGTGGTAACGAAGTCAAAACTAGCCATTTTTGATGTTCAAGGGCACATAACTCCGGACTTTCTAGTCCGATCTGACTCAAAATCAAACTCATCCAAGAACTTATGGTCATACATATTTTGACCAAGTTTGATTATGATTGGTTAATATTTGTAGATGCTAGAGTGGTAACAAAATCAAAACTAGCCATTTTTGACGTTCAAGGGCACATAACTCCAGACTTCCTGGTCCGATCTGACTCAAAATCGAACTCATCCGAGAACTTATGGTCATACATATGTTTACCAAGTTTGGTTAAGATTGGTCAATATTTGTAGATGTTAGAGTGGTAACAAAGTCAAAACTAGCCATTTTTGACGTTCAAGGGCACGTAACTCCAGACTTCCTGGTCCGATCTGACTCAAAATCGAACTCATCCGAGAACTTACGGTCATAAATGTTTTGACTAAGTTTGGTTAAGATTGGTCAATATTTGTGGGTGCTAGAGTGGTAACAACAAAATGTGAACAGACGGACGGACGGACGGACGGACAGACAGACGGACGGACAGACGGACAGACGGACGCCGACGGACAAAAAGCGACCACAATAGCTCACCTTGAGCACTTCGTGCTCAGGTGAGCTAAAAAGGCTTGGGAAAACATAAAGGCAAAAGAAACTGCTGATATGCAGCAGTTTCGCAGCAGTTTTTCTTTGCCTCAATATTTTCTATGCTTTATTTTACCCAAATCCAGTGGTTTTCAATCTAAATTTTGCAGTCTGCAGCAGTTTTCAAATTGGAGCCCCCAGAAATTTTGTCGTTTGGGAAAGGGTTAAATAGTTTCTTCCTTCCAAGTCAAGTAGTTATGGACAGGCAGAAACCAGATGACAGGCAAGCTGACATGGTAAAACCCCTTTTACTACTATACATGGTGATCAATATAGCATTTCGTCGGTGTAAATGCAAAACCTCGTATGTCGATTATTGCGATTTTCAAAGTACAAACTTATGTGCACATTTAAAGACTATTCTTGCAGGTTTTGAGATATTTTTACTGATCAGTATTAATGACAAATCATTTGTGAACAATATGTCCAAATTTCAAGTAAAACATTTCAGTTTGGGAAAAGTTATTACACTTTTTTCCCTCCCCTTTAAATTTTTCCAAAAACGAGATACGAGGTTTTGCATTTACAACGACGATTTAATATATGTATCAGGCTAAGACTATGCAACAAGAGTAGTCAAATGATTTAGAAAGGCCTTTATCAACACAGTCAATCTGTAAATGTTGTCAAATGTTTTTCTTAACCCATTAATTTTAGCCTAATTACCAGATCCCAAAATTTTAGACTGGTCCAAATCCAAACATGTTGCAGATGACAATTTCAAGTTAAGAAAATTTAAAATCCTTTGGTGGTTTTTGGTAGAAAACATTGTGGGAAATGAAGAAATCGCTTGTCACAAGCAATTTCTTCATTTTCCACTTTGTTTTCTCAGGCCCTTTACTTTAGTGGAGTCAGACAGAGTCACTGTGTGGTAATGGGTTAAGCCATGGTCAAGTCTGAATATTCATTTCTATAAGTAGGATAATGACTTAACCACTTTCCTAGACAACAAAATTGCAGACCTTTTCAACTTAAAAGGATTCACGAATGATAATCATTAATTTGTTCAACATTATTTCATTATTTTATAATGCTAGAATACAATAAGGAAAAAGAAAAAATGCTGATTACCAGCATTTTCTTCTTTTTCCTTAATGTTTTCCCAAGCCTTAATTTATAATAGCTAAAACATCAGACTATTTGACAAGAATTGACAAATGACTTGGAGAGATCTTGATCAACATTGAAGGTCTGTTGTCATCTGTTTTTCTTTAGGCCTGGCGAAGTCTGACAAGATGTTTCTACTAGGTGAGCGTTCCTTTTTCTGATTACTTTTCTCTTCTTGGGGGCTGGAGAGCCTGAAATTAAAACAATTAAGTTATTAATGCAAAATCCCTTTGCCATACTCAGTGTTTCAGCCAGGACGCGCCATTGCGGGATTCCCGCAGAAAAATAATAATTCCCAAGTGTTTCTCGTAGTGGCACGCCCAGATTGGCGCAAAAAATCTTTTCTTGCCCCCAAAATTCAATTTTTGCGTAGATGAATGCGCCAGGGTACGAAAGATATTGGGACGGATACTCAAGGTGCAAAACATATTTGGACGATAATTATATTGACTGGTTATAGTGTGGTAGTAAAAATCGATATTCTTTCAGCAATTTTAATTCCATTCACTAATCCAGTCTACGTCTGGTTCTCAGATTATCTGCATCTGTGGTAAATTAGTTTAGTGAAACCGGAAACCTGCTTTTTACAACGTGTTAAGAAAAATAAATCGTCTTGTATAATTTGCAAAACAGATTTCTTACTCTTCCTAATCAGAACCAAGATCAGAATTTTAGCGATCATTCAACTTCTAGCCCAAGCAAAGTAACTAATAGGCCACCATAGGAGATCATCATCATGAACAGGTCTAAGAAGAATATTTGGTCGATCAAAAAGAATATACGCTTACTCATGTCAAAAAGCGTGGAAACGTGAATAACCATGACTGAATTTTGACAGGGGAACAGCTATAGGAGATCTAGATCTATGTTCTGTGAAACATATAAGAACTGACCCCCCCTGTAAAAGTGGTCTGGCCGCTATTTAGGAAGAGAGGGGGCCAATTGGCCCCCTTTGGAAAAATCCTGGCTGAAACACTGCATACTAGAATTTAAACTGGTCAAAGTTAAAAGATGTTGCATTCAATCACAATTACAAAAGAAGAACCTTTTGCATTTTAAGAATTGGAAAACATTGAGGCAAAATTTACACAATATGTGAATGCTCTCCATGGTCTTAACCTATTACCAGACAGCAAAATTTTAGACTTGTTCTAAAATGTTGCAGAGAACAATTTACCGTGAATGAAATTTTACTTTTTTTTGCAGATAATGTTGGAAATTAAGAAATTGCTTGTGACACAATAATTTCCCCAAACTTTTTCTATTAGGAGCTTCAATTGTTAAATTCTTCCATGGCTGATGAATACAGTCAACCAAGACATTTTTTGTGCATTTAAATAAATTCATGTAGCGAAGGAAAATATGTAAATTACCTCCAGGGGAGTTATCTCTTTTACCCACACCATTTGTTAGGGGCGGTGAAGACACGGGGGATCTTGTATTTCTGGCTGTAACTTTTGTTTTTGGTGACGTAATTTTTCCGGGTATTTTTGCACTACCAGCTCGAACAGTCTTTAAGCCTGGGATGATCGAATTAGTTGTTGCTGTTGTTGTTTTGGCCCCTTTTGGAGTTGTTGCCCTTTTGACTGTTTTTTTATTGTCTTTTGGTGTTGCAGGCTTCTTACTAGCTGATGCTACTTTTTTATCTTTAGGTTTCCCTGGTATGGGTGTTGATGGTCCAGGTTTTGGTGACGCCGCAGATCCAGGGGTTTTGGGTTTGGTGATTGACTGAGGTGTGCCTGGTCTACCTGGCTTTGTTTTTACACCTGATTTAGGTCTAGGACTGTCTGTTGATTTGGCTGGTGTTTTGGCTGATTTCTGTAATAAGATGTATAAGATATACTAGTATATTAGGACTGAAACAAGTACACAATTGCAACCCTGGTATCCGTCTGACAAATACTCAAAAGCACTCGGGTACCAACAAACAGATAACTTTGGGTGGCTATATCAGATTATAGCTGCATAGGAGCAATCCACTATTAGGAACATGCAGGTATGTTGACTCGGCCGAGTCAACTTACCTGCACGATCCTATTGGTTGATTTTCTTCGTTTTCAAACAAGTCATCCAACTTATGTGATCAACTATACAGCCCTATCGCTTTAACCCATGATTACCACACAGTGGCGCCTATTGACACCTCACAAGATCAAAGCCTACAAAAACATTTTGGAAAATGCAGAAATTGCTTGTGACAAGCAATTTCTTCATATACCACAATGTTTTCTAACCCAAGATGAAAAGATTTTTAAAATTATATCAAATTATATTGTCTTCTGTAAATTTGGACCAGTATAAAATTTTGTCGTTTGGTAATGGGTTAAAAGAGGACAAGCTCATTTCCAAGATTTTTAAACCAAGTTTCGATATTCTTTCCACAAGTAAAACCTTGTAGAAGGAATATTAATATTCCAATATCTGTATTTTTAAGCATTTCTACTCAAAACATTATCTACATTGGAACAATCATTTTTATCTTGGGTAAAGGTGGTCCAAGACAAAGGAAAAACTCAGTTTCATATGACCTTTACACCTTGGTTTTCATTACCTTCAGTTTCGAAAGTGTTTTTTCATGCTTGTCTTTGTAGAAAAGGGAAAACATAAAAGCAATCATTGTTTGAAGGGTTTTCATTACCTTTGGAGAAGGTGACCTTGCCCTGGCCCCAGGTAAGGGCAGAGCCAATTTCCATGTGTCTTTTACACCAAGTTTTGAAAGTCCTTTTGTAAATATATCTCTGTATTTTGTGTAATTTGGCTTTTCTTCATATTTAAGGTTCTTCACTGCTGTTAAATATGCTGTGATCTCCTCTGCAAAAGAAAGCCAAACTTTCACTGAATTTTTCCGGTAGGTTGGTTATTTGGAGTTTAAAGCCGTTTGAACTACTATTGTCATATTGCACAGCTGGATCACCTAATCATGGGTTCCTGTCATTCCTCATAGCAGAACTACCACAACACCCTAACCAAGCCTCCAGCTGCTTGCCCACAATTGTTAACAATATCAAATCATTGGTGGAAGAAAATTTTGTCTGAAAGAATATTTGCTTGTGACAAGCAATTTCTTCATTTCCAACAATGTTTTCTACACAGAAGGACCAAACAATGTGAATTATCAATCACTAAAAATTGTAGTCTGCAACACCTTTGAATTTAGACAAGTCAAAAATTTTACCATCTAGTAATGTGTTAAAGTGACATTTCACATTTATTTCATTTTTAAAAGTATGTCTTGATGCAAAAATTGTTTACTCTAATGCGTAGAAATGCTATCAGTTTTATGAAGTTGTTATTAACAAACGAAAAATATGCCTTAGAAGTTGAGACAGAAATGACAAATTCTATATAAATCTGAACTGTTGGCCACAACAATTTGTTTAATTTTAGCACAAAAATATATATTTCTCCTAAACGGTTCAATATTTTGGCTTGAAATTTTCAGAATTTTCATAAAACAAGAGGGCCAAGATGGCCCTGTATCGCTCCACTGGCTTTTAGACAATTAGACTACAAACTTCTTCAAGGAATACAATAGAGGTCTATCCAAAGAAGATTCATGCTACGCCAGAATGAAATCCAATTATTAATTAAGGAGCAGAAATGTTTTTAAAATTTTGTTAAAATTACACTGATTCATATAGCGAAAAATAAGCCTAGCCCACAGCGGCCAGGCTTTTCATCCGATCGTGAAGGAATTTGGGAGAGATTCATGCAAGGAAGATTCCTGTGAAGTTTGGTTGAAATTGGTCCTGTAGTTTTGGAGAAGAAGATTGTTAAACAATTATTCGAAAATTCAATTTAATTAAATTTATTAAAATTTAAGTTCTACACGGATTTTTTTTTAAGGAATTTAAAGGAGATTCATGCAAGGAAGATTCATGTGAAGTTTGGTTAAAATTGGTCCAATAGTTTTGGAAAAGAAGATTTTTCAAAAAATTAATCTAATTTCATTAATCAAAATTTAAGTTTTACACAGAATTTATTTTTTTGGAGGAATTAAGAAGAAATTCATGCAAGGAACATTTCTGTAAAGTTTGGTTGAAATTGGTCCAGTAGTTTTGGAGAAAAAGAATTTTTAAAGATTTTTTGAAAATTCAAATCAATTAAATTAATCAAAATTCAAGTTCTGCGTGGATTTTAATCTTTTGAAGGAATTAAGAAGAGATTCATACAAGGAAGATTTCTGTGAAGTTTGATTGAAATTGGTCCAGTAGTTTTGGAGAAGAATTTTTTTTAAAGATTTTTCGAAAATTTAAATCAATTAAATTAATCAAAATTCAAGTTCTTCACGGATTTTATTCTTTTGAAGGAATTTGGTAGAGATTCATACAAGGAAGATTTCTGTAAAGTTTGGTTGAAATTGGTCCGGTAGTTTTTGAGAAGAAGAATTTTTTAAAGATTTTTTGAAAATTTAATTCAATTTAATTAATTAAAATTCAAGTTCTGCGCGGATTTTAATCTTTTGAAGGAATTTGGTAGAGATTCATGCAAGGAAGATTTCTGTGAAGTTTGGTTGACAATGGTCCAGTACTTTTGGAGAAGAAGAATTTTTAAAGATTTTTTCTAAAATTTAAATCAATTAAATTAATTAAAATTCAAGTTCTGCACGGATTTTATTCTTTTGAAGGAATTTGGTAGAGATTCATGCAAGGAAGATTTCTGTGAAGTTTGGTTGAAATTGGTCCAGTAGTTTGGGAGAAGAAAATTTTTTAAAGATTTTTTGAAAATTAATTCAATTAAATTAATTAAAATTCAAGTACTGCACAGATTTTATTCTTTTGAAGGAATTTGGTAGAGATTCATGCAAGGATGATTCTTGTGAAGTTTGGTTGAAATTGGTCCAGTAGTTTTGGAGAAGAAGATGTTTGAAAATTGTTTACGCACGGACGGACGGACGGACGGACGGACGCACGCACGCACGACGGACACAGGGCCATGACATAAGCCCCGCTGGCCTTCGGCCAGTGGAGCTAAAAACATGCTCTTTCAGATTGAATAAAAGTGAAATTTAGGTAAAAATAATCGTGAAATGTCACTTTAAGAAGAGCGATAAAACTTCTATCGCTAATCTAAACTCGGCATGACAAGGGAAAATTAACCCATTACCACACAGTGACTCTTTTTTACTCACTACAAGATATTGGCTTTGGAAAACATAGTGGAAAATGAAGAAATTGCTTGTGACAAGCAATTTCTTCATTTCCCACAATGTTTTCTACCCCAAAAGACCAAACAGTATAAACTTTCATACACATGAAGTTGTCGTCTGCGTGATCTTTGAGTTTCGAACAGCCCATAATTTGTTGTTCAGTAACGGTTTAATGAATATAATTTGACAGTTATTCATATCTAACCTGGCACACTTCCCCCTGGAAAACATTTCTTCATCAGCGCTGATATATCACCCATGTATCTGCAATATAAATTGGTAGTTTACAGTAATCAGTAAATTTAACAACAGAGTAACAGATAAGAGGGGTTGAAGACATTCTGAATTTGTTATCTAAAATCCAAACCCTACATTTTGAGTACTCATTGGAATCGTCCGGACGAATAATTCCAAGGAGTACCCACAACACAGGATTTGATCAACAATTAATGATATTTTGCTATTTTACTGACATATAGAATGTATTTGAATACATAATTTGCCCTCAAACTTTAAAAGCATGGACAAAACAGTAGTACAATTGTTATTATGTGATTTTATTGAAATGGGGCGGGTTATGATCCATGAATGTGAAAAAACAAAATTGTTGTAAACATACCTAATTTTTTGGTCTCTAACATAATTTTTGTCTGTCAGTTTATCTTCCCATGGTAATGTTCCACAAAGCCATTGTAAGAGACAGTATCCAAGTATTTCCATGTCACCACGCCGTGAAGGGGCTGAAAGCAATATACAGCAGACACTTGTTTTGTTGACATCGGATAAGTCAAATTTTCGGTTAAGTTGAATTCAAATCTGGTCCCGTCCTCATTAATGGACATAATTTTTTCAAAACAAAATTATTTCGAACTGAATATAGCTATTGAAATATAGTAGGAAAAGGATAGAAATTGCTTGACACAAGCAATTTCTTTCCTTTTCCAACAATATTTCAATAATAATCGTACTTGATAAGTTTCAATAAGAGCTGTCCATAAGACAGCGCGCTCGACTTTTCTAAGTTGCTTAACCCAGAATTTCTAAGTCAAAAAGGGTTAAAATTCCAGTAAATTAAATGTGAAAGTAATGCCTAGAGGCTAATATTATGGTCACAAAAGCATGTACAAAGTTTCAGAGCAATAGCATAAGTAGAAACAGAAATATGAGTTGCACGTAACAACTTATACTAATTTTCTAAGTATAAAGGGGGCATAACTCCAAATATAGTGGAGCCAGGGTCATGGGCCCTGGTAGTAAGGTAGAGGGTGTAATGGTAAATAAGTATTCCACGTTTGGGTTGAATCCCTTTGATAGTATGGAAGTCATTGATGTTTGAAAAAACTTTAACCTTTGTTGCAACGCCGACGCCAAGGCCGACGCCCGGGTGACAGTATAAGCTCTCATTTTCTTCAAAAAGTCGAGCTAAAAACGGTCAAATATCAACTCTCTCGAAGCTGAACAAAATCGGATGAGTCGAACTCCGGATATGTCGAGGTATTTTGACAGCCCCTACGACTTCGACACAACGAGTGTCGACTGTATAGTAATAAAACTTTACCAAACAAAGTCTAGTTCCCCGATTTCCTCATCAATATTACTTAGCAAAGCATTAAGTAAAACAAGAAGTGTCTACTAATTGTCTTCTATCAAGGCACATGTACTCTAAGTCTCGAATAAGTATATCTTCGCTAGCCAAGGTTGAACCCACCTACGTTTGTATTCACCCTTGGCGGATTTAGTCCGATTTTCTTGAAATCACGAAGCGCCACCTAGCGGTTGTTCTGCTGGTTGTTTACGTCCATTATTGATGACGTCATTAACGTGTGTTGTCTTTCGCGTCACATGTCATGCGGATTATGTAAAAGGTAGCTGCTGTTTTTGTCGAATTGTCGAAAGTATAATTATTCGTCGATTAAAGTTAGGGAATTCCTGTCTATTGCAGTGAAATTCTTAGGAAAAATCGCCCATCTTCGCGTTTTAGAGTTGCAAATGCAATGCTTTTTCCCGCTCGTTGTCATGATTTGGTTATTCATAACAAATGTATCAGTCGACAATCTGATTCGTTCCAGCAAGACCTCGCTGGAACCAATGAAAACGCTTTCCAGGAGACCAAGAAAATTGGACTAAATATGCCAAGGGTGAATACAGAAACGACGTTACTTCGTAGATGTCACCCTTGGCTTGCGAAGATGGAATAAGTAAGGATTTTGTACATTTCAATATAAACATTAATTTTGCAATTGCTTTTTAAAATTTTTGACTGGGAACTCCTTTCCGATTGACAGTCAGTTCAGGGAAGTAACACAATACAACCGTACAAGACTAGTGTTTAAGGTTTACGAACTGAGAATGAAATGCACAGCCAGAGGCGGAATTTGAAAAGTGCCAAAGATTCCTAAACTGTGTTACATTTCCATTCCAATTACAAACATAAGCATTTTGTATGGTTTAGAATTTTGAATTAATGCATACTTACGGAAATATTTTACAACAAGATGTGTTTGTGAAACACAAATGCCCCCGAAATGGCCATTTTTCGAAAATGTTAAGTTTTCGTAGAGTAAAGGGTTAATAAGGGTTAACACATGACCTTGAGGAAGGTCAAATTGCTTGGAACAGATAGATATCATTGAAAGGAAGTTGCATACCAAATTTGAGCTTTGTATGTCAAATAGTTTGGGAGAAAAGGCAAAGGTTAAGTTTTCAGGTTAAGTTTTCGGACAGACGGACGGACAGACGGACAGACTGACAGACGGACAGACAGACAGACGGACATGAGTAAAACAATATGCCCCCGATCTCTCGATACGGGGGCATAAAAATGTTCAAAATTACCTCCCTTGCATATGAATATAGAGTAAAATAATATTTGTGAATTATTTTCTTCTTGAAGCATAATCTTGAAATCCGGCATGGTGAATCAAATTATGTGAAGTGTATTTACAAGTGTGTGTAATTTGATGCATTTCGTATCGCTAGAAAATGGTGTTTTCATTCTCAGTTCTTAAGCCTTAAGAACAGAAGCATTGAATCAAACAGGACCTTGTTTCGGTATCCTTTAGAGGAAAGGCTTGGAAAACATAGAGAGAAAATAAGAAATTACCGATAATCAGGAATTTCTCCTATTCCCTCAATATTTTTCTATGCTATAACACACACATTTTCTACTTTTAAAATAAATCATTGTATTGTCTTTACAACTTTCAACTTGGATCGCCCTAAAATTTTGCCATTTGAGAAAAGGATTAACAATACTGATTCAGTAATCTGGGGCCCGTATTATCAACTATCTTTAGAGGCCAAGCTCTAATAAGGTAAAGCAATTTTTCATTTCCCACAATGTTTTCTTCCCTAAAAGACAAAAACATTTAAAATCTAATTCACCTGAATGTGTAGTTACCCACCTACTCCATTATGAGCATCCCTGGATGTGAATTCTATAGTACCATCATGTGCCTTTTTGGGATCTTCTTTATATTCCTTGTGTTTTCCATCTATCTCATATTTTGTTGCCAGGCCAAAGTCAACCAGATATACCTTTGAAAATAGAGGATGGGAATTAAATGGGAATATCTTGTTATCCCTTTTCAAACAATCCAAGGTTTTGAAATCCCTAGTAGGGGATTGTTTTCAAAACATTGAATGAAATGCTGATCAGCAGCCGGATCCTCTATGGATGTAATTGTTGTTGTTTTCTTAAAATATCAAGGTATCAATGATCAATCACATTCATATCGCCATCTACAACACAACAGCTTCTAATCAAAATTTGCTCACAAAAAAACCACACAAGATGTGTTTGTTAAACACTAATGCCTCCGAAAAGGCCACTGATAAGTTTTCGGACAGACAGATGGATAGGCAGACAGATACAAGTAGAACAATATGCCCACATTCTTTCGATATGGGGCATAAAAATGTTTCACTAATTACATGCATATCCTCCTTTCCTCAGTGATTTCTATGCTACAACCTATAAATCACTTTCTATTTCCCAGTTTTTTTCTTCATATTTGGACCAATAAAACAACTTTACTTTAGGAAAAAATCTTGACAATTCACCTTTGAAAACGAGATGTGTTTGTGAAACATAAATGCCCCCGAAATGGCCAATGTCAAATTTTCGGGCAGACAGACAGACACTAGTAAAACAATAATTTACAATATGACCCAGATCTTTCAATACAGGGGCATAACAAATATCATGACTTACTGTATCCCCGTCCATCTTGCCATTTTTAAACCCCAGTAAACAATTAGAAGCCTTAATGTCTGCATGGATGTAGCTGTTCTCATGGAGGTATTCCAGGGCGTCTATCTGTATAATAAATCATATGAGTTTAACCCTTTCCCAAAGACCTGATTTTGACCTCTCTAGTATAAGAAAAGCTGTGGGAAATCATTGTGAAAAAAAATGTTCCAAACTAAAAATTTTCCTTTTTGGGAAAGGGTTTATTTCGCATTAATTATTTTGCAGTGCTTTCTGCAATCGTTATGGTACGGCAGAAACAGTAAAACATTTAGTTGACATTTCCCAAAATCAAATGTAATGTTTATGCGAACTTAACCCTTTCCCAAACGACAAAATTTTCGGGTGGTCCAATTTAAAAGCTGCTGTTGACGACAAAAAAGATGTTAAATATAGAATTAGTGTATAATACAGCAAGGAAAATATTATCAGCAGTTTCTTCTTTTGTCTCAATGTTTTTCCAAGCCATTTCTATTACGGTCGTGAAAACCAGGTCTTGTTTGGGAATGGGTTAAGCCTTCATTATCAAAATGTCTTTGATAGTGTACAACATGATGTCATTTGAGTGAATAATTTAAGTTGGACACAATGCAAAGTCGTTGTTAGCATTTACTTCTTTTGATGTCAAATTTAATTGTCTTATTCTTATTAAACTAAGGTTTGTTAGACAAAGGGATAAACAAACTGCCCTGGTCTATCAAAAATTCCTAAGAATTCTTACCATTCTCAAAGCCAGTGCATACACAGTCTGTTTGGTGAATGATTTCTTGTTGTTTTCAAACAATTTCTGTAGATCTGTCCCAAATCTCTGCATGACCAAGAACCTGTAGTTGGTCCCTTTATACATGTGTTGTCCGCTGCATATGTACTTTGGTACACCCAGATATTTCAGCTTTTTGGATTTAAGCCAGGAATCCACTGAATGAGAAAAGAAAAAACATCCAGCTAATCTTAACCCTTACACAAAGACCCCGAAATGGCCAATGTTAAGTTTTCGTGTTAAGTTTCGGACTGGCAGACAAATGAACAGCAATGTCTATTCTAGGAGAGGGAATGCACTTTTGAAAAATCCCCCCTATTTTTGAAGATGATGGGGATTTTTTTCACATAGAGAAAGAGCAAAGACTGCAATCTTTGTCGCAATTTTGTAGATTTTCAACAAATTCCCCCCCCCCTCCCCCCAATTTTTCAAATCCTAGAATAGACACTGGAACAGGCTGGTGGACAGACAGATGGATGGACTGACAAACAGATCGATGGACAGACAGACAGATCTATGGACAGACAGACGGACAACAGTAAAACAATATGCCCTCGATCTTCGGATACGGAAAAAATGGAACTTACAGCTGCTGAAACCATGACTTGTATTCTTGGTATTTCTCCCGCCAACACAAACACAACATCAAGTCTGAGCCACCAGCTGGCCGGCTCAGGAAGATGATTCATAAATTATTTATTAACCCATTACCAAAAGGCAAATAGACTAGACCAAAATCAAAGATGATGCAGACGCCAATTTGAAGTGAATGAAATTTTGAATTTTTTTGGTATTATTATGTAGAAAACATTCTGGTAAATGAAGAAATTGCTTGTCACAAGCAATTTTTTCATTTTCCGTGACGTTTTCCCAAGCCATTATTTTGTGGGGAGTCAAAAGGAGCCACTGTGTGGTAATTGGTTAAGTGACATTAGATTAAAGCTAAACATTTAACTTAATCCATTACCACATGGCAAAATTCTGAACTGGTCCAATTCAAAGATGACACAGATGACAATTTCCATTGAACAAGAGTTTTCCGGTTTTTGGTCTTCCTGGATAACTCTACAAAACATTGTGGAAAATGAAATAATTGCACGTCACAAGCAATTTCTTCATTTTCGCCATAGTTTTCTATAGCCTTTATCCTGTGGGGCTTCAAAAAGTGTCACTAGGTGGGAATGGGTATAAACATACATACACAAGACCTGCTTTTGACGCCCCTAATAGAATTTGCTTGGGAAAACATTGAGGCAAAAGAAGAAACTGCTGATAACCAGCAGTTTCTCCTTTGGCCTCAATATTTTCTTGGCTATAACAAAAATTTTGGCATTTATGATCATTTACTTTGTCATCTGCAGCAGCTTTCAAATTGCACCGCCTAAAAATTTTGCCGTTTGGGAACGGGTTTCAACATACCCATATCTGACTTGGCAACCCTCTGGTAGAAATGTGTTTCACAGAACAATGGTCCATTCCCTATTGGTTCCTGTGAGAGTAAACAACATAGACTGAGAGGTTAGCATAACATCATTAGTGAGAGTAAGTACAGTAAATAGTATCTGTAATGGTTATTATTTTCAAAAAAAGTTTGTCTTATAGCAACAAAGTTGTTACATGTACATGTATTAACCATTTCCCAAACAAGACCGGGTTTTGACGTCCCTAATAGAAAAGGCTTGGGAAAACATTGAAACAAAAGAAGAAACTGCTGATAACCAGCAGTTTCTCCTTTTGTCTCAATATTTTCTTTGCCATGTTTTACACAAATCCTATCTTAAATTAAAATATCATCCATTTTGTGTTTTGTGGCAGTTTTTGCGGTGGATTACCCTAAAATTTTGTCGTTTTGGAAAGGGTTAAGTCAGCCTTGAAAGCATTAATACATGTACTGGTATTTCTTTTCCACACCAAGTCAATATAATCTTCTTACAGATCCCCAATCAAATTTATGCTTGTTATAGTATGTTTTACATCCTTTATTGATTGTCATATCAACTCTTTCCAAACAGTGACTTGGCTTTGAAGTCCAATATAGAAAGGGATAGGGAAAACCTTAAGGCAAAAAGAAGAAAATGATGATCAGCATTTTCTACCCTTTCCTTAACATTTTCCATGTTATATCATTGTACATAAATCCTATATTTATCAACATCAATTTTGTTGTTTACATCAGCTTTTAAATTGAACCACCCTAAAATTCTGTTTGGAAAAGGAAGATTTCAATTGTTTATACTTACTATCTTTATGACATATTCTGCAGCAGGTCCTTTTTTCACATCATCTTCTTTAGAAGCTGTAAAATAAAATATACATGTATCACTATCATAAAATCAGGATCTGGAAAAGGGTATCTTAAAATTTTTGAGCCCAACTTGATACTAGATCAGCCTGCATATACATGCAGTCTGATCAAGAACCATGTTGTTCTTTAAAAATAGCTTCTTCATGACCTGCAGTATCCAAAAGAGAGCACAATTGCAGTAGCTTTATAAACTAGCATTGGTGGTTTTAAAGTCTACAGTAGTGGGTATAAAAGGGTTTTAGTCTATCAAGTAAACTTTTTCTATATGTGACCCGTCGCGCTAAAAGGGACCTTATCGGGTGTGTGAAAAATATCGACCCTAGTCAGTCTGCGCAATCCGCGCAGCCAGACTAGGGCCGACACTTTTCACTTTTATGTAATTTTCTAAACCCGGAATGTTTTCCCTGTCTTACTATATGTTCATTTTTCGCATATGTGATCTGATTGACATGTGGTGAGTCTGACAAGTTTGTCAAAATTTGGATTTTGGGTATTCGGATAAGGTCCCTTTTAGCGTGACGGGTCACATATATACAATTTTCCCCAAAACTAGGATGCTGCATGTGATTTTTCCCCTTTTTACCAGTGTCCTGTGTCTGCCCCCAATCCTAAAAAAAGCCCTGCTAGCATAAACAGACATGGCAAAGAACCAGAAATCTTTGTCAGATTTTCTGTCTGATAGTATGAGATAATCTGTCAGACCAAATAAAATTTTGCCAAGCCAACTAACGGATCAAAAGTAATGTCAGGCAGAGGGACTAAGAATAGCAAAAACAATTATCAGGTGGAGTGAAATTTCATCAGACATGTATGACGGTAGGACTGTCTTCGCCAAGATTGACAGAAAGTATTGAAAGTAAATCATAAATGCTGATCATCTGCATTCCACTCTTTCCTTTAATGTTTTCTGACCCTCTCGCATACACTAAAGAGACGTCAAAACCTGATCTTGTTTTAGAAACAGTGAGCATTATGATTTATGATTATCATTATTCATTAACAATTTTCAGGTAATATTACAATAGTTGGTTCAGCTAACCATATTTTCTTGATAGCTACCGGTATCAATAGTATTGGGTTCTCTGCAGAATAATTTGAAGCTGTAGTGGCATATTGCAAGTATTCGTAAATCTTGAAACACAGTGTCTTCATGCAAATAATTCTGACTAAAACATACTGGGAAAAAAAGAAATTTCTCAATTTGAGCAATTTCTTCTTTTTCCATGTTTTTAAACCAAATTATTACATTTTAATTCATAAGAATGCATTATTTATCCGTTTTTGACATGAAACGCCTCTAAATGTCTCTATTTGGTGACTATTTTGAAGAAATTAAGCTGTACAGGTAATTTTGAAGCTATAGGGACATTACACTGATTTACATGAAGCTGTAGTGGGGGCTGATACAGCTTAATGGGCTGGGGAGAACACTGATTACCTAAATAGATCAGACCAAATCCTCCCTGGCCTATCACTTCACCAATAACCCATCTCTTCTTGAATACATCTTGCAGAACTTCTCCACTAGCGAACTGTTCTGGAAGTTTGTGGCCTTTCTGTGCCCTAGGCTTCTTGGCTGCTGCAGAATAAACAAACGTCTGTGTAGACTGCATATGAGAAAACACCACAACAGCACAGCCCTCTGTCACAGGGATGTCATTATGTTTTGAAGCAACAGATTTCATTTGGAAAACAACATATGTGGTTTTCTTATTTTGTCTGCGTACCTCATGTTGACTTTGTAACTCCCGAAAAAAAAAATTGTGATTTTAAATGATGCTTTTGATCGGCAATTGGTTAATAATGACATCCCTGTTCTCATGGTATATTAAGTCTTAATGCAAGAAGTAAATGCTTAATGGAAGAATGTCTTACAGCCTTGTATTACAAAAAATATCAAGTCACTCCTGAAGTCTACTCTACTACCAAGTAACAGACTTTGGCAAATCAATTCAAACTGCTGTTTCATATAGAGGATAATCATTTGTTTCAGTGTGAGATCCATTTATATTTCATTGAGTGAACAACAAAAGCTTTATTTTTATGAATGGCGAAGCAATATATGCAATCGATCTTACAGTACAAACAAATGATTGTTCCATTTCTTAAGTGCAACAAGAGCTGTCCATAAGACAGCGAGCTCGACTTTTCTAAGTTGCTTAACCCAGAATTTCTTAGTCAAAAAAGGTTAAAATTCCAGTAAATTAAATGTGAGAGTAATGAATCTTTGCCTAGAGGCTAATATTATGGTCACAAAAGCATGTGCAAAGTTTCAGAGCAATAGCATAGGTAGAAACAGATGTTTGAAAAAACTTTAACCTTTGTTGTAACGCCGACGCCAACGCCCGGGTGACAGTATAAGCTCTCATTTTCTTCAAAAAGTCAAGCTTAAAATTAGACAAAATTTTACGACAAATTTTCTTTGAGCGACTGTGAGTCATTTTGCATGTGACTGCTATGTAACGCTTATGATGACGTCACTTATTTGGCTCTGTCTAGATAATGTCAGATAGGGTGAATTGAACTAAAGCGGGGCATATGTTTTTAAAAATTTCACTAGATAGGCACTGAGTTTATCAAATGAAAATCTACCATTATTTCTGGATAATCAACCTAAAGCATTTAAAAAATATTTTTCAATTTGCAACAAAACAACCTTCATCATTCTTTGTCTTGACCCATTAACAGACCGCAAAATTTCAGACCAGTCCAATTTAAAATATGTTGCAGACAACATTTTCAAGTGAATGGAATTCTACATTTATTAGTCTCTTGGGTATAAAAAATTGTGATGTAAAAAGGGGCCACTGTTTGGGGATGGGTTAACCCTTTCCCAAACAAGACCTGATTTTGAGACCTAAATAGATAAGGCTTGGGAAAATATTGAGGCAAAAGAAGAAAATGCTGACAAGCAGCACTTTCTCCTTTTGCCTCAATATTTTTGAGCTGTATTGTGTACAAATCCAACCTTAATTAACATTCATTTTGTCATCTGCAGCAGCTGTTCAATTGGACCACCCTAACATTTTGTTGTTTGGGAAAGGGTAAATCAGCTACTACCGTAATGTCCCGAAGTGATCAGACACCCTAAAAGATCTGACACTACCTATAATTGTTCAAAATAATTTATTTTGTGTTCCTAATTTCGGACATTTGGTCAAATGGTCATCCCTTAATTTTCAGACACGGTATATTGCGTATGATAACGCAAGTTATAATACACGCTAAGATGTGTAAGGTATACCCACAAACTGACATTTATCATTACCTCCATCTGTACCTGCTTTTCCACGAGGCATTCTCTAATATTGATAAGTTCTTGCTACCTGAAATAAATAAAATAATCACAACTTTAACCCTTTTCCAAACAGCAACATTTTAGGATGGTCTAATTCAAAAGCTGCTGCAGACTCAGGGGTTTTCCTATGCTTTCTGTGCCTCCTGAAAACGGAGGCATTCCCAAAGCAAACGGCTGTGTTCCCAAAGCAAATTTTCTACAATTTTTCCCAATCTATTCAAAATGGTTAATTTCACTTCTGAAAAATGAGTTTTTCACTTACTTTTTAGCCCAAAATGAGCCATTTTGCACTTTAAAAATTTCCCAATTTTGCCAGACTCCGTTTCCCAAAATGCCTAGGAAAACCCCTGAGACTGCAAAATGACTGCTTTTAAATAAAAATGCTGATTATCAGCATTTTCTTCTTTTCTATCGATGTTTTCAGAGTCTTTTCTATTTGGGACATCAAGACCGTGTTCGGGAAAGGAATGAATATAATTTGAGGAACTGTTACTCCTTTCCCAAACAAGTCCTAATTTTATCTAAGCCTAATTGCCTATGGCATTCTTCTTTCCCTCAGTCAATGCCTAAAAAAATCATTGTCATATATTGCTTTTTAATTGACTTATTGTTGTTTAGGAAAGGGTCAAATGGACATTAATTTTCACCTTTTTTCAGTCATAGTATGCAACATAAATAAAACTGAAACTAGCCTACTAGGTAAAATTTCCTACACTGGGCAGAAATCGAAACTAAAATTAGTTCGAAACTAAAATTAGTTCAAACATTTTTCTATCATCATTATGAAAATGTTAAAACGAAATTGAGACAATATAGATCCCTATAGATCTAAATTAATTATGTAAACGGCTTAGAGAAACATTTCAGGCGAGTGAAAAACACAGTTTGGGTACGAAGTATCTAGGTGTCGAAAATGCAAAACAATAAACTTCCATCTTCTCACCTTATTAATGCTGGTTAACGCACTTCGATTTTTCAATTATTCTCCCTTTTATCGTGAAAGTACTTCAAAACATCATAAAATGCTGAAATTCTCAAATACCGGCTTCTAAAATAAAGTCGGAAACTTCCGGGATTTCGTAAATTTCCGCCAACTCATAGACTAGAAACTTTTTAGACAAGATACTAATCGCGATCCTCGAGACTGTTTGCAACCTTTTGCCGTTTGGAATATGGTCTTAAAATGTATAATATTTTCGATACTTTCTATAACTATTTCTATAACTATCTATATGTTTTTGATATATTTATATTTCTAGATTTAGATCTAGATGTAAATGAAATTGATCCGGTAATGTTTATACTCGAAAATGGCTTCAAATTAATGTTTTACATTTATCAAAAAACAGAAAATCCAAAAATGTGTGGTGTTATGAATGCGTTGATGTAGGCCTATAAAACAGCATATGTATTTAAACATCCAAATAAATCAACGAAACAGAAGCGTTCTATGTCGAAGTGTGCGCTTTTGTAAAATATTTCAAGTTCTACAAAATGCCCCATAGAATATGATAAAACTCACTCAATGTATTTTTAAGCAATATGTTCTGGTTATAATTCAAGAAGAAATCGTATGCCTATGCATATAACCAGAGACATATAATAACACATAATGTATCTATGTCTCTGATATAGCCTAGATCATGGCAATCATAAGTGAATTACGTAATGCATTTTTTTTTATCATTTAGCCTACTTGAATAAAATGACACAAAACAGTGGTAAGTACAAACACACTTACAACTGTCTTGCTCTAAATCATCGATTTCCATATTGAGAAAATCATTTTCACATAAGCCGCAAAGAGGCTACGCTCTAACAGTCGAAAAATGGTAAATAGTAAAGACATGTCATATTTGCGAAACACGTATGGCTCGAAACATCAAAGTTTCTACAGTAACGACCGAGTGTTTCGAATCACTCATTAACTGGAGCATTGTCCCTTATAAGATAATGTACTGGGTTACTGCCCCTAGGTCATTTGAACGGGACGAGAAACTGTCTATTTTTAACTTATAGGGGTAGCCCAGCAAACATTCAGATCGGCCCGATGTCGGCTCTGTATCACCAAACGCTATCCGCCCGATATTCATGATCGGCCCGATATCGGCTTGACGTTGGCCCATTATCGGAGAAAAAGCAGAATATTCAAATTTCAATCTGACATTGACCCGACATCGGTGCGATATCGGCAAAGCGAGCCGATATTCCAACTTACAGCTTATATGCCTATCGGCTCGATGAAGTATGTTTGCTGCGAAATTGCTGGGAGGCTATACCACGTACAATTCCCGATTAAAAAAAAAAAAAAAAAAAAAAAAAGATCGATGGCTATCATTTTATCAGCTCACCTGACGACGAAGTGCTCAAGGTGAGCTATTGTGGTCGCTTTTTGTCCGTCCGTCTGTCCACAATTTGTTGATACCAATCTAGCATCCACAGATATCGACCAATCTTGACCAAACTTGGTCCAAACATGTATGACCATAAGTTCTTAGATGACTTTGATTTTGGGTCAGATCGGATCAGGGAGTCCGGAGTTATGTACATTGAATATCAAAAATAGCTAGTTTTGACTTTGTTACCAATCTAGCATCTACAAATATTGACCAATCAGGACAAAACTTTGCCATAATGTTTGTAACCATAAGATCTTGGATTAATTGGAATTTCAATGCAATCAGAGTAGGAAGTCTGGAGTTATGCGCCCTTGAAATAGCCAAAAGTTGCCGTTTTCGACTTTGTTTACACTTTAGCATCTACAAATATTGACCAATCAAGACAAAACTTAGCCAAAATGTTGGTAACTATGAGATCTTGGATGAGTTCGATTTTCAGTGTCATGGGAGCAGGAAGTCTGGAGTTATGTGCCCTTGAATTTGACAAATTTGTCGTTTTCGACTTTGTTTACACTTTAGTATCTACAAATATTGACCATTTAAGACAAAACTTGACCGCAATGTTGGTAACCATAAGATGCTAGAATAGCTAAACTTTCAGCTTGATCGGACCAGAAAAATTAGAGTTATTGGCCCTTGTCCGTCCGTCCGTCTTTCCGTCCGTCCGTTTGTCTGTCTGTCCACAAATACTAAAAAGAACTTCTCCTCCCATTCATTATAAGGCATAGAGTCATTAAATCTTGTGTGTAGAATTGTCTCAAGGCCCTCTTCCAAAATACTTCAAATTATTGTGATACAAGGAAAATTGGCCCCATGTTGTGGGTATCGAATTTCATATGGAGACTTGGATTATAGAGGCAAGTCCCAAACAGAATAATGCGCCCATTTACAAATAACGCAAACAGAAACGACTAGGGCTAGTCTAAAGGAAATCGTGTATATTCTTTTTCTCCTGAACTATTTGGCCTTGCGCTTTGAAATTCTGTGTGTAGAATCATCTCAAGGCCCTCTATCAAAATACTTCAAATAATTGTAATACAAGGAAAATTGGCCCTATGTTGTGGGTATCGAATTTCATAATATTATAAAAACTAAGAAGGAAATACTGTACAATTTTCTTCTCTAGAACCATTTGGCATAGAGCTTTGAAATTTTGTGTGTAGAATCATCTCAAGGCCCTCAACCAAAATACTTAAAATTATTGTGATACATTGAAAATTGGCCCTTTGGCCCTATGTTGTGGGTATCGAACTTCATACAGAGACAAAGAAGGAACTCTTCTACGATCTTTTTCTCCAAACTCGTTTTGCACAGAGCTTTAAAATTGTGTATGTAGAATTATATCAAGGTCTTCTATCAAATTATTTCGGATTATTGTGATGAAAGGAACATTGTCCGTATAGCCTTTCTTACAACCGGTCGCACGTGCTCCTGCGTGCGGTCTGCGTCTAAAACGTACGTTTAGTCGTGCGATGCACGCACGTGCAACGTACGATTTTGGTGGACGCAACCACGACGCAGACTGCACGCAGCAAAGAATTGACCGGATAATTCTTTACTACGACCATTCTGCGTCTTTTAGAACGTCAGGAGCACGCAAGACAGAAGTACGGAGCACGTACGACAGGCGTGCGTATAACGCAGGGAACGATATACTGAAATTCCAGAAAATTAAAAAAGAATACGTACTTTTCTCGACAGAGATTCGTACTTTTGACCTGCTTTGAATGTACATATTTTGAGGCGCTCGTACAACCCGTCGTGCGTCTTAGTAAATCGTGCGATTTTGCGAGTTTAAAAGACGCACGACGGGTTGTAAGATAGGCTTATGTTCCGGGTATCAAATTTCATATACACTCACCCGAACTCCTAAACGGCCACCTCATTCTTTCACCTATAAATATACATCTCACGTTGTTTTGGTTCTTTGTAAAATACATTCATTTTTGAAAAATGTGACAAAATTTCACAACGCTGTGTTCGTAATTAATGAAATGGTGACTTTAAGAAGTGCACTACCCCATAAATAAAAAGTCACATATCACAACTAAATATCCCATATGATCTCTGCGTGCATTTATCATGGCTAAGGATCCTATTCTCGTGGATAATATGCATTCTTGAAGATATTGTAGGGTATGGTACAGCGCGGAAATACCAGGTTTGCTGGTTTTCCTGAGTCAGGTCTTCAAAATCACTTACTTTGGCAGTGCTCAAATCCGCATTTTTAACAAGTCCAAGACTTGGTTCTTGATTAACCACGAAACGTATTATCTGTCCAATCCGTTTTCCGATAATATAGGGGACGTCTAGTGCAGTCTAGGCTTCAAAATATTTGTCACAGTGCTAAGTCTGGGACATTTCGTTGACGGTGCGACATAGGATCGCATTTATATAAGCGCCTCGTAGCCGTTTGTAGTGGATTGGGTGGCTAGGATTAACCAAATTTCGTCTAGCGGTTGTTTGTACACGCATGAAATTATTTCTAAAAATTGCTAAATAAAGCTGTCCATCTTGTTGACGAATAGTAGTCCTTCAGTGTGGCCGTCGTCGTGTTTTATGACACAATTCCGGTACGCATGCACTCATCCTAAATATTCTGATTTGAGAAAGAAACCGCAAATATCAGATTCGCTCCATCGACAAACAATAGAAATGATATGTTTACCCCAGAAACAAAAGAAATCGAATGATTGCATTAAGTTTTTGTTAGAAAAGGAAATTATCAAATTGGCCTTTCTGACTGGAGTCCCAACGTCAAACATTCCGAATGTTATTTCTCGCGTTTCAATGATAATTATTGCCATGTTAAATATTTTTCTGATTGGGCTATCTATATGGATGAATTATCAAAACAGAATCGATATTTATCACGTAATTCAAAATACGCATTTTAACGTTTCGACCAAAATGACGTCACGTGCTTCTTTTTTGACGTGACACTACTGTATCTTGTTCGAAAAGATAGCCGGTAACTTCGTTAATTACAAAAAGCAAACACGCAAGTTGATATTAATTATTTATTTGAAAAATAAAAGTGGCCGTTTAGAAGTTCGGGTGAGTGTAGAGACAAAGGCAAAATTGGCCCTTTGTAGTGGGTATGGAATTTCATATATAGAAAAAGAAGGAAATCTTGTAAAATCTTCTTTGTCTGAACTATTTGGCATAAGGCTTTGAAAAAATTGAGTGTAGGATTGTCTCATAATGATTCAATCTTCTCCAATTCTGTTTCAATTCTGTTTCTCAGAGATCCTTAACCCTTTCCCAAACAAGGCCTGGTTTTGACGTCCCTGATAGAAAAGGCTTGGGAAAACATTGAAACAAAAGAAGAAACTGCTGATAACCAGCAGTTTCTCCTTTTGTCTCAATGTTTTATGTGCTCTATTTTCAACAATTGCACCTTAGGCAACATCCATGTAGTCATATGCAGCAGATTCCAGATTTGAACACCCTAAAATTTTGTCGTTTGGGAAAGGGTTAATGGAAATTTTGCATTTCTCAGGGTAGTATGAGACTCTGCTACCATCATTGTCCAAATTATCCAGAATTTATGAGTGTGAGATGAGACAAAACTTATCATCTTGATATTCTCTAAACTTAGCGATATAGGGCCATCTTGGGCCTCTTGTTTCATTTTCAGCTGGTAATAACTCGTACTTTCGGCAGAAAAATCATTGGGAAAAGAGATACTATTATATTAATACTGGAGCAATGTCCCTCAAGACAATGTTAAACTTTGCGGGACAGAAAAAATGGTAAATCTATAGCGGAAAATGAAAATCTGTAATTAACATTTTCCAGGACTGAACGTCAAAAAATTAAAGAGAGCTCCGATTTGAGATCTTTTGCAAAGGACATTTATCAAAATGCGTTTAAACCATTACCACACAGAGAGTTTTTACTCCCCACGAGAAATTGGTTTGGAAAAACATCGTGGAAAATGAAGAAATTGTTTGTGACAGACAATTTCTTCATTTCCCACTATGTTTTCGTAACAAAAACACCAAAAATGTAACATTCTGTGCACTTGATATTGTCGTCTGCGACATCTTTGAAATTGGACTGGTCTAAAAAAATTCCATCTGGTAATGGGTTAACTCATTACCCAACAATGACTCTTTTTGACTCCCTAAAAGATAATGGCTTTGGAAAACATCGTGGAAAATGAAGAAATTGCTTGTGACAAGCAATTTCTTCAGTTCCCACAATGTATTCTACACAAAATGACCAAAAAAGTTTAAAATTCACGGACTTTTAATATTGTCGTCTGCAACATCTTCGAAATCGGACTGGTCTAAAAATTTCCCATCTGGTAATGGGTTAAACCTTTCACAAACAGCAAAATTTTAGGCTAGTCAGATTTCGTACCGTTCCTAAATGACAAAAACGTGCCTGTTTATCTATAGTGCGACGAATATCAATATTCACTGGCGTAGGAAGGGGGACGGGGGGCAAGCCCCAATAATTTAGAAAGGGACAGCATAGGCTATCCTATGCCCTCCCCCTTGCCCAATAATACATTCATATTTGCCTTCAAGAAAGGTCCAGGTATAAAATGCTGTCTGAAAGTGCGCAGATTGTATTAAGATATACAACCCATCATTAGCATCAAAGAGTCATAGGCAAAATTTGAAAAGTGCAAGTAATTCTTAAACGGTTTAGAATTTTGATTTAATGCATACTTCTGGAAATATTTGACAAAAATGTCCAAAATTACCTCCCTTGCCTATGAATATAATGTAAAATAATATTTGTAAATTATTTTCTTCTTGAAGCATAGTCTTGGAATCTGGCACGGTGAATCAACTTCTGTGAAGTATTTTTACAAGTGTGTGTGTAATTTAATGCATTTCGTATAGCTAGAAAGTGGTATTTTAATGATGGGTCATACACCTTAAATGACCCGCGTATCAACGCTACCCTCGGTCGGGTTCCATTTACTTAAACATTGCCCCCCATATTATAAAGCTTCCTAAGCATTTAAATGAGCGACATCAACACATCAAAGAATGAATTTCATCAGAGAAAACTCGGTTTTAGGGAAGAGTACAAGCCTGTGACCAAAATACTTCAAAATGCAATGCAGCCGAATAAGCCTTTGAAATTTGAGGATCGCAAATTTTGTTGTCGGGCAAAGTTGTCAATTTGTCTTTGTATTCCACAGTATATCATTCTTCAACCCCTTTATGTAGGCCTACATACAGTTTACTTAAAACATTTTAACACAACTGATTTTGACCGGGGAGTTGCGGATCCAGAGGAGGTTCGGGGATCCCCCTGTGGTCTGATTATTTCATTTTCTTCAAGGAATTCAATCAAAATTATGTAATAGTAGTAAACGAACTCAATATTACATGTTCGAACCCGCTTCACTGAAAAACTGGATCCGCCGTAGAGGGGGAATGTCTAAGGTCACTCTTGAAATTTATTTTCCAGTTCTGCTTTATAAGGCATTTTTCCGTGGAATTAGCCTATTCAATAAAAAGGGCTGAATAAGTTTTATTTGAGCAGTTTTTATTTCTATTTATGTGAATAAACACAGGTCTTAGTAATTTAGATAAATCGAGGTTTGAACCCCACTTGAAGAAATCCTGGAGTCGCCTAAGCATACAAATCCTTGATCGAGCGGGCGGACCGGTTAGGTCTATTTGACATTGTGTAGGCCTAATTCAAGGACAACAATAGGCCTATCCAACAAAAGAGAAAATACCGAAAATTGCATCTTTGGCTCCTTTCCCTCGACATTCTGTAGGCCGAGTGTAGGCCTAATATCAAGACTAAAAAATCTAATTACCGTATGTTCATTTCTATGATCAACTCTATAATTATAGAAGATCTGCATGTAGACCTGTATGGGCCAGTCTTTGTCATTTCTTTCTTCCTCAAACAAGGCCGAGCTATGTTTCTATAAGGATTATACAAAGGGCTTGGGAAAACATCGAGACAAAAGACGAAAATGCTGATAATCAGCATTTTCTCCCTTTGTCTCAATATTTTCTATGCTATATTGCACACAACACAATCTTTTTCAACACCAATTTTGTGGCCTGCAGCATCTTTGGAATAAGATCAACCTTTTTGCCGTTCGAGAAAGGATGAAAATGCAACTTGATACAAAATGTTTAATACGAGCATTAGTTCATAACTCCCGAATTAGCTCAATGTCTTAGTTTCTCCTTATTTTTAGTTTTCTCCTTATCTCACATCATTTTCTGAATGCGAGAAAAGGCGCGTTTTGATTGGTCAAAATCGTCTGCTAATTCGCTTCCTTTTTCCCAAAAGAGGCTGGTTAAGCGCCATCTGCAGTTTTGAATTCACGCACCTGTCTCAAATTCAGCCATTCTTTTGTAAGAGGTACCGGTATTTTTGGATTTATTTGTTTGACTTAGGCTGCAGAGAAATGGAGAATGATATGACGGAACAACAGAAGCGGTCATTCGAAGAGGCGACTTCGATTTTGGAGGACGTGAAAGTTCTCATCCTCGATATTGAGGGGACAACGACGCCGTTTACATTCGTAAAGGTAAATAATGCATTATGTTTTCGGCAAGATCACATGGTTTTCGCGTTTGTTCTTTGTACAATCGGCTGATATAATGAAGTAAGTGATTAAACGCCGTTATTTCAAGTTAGGTTGGTTAATATCGAACATTGTTGGCTATTGATGAAGTCTTTATAAGATGACAGGTCGGCTTCTCGACTGATCTTCGCATTTACTAATTGAAATTCAAGATGAGGGGCCGTCTCAAAGGTTCACAGTGAACTCGGCCTTATTACGAACTCGGCCTGTCGAACTCGGCCTGGCGAACTCGGCCTGGTGAACTCGGCCTTATTATAGGATATATAGTAATGTAGATCTAGATCTATATAGTGAATGAAAATTAAAGTGATGCCTTCTATTTTTTTTAAATCAATTAATATTTCATATTAAATTATTTGAACCTATTGTAAGTAATCTCTTGAATTATATAATACATTTATCCATTATTATAATTAAACATGGAGAGTTTAGAATTTTAAGAAGTTGTAGACGAAATAAAAGATTGAATTCAAATGCAGAAATGTGTATATTGACACAGAAAAAACATCGAGAGAAAATTCGAAATTGTTATTTATTAACAATTTATATTATCTTCTCTCTCGATGAATATAAAAGGCAAAATGTTTGGTTGGTTCAATTCCTTAGCTGCTGCAGTATTCAAAATGGACATTGTCGAAACAAGTAATATTTTACAATTTAGCATTGAATATGTAAAGGCAAAATGAGAAAATGATGAGAATCATGACTTTTTCTTTTGCCTAAATTATTTCCGCAAGGCTATTTATAAGGGTCCTCAAATACCAGGTTTTGTTAGCAAAACGATTAACAAGTTATGGTACTTTACGAAAGTAAGGGTGTGAATCACACGCTCCTTTAATTGCTACTTTGATTATGACGCGTGGCTACTGTGAATGACGCGTGGCCACTGTTTACCCTTTACATCAGCGATAAAATAACATATCAAGTGTTTGATTGTCTGACAATTACTTATACTGTGGTTTGTTATCAGCAACCGCATTTTATTTTCATTATCTTTAAGTATCATTAATTGTCCGGTTTTTAATAAAAGCAACAATACTGGACAGTTTGATAATTTGTAATTATATAAATAAATAATAAAAAAGAAGCAACACATTGGATAGAATCGATCAATGTTTAATATATATAATGCATATTTAAACCTTGAAATATTTAAAATACAATCTGAGTAAGCACTAAACGGAAGACATAGGCTGGTACCATACCTACATAGTTGCAGAATCGTATCAGTCTACGTCTACAATTTCTTGATGTCATTTGAATAATAATACAAGAAAAATTTGTGATGCATAGCATCAAAGTAGCCGACAATATTTTGGTTAGCATCAATTAAAAGTGTATCTTCGTGTCAACATGGTGATATGAGCAATAAAATATTCACTAATTGCCAATATGATATAGGAAAACAATGAACGTTGCGATCATACATGGATACTGATCAGCTCCTACAAAAGTATAGTCTGATCAAGCTACATGCTTCACTTGCAGCTTCTTACTAACTGTAGTCAGTTAAAGAGCAATAAAGATCTAGACCTTACTGCAATAAGCTGCTATACAGACTGATCTGGACACATTTTGGGTATTATTTCATAGTTGAAAAATTTCTCCTGATCGGGGTTTTAACACATAAACCTTAATACCAATTTATCACAAGCGGAACATTGGCCACTCATGAAAACATGTGGATGTGCGGACTGCCCCTATTCTGAAACTCAACGCGAGCGAAGTAGCCCACTATTTCGCCAAGAGGTTTGGAGTCTGAGAAAATATCATTTTTACATCAAAAATCGAAATCTTCTCCAAAAATGTGTAGCAGTAAGTACTGGATCATTTCACATTGACCTAAAATGTTTTTCCGAAAGCATCATCAAAGGTCAAACCTTCCAAAGTCATGCCTAATTCTGGCCAATGCAAGTCATCAGCAGATTAAGTCATAAACAGAGTAGGAGGACCTAAACACCGAAACATGGACAGTAAGTCATACAACATATTTTTGAAATATGCAACAGTCCCTTTAATTTTTTTCATAAACATATACGAATTCTCAAGAAGTTCTGGATTCTCATTTAAATTCCTTAAATTCCCAAGAGAAACTGGTTGAGAAAAGTTATTGTGTGAGCGAGTTATTTTCATACGAATATTAATAGCTGACTTTAAGCAGGATAAATCATATGCAACAGCTGTACGTAAAAGATATGTGATATCTTTTCGAAATCTTGAGTCATAATTGTACAGTCTTGTCCTGAAGTACATAGTAGGATTTAAGTTTAGAGGCCTTGGAGTTTGACCTACTTTTAAGAAATTTGCTATTTTTGTGACAAGCTCCCGTATAGGCGAGCTTCGTTGTCCGCGGACAACTCTTGTTTACTGTTTTCGACATTGTTTACACCCTAGAATCTACAATTATTGGCCAATCAAGACAAAATTTGGACACAGTGTTGGGGACCATAAGATCTTGGATGAGTTAATTTTTCAGTCTGATCTGGCTGGAAAGACGAGAGTTATGTGCCCGTGAATTTTACAAAATTGCCATTTTCTGCTGTTTCTGACTTTGTTTACACGCTCTAAAATCTACAATTGTTGACCAATCAAGACAAAACTTGAACACAATGTTGGAGACTATTAGAATTCTTATTAGTTTGATATTTGGCCTGATGGGACCAGAAAGTTGAGAGTTATGTGCCCTTTAATTTTACAAAATTGCTGTTTCCAACTGTTTTTGACCTTGTTTACAATCTAGAATCTACAATTTTTTTATCAATCAAGACAAAACTTGGACACAATCTTGGAGACCATAAGATCTTGGATGATCTGCTCTTCAAATTTTACCCGGAACAACCACAAATAGTGACTAATCAGAACAAAACTTGACGCAATGTTATTGACCATAAGTTTGTTTTCAGTTTTCAAGTCATATTAATTGAATTGAACAAAACTGTGCCTAATATCATTTTGGTTCAGGTGAGCGATATAGGACCATCATGGTCCTCTTGTCATTAGTCTGGTTCCCTGTCGTACTATGTATTTTAGTACGTCGGGCATTCAGTAACAATGGCGGCCTCCAGTGGAGAGATTTCACTACAAAGATAAAGAGCAAAGTTCTTTAATTTTGTGAGCAGGGAAGGGTCATTAGAAGAGTAGATAGGTTTCGGTATATTTTTAATACTAGCAATAAAAGATTTACATGACCTCAACGCAAACCCGAAATAAAACGGTTTTAAATTATGTACTTGAAAACTATTTTAAAGCAATTTGGATCAACATCTTTCCAGTAGTCTGATTAGCTCAGTGGTAGAGCGTCTGACTTCGACACCAGAGGTCCAAGGATCGAATCCCACATTGGGCAAATTTTTTTTCGTCTACATTTTGCTTTAATACATTTTCTCAAACCAAACTATTCTGGAAATCACTAAGATGCAATTAAAACATAATTGGTAATTGTCTTTATTCTTTTATTGCACAATGTTTTGTTGCGTTGTCAGGAAAATGTATCCAGAGAACCACTGATTATCAGCATTTTATTCTTATTTTCAATATTTTCCCAAGTCTATTCTATTCTATTCGGGACGTCAAAGCTAAGTCATGTTTGCTTAGAAAACTTTTTTAATTAATATAACAAACATTTTCATAACTTTCTTGTAATGTTTCAGTCTTTAAACAGTGACGTGATAAATTTGTCCTTTCAGTACCCCGGCTGTTCTCTATTTTCTGTTATTGTGTAGATGGCACCACACCGCTTCAGGAACGCGCCGATGGACATGTCTTCTGCCATGCACTTGTCCCACAGTTCGTCAAGTCTAGATTGTACTACGCAGTATTTCTTCTTCTCACCGTTCGCAGCCAGACTCACCAGTTCTGCCTCTCGGTGCAACAGTGGAACAAGCTTAAAGAAGCTCGTTCCACTGCCAGCCTTACTGTTTAGACAATGGTGTCAACCTAAAAAGACATAAAGATTAAATTTTTAGCCATTACTAGACGATAAAAATTTAGACATAAACAAAATCTGAAGATGCCAATTAAAGTACAGATTATTAAACAATCTATTATTTTATGGCGGAGGTAAAGGGTTGGCACGCGTCATTCACAGTAGCCACGCGTCATAATCAAAGTAGCAATTAAAGTAGCGAGTGATTCACACCCTTAATTTCTTAAAGAACCATAACTTGTTAATCGTTTTGCTAACAAAACATAGTATTTGAGGAGCCTAATAAAATAGGCTTGTGGAAATAATTTAGGCAAGACAAGAAAATTATGATTCTCATCATTTTCTCATTTTGCCTTTAAATATTGTAAAATATTACTTTCTTCGACAATATCCATTTTGAAGACAGCAGCAGATAAGGAAATGAACCAACCAAACATTTTGCCGTTTATAATAATCGAAATAGAAAATAATAAAATGTTAACAAATAAGAATGTTTTAATCAAAATGCGTAAAAGGCAATTATTTACAATAATAATAATCATTTACAATCGAATATTACAATTAAAAACATAGTTGAATATCACATAAGTTCAAAATATTAATTTAATTACAAATTTAAATGATATTAGATCTAATTCTAAATAATACATAATTCGGACGATATAAAAATGAATTAAAAACTATCATGATATTTTATACCAAATATTATTATAATAATTTCAATATATACAACAGTGCTATATAGCCTATATTGAGGCCGAGTTCGACAGGCCGAGTTCGTATACAGGCCGAGTTTTTATAAGGCCGAGTTTTTTTCAGGCCGAGTTCACCGTACCCCGTCTCAAAAGGTCCGACACGGAAGAAAAAGAATGGGGCCAAAAGCTTGCTTACACAATTGTTCTTTGTCTACCGTGAGAAAGAGTATATCAGATCTGTACAATAAAACAAATGGGAAAAAAGTATGATTAAAAGATATGGTTGTTGATAAATTTGAGATCTAGTTGATTGAATTTTACCCTTTACATGATTATACACCCTTTACTCTCAAAATATAACTAGAGATGTAACCCTTTCCCAAACAATTAAATTTTAGGATTGTCGACTTCAAAGGCCCCTGATGACAAAATGGATTATTATAAAAAACGGATATGTGTAAAATATAGTACAGAAAATATTGAAGCAAAAGGAGAAAATGCTGGATATTGGCATTTTCTTCTTTTGCCTCAATGTTTTTTACGCCTATTCTATAAGAGACATCAAAACCAGGGTTTGTTTTGGAAAGGCTAAATGGGGAAGATCAAGAAATACAGAAAGAAATTTTCAAATTACCTTATTTTGGACATTCAAAATGAAAACCCTGATTTTGTTGATTTCATGTGGAATCTATTTGCTGACAGACTAACCCATTCCCAAACAAGACCTGGTTTAGATGTCCTCAATAGAAAATGCGTTGGGAAACATTGAGACAAAAGGGAAAATGCTGATACTCGGCATTTCTCCTTTTGCCTCAATATTTTCTCTGTTATACTGTACATAAATTCAATTTTTGTCAGTATCAATTTCATTGTCTGCCGCAGCTTATATAAAGGACCACCCTAATTTTTATCTGTTTTTGAAAGTGTTAGAAAAACTTTTCAAGTCTTGAAGACCAGAAGTATTCACAGCTGCTTATCTCCTGAATCGTAGCCTTTGGTACAATATGGAAGCTACAGACACATATTGTTTTCTGTTCTCAGGAAAACTTATTCCCGTACCTCAGGAACAACATTCAGGTCATATTTGACCACGAATTACGATCAAGATGAATCCAAGAAGCAAGACAGGGGAGTAGTAGCCATGAACCAATTGACCAAACGCCAATCGACAGATCACTCCGCCCAACATAGAATTTAAGGCAAACAATGTGCATGTGTTCGGTAATAGGGAACGATTTTATCCAGTTAATCGTGACTTAAATTCGGACAAACAAAGTAGTATTTCGTAGTTGTTGTTATAAAATCTCGTAACTACGGCTTTATTTAAGCCGTAGTTACGAGATTTTATAACAACACCGACGCAGTTAATCAAAACATAACTGTGAACCTAGTCTATTGTTAGCACCAAATTCTTTGCCATTGGTATGTCGATTGTTTTGATTGTCCGTCGATAAATCGATACAAAACCATGTGCAACGATGAACAATTGGGGCATAACATTTTTGTGATCGTCCATTGGCTAATCGATGTTTTTATACGCCGCCGGAGGCGGACGTATATTGGCGTCACAGAGTTCTGCCGAGGACGCGCCATTGCGGGATCGGCGCAAAAAAAATTCAGACGGCCCCATAAAAATATGTCGAAGGGGCCAGCCGGCGCGTTGAAAATACGAACCGTGCGCCGCTGGTACGAAACATTATTGGGGCGAATCGTCGGAAGTCTTGCATATTTATTTTTATCCGGGCACTTCCACATGTTTTTATCGATCGTAACGGCGATTCTCATTGGTCTAGATTTTACTGTAAGTTGGTTTTCCAAATTATGAGCCAATCAATAGCGTTTTAATAAAAGATCGGAGAAATTCAATTCGTCACAATTTCGTTCTGCATCGGGTGTCCGCTTGTTTCAGTCGCGATGGCAGAGAAAAAAAACACTAAAAGCAGATCCATTCTTAGTTATTTCGGGCAATCCGAGCCGAAAAAGGCGAGAACCGACACTGACACTCAAAATGATCAACCGGGACCGTCGAAATCCACGGAAGAGCCGGCGGCAAGTGAGAAAGAGAAAAAGTCATACGAGAAAAAATTTCAGAATAAGTGGCTAGCTGAGTTTCCCTGGCTGGCGTACGATGCTGGTAAAAACGCGATGACATGTTCTCTTTGTATGAAACATAAAAAACATAATTCTCTAACTGATCCAAACACAAACTTTCGTATATGGATCACTGGAGAACTGTAAAACAAAGGAAACTCTTTATAAATAAGAGTAATTAAATATAGAAGGTAATTGCATTTTAGTTTAATTTGTTATTAATGTGAGCAGAAGAACTTTCTTCTCACTCAATGTGATCATTATTTGTTCGTATAATAGGTGGCCCCATGTTGGGGAAAAGTGGCCCCACATTTTTGGCTTAGATGGGCCAATGGCCCCATAGGACAAAAAGCTTGGCAGAACTCTGCGTCATCTTCTCCGTCTGTCCGTCCTTCCATCCGTCCGTACGTCCGTCCACTTTTCTTGTCAACACAACTCCTCCTAAGTTTCTGGCTGGATCTTCTTGAAACTTGGTCAATGTTATCACCTCAATTGGTAGATGTGCATGAAGGAAGGATTTTATGGTTCATTGATTTTTGCCTGAGTTATGCCCCCTTAAAACTTAGTCTCTGGAGTGGCGTATATTGTGACCATGGCACTCTTGTTGATTGTAGGGGTGTAACGATGGATCGATATATCGATGCATCGCGATAGAGACTGCTCCGATGTTGATGTATCGATTGTGAAATGAACTATCGATAACTATCGCCGATAGTTCGTCCAACTATCGATAGTTTCGATAGTTTACTTTCATATTGACAGTTGAACCATTCTCTCATTGTTTCCTAGTCCTATTTATAAGCCCTGACATATTTTATTCTTCGTCTTAATGTTGTACATTGTTTCCGAGCCTGTGTAACCGAGTTCGATATTTTTGGCTTTCAGAGAATGAAAGTCGTCTGCTCAACGATTCCGTTTACAGAAACCAAACCGCTCCTGTCATTTGCTCTTGGTTTATTATATGAAGAAGGCTACAACAATTTGCCGTGTGGACGGAATATTTGTTTGTCAGACAGGTTGAAAACATCTAGATCTAGTTGCGATATCGTATAAATAGCCAATTAACCATGCAAACGGCATATTATTCGGTCTAGGTTTGCTTAGAACTAGCAAAACAAAAAAGATGCATTTCCTTGTTTAAAATTGTTAACACCAATATCACCGTCTATCATCAACACCGGAAATAGATTACCAGCGAAGCGAGAGTTGACTTACACGAAATGTGACAGCTCGTAAAAAATCAGTTTTGATGGTTTTAACCGTGAACTGTTTTAAGATATTTTAATGTACATACATCAGAGGTCCCATTCACGCACATATGTGCGTAATTCACGTACAGAAAAGAAAAATCATGCATGCAAATTCTGGGTAAAGGGTGCATGCACGCACTGAATTCATAGAATGGAAACAGCTTTAAAAAATATTTGTCATGAAAAGGTTCTCTGTTTGAGAGGAACAAATATTTCTAAGTCATTGAAATTACATTTTTTTGGTTAAAACTGGTTAAGTTAAAGGACGTAATTGCCCCTTGACGTATAACTTTATTGTTTACATTCAGAAGGTAAGTTTCATGATGAGTAATTATTATGATCACCCTGTTTTCAAAGACACTCGCTAATAGGCTTCAATAAATCAATCAACAAGCATATCTCAAAAGCATTTGCATATTTTGTCACAAACCATGCTGTCCGCTCGCTGTAGAAATAATTGAAACAAAAATGTCAACAGAATGATTGTTTTTCCAAACTGTAAGCACATTAGCAACTGAAAAATGGATGGGAATGACAACTTGTGTTAATGATGTTCGCTGATTGGATTTAGATGCAAGTTCAAAAAGGTAAAATGGTTTGGGGAATGCTATTTCTGTTCATGGTAACAAACCTCTGAAATTCTAACACCTGTCACTCGTCATTACTTAACTGATTTCTGAATCATTACCACACAATGGAAAATAGCCTTGTAAAAAACAGTTTTTATTGTAATTCAGTGCAACCCCAGTTTTCATTTTGGACTCCCAACTTTTTACTCCAGGGAGTGCATGCACTCCCAAAAAAATATTTTGAGTGGGAACTCTGATACATGGCGGATATATAAAGCTTTTGTTATAGGTAGATCGTTTTGTTAATTGACAAGACGGATTGATTTGAGGAGCGATCATCCGACGGCTGGTACCATAAAAAAAGCCTGCATTTGGCGTTTACAACCAATTTATCAGAAATATATGCCGATATTTTCGAGTTTTTGAGTACTGAGCTAGAGAACATACAGAATATGAAGGTATCCTAAAATCTATAAACCGAAATCCAGGGATTAAGCAAAATATTTACCAAAACAAAAAGTTTGATGTGTACGGCGAATAGAACATGATATGTACGGCTTATAGTAAAATTATCCAAAATATGTGTACGGCAAATAGTCATCGAAAAATCGTTTAAATTGAACGTGTAGGGAGGGACTCAATGAAAAACCGATGCCACCTCAGAGTGCCCTGAGTAAAAGAATCGCTGAGATAAAAATCAACATTAAAATGCGCATTTATTGACAGACAATAGCTCTCATTTCCTTGATCGAGGTGATTATACTATTAAAGTAAATGTCCTGGCTAGCCACAGGGCCCCATACAACTAGTCGATACAGGCTTAACATACGTGCTCGTGCGACTGGCCTATATTCACAAGCCGTACGGGCGTTTAGCATAATCTATATGGATTGTCTAGTCGTATGGTCGTACAGATCAATAAAATTGATTTTAGATACTCTGGTCTTTTTAGACCTACATAATCTCAGCAATGGAACCACGACATGTACAATCAAAGACAAATATAAAGCTTCTTTCAGCGTTTTACGATAGAATGTTCGTACAATGTTTTACATTGAAACTCAACTTTATATAATGAAAATGGGGTTTACAGTGGTAAATTGTCTTTTTTTCAAACTGACCTTAATTTCCGACACACACTTATAAATGCACATAAGTTGATATATCATGCCGGATTTCAAGATTATGCTTCAAGAAGGAAATAATTTACAAAATTATTTTACTTTATAAAGTCACATACAAGGAATATAATTCTGAACATTTTTGTCAAATATTTCCATAAGTATGCATTAATTCAAAATTCTATGCCGTACAAAATGCTTAATTTTGTATTTGGAATAGAAATGTAACACAGTTTAGGAAATTTTAATGGCACTTTTCAAATTTTGCACCTGGCTCTTCAATGGTGCTAATGATGGGTTACATCTACCTGAAGAAACAAAATTCATCTTTGCCATTGAATATACGACTGTAAGCTCAACAATTACACGCATAAAGCAAATTAGGATGTGTTAAAACATGACATTTTAGAAATTCTGCAAATTTTCCAAAAACAATTGAAATAATCAAGTTTGGAGTTACCTAGCCTCGTGTTTGAAGTTAACGTTTCGTCCGGTAAGTCTGCGCATGGTGTTGTGTGTAGTTTATGTACACAGTGACGTCATTTGGTGGTGTGATGACGTTTGCTATGTAAAATGTAACTTTGCTTACTCTTGTTGACTTTAGATGTAAAATTTATGAATTTTATCGTAAGGTTAAACTTTTTTTTAGATTATGCCTATTCATCTGAGAGGAATTCACGTTTTCGTGCTACATGTATATTTTTTAATCAAATACATAGTTTTCAAGCCTTTCCAGAAGAGGAAAATGTGGAGGATGCGGGACCGATTAAAATAGGTCACATGCATATCAATGAGGAAACCCAGGTAAATGTCAACACTGGCGTCACTCGGTTAAATCAAGAATTTTGTAAAAATGATTCTATGTTCTTTGAAAAATATTCATAATAAATTTGAAAAGTTGGATCATAAATAAAGTGTGAGTGGTTTTTTATACGCCCGTCGAAGACGGGACGTATTATGGGATCACCCGTGATGTCCGGCGTCCGGGCGTCCGGGCGTCCGGCGGCGTCCACTTCTTTGTCCGGAGCATAACTCTGTCACCTTAAGTCCGATTGACTTTAAACTTGGCAGTTATATTCTTCTCATCATTACGGAGTGCAGTGCACAAGAACCATAACTCTACCTGGCTTATTTTTTGAGTTATTGCCCTTTGTTGTTTTTCAAACTTGAATCTTGTCCGGAGTATATCTCTAAAAGTATAATAGCTAGGATCATGAAACTTCATGGGTGTATAGATCTTACCAAGGGGGAGTGCAGTGCATAAGAACCATAACTCTACCTGGCTTATTTTTTGAGTTATTGCCCTTTGTTGTTTTTCATACTTGAATCTTGTCCGGAGTATATCTCTAAAAGTATAATAGCTAGGATCATGAAACTTCATGGGTGTATAGATCTCACCAAGGGGGAGTGCAGTGCACAAGAACCATAACTCTACCTGGCTTATTTTTTGAGTTATTGCCCTTTGTTGTTTTTCATACTTGAGTCTTGTCCGGAGTATATCTCTAAAAGTATAATAGCTAGGATCATGAAACTTCATGGGTGTATAGATCTCACCAAGGGGGAGTGCAGTGCACAAGAACCATAACTCTACCTGGCTTATTTTTTGAGTTATTGCCCTTTGTTGTTTTTCATACTTGAATCTTGTCCGGTGTATATCTCTAAAAGTATAATAGCTAGGATCATGAAACTTCATGAGTGTATAGATCTCACCAAGGGGGAGTGCAGTGTACAAGAACCATAACTCTACCTGGCTTATTTTTTGAGTTATTGCCCTTTGTTGTTTTTCATACTTGAATCTTGTCCGGAGTATATCTCTAAAAGTACAATAGCTAGGATCATGAAACTTCATGGGTGTATAGATCTCACCAAGGGGGAGTGCAGTGCACAAGAACCATAACTCTACCTGGCTTATTTTTTGAGTTATTGCCCTTTGTTGTTTTTCATACTTGAATCTTGTCCGGAGTATATCTCTAAAAGTATAATAGCTAGGATCATGAAACTTCATGAGTGTATAGATCTCACCAAGGGGGAGTGCAGTGCACAAGAACCATAACTCTACCTGGCTTATTTTTTGAGTTATTGCCCTTTGTTGTTTTTCATACTTGAATCTTGTCCGGAGTATATCTCTAAAAGTATTATAGCTAGGATCATGAAACTTCATGGGTGTATAGATCTCACTAAGGAGGAGTGCAGTGCACAAGAATTTTAACTCTACCTAGCCTATATTTTGAGTTATTGCCCTTTGTTGTTTTCATACTTGAATCGTCCAGGGCATATCTCGAAAAGTATAATAGCTAGGACCATGAAACTTTTACCAACCTGCTCCCCCTGTTGACATAAAGCAGTGTTACGGGCGTATCTTGTGACAGTTTGACACCTTGTTTGTTATTGTGTTTTGCGTTGATAATGAAGATAGTACGTAGCGGTTTGATAGACGGAATTGAATGGGTGTGCAGACTTACCGGACGCGCAGACTCATTGGACTCAACATTTTACTAGATATGCTGTGCTGCAGAGTGCAAAAAGTCTGTTGGTCCAAATAAATAGATCGTTGAGTGGAGGCCTTTCTCCACCATACTAACCTCCAATATTCTCACAAACAGGTAACATGAGATACTGCATAACTATCATGATTGTGTAATAATTCATTTCTTGATTTTAAAAAGAAATGAACATATACGGCATAAAAGACGTTTACACATAACGACTATTCGCCGTCCATGACATTGACTATTTGCCGTCCATAAAATACTAACAAACAACTATTCGCCGTATATCTCAAACATTTTTGTTTCAGTAATTAGGGGCAGAAAAATAGCAAACTAACATAAGAAACTCGTGTAAGATAAGGTAAAATGGTATTAAGAATAGGGAATGGACTTCAAACCCGAAACATAACCTTGTTCACCCGATAAAACATGTGTTTTCGCGACACGATGGTCTTAAATTCCGGTACCAAGCAACGAAAAAAACGTCTAAGGGCAGCTATTTCGATACACAGGATAAAATAGAGCCACACGCCGTTTTGTTAGATCTCTTTACAATGTGCTTTACATGCACTGGTTTTCCTGTAGTTAATAATAACGCAATGATAAAGGTAATCAACTTACCACTCGCCCCGCGTTTATTCACACTCTCGCTTCGCTGGTAATCTATTTCCGGTGTTGATGATAGACGGTGAATATACCTCAATGAAAGTAAATCCCATTTTAAAAGACTAAGTCCGTGTCACGAAATCGGTAAAACAGTTTTTAAAATGCATTGAAAAAAAGTGTTTGGTTCTTATTCTCCATGGGCGATGATCTAATAATCATTTGTTTACAAAAAAGCCCGCGTGCCGACAAGTGCGTCATAAAACATCTCCACTTTGATTGGTTGAAAACCAGACATATTTTTTCTATTCTCCCAAAGGCGCATGCGAAAACCAGACAGCGATTTTCTATTCTCCCAAAGGCGCGTGCAAAGGCGTGTCCCTTTTAACGATAGCGTCGATCACACTCAAAAATATGAAAATTCTAGCTCATTTAAGCTACACTTACGACATTAATCATGCACGCGGGAGAGCAGATCAATGGAAAAAAATCACGAGACATGACGTAGTTATATTCAAAATCGTTTACACATATCCCCTTGTCAAGTAAAACACCGCATTTTTGTAGTCGGCGGCATTTATTTCATCTCGGAGAAGTGACGTCATATAAACAGTGAGTGACTAAAACACCGTATCGGTGGTATCCAATTACGATGTTCTTAACCCCAAAATAGTGTGTCTTTTGTGTTGACTCACTTTGAGTGGAATTTGCTTTCTGTTGCATTTGAAAAGATTTTCTTTTAAATCGTATGATGGAATATAAAACACAAGGCAGGCCCAAATATAAAACACGAGGTAAAACTTATGTCAGAATCCGCATTGGACTACGAATCTGAAGACCTTATTGTAGCCTAAAATGTTTTGTGAAAAAAAATGATCCACGTTCATTTCTTCTTTTCACTTGAAACTTTCGAGTCAGATTTCTTAAACGGAACTAATATGTAGATCTATGTTATCAAATTTAGCCCGTGAGTGGGTGAATTCATCGTTTTCTGTTATGGTTTCCGAAGTTTTAAGAATTATCATGCATTTCCATCGTATTTTCGGTTCCATACGTTTTTGTTATGGACTAGGCATGCTGAAAAAACGGCGATAAGATAATTGACTAGTTGAAAGCAAATCCGTCTTTTTTCTTTAGCAAAGAACAACTGACGAATTATTATCTAGACATACAAGTATTTTATTTGTCATATTCTATATCAATATGATGAAATTAGTAATACGTAGATGATTACTGTGTTTTTTTTTGTGTTCATAAGTCGATTAAATGACTTGATCTTCGTCCCGGTAATGAACAAATCGAACACATCTTTCTACTTACACTTTACTGATCAAGCAGTGTTACACATTCTAGATTAATCCTCATAACAAGTCAATAATTTAAGTAAGTAACACACCTTTTACAGGCCCTCTTGTGAAAAACGATAGTATCGTGATAGAATCGTGATAGTATGTCACGATAGTGATAGTATCGTGATAGTGATTGCTCCGATAGCGATACTATCGCGATAGTTAAAATTGGCATCGATAGTCAGCCCTAGTTGATTGACAGTCGGCGTTTGGTCAATTACAAATCAAGTTAGTTTGTACAGTGTTGCAGAGCTCTACAAACACATCTTACTGTTTTCTGTTTTCAGGAAAACCTTTTCCCGTACATCAAGAACAACATAGAAACATATTTGACCACAAATTACGATCAAGATGAAACCAAAGAAGATATCAAATGTTTACGAGAACTGGTGAGTGTCTTATCCAATTACAAAATGGCAATGCTTTAAACTTGTCTAAAGAAGACAATGTAATGGAATTTTACTTTTTTTGGTGTTTTTAGCTCCACTGGCCGAAGGCCAGCGGGGCTTATGCCTTGGCCCTGTGTCCGCCGTGCGTGCGTAAACTTTTTCTTTAAACATCTTCTTCTCCAAAACTACTGGACCAATTTCAACCAAACTTCACACGAATCATCCTTGCATGAATCTCTACCAAATTCCTTCAAAAGAATAAAATCTATGCAGAACTTGAATTTTAATCAATTTAATTGAATTAAATTTTCGAAAAATCTTTAAAAATTCTTCTTCTCCATAACTACTGGACCAATTTCAACCAAACTTCACAGAAATCTTTCTTGCATGAATCTCTACCAAATTCCTTCAAAAAAATAAAGTCCGCGCAGAACTTGAATTTTAATTAATTTAATTGATTTAAATTTTAGAAAAATCTTTAAAAATTCTTCATCTCCAAAACTACTGAACCAATTTCAACCAAACTTCACACAAATCATCCTTGCATGAATCTCTACCAAATTCCTTCAAAAGAATAAAATCTATACAGAACTTGAATTTTAATTAATTTAATTGAATAAAATTTTCGAAAAATCTTTAAAATTTCTTCTTCTCCAAATTACTGGACCAATTTCAACCAAACTTCACAGAAATCTTCCTTGCATGAATCTCTACCAAATTTCTTCAAAAGAATAAAATCCGTGCAGAACTTGAATTTTAAATGATTTAATTGATTTAAATTTTCGAAATTTTTTTAAAAAAAATCTTCTCCAAAACAACTGAACCAATTTCAACCAAACTTTACAGAAATGTTCCTTGCATTAATCTCTTCTTAATTCCTTAAAAAAAAATAAATTCTATGTAAAACTTAAATTTTAATTAATTTAATTAAATCAAATTTTCGAAAAATCTTTAAAAATTCTTCTTCTCCAAAACTACTGGATCAATTTCAACCAAATTTTACAGAAATGTTCCTTGCATTAATCTCTTCTTAATTCCTTAAAAGAAATTCTATGTAGAACATAAATTTTGATTAATTAAATTGATTTAAATTTTCGAAAAATCTTTAAAAATAATTCTTCTCCAAAACAACTGAACCAATTTCAACCAAACTTTACAGAAATGTTCCTTGCATTGATCTCCTCTAAATTCCTTAAAAAAATAATTTCTGTGAAGAACTTAAATTTTAATTAATTTAATTAAATTGAATTTTCGAAAAATTGTTAAACAATCTTCTTCTCCAAAACTACAGGACCAATTTCAACCAAATTTCAAAGGTATCTTCATTGCATGAATCTCTTCCGAATTCCTTCACGATCGGATGAAAAGCATGGCCGTTGTGGGCTAGGATTTTTTTTCGCTATATGAAACAGTGTAATTTTAAGAAAATTTTAAAAACATTTCTGCTCCTTAATCACTTATTGGATTTCATTCTGGTGTAGCATGAATCTTCTTTGAATAGACCTCTATTGTATTCCTTGAAGAAGTTAGTAGTCTAAATGTCTAAAAGCCAGTGGAGCGATACAGGGCCATCTTGGCCCTCTTGTTGAGTAGACAACTTGGGAAATGAAGAAATTGCACATTCCGCAATGTTTTTATACGCCTGAAGGGTCGTATTATGTTATGGCCCCGCTCGTCTGTCTGTCTGTCTGTCCGTCCGTCCGTTAGCAATTTCTTGTGTGCGCAACTCCTCCTACAGTTTTGATCGGAATTTGATCAAACTTGCCACAATAAATCTCCATGGTGTCTAGTTGTGCACCGCGCTTACGGAATTCAGATAACTCTTTTCGTTCTTGAATAATCTGCCCTTGAATAAAGAATGCCCATTTTCTTGTGTGCGCAACTCCTCCTACAGTTTTGATCAGAATTTGATCAAACTTGCCAAAATGAATCTCCATGGTGTCTAGTCGTGCACACCGCTTACAGAATTTAGATAACTGTTTTCGTTCTTGAATTATCTGCCCTTGAATTTAAGGAAAAATGCCCATTTTCTCAAAAATGCCCATTTTCTCCCGTGTACTACTTCTACAGTTTCAACCAGAATTTAATCAAACTAGCCACAATGAATCTCTATGGTGTCTTGTTGTGCAAACAAAATTTTGATAACTTTTCATGTTTGAATTATCTGCCCTTGAATTGAAAAAATGGCCAATTTTTACTGACAAGCCCCTCTCGGGCGTATATGCGCCGCTCTGCGAAGCTCTTGTTCAGTCTTTATTTTTAAGAAAAATAAATGCTTTCAAAAACATTTTGGCATATGAAGAATTTCTTGATTTCCCACAATGTTTTCTTACCAAAAATGCAAAGATTTTAAAGATCTTGTTCTGATATACTTGAAGATGTAAATGAAAGATGTATGGAAATATCACTAATGATTATTTTACAATGTTTATGCAATTATTAGACAATGTTTATTTAATTAAGCCTTTATCCACACATTTCAAAAGCTCAGTAAGCTCCAGGTATGGTTCTGTCCATAATAGGGAACCGTTTTATCCAGTTACCATGATACAATAAAGTTGGACAAGCAATGGTATTCCATAGGTGCAGGGTTTTAATAACTTTATGGCTGTGACCTGGGCCAGAAGCTAAAGTAGGTGGGGTATTAAAATGTAACCCCATACAAAATTATCAAAAGTAGCAGGGGGATTGTGCTCAAATTCAGTCCAATAGGAAGGGGGGAATGCCCACCCCACTTCTTAACCGATTACCACACAGTGACTCCTTTTGACTCCCCACAATAAAAATGGCTTTATAAAACATTGTGGAAAGTGAAGAAATTGCTTGTGACAAGCAATTTCTTCATTCCCCACAATGTTTTCTACCCATAAAACTAAAACATTTTGAAATTTCATCTCATTGAAATGTTGTCTGCAACTTCTTTCAAATTGCACTAGATCTACCCCAAAATTTTGTCGTTTGGTAATGGGTTAATGAAACCCCTGAGGTGTTGTTATAAAATCTTAGTCATAACTAAGATGGTTTGATTCAAACCATTGTAAAGTTGTAATGAGATTTTGTAATATTTGAGCCAGGATCTGGAAAAATGTCACTTATACTTATAGCATTTCAGACAGCCAGAATTCAAGGCCAGGCTGTGCCTGGATGCAGTCTAGCCAGCATCCATGTTACTCTCAAATGGTTGCCACAGACCATTTGGAAGCTATTGGAGAACAACATGGTTCCTAGTCAGACTGCATATACACGCAGGCTGATCTGGAACCATGCTGTTCTCAAATGCTATAAGGGACGTTTTTCCAGATCCGAGCTCATTTGTAATATCAACACCAACAGTTTATCAATACATAACAATAAACCCAGTCTATTTTTAGCACTAAATTCATTCCTATTGCAGGCCTGTACAGACAAGACAGATGGTAAAGAAGTCACAGAAATCCCTGAAGCCAAAGACGACAACAAAGACGATGTGATCAAAGCCGTAATGAGTAATGTATTAGCACAGATGGACGAGGACAGAAAGACAACGGCACTCAAACAGTTTCAAGGTCATATGTGGCGGGAAGCATACAAGTCAAACGATGTTGTCGGAGAGTAAGTCAAGTCTCCTTTTGCTTCAATATTTTCCTAGCTAGCCCATAATTTGCATATTGCCCAATAAACCAAACTGGTCAATTATGACCAGACCTGTTGGTTAGAGGAAATGATGAAATTTTTCATTAAATATTACTTCATTTTTATTTGACTTTCATTTTCACAGTATGGGTTTTTGAGTCAATAATTACCTAGTTTTATTTCACAAACTAAGTTGAGGTTTTATCATGCCATTTCAGGTTATTTGAAGATGTGAACCCAGTTTTATCACAGTTAAATGAAGAAGGTTACAAATTGTATATTTATTCATCGGGCAGTAAAGAAGCACAAGAATTACTATTTCAATATTCAATAGACGGTGATATTAGAGAGGTAGGGTTTTTGATACATGTCTGTCACGGTGGTCAATCGTTTGACTCAGAATTTCAGAAAATCATTAATATTTTTAGCTCACCTGAGCACGAAGTGCTCAAGGTGAGCTATTGTGGTCGCTTTTTGTCCGTTGGCGTCTGTCCGTCCGTCTGTCCGTCCGTCCGTCTGTCCACAATTTGTTTTTATACCCCCCACAACAAAGTTATGGGGGGGGTATACTGGAATCAGGTTGTCCGTCCGTCCGTCCGTCTGTCCGTCCGTCTGTCCGTCCGTCTGTCCGTCCGTCCGTGGACATAATCTTGTGTCCTCTTCTCCTCCCACAGTTTTTGACCAATTTTTCTGAAATTTTATCAGGATGTTCCCTATCATATGAAGTTGTGCACCTGCAATTTTCATCTTGATCCAGTCATTAGTTTTAGAGTTATGCCACTTTGAAGTTTTTAAGGGGGGGGGGGGTGGACATAATCTTGTGTCCTCTTCTCCTCCCACAGTTTTTGACCAATTTTTCTGAAATTTTATCAGGGTGTTTCCTATCACATGAAGTTGTGCACCTGCAATTTTCATCTTGATCCAGTCATTAGTTTCAGAGTTATGCCACTTTGAAGTTTTTATTATGGGGGGGGGTGGGGGGGGTGTAGTTAAAATTTACTATTTTGTTTCCGTGTTCTAACTTGAGAACCGGTTGACCTAGGATCATGAAACTTTACACAGTTGTTGCCTATGACCAATGGAGGTGCCCTACTGTTTTGGGGTCACCATGGTCAAAGGTCAAGGTCACAGTTAGACTTTGTTTAAAATCCGTTTCCATGCTCTAAGTCAAGAACATTTTGACCAATAGCACTTTTTCAGTGACAAGGCCCTAGTGGGGGGTATTCGTCCGCTTTGCGACAGTTCTAGTTACCACTCTAGCACCCACAAATATTGACCAATCTTAATCAAACTTGGTCAAAACATGTATGACCATAAGTTCTCGGATGAGTTCGATTTTGAGTCAGATCGGACCAGGAAGTCCAGAGTTATGTGCCCTTGAACGTCAAAAATGACTAGTTTTGACTTTGTTACCACTCTAGCATCTACAAATATTGACCAATCTTAACCAAACTTTGTCAAAACATGTATGACGATAAGTTCTTGGATGAGTTCGACTTTGGGTCAGATCAGATCAGGAAGTCCGTAGTTATGCGCCCTTGAATATCAAAAATCGCTAGTTTTTGACCTTGTTACCACTCTAGCATCTACAAATATTGACCAATCTTGACCAAACTTGGTCAAAACATGTATGACAATAACCTCTTGGACGAGTTTGATTTTGGATCAGATCAGATCAGGAAGTCCGGAGTTATGCGCCCTTGAATATCAAAAATCGCTAGTTTTTTACTTTGTTACCACTCTAGCATCTACAAATATTGACCAATCTTGAACAAACTTGGTCAAAACATGTATGACAATAAGCTCTTGGACGAGTTTGATTTTGGATCAGATCAGGAAGTCCGGAGTTATGCGCCCTTGAATATCAAAAATAGCTTAGTTTCAACTTTGTTACCACTCTAGCATCTACAAATATTGACCAATCAAGACAAAACTTGGCTAGAATGTTGGTAACCATACAATAATGAATGAGTTCGATTTTCAGTGTCATTGAAGTAGGGAATTTTGAGTTATGTGCCCTTGAATTTGACAAATTTGCCATTTTCGACTTTGTTTACACTTTAGCATCTACATTTATTGACCGATAAAGACAAAACTTGGCTACAATGATGGTAACCATAAGATGCTGAATGAGTTAAATTTTCAGCTTGATCGGACCAAAAAACCTAGAGTTATTGGCCCTTGAATTTCACAAAATTGTTTTTTTCCACTTTATTTTCACTCTAAAAAAAAAACACAAATATTGACCAATCAAGACACAACTTGGTCACAATTTAGGTGACCATGAGATCTTATATGTTTTCATTTTTCATATTGATCAGACTAGAAAAAACAGAGTTTTGTGCCCTTGATGGTGACAAAATTACCGATTTCGTTGTTAATTTCAGTCAAACAGTAATTAATAAATATTGACCAATCAAAAAACGACTTGGACATAAGGTTGATGAGAATATCTTTATCAGAACAGAGTTATGTGCCCTGGATTATGACAAAATAGATGTTTTTTATCGACTTGGTTTTCACTTTAACAGCCACAAATATTGATTATTAAAGATTAAGAATGCTGTTTTCAGCTGGATCATAATCTCGCATCTTAAATTTCGTGTTCTTGTCTTTGAGATACCTAGGTCATGTAAAAGGTGGGTCTTGTTCTGCATGGAGCAAGTTTCAAACTTCTATCAGGTGAGCGATCCAGGGCCATCTTGGCCCTCTTGTTGTTAATACATGACCAATATCAATTCGGTTTGAAGCAGAGAAGGATCGAAAATACCTGGAATAAGCTGGACATGAAATCCCTACTGATAAAAAGTTATTGAATATCAACATTTTGGTTGATTTTCAATAACTTTTTAATCAGCCATGTTTCAAAAATTTGCCATGTCTTTTTAATGCATGACATCTGTCCACCTTCTCTGCTTCAAACTGAATTGAAATTTGTCCCATATTAATAAAATTATTGGAGATTTTCTGAAATTGTATCAAATGATAATCCACGGTGTCAGTGGTACTTTCTTCTGTTTATTGTAAAAATTTAAAGCTACTATTTCCCAGATTTGGACCCAAAATTTGTCAAAAACAAACGAAATGTACACTTTTTAAGCTTTATATGACCTAATTAAATGATTACGACAAACTATTGAAGCAACAACTCATTTTTTCGCCATTTGACACCAAATTCGTGAAGCGATGTCGAAAGTAGGTCAAAATCAGTAGGACATGCGACTTTCTTAAATGATGTCACAACATACATGATGACGTCATATTGAAATTCAAGTATGAATCTCGTTTGAATCTTGGTCCGTGCTGTATGCACATGCGTGACAGTTAAAAAATAAATTCAACCGCATCTGTAACAGAGTTGAATTTTGGTTTGGATTCTCCCTATATTTGGCTATCTCTCTTATAATTTCGGCTCAATCTCGGTCTGAATCGCATATTATTAACCATTCTGAGGTGGCCAACACAAAAGTTTTGCATATTTTTTAAAAAAAATTCATTTTTTGCAATTAGACCATTTGTTACTTTAAATTATTGTTGATTAATTTTTGTTTAAAAATGCTGTAATTATAGCTTGAATAAGTTTAGTTGGGATATCTTGAAACAGAGTCAATGATGAAGCATGCTTTGGGTCCATTGGTCCACCCAGCTGTCAGTCCTACAATGCTCAACATATTAGTGGTGGCCATATTTGATTTCAAGATATCTACCATGAAAAAAATTAATGTTTCGGATACTGTTCATTTGGATGTAAAAGGGTTCAAGAATTACTCTTTAAATCCATTCCCACATATTGACCCCTTTTGACGCCCTAGAAGAAAATAGCTTTAGAAAACATTGTGGGAAATGAAGAAATTGCTTTTCACAATCAATTTCTTCATTTCCCAACAATATTTTCTAGCCTAAAAGACTGAAAAATGTAAAATACCTTTCATTTGAAATTGTTGTCTGCAACATCTTAGAATTTGCATCAGTCTAAAATTTTGTTGTCTGGTAATGGGTTAAAATTGTTTTTGAAAGGGTTAAAATTGATTAAGCCCTACAGATAAAGATGAGTTTGGGATTTGAAATACCAGTATACAAAAGCAAGGTTTTATAGTTGTTGGAATTTAAACTACTTTCATTTGTCATCATTGAATATTTGGGAAAGGGATTAACATGTAGCCTAGGTGATAGTGTTAATTGACTAATTGAAAATATGCTTTCTTTTTTTCAGTTGTTTTCAGGTTTTTATGACACTACGATAGGCCCCAAAAAAGAAGCAGCGAGTTACAAAAAGATCAAGGAAGACATTGAATCATCAACAAAATCTACCTACAAATCTGAAGAGATCTTGTTCTTAACAGACGACCCTGCAGGTTAGTGATAAACACTTCTGCAATTTCCAAATAAAGACATTGTTTTTAAGTCTTTAATAGACTAGGCTTGTAAGTCCAAAAGGTATATGTTTTAGGTCACCTGACTGAAGGCCATGGTGACCTATTGAGACTGTTCGTCTGTTGTGCGTCGCCGTTAACTTGTAACATTTTTGACTTCTTCTTGAGAACCATTTGACCGATTTCAACCAAACTTAGTAGGAAGCATCCCCGTGAGAAATTGCTTCAGATTTGTACAAATCAAGAAGTTATCTCCCTTTGGGGCCCCATAAGGGGCCAAAAAGGGAGTAAATAGGGTACATCTTAAAACATCTTCTTCTCATGAACTGGCTGTTGGATTGGATTCGCATTTGTTATTTAGCGTCTTTAGGGCAGGGACTAAAAGTTTGTACTAGAGAAAAAAATTCGTCGAGAAATGGCCGTGCTGGGGGTGGGAGAGGGGGATTCGTGGCGTCGCGTTACAAGTAGTCATCATAGATAGGTCCATCAAACAAGATGGGAATGGGGGGGTGCAATATCAACATTGATAATGTATGTTAACAAATTGTGTGATTTCAGAGGCAAAAAAGCTGCTAGAGAGGCCAGTTTACAAGTAGTCATTGTAGATCGGTCTATCAAACACATAACATGTTGACCATTACATTTTAAAACCAATGAAACTGCATCTTTTAGTCTTTTGTGTAGAAAAATTGTGGGAAATAAAGAAATTGCTTGTCACAAGCAATTTCTTCATTTTCCACAATTAAGGTTTCCAAAGCCTTTACTTCGCAGGGTGTCAAAAGGCATCAAAGAATAGTAAGGATGGGTTAATTATGTATCTTGATTATATTGTGTGATTTCAGAGGCTAAAGCTGCTAGAGAGGCCTGTTTACAAGTAGTCATCGGAGACAGGTCTATCAAACACATAACATGTTGACCATTACAATTTAAAACCAATGAAACTGCATCTTTTGGTCTTGTGTAGAAAAATTGTGGGAAATGAAGAAATTGCTTGTCACAAGCAATTTCTTCATTTTCCACAATTATTAGCTCACCTGAGCACAAAGTGCTCAAGGTGAGCTATTGTGGTCGCTCATCGTCCGTCGTCCGTCCGTCTGTCCGTCCATCTGTCCGTCCGTCTGTCCGTCCGTCCGTCCATCTGTCCGTCCGTTCACAATTTCTTTAAACATCTTCTCCTCCCAAACCATTTGGGCAATTTTAACCAAACCTTGCAGGAATGTTCCTTGGGTGACCCTTTTCAAAATTTGTTCGCGAATTTTTGATAAGTCAAAAAATGTAGGCGTGGCAGGGCGGGGCTTATCAGACTTAGAGAAATCATAATAAAATTCTTTAAAAATCCACCATTGGGCCAATTTGAACCAAACTCGGTTGGAATGTGCCTTGAGTCACTCTTTTCAAAATTTGTTCATAAATTTTTACATTTGTCAAAAAATGTGGGCGTGGCAGGGAGAAAGGGGCTTATCCGACTTAGAGAAATCAAAAGAAAATTCTTTAAAAATCAACTATTGGGCCAATTTGAACCAAACTCGGTTGGAATATGCCTTGAGTTACTTTTTTCTAAATTTGTTCACAAATTTGTACATCTGTGAAAAAATGTTGGCGTGGCAGGGAGAAAGGGGCTTATCGGACTTAGAGAAATCAGAAGAAAATTCTTTAAAAATCAACTATTGGCCCAATTGAGCCAAACTGGGTTGGAATGTGCCTTGAGTCACTCTTTTCAAAATTTGTTCACAATTTTTTAAATTTGTCAAAAAATGTGGGCGTGGCAGGGAAAAAGGGGCTTATCAGACTTAAAGAAATCAGAAGAAAATTCTTTAAAAAATCAACCGTTTGGCCAATTTAAATCAAATGCGACTGGAAAGTTCCTTGAGTGACTCGTTTCAAAATTGTATCTGGAATTTTTTGATTTTATAAAAAGTATATGGGTGTGGCAGGGTTGGGGAAATTTCTTGCATTGAAAATTATACTTTACTCCGGCTTGTCACAGAGATACTTAGTTTTCTTCTAAACTGTTTGGCCTAGAACCTTGAAATTTTGTGTAAGACCTCATTTCATGAATGGCTACCAGAATACAAGAAATCATCACTATACATGGAAACTAAGCCTTATATTGTTGGTTCTACCTTTTACAAGGCAATTTTGAACCATTTACTTTGGGAATCATACAGGCTGCAGATAAGAGGAGATGATAGCTTTTCAGAAATCAACATTTTGTTTCAATACTCATCAAATCCTATGTTGTTGGTGATCATTTCAATCATCTACTTGAAAAGATTAAATTCTACATAGTGTTTGGATATAAATAATAAATTTAGAGTGCTGTTTCTATTTCATTTATCTATTTCTCTTATCTGTTGCTCTGGCTGTCCATATGTTTATCTTATGTAAACAAATAAGAAGGGATTAGCTTAGCTTATCAGATGTTGATCTTTCGCTATATTTTTTCAAATAACAAACCAAATTTTGTAAATTGTGCTTATAATTTGTTATAATGATATATCATAAATGATCAATCTCTAACAGATCAGTATGCTTTGAAAATTAGCCGTATGTTGTATATTGCGAAATCATAAATAACTTCAACCATTGTGCTAATTCATATCCAACTTTACAGGATCGATTCGAACAAAATTATTCCCTAATTGTTTCCAAACAGAAAGCCATTAGGTTGATGTCTTTGAATTTAACCTAATTGCCATTTTTATCTTGTCATCTTGATTCAGGTGAGCGATTTAGGACCATCATGGTCCTCTTGTAGTTTCCAAAGCCTTTACCTCGCAGGGTGTCAAAAGGCATCAATGAATAGTAAGGTTTGGTTTATTATGTATCTTGATTATTTTTTGTTATTTCAGAGGCTAAAGCTGCCAGAGAGGCCAGTTTACAAGTAGTCATCGTAGATCGGTCCATTGAGCAAGAGGGCGGAATCGACATTGATCCCGAAACACGGAAGAATTTTCCAGTGATAGAAAGTTTGAACGATCTCTTTGGGGAAGATGACGATGATGATGAAGAATTCGGACAAGTAAGTCATGTTTTTTATGTTGACAGTCAGAGACACAGATAAGATTGGGTAAGACAGCCACGGTGGCGCAGTGGCGCCGATAGGCAGTTCTCCACAAAGTCATCGGAGGATTTTACAGACATAGATAGAATGGCTTTTCAAAATGCAATATTCCATTTATTAGCGAGTCCGGACTTTATGTCCAGGTATCTAATGTCACAGCACTAGTGTTGTGTCGGCGTTGCATTTTCAAAAACTTTAACCTGGCCTTTATCTCAGGCACTATTAGAAATACAGCCTTGATATTTCACACATGGATACTTCTCGACAAGAGCTTTCATTTAGGACCATGGCCTTTGACCTAGTGACCTTGAAGTTTGACCTACCTTTAAAAACCTTTATCCCTGGCCCATATCACATGCACTATTATAGATAGAACCTTGATATTTCACATGTGAATACCTCATGCCATGACCTTGAGATAATGACCTTTGACCTAGTGACCTTGAACTCCTTTTTTTGCGACAAGCTCTTGTATAGGCGAGCTACGTCGTTCGCGGACAACTCTTGTTAATCTTGTGCATAGCCGAGACTGTAACTAGACCATTGCCTTTCATGTCCTTTTCTTTGTGGTTCTGTCCTTGCTCCTGTACTATAGGTCTTGGTGGTATAACCAAAACACTTGGTTAGTTAAACCACCTGCAGAAATATAATTGACCAAACGCCGACTGTCAATCAAAAACATCGATTAGCCAATGGGCGATCAGAAAAATGTCATGCCCCAATTGTTCTTCGTTGCACGTGTTATTGTATCGATCTATCGACTGACAATCAAAACAATCGACATGCCAATTGCAAAGAATTTTGTGCTAACAATAGACTAGGTTTTCCGTATGTTTTGATAAACCGTCGGTGTTGTTATAAAATCTCGTAACTACGGCTTGAATTAAGCCGTAGTTACGAAATTTTCTAACAACACCTACGAAATACTGTTTTGTTTGTCCGAATTTACTTCACGATTAACTGGATAAAATCGTTCCCTATAAACGAACACATGTCCATTGTTTGTATTAAATTCTATGTTGGGCGGAGCGATCTGTCGATTGGCGTTTGGTCAATTAGGAGATAGGTTTAAACATTTTAACTCATTATTGCGAAATGAAAGTAAAACTCCATCCAATTATTCAAGCCACTATGCCCATATTTTACAGGTTAAGAGAGCACACATGGCTGGTAACGGAGATTTAGATGATGAAGATGATGAAGACGATGTTGTCGACGACGATGACGATGTCGTGGACGATGACGGAGATGAGGTCGACGATGATGAGGGGGAGGAGGAGGAGGAGGGGGAGTGAAGTGTTAGGACTTGATTATTGTCGTTGATAAACAAAAACATGTCGGACATAATATGTTTGAACTTTTATACAGCTGTTAAAGGATTGGAAAAAGTTGTTAAAATCCTTTGGCTTTGAAAGACTGTATACAATCTACTTTCAAAGCTATATATAAGAGGGGATAGAGACATCCTAAATTTGATATTTCAAATCCAAACCCTATGTTGTTGGTACTCATTGGATTCGTCTCAATGAGTTGATTCTGATGAGTACCCAAAACATAGTATTTGATATACAACCCACTCTTGTTTGAAGCTCTTTACTCAGTACAAAATTCTAAAAGCATATGGAATTTATATGCATTGACAACAGTTGTGCACTGACTGAATGACCCTTGATATTGCTACAGTCTTGTCTGTGTATGAAACAAAGTTATAGATAATAGATAAAAGCAAAAGCATAGATTTCTAAGGCATGAAATTTATTTGAGAATTCACAAAGTTGTTGTAAATTCATCTTAATTAATTAGTGCAATCAACATAGAAATCAGTGTAAGGGAATATAGATCAAACTAGGTGTATGATTTTCTTTTGCAGCATATATCAGCGCTTTTCATCCAAAACTTCAAAACTACAGCTTTTAATAAGTTGTAGTTGTGAGGTTTTTGATTAAAATATGGACACTAAGGCCTTAATACCTTCTACGCAAGTTATCTAAACAGCAGTTTTAACCCTTTCACAAACAAGACTTGGTTTTGACGTCCCTGATAGAACAGGCTTGGGAAAACATCGAAACAAAAGAAGAAACTGCTGATAACCAGCAGTTTCTCCTTTTGTCTCAATATTTTCTGTGCCATATTTTACCAAATCATGTCTTTATTATCATCATTTTTTTTGTCTTCAGCAGCTTTCAAATGGGATCATGCTAAAATTTTGTCATTTGGGAAAGGGTTAATAAGTTTTAGTTGTGAGGTTTTTGATAAAAATATGGACACTAAGGCCTCAATACCTTCTACGCAAGTTATCTAAACATCAGTTTTAACCCTTTCCCAAACAGCAAAATTTTAGGGTAGTCCAATTTGAAAGATGATGCGTACAACAAAATAAATGAAATTAAAGGTAGGATTTCTGTACAATATAGCAAAGAAAATATTGAGGCAAAAGGAGAAACTGCTGTTTATCAGCAGTTTCTTCTTTTGTCTCAATGTTTCCCAAGCCATTTCTATCAGAGTCAAAACCAGGTCTTGTTTGGGCAAGGGTTAAAGTCATACATGCAGTCTTGGACAAAAGGGTTCAATGACATTAAAGATGTTGATCTCAATAAAAGACCACCAAGCTCTATGTTGTTGATACTCAATGAGAGGATTTTAATGATTAAACATAACATGAGCCATTTTTACTGAAAATTTCTGCGAAAGACACATGTTCATTTAATTTGGCTCTTGAACTGTAAATGGCATCTAAATAATAACACATTTTTTTGTATTTTTAGGGATTTAATTGTACATAAAGTTAATGAATGAGTTGTTTAAAGATTTGTATTTAAATCTTGAAGTTATTTTTCTAGCAGGTCTGCTTTTAGCTTTCTATATTTAACTAGTAAATACATCGCATGACTCTTTGTATGTAAATATGGCAAAAAATTGGCATAGTCTAAAGTCTAGTTATAATAATAGTAATAATGACTAAAAAGGACACAAATATGGGAAGGATTTAGAGAATAGAAATAAAATGATGGTTATCATCATTTTCACCTGTTCTTTACAATGCTTTCCAAAACTTTTTTGACAAGGGATGTCAAATCAAGGTAATGCTTTGGGAAAAGGTCTATATCGTCAGAATTGAAGTCCATTAATTAAACAAAATAGCTCTTAGGTTTTTTTTGTTAGTTTGCTGTATAAATGTTACCCTGTAGATAAAGTTGCGATTCTGTAAGATTTCTCTTCTTTTGAAAAAAAAGGTAGAAGAGTGGATAGATCAACTCAAAACTTTGTATGTGGATAATTAGAATTTGGTGTTGACTTAACCCATTACCACATAATGACTCTTTTTGACTCCCCACAAAATAATGACTTTGGAAAACATCGTGGAAAATGAAGAAATTGCTTGTGACAAGCAATTTCTTCATTTCCCACAATGTTTTCCATCCAAAAAGACCTAAAAATTAAAAATTCCATTCACTTAAAATTGTCATCTGCAGAATATTTCAATTTGGACCGCCCTAAAATTTTGTCGTTTGGTGTTGACATAAAGCAGACTGCACTTGTGTGCAGGCTGATCCCAGTCTATTATTCCTACAACACAATCTATTCCAAAATAAACCTAATGAGGTTAGATTATATATTGAAGGAAATATTGACATGATGTTGCACTTTATGCATGAATACATTACTCTGTGTTATTTTCCGGAGACAGGGCGAAGAGCCTAGTGAATGGTTCATTGCATGTAAGATCGAGGTAAAACTGCTTTTTTGATTGGCAGTCAGTACATTCGTTCAATTCCAAAATGTGTTCTTGCTCATGACGTTCAGTTTTACATGATCTAAAGCATTGAGAAATAAAACGTCAAATGACCTCTTGGCTTAGCCACACCCTGCAAAGTGAACATTAATGTAGAATAAAATGCTACAATAATGCATACCTAGATAGGCTCAAAATGAAATAAAAAACATGTAAATTATAGATCATGATAATTGACCTGGCACAGAATCACTAGCTATTAGCTAGGGATGCTTTGCCAGGTCAATTATTGTGGGCTATACATGCTTATAGAGGTCACCAACTTCAAGGCAATGTTTTTCTGCAATACCCTTGCATAGAAAAGTCTGTACATGTATTTAAACCCCATGTTATATAGATGTTGTGATTGGTGTTAAAAAACAATCAGGGATAGTGTTGTCCTTCACCCTAGATAGATGTTTACAAATGTTTATAAATAACCCACCTTTAGACACGCCCACTGTATCTGGCCATGTCCACTTTAAAGGGAGATGATAACCCTTCAATAGACACACCTACTTTAACTGGTCACACCCACTTTTTCCGGCCACGCCCACTTTGAAGGGAGATAATAAACATTCAATGGTCATGCCTGCTATAACCACATTTGAACAGTGATTTATGCCCAGCTTTTGATGCTCTTGTATAAGGATTTGGAAATATTGAAGGAAAGGAAGAAAATGCAGATAACAAAATTTTCTCTCTTTTACTCAATATTTTCAACCTTCTAACAGTGTTCATTCAGACAGATTAATTATTTCATCTGCAACCTCTGTGAATCTGAAACTATCCAAAATGTTATTGTTTTGGAAAGGGTTAAAGGGAGATATCACAATTTGGTATAAAACCCCAAAATGGCTGTAGAAATGCAGCTTTAAATCTGCTGGACAATCTTTCATTCTGATATCTATTTGTCTCAGTGAAATCATTCAGACAAATGTAGATTTCGGTATTGTGGGATATACGAGATTTAATGAATCATTTTGATGGGTCTACCAGTATTTACATTGAAAGTGACAATCTATCAATAATTGATTGATTGTTGTCGTCAATCTATCTGTCCAACATATCAAATGATTACCAGAATCACCATGATTTTCAAACTAATTATTGTTGGCGCAAGATCGTATAGCACATGTTTACATTTTTGTCCAAATGTAAACAAAACAGTGTTGTAAAAAAAGATGAATAAATTCTTTATAAGTACAGACATAGACAAGTTGAAAATTAAGGCACAGTGTCAGTGATAGAGCGGCTTGTTCACTGTTCAGAGTTTCCTGCGTTTTATCGAACAATGTTTTGTTTACATTTGAACAAAACGTGAACATGTGCCATGCGATCTTGCGTCAACAATAGTGTAGTATTGCCTTAAGGTAGTCTGCCCCAAATGAAATTCATGCGACATCTGAATTATTCAGACAACAATGTAAACATTCGGCGATGGAATGTTCCACCACCAAATGTTTATGATGTTGCCCAAATAGATATGGATATGTAGCGAATATTTAAAATTCCAACATGGCTTGAATCTCATTAGGGGTGAACTGTGGCAAGAAATTCAAGATAGACGCAAGAAATTCAAGGTAGACGTGTCACTTCAGTTTGTATGTTGAAGGCTTTTTGCAAAACTATTGTAAGTGCCTATCAAATTACACTTGAATATGGACTTACCATAATTTTGCGCTGAATGGTCTTTAACCCTTTCCCAAACGGCACAATTATAGGGTAGTCTGATTAAAAAGTTGCTTCAAATCACAAAATGAATGTCAATTAAATTAGAATTTGTGTATAATATAGCCCAAAAAATATTGAGGCAAAAGAAGAAACTGCTGGTTATCCAGCAGTTTCTTCTTTTGCCTAAATATTTTCCAAAAGCTTTTTTCCCGAGGACGTCAAAACTAGGTTTTGTTTGGGAAAGGATGAATATAAATAACCACCATAAATAATTTTGGTAGTAAAAAACATTGTTAAGAAACAAATTTAGGTAGACTACATTCATTTGTACATTACCATGGATAATCATGAAGCATTTGCTAAATTAAACATTTTAAACTTTTACAAACATTGTAAATAAAGGTCTGCCAAACAAATTGAAGGTTTGTTATATTGTAAACCCTTTTCCAAATAACAAAATTTTCGGGTGGTCATATTTAAAAGCTACTGCAGATGACAAAATTGATGTTACATAGGAAGGTATTTGTGTAAAATATAGCACAGAAAATATTGAGACAAAAGGAGAAACTGCTGGTTATCAGCAGTTTCTTCTTTTGTTTCAATATTTTCCCAAGCCATTTCTATAAGAGACGTCAAAATCAGGTCTTGTTTAGGAAAGGGTTCAATCCACCTACAGAGATGCGGCCATTGCACAGTTGGTAGGGCATCAGACTAACTAGTGAGGCCCAAGGTTCCTTTCACATTTGTGGCAAATATCCTTTGAAACAAAATTGTCTCCCTCCCATGATTTGATAATGTTAACCCTTTCCCAAATGGCAAAATCTTAGGGTGATTCACTTCAAAAACTGCCACAAATGACAAAATGGATGTTATTAAAGATAGGATTCGTGTAAAATATGCCACAGAAAATATTGAGACAAAAGGAGAAACTGCTGATTATCAGCAGTTTCTTCTTTTGTTTCAATGTTTTCCCATGCATTTTCTATCAGGGACGTCAAAACCAGGTCTTGTTTGGGAAAGGGTTAACCTATGTGGGCAAGCAGCTGGAGGTTCGGTTAGGGTTTTGTGGTAGTACTGGTACGAGAAACGACAAATCCATGGTTAGGAGCTCCAGCTGCCATGAGAAGAACATAGCAGTCGAAAATGGCGTTAAATCCCAACCAACCAACCACCACAAGAGATATTAAACCTTTCCCAATCAAGGAAATTTCAAGCTGGTAAAATTTAAAGGTCATTGCAGATGACAACCTATTTCTGCTAAGGACGTCAAATTCAGGTCTTGTTTGGGAAAAGAACAAATGTTTAGACCTTGCCTGCGGCACTGTTAATTCGTGTTTGTCTGTAGCCTAGCATTTCAGAGTGTAGATTGTATACATGTCCCAAGAAATATACTTTCTGAAATCCTGTGGAGATTCTTATATGGAAAGTGAAAACCTTTTGTAAATGCATTACTGCATAGTGATGCCTATCGAATTCCTCACAAGAAAAGCATTGGGAAAACATTTCGGAAAATGAAGAAATTGCTTGTGAAATATACTTTCTGAAATCCTGTGGAGATTTTTATATGGAAAGTGAAAACCTTTTGTAAATGCATTACTGCATAGTGATGCCTATCAACTTCCTCACAAGAAAAGCAGTGGGAAAACATTTCGGAAAATGAAAAAATTGCTTGTGACAAGCAATTTCTCCATTTTCCACAATGTTTTCTACCTCACAGGTCGTAAAATTAAAAAGAATTTATTCACTTGAAATTATTGTCTGCAACATCTTCAAGTTTTGACCAGTCTGGTAATGGGTTCCAATACTCTATAATCATCCAATGTAAAACGAGCAGCTGGAGGCTCAGACAGGATTCTTTGATAGTACTGGCAAGAGAAACAACGGGAATCCATGCTGTTATGTGCTCCAACTGTGAGATATGACTGATATCGACGTTGTTAATGAAAAACCTCGTAGCTCTAGCTTAAATCAAGCTAGAGTTACAAAGTTTGGCATTAGGACCAACGAAATACTGTTATAGTAGTGTACCCCAAATCAGGGTGCGGCAATAGCAGATGTCCCGGGTTTGATCCAAAGCCATAGCAAATATCCTTTCTGACAGGAATATCACCCACCTATGGTTTGATATGGTTAACCTATGTGGACGAGCAGCTGGAGGCTTGGTTAAGGTGTTGTGGTAGTACTGGTATGGGAAACAACAGGAATCCATGGTTAAGTACTCTAGCCGCCACAACATGAACATAGCAGTTGAAAGAGGCGTAAAACCCCAATAAATCAAACCAAATCAGATTAAAATCCGGTGCTAACTTACATTAACATCTGACAGGCACCAGTAAGGGTCATCTTCCATGACCTTTTCTTCTCACCAATCAAATAAACACTGTCAAGATTCTGTCCTCCACAAGGACATTGCATTTCAGTGTACGGGATAAGCTGCGCGCGGTGCGATTGTATGGTATACGTCGGCGAGACAGAGAGGCAGATACGTGAGAGAATGAAGGAACACCTGCGTGATGTACGACAGAAGAGCGACAAGCCGATCAATAACCACTTTGGACAGGCGCACCACTCCGCAGATGACGTCCGCTTCACGATTCTACAGCGTATGTATGTGGCAAACAGGACAGAAAGACAGCTACATGAGTCAGCATGGATACACAAAAAATTACGAACGATCCGGCCCCTGGGATGTAACTTGAAAGACGCGTGGCACGACGTCACATTATTCGACGTCAAATAACTGGCGGGAACGCGTCGACGTCCGAAAGTTACGTCGACGTCGTTTCCGTTGTTATTTAATGGCGGCGCCCATGACATAGATAATGGAGTAGAGTTGAAATTTATTAATAATGTTTCTGAAGAAGGCATTTCGCCGAAAATTTAAACAAGAGTGCCATGGTCACAATATACGCCGCCACTTATAAAACTCGAGACAAAAAAATGACATTGACAAGGATTTATAAATATTCACTCAAAAACCTAAGGGCTGTAAAAAGTTGTGTTCTCAAAAAGGTTTTTATAAATATCCAGTCAAAAACCTGGAAGGAATTGCGTTCACAAGGCTGATATATCATTAAGCACCAGAGACTAAGTTTTTAAGGGGCATAACTCAGGCAAAAATCAACGAACCATAAAATCCTTCCTTCATGCACATCTACCACTTGAGGTGATAACATTGACCAAGTTTCAAGAAGATCCAGCCAAAAACTTAGGAAGGGTTGCGTTGACAAGGCTGCAGGACAAGGCTGCAATTTCAATAAGCCCCCAGAGACTAAGTTTTAAGGGGGCATAACTCTGGCAAAAATCAATGAACCATGAAATCCTTCCTTCATGCACATCTACCACTTGAGGTGATAACATTGACCAAGTTTCAAGACGATCCAGCCAGAAACTTAGGAGGAGTTGCGTTGACAAGGCTGTAATTTCAATAAGCCCCAGAGACTAAGTTTTTAAGGGGCATAACTCAGGCAAAAATCAACGAACCATAAAATCCTTCCTTCATGCACATCTACCAATTGAGGTGATAACATTGACCAAGTTTCAAGAAGATCCAGCCAGAAACTTAGGAGGAGTTGCGTTGACAAGGCTGCAATTTCAATAAGCCCCAGAGACTAAGTTTTTAAGGGGCATAACTCAGGCAAAAATCAATGAACCATAAAATCCTTCCTTCATGCACATCTACCAATTGAGGTGATAACATTGACCAAGTTTCAAGAAGATCCAGCCAGAAACTTAGGAGGAGTTGCGTTGACAAGAAAAGTGGACGGACGTACGGACAGACGGATGGATGGACGGACAGACGGAGAAGATGACGCCAATATACGTCCGCCTCCGGCGGCGTATAAAAACTGAGCAATACTTTAAAATATTTTAATCAGTTCCCTTCGGAACTTTACTATAAAATAGCCAATTTTCGTTTTTCCAAATTCATAGATGACCCCTAACTGGTGTCTGTCTGATGTTACTGTCGGGTAACACCAGGCCCTGGTTTCTCGAAAAAACGTATGTACGTTTTCAGACTCAAATCTGAGCACCATACTCAAATCACACGAAATCCATGTAAACTTCAATCGAATACCCTTCAACGTTGGAGAGTATTCCATTGAAGTTGAGCATGTACTCATGAGTATGTACTCAAGTTTCTTCGAGAAACCAGGGACTGATTTTAATCAGATTGGGTTTTGATATCCCTAGCAGAGAAAGATTTGGAAAACATTAAGAGACAACAATAATTATAGCACTTGGGCTGACATATGAAGTCCAGGCTCGCTAAAAATTAAAAGGACAATTAATTAAGTACATTTTTTTTTAATTTCGAAATTACAAATAATAAGCACGTTGCCACATTTTGACACCATTAAAAGGCTGTCGACTTTATAACCTTAACAAAGAGTCTTTGTTCTGAATCTTAACATTTTGAAGCATTTCAAGATATATTTCTATATTTCCAAAAGCAACTCTCATGAGATATAAGTTATAAAGCACATTTTTCATCACATAGAGTCAAGTTGAAAAGTTTAAGGTATTCCACCTCTAATGAGATTCATGCAAAATATTAAATGCTAGTTGGAATATTACACATTACACCTGATGTCATTATCCAAACCTATTGGGGCAACAATGTGAGTATCTTATTAGAGGTAGACTACCTAAAGAATAGGTTTTAGACACTAGAGGTTATTACATTTGAATCAAATGGCAATTTCCTTCCTTTCCACTGAACATTTTCTAATCATTTGAAAACAAACTGCACTTTCCTAAAGTTACAAGTACAATCCTTCAGGAGAACCCTCATTCTTCCTATAGAGCACATTTTCCTTGGCATTTTTGAAATCTTCATTAGTAACTTTCATTCTTCTTTCTCTCAAAGCTAGAAGGCCGGCCTCTGTACATATAGCCTGCAAAATACAGAAACATGATTAATGCATTGAAATGAACCCCTTCCCAAATACCAATGATTAGCCCTTTTCCTGCGAACTTTAAATTTTGTTTCAAACAATTTAAGAGACATATCAATAAGTTTGTCTCAATTTTTTTCCACAATAATTGAGTACATGAGTACAAAAAGATGTAAGCTTAAGATCAGATTTAGACTGCACAAGATCAGATAAATATATTATTTGAAGAATATAAGAACAATATAATTAACTAGAGAATACATGTACTGTAATTGGAAATTTGAATAACCATTTTGACATAGCAATTTAATTGACATTTGCAATATTTGTAATAAATTTCAAGACCTCTAGCAACAGTAAAATTTTTCTGAAATGAAATAATTTTTGGACCAGTCCACAATATTATTCGTAGGAAAGGGATTAATCTGCCATTTCTCGCTCAAACCTTTTGTGGTGGGTACTCATATTGCTCTATCCTTCAACATAAATATCTACCTTAATATCTGCCCCAGACAAGTCATCCTTAGCCATGACATAGTCTTCTATATTGACATCCTCTGCTATAGTCATTCTGTTTGTGTGAATTAACCCATTCTCATATAATGACACTTTATGACGCTCCCACAAGATAAAAGCCTTGAAAAACATTGTGGAAAATGAAGAAATTGCTTGTCACAAGCAATTTCTTCATTTCCCACAATGTTTTCCAACAAAAAAGACTAAATTAGATAAAATCCTTTTTTACATGAAATTATCAGCTGTAGCATCTATGAATTTGAACCAGTGTAAGAATTTTCCGTCTGGTATGAGTTATCATGTAACATATCGATAAATACATATCTACCTTAATATCTGCTCCTGACAAGTCATCCTTAGCCATGACATAGTCTTCTATATTGACATCCTCTGTTAGGGTCATCCTGTTAGTGTGAATTAACCCATTCTTATATTATGACACCCCCACAAGATAAAGCTTTGAAAAACATTGTGGAAAATGAAGAAATTGCTTGTAACAAGGACAAGCAATTTCTTCATTTCCCGTAATGATTTCTCTACAGAAAGGAAAATTAAATGTAAAATTTCTTTCCCTTGAAATTATCAGCAGTAGCATCTTTGAAGTTGGACCAGTCTAAGAATTGGCACTGGGTTAACCCAATACCAGACGACAAAATTTTGGACTGTTCCAATTTGAAAACTGTTGCAGACGACATTTTCAAGTTGCTGAAAATTTAAAAATCTGCACATTTTGGGTTAGAAAACATTGTGGAAAATGAAGAAATTGCTTGTTACAAGCAATTTCTTCATTTTCCATGATGTTTTCCAAAGCCATTATTTTGTGGGGAGTCAAAAGGAGTCACTGTGTGGTAATGGGTTAATATAAAACATCCATACATAAACATTACCTTAATATCAGCCCCAGACAAGCCATCCTTAGCCATGACATAGTCTTCAATATTAACATCCTCTGCTAGGGTCATTCTGTTGGTGTGAATTAACCCATTCTCATATAATGACACTCTATGACGCCCCCACAAGATAAAAGCCTTGAAAAACATTGTGGAAAATGAAGAAATTGCTTGTGACAAGCAATTTCTTCATTTCCTACAATGATTTCTCTACAGAAAGGAAAATAAAATGTAAAATTTCTTTCACTTGAAATTGTCAGCAGTAGCATCTTTGAAGTTGGACCAGTCTAAGAATCGGTACTGGGTTTACCCAATACCAGACGACAAAATTTTGGACTGTTCCAATTTGAAAACTGTTGCAGACGACATTTTCAAGTTGCTGAAAATTTAAAAATCTGCACATTTTGGTTTAGAAAACATTGTGGAAAATGAAGAAATTGCTTGTCACAAGCAATTTCTTCATTTTCCATGTTTTCCAAAGCCATTATTTTGTGGGGAGTCAAAAGGAGTCACTGTGTGGTACTGGGTTAATATAAAACATCCATACATAAATATCTACCTTAATATCTGCTCCGGACAAGTCATCCTTAGCCATGACATAGTCTTCTATATTGACATCCTCTGCTATAGTCATTCTGTTGGTGTGAATTAACCCATTCTCATATAATGACACTTTATGACGCCCCCACAAGATAAAAGCTTTGAAAAACATTGTGGAAAATGAAGAAATTGCTTGTCACAAGCAATTTCTTCATTTCCCACAATGTTTTCAAACAAAAAAGACTAAATTAGATAAAATCCTTTTTTACATGAAATTATCAGCTGTAGCATCTTTGAATTTGAACCAGTGTAAGAATTTTCCGTCTTGTATGAGTTATCATATTATTATATCGATAAATAAATATCTACCTTTATATCAGCTCCTGACAAGTCATCCTCAGCCATGACATAGTCTTCTATATTGACATCCTCTGCTATAGTCATCCTGTTTGTGTGAATTAACCCATTCTCATATAATGACACTTTATGACGCCCCCACAAGATAAAAGCCTTGAAAAACATTGTGGAAAATGAAGAAATTGCTTGTGACAGGCAATTTCTTCATTTCCCATAAGCCGTGTGCGATTTAGGCCAGAAGTGGTCTTCTGGAAGAGGTAGAGCAAGTCTGGTTCCGTACTCTGATACACTACGTTTTATCTTTTCTACAACGTAGTGTATCAGAGGCGGGAACCAGACTCTTCTAGAAGAGCTCTACCGGCCTAAATCACACACGGCTATAATGATTTCTCTACAGAAAGGAAAATAAAATGTAAAATTTCTTTCACTTGAAATTGTCAGCAGTAGCATCTTTGAAGTTGGACCAGTCTAAGAATCGGTACTGGGTTTACCCATTACCAGACGACAAAATTTTGGACTGTTCCAATTTGAAAACTGTTGCAGACGACATTTTCAAGTTGCTGAAAATTTAAAAATCTGCACATTTTGGGTTAGAAAACATTGTGGAAAATGAAGAAATTGCTTCTCACAAGCAATTTCTTCATTTTCCATGATGTTTTCCAAAGCCATTATTTTGTGGGGAGTCAAAAGGAGTCACTGTGTGGTAATGGGTTAATATAAAACATCCATACATTAACATTACCTTAATATCTGCTCCTGACAAGTCATCCTTAGCCATGACATAGTCTCGTATATTGACATCCTCTGCTAGGGTCATTCTGTTGGTGTGGATTAACCCATTCTCATATAATGACACTTTATGACGCCCCCACAAGATAAAAGCCTTGAAAAACATTGTAGTGGAGCGGCTTAATGAGATTTACTATGAAAATATTTCAAATGATGATACAAGCATGAAATTTGCACCATATATTCTTCAGATCTTACAGATTTAAAAACAATTTCTGGCCACTTCAATTTCCGCCATTTTCAAGATGGCCGCCAAATTCCAAAATGGCCGCCACTTTGGAATAGGGTATACTCAGTAAACCGGTCATATCTTTGCTTCTGATGGACATAAAACAACAAAATTGGTATCAAAGTAAAGCTTATGTAATTTCTAATTATATGGTAAATCCAGTATGCAAATTAACTTATTAGCATATTATGAATATTAATGAGATATGTTCCTATCAATGGTTTTAAAGCAAAAAATCGATCAAAATAAAGAAAAAATCAAAATTTGAATGTTGCAGTTTATAGAAAGTGATATATAACAATTTCTTTGACCTTGCCATACTATTAAGTATCATTAAACGATGGCAGCCAAAAAGCCATTTTCAAGATGGCCGCCATAAATCAAAATGACCGCCATTTTAAAAGGGGGTATGAATAGTAAATTTGTCATATCCTCACTTCTGATGGACATAAAACACCAAAATTGTACATTAACTTAAAGTTTAGTTAATTTGGAGCTATGTGGTAATTGCAATAATTATACATGTAAATTATCTCATTAGCAAAATAAATAATCATCATCATCAGTGTTTCATGTTTAACGTGCAGGTTAAGAAGCATAGTCCACGTTAGTAGGCTCCCTTCAAGGTAACTGGCTCGCTGCACGCATGGCTGTCCTAACACCTGTCCTCCATCTGTCCTTGTCGTGAGGGTCTATTGTTTTAAGATTCTATTGTTGGCAATCTTTCTCTGCTAGCTGCTTCCAAGTTGTTTTTGGCCTTACTGAGCGACGTGTCCCATTGACGTTTATGTCATATGCAGTTTTGATAGCCCCGTCAGATCTTTTGACATGCCCATACCATCCCAACCTCATAAATAATTATGTATGAATATTACTGAGATAAATAGAGGTAATATGTTATATCTTATCAATGTGTTTTTTTTTCAGCAAAACCCATTGAAATATAATTAAAACAAGAGCCGTCACAGACGGATTATGCTCCCCGAATAAGTGTTTGTCACAAAATAAAAACTATTATACATTAAGCCCCCTTTTCCCAAGACAGCTTTTTTGTACACACATTATTTATAGAATATGGTCTAGAACATCCTATTTATTACATGAGCACAAATTTTCATTAAAGTCTGCCTATTAGATGAAGAGAAATAAGAGAAAAACTAATTTTTACACTAAGGCCCCTTTTTCCATGACGCAGCCTTAAATTTACAAACGGAGAAAAAGGTCCATAGGTATTGACCCAGGGAGTTCACATGTGAAGTTTCATTGAATTTGGTCCAAGGGTTGCTGAGATATGGCTGTGGACGGACGGACGGACGGACACACGGACACACAGACACACGGACACACGGACGGACAGCGTGGCGACTATATGCTCACCCGAAATTTTTTCGGGGAGCATAAAAAACAGTCAAAATTTGAATGTTGCAGTTTAGAAAGTGTCACGTAGCAATTGCTTGACCTAGTCACACTATATAATGTACCACAACAAAACGGCGAGTCCAGTATACAAATAATATCATCAGCACATATATTTATATCAATGAGATATCTTTATAAATGTTTTTTATAGCAAAAACTTGGTAAAATTGAAAAAAAAATCAAAATTTGAATGTTGCAGTTTATAGAAAATGATACATACATACAAAAAATTTGACCTTGTCATACTATTAAGTATCATAAAAAGATCGCAGCAGAGCATGTTGATGGACATTCATTATTAGATACTATACTTAACAGATTTGACAGCTTCATATAAACTTAGTATCTGTGCATTTTTTCCACTGTAAAACTTACTATAAAAATATTGACGCCATGTTAAATACAAAATGTAATAATGATTAAGTATCTTTTAATTACATGACTTTCCTTAAAATTACCATTAATAAATTGTAGAAAATGCAAGTAGGTAAAAATATGCAAACAGATCGTAAGAATTGGTCAACCAGTTGGGGTAGATTCTAATAAGTGTCTTTTGACATGTCAATTTTTGTCATTCCTAAAATGAGTATCTGAATCAGATTCTCTATAAAAATATATATAACTTAGAAATTCTTAGAAGTTCTTGGTATTGGGACATTGCTAATAGTTTGGTGTCAAACGAAAGAATATTGCTGTCAAGCAAATAAATCAAAGCACGCATCATCTACTTTACAACATGTGCTCGACCGATCATGTATGATAACCACAAAAGTCCATTTCCTATTGTGATACACTTTCTTTGGTCGTGCTTAGGTTACGGAAAGCTAATGCAGCTTTTTCGAACAGATGTCATGCTTGCCATGCTGACTTTTTTTCCTTGTGAACAAGTATCACATCTTGAGAAAGCATGGAAGAAAGGCAGTGTTTTAACAGGATCCAACAGGCTTGCAAATGACATTAATCGGTATCCATCAAAAGTTGTTTCCCGTTTAAAAGGCTAAACAGAAAGCATCAATATTCAGATCACTGTTGGCTGCTATAACTAAGAGAACAACATCGTTATCAGAATTACTAAATAACAATGAGAGTTTGACATTGTACTTAAGATGCACGGTTTACAATTTACATGCTTTGTGTGAACAAGCATGCGAGAATCTGCCTCTTCTTGATTACAAGGAGTCAACAGATCCTTCTCGTACAATGTAGATGTTCTTATTACATTGAATGTCATCTCCTTTTGTTATTTGTATCTGTGCAGTGGCTTGAGAAAGAAGCTGTTAAATAATTTGAGAGTTCTGCTATTTAAAACTACTTTCGACAAACACCAGATTACTGTTCTGACTGGTTTCACCTTTCAGACAATCTCGACGACATATATCGAAGACAATATCAACCCTGGAATACTTCCAAGCACATGACTCAGTATGAGGTACAGTCACATCTGTGGTATAATCATCAAATGTTTTTCCTGTCCTGGACATTGAATTTGAATTTATCATAGCTACTCCATGAATTATAATAGCGTCTGCATGCGGTTGTTCATATGTCATATAAATACCATGCCAAAGAATTATTGAAGTAGCTGTGACTCTACTCCAGAGTAAAGCATGTCATTTTAGAAGAAGTTTTCCAAGTCACAGTTTTGGCTTTCAAATGAAAGAATAAATCTGGAAAAATAAATGATAATCGTCTTTTATTCTGTTGAGCTTATGCTTAGCTGAAAATGGGCCGTGTTTAACTTTTCGACTGAAAAATGCTCGTTTAACAAAGGCTTCTTGTGCACGAATCATGTCCTGTAGGAACTTTTCATATTGTATTAACTGCTGCATGGTTTCTGTAATGCAACGTCCTGCTACTTCTTTTGTATCAAGCGCATACGTGTCAGCCGATTCCTCTTTAAAAAGATTCCAAAAATCAACAATAGTACATTTCAAGTTTAATGAATTTGCTTATGATATATCCTTCAGAAAATATAGCATGACCCAATAATGTTTGTTACTTCTTCCTGATTGCTGCCTTCCCACAAAACTTGAAAATCGTGAACCATTTTACGTATTTCCATTCCAGCCACCATCCACCGTGTATAATCTGCCTTATCTTCGGACAGGGCGATAGCACCCCCTTCGCCTTTATCAACTCAATCATAGAAAATTATTTTTAGGTATTACAAACATCAAAACAGCCTCTTCAAAATTCTATGAGTAAACCAGGATGCATTTTCTCCATGACAAGTACGTCCCGTAGATGGACTGGAAGCCATCAGGCATATTTGACAATAAGATTGTAATTGACTTATATTTTGAGGTACTTAACACATTGATTACATACGATAATGTCTATCATTTTCGATATTATAATTGACCCTATGTTACCGAATAGTTGACTTTCACGGCTCTTGCTGACAATTTTTGGGATTAAAAATGAGTAACTCACTAATATTCATAAGTATTCAAATTACATGATTTGCAAATTTGGACTCAAGAAAATGACATTGACTCGGGTTCATTTTGGAACTAAATATGTTTATATATTACCAGATGTGAGAACATAGGGATTTCCAAGGGTGCCTTTCTTCAAAATGCGTTTAAAGTTTAAGTAGCAGTTTCGCTTTTGCTTAATATAGTATTTGAAAATGTTTGTCCATACATATGCTATTTAGTTGCTATCTTGATAAGGTATATCATATTGTGACAAGGTCAGGCAATTGTTATGTGTCACTAAATAAATTCATGCTTTAACTATTTTTTTTAATCTATTTCGATGGGTTTAGCTAGAAAAAAAAGTGGATAAAACATACTAATTATAATATTACCTTATCAATATTCATGCATATGCTAATGAGATCATTCATATATTACATTTACCACGTAACTGGAAATTTACTAAGCTTTAATTTGATACGAATTTTGGTGTTTTATGTCCATTAGAAGTGAAGATATGACTAATTTACTATTTATACCCTCTTTCAAAGTGAAGGTCTTTTAACATTATGGCGGCCATCTTGAAAATGGCTATTTAGCTGCCATCGTTTAATGATACTTAATAAGATGACTACGTCAAAGCAATTGTTATATATCACTTTCTTTAATTTCCAACATTCAATTTTTTATGTTTTCTCCATTTTTTACAGTTTTATTTGCTTTAAAACCATTGATAGGAAGATATCTCATTAATATTCAAAATATGCTAATGAGATCATTTGCATATTGAATTAACCATACAACTAGAAATTATCTAAGCTTTAATTTGATACCAATTTTGTTGTTTTATTTCTATCAGAAGCGAAGATATGACCAATTTACTGAGTATACCCCATTCTAAAGTGGCGGCCATTTTGGATTTTGGCGGCCATCTTGAAAACGGCGGAAATTGAAGTGGCCAGAAATTGTTTTTAAATCTGTAAGATCTGAAAAATATATGGTGCAAATTTCATGCTTGTATCATCATTTGAAATATTTTTATAGTATCCCGCTCCACTATTGTGGAAAATGAAGAAATTGCTTTTCACAAGCAATTTCTTCATTTCCCACAATGTTTTCAATCAAAAAGGACTAAATTAGATAAAATCCTTTTTTACATGAAATTATCAGCTGTAGCATCTTTGAATTTGAACCAGTGTAAGAATTTTCCGTCTGGTATGAGTTATCATATTAACATATTGATAAATAAATATCTACCTTAATATCTGCTCCTGACAAGTCATCCTTAGCCATGACATAGTCTCGTATATTGACATCCTCTGCTAGGGTCATTCTGTTGGTGTGAATTAACCCATTCTCATATAATGACACTTTATGACGCCCCCACAAGATAAAAGCTTTGAAAAACATTGTGGAAAATGAAGAAATTGCTTGTGACAAGCAATTTCCCATAATGATTTCTCTACAGAAAGAAAAATAAAATGTAAAATTTCTTTCACTTGAAATTATCAGCAGTAGCATCTTTGAAGTTGGGCCAGTCTAAGAATTGGTACTGGATTAACCCTTTCCCAAACAAGGCCTGGTTTTGACGTTCCAAATAGAGAAAGTTTGGGAAAACACTGAGACAAAGGAAGAAAATGCTGATAATCAGCATTTTCTCCTTTTGTCTCAATGTTTTCTCAGCTATTTTGTATACGAACCCTGTCTATCATTAACATGCATTTGTTGTCCGCAGCAGCTTTCAAATAGGAACACTCCAAATTTTGGCTGTTTGGGAAAGGGTTAATATAAAACATCCATACATTAACATTACCTTAATATCTGCTCCTGACAAGTCATCCTTAGCCATGACATAGTCTTCAATATTAACATCCTCTGCTAGGGTCATTCTATTAGTGTGAATTAAGAAGATTCTTCTCTTTGTTTTCTCATCCGGGAGAGGGAATTCTATCTTTCTGTCTATCCGGCCAGGTCGGATCAATGCAGGGTCTAGTGTCTCGATTCTGTTTGTGGCCATGATAACCTACAAATTGATGAATTGAATCAAATTTTCCCCAAGCGTTTCTAAAACGAGCATAAACATACAAAACATGAAATGTGAGCCACCCACCGCTTAGCCAATAGGCAATTTAATCATCGAGGACAGATCAATTATTTTTGGCAAAGAACTAGAGGTTCTTGAGCACATGTATTGCCAGGGGCTTTTTAGGATTGGGGGAAGACACAGGACGCTGATAGAAAGGGGAAAAATAACATGAGGCATCCTTGTTTTAGGGAAAATTGTATAATATAGAAATAGTGCACTTGATAGGCTTTATCCTCTTATACCAACCATTATAGACTATCTACGGCAAATTTACCATTTTGGGTATGGCTATTTTACCTATGGCAATTTTGTGTATGGCAATTTTACCTCTGGCATTTTTACCGCATACCAGTTTGTAACATTACAGCAATTTGTGGAAAAGGTTTCTTTTTTTGTTTTATTTAAGTTTTTAGTGTGATTCTTAGAAATATGTTAGAGGGGAAAATTTATTTTTGTGGAAAAAGTGGATTATTTCTGGAGGGGAAGACGCTGGAAACCAGTGTCACTTTCTGAAGGGGAAAAACCCCTGATTGCCCAAACAGTCCTGAATTTTGTCTTTATAGATCTTATTCAGGTTGATATGGGTAGAAACTAGAAAGCAGTAGTTTTGTGAAAATTAAGGGCACATTACTTCTGATGTACTATTCAAATCGCTGAAAATCATAATCAGTAGCATACACTGCTCAAAATTTGTATTTGTAATTGTTAAAGTGTGAATTTTGGTTGGTAGTCCAAAACTTTTTATCAGCTTTCTTTTTTAACCCTTTCCCAAACAAGACCTGGTTTTGACGTCCGTAACAGAAATTGCTTGGGAAAACATTGAGACAAAAGAAGAAACTGCTGATAACCAGCAGTTTCTACTTTTGTCTCAATATTTTCTAGGCCATATTTTACACAACTTTTATCTTTTATAACTTCCATTTTGTCATTTTTGGCAGTTTTTGAAGTGGATCACCCTAAAATTTTGCCGCTGGGAAAGGGTTAAGAGATCCTTTGCATTCAGCAAATCTCTGGCATTTCCCCTTTTTCGGCTTCAAATCTTTTTCAAAGCGGTCATATATTCACCCTTTCCCAAACGGCAAAATTTTACGGTGATCCACTTCAAAAACTGCAACAAATAACAAAATAGAAGTTATTCAAGATAGAATTAGTGTAAAATATTACTTAGAAAATATTGAGACAAAAGGAGAAACTGCTGATTATCAGCAGTTTCTTCTTTAGCCTCAATGTTTTCCAAAGCCTTTTCTATTACAGACGTCAAAACCAGGTCTTGTTTGGGAAAGGGTTAACAAAAAGATATCGAAAATGTTGTGTCATGTGACTCCACACATTGATTTATAACATCCTATATATCGTCGCTTTTCAACGAAAACCTCTTAACCCATTACCAAACGAAAAAATTTGAGGGGGGTCCAAATTGAAAGATCCTGCAGACGAAAATTTCAAGGGTATGAAATTAAAAATATTTTGTCTTTTTTGGTAGAAAACATTGTGGAAAATGAAGAAATTGCTTGTTACAAGCAATTTCTTCATATTCCATGATGTTTTCCAAAGCCTTTTTCCTTTGGGGAGTCAAAAGGCATCATTGTATGGTAATGGGTTAACTGCAGCTTGTTTTAAGCTGCAGTTACGAAGTTTTTGTCGAAAAGCAGCAATATACACAATTAGTTTCTTTTGTACACATTTAGTCACTTACTTTAACATCGCCTCTTGAGTCAAACCCATCCAGCTGATTCAGTAATTCTAACATAGTTCTCTGTATTTCTCTCTCTCCACCAGAGTTGGAATCATATCTGCAGAGCAAACATAAACAGGGTGATCATTTATCTCTTTTCCCAATGACAAATTGTAGATTGCCAAAGTTGTAGATGATTCAGCAATTCTAACATAGTTCTCTGTATTTCTCTCTCTCCACCAGAGTTGGAATCATATCTGCAGAGCAAACATAAACAGGGTGATCATTTATCTCTTTTCCCAATGACAAATTGTAGATTGCCAAAGTTGTAGATGATTCAGCAATTCTAACATAGTTCTCTGTATTTCTCTCTCTCCACCAGAGTTGGAATCATATCTGCAGAGCAAAATAAACAGGGTTGTCATTTGTTTCTTTTCCCAATGACAAATTGTAGATTGCTCAAGTTGTAGGTGATAATTTCCAGTTAATAAAACTTTACTTTTCAGTTTTGTATCGACATTACAGATTGAGTCATCTGGGCTGAACATCAGCTAATTAACCCTTTCCCAAACAAGACCTGGTTTTGACGTCCCTAATAGGATAGGTTTGGGAAAACACTGAGGCAAAAGAAGAAAATGCTGATAATCAGCATTTTCTCCTTTTGTCTCAATATTTTCTGAGCTTCCTTTTCTTTTCTTTATAACATCCATTTTGTCGTAAAAGGCATGTTTCGTACGTACGGGATCAGCCTGAAATTTTGTTGTTTGGGAAAGGGTTAAGCCTTTCAAAAATCAACATTTTTGAGTGGTCAAAATCGAGTACTGCAGAAAACAAGTTGAATGAAACAGAAAGTAGAAACTCTATCCCAGTTACATATAAATGTACCCACCTTTTTGTACCAATAGCATCAATTTCATCAATGAACACAATAGACGGAGCATGTTCCTCAGCCACTCTAAACAACTCTCTCACAAGTTTAGGGCCGTCTCCCTAGAACAGAAAACAAAGATAATGTATATATAACTGATTATAAACATTTTACCACTTTTTTAAGAAACAGCATCAATTTCAGCAATACACAATATAAAGGGCACAAATTCCTCAGCAACTCTAAATAACTCCCACAAAAGTTTAGGACCATCTCCCTTAAAGTAGTAGCAATATTCATAGATTTACAAAACAGTTTTTTGCATATTTAACTTTTTGTTAAAGTTAACTTGAAATTTCTATCAGCATTTCTTTCTTTTCTTTAAATGGAAACAGTTTACAATAGGAACATACAAACTTGTTTAGAAAGTATTAAGCAATAATCCCTACTTACCAGGTATTTTTGAATGAGTTCTGATCCAACAACTCTGAGAAAAGTAGCTGATGTCTGATTGGCCACTGCTTTAGCTAGTAAAGTTTTACCTGAAATCAGAAGACAGCATTGATTATCAGTTTTACGAAGTCTGGTTAAGATTTCTGCCATCAATGAAATTATGCATAGAATTTGAATCAAATGGGGTTTAAACAATAAAGTATTCACTATTCAATATTTTTTTCAACATACATTTTGGTGGCTGGGTCAACTAACCATTTATTCCTGGCACTTTCAATGACACCAATACAAAGACACCCTCCATTCCATGCTTCTAGCTGCTAATCTGTGAAAGCAATATGCTTTTTTTTCAAATGTCAGAAAATCAAGAAACCATAGTAGACTTATTTTTCTTGCTTTCATTCTATCTATTACAAAAGACACTCACCAGTGCCAGGGGGTCCATACAAGATGACACCTTTAGGAGGTTTGATGCCCATCTCTTCATAATATTCTGGATGGGTTAATGGTAACTCTACTGATTCCTGAAGTAAAGAAAAATCTTAATCCATTTCCAAACGGCAAAATTTTAGACTTCCAGATGTTGCAGACGACAATTCAAACTGAATATTTTACAATTTTTTCGTCATTTTGTGTAGAAAATATTGTGGGAAATGAAGAAATTGCTTGTCACAAGCAATTTCTTCATTTTCCACAATGTTTTCCAGAGCTATTATCATGCGGGGAGTCAAAAAGAGTCACTGTGTGGTAATGGGTTAAAGGTTGATACTGTAGTCAAAAGGGCATAATCAAAGTCTTGGAGTAATAGTATTAGTAATAGTAGAAACAGAGATGTTACAGAGATATGAAAGTTACATAGATGTATTAACTTTAACAAAAGCTTTATGCCAACGCCATTGCCTGGTGACTCTGTTAGTACCATCAATTCTTGGAGTAGTTGAGCTTATACAACATATAAAGGGGCAATGGAGGTGAGGTATGATAAGGTTAACCTTTTCCCACCTGACATAATTTTAGACTATTCCATTTTGAAAGTTGTTGCAGACGACAATTTTGAAGTAAAAAAGAAAAGATAAGTGTACAATATAGCATAAAAAATATTGAGACACAAGGAGAAACTGCTGATCATCAGCAGTTTCTTCGTTTGTCTCAATGTTTTCCCAAGTCTTTTCTAATAGGGATGTCAAAAGCAGATCTTGTTCGGAAAGGGTTAAATGATTATGAGGTTAAATGAAAAAATCAATGACTTTAAAGACTGTTGCATATAATCATGTCTTCCCAGAAATTTTCTAACAATTAACCCTTTTCCAAACGTCAAAATTTTAGGGTGATCCACTTCAATAAATGACACAAATGATACAAGAGCTGTCCATAAGACAGCGCGCTCGACTTTTCTAAGTTGCTTAACCCAGAATTTCTAAGTCAAAAAGGTTAAAATTCCAGTAAATTAAATGTGAGAGTAATGAATCTTTGCCTACAGGCTAATATTATGGTCACAAAAGCATGTGCAAAGTTTCAGAGCAATAGCATAAGTAGAAACAGATGTTTGAAAAAACTTTAACCTTTGTTGCACTGCCAACGCCGATGCCCGGGTGACAGTATAAGGCTAAGCTCTCATTTTCTTCGAAAAGTCGAGCTAAAAATGGGTGTTATTAATGATGGGATTTGTGTAAAATATGGCATAGAAAATATTGAGACAAAAGGAGAAACTGCGGGTTATCAGCAGTTTCTTCTTTTGTTTCAATGTTTTCACAAGCCTTTTCTATTAGGGACGTCACAACCAGGTCTTGTTTGGGAAAGGGTTAAAGAGATACTCATCCTAGATTAACATGTGTCAAACACTTACTTGTTTTTATTTATTGGCTCTTCATAATTTAGATATTTATTGATTCATTTTACCCTTTCCCAAACAAGACCCGGTTTTGACACCTCTATGGTAAAAGCTGAAGAAAACATTGAGGCAAAGAAGAAAATGCTGATAATCAGCTTTTTCTTCATTTGGATCAATGTTTTTTGTGATATGCAAGTACCGCACTACAATTCTTTACTTGTAACATATATTTTTTTAGTCTATAGCATCTTTCAAATTGGACCACCCTAAAATTCTGCTGTTTGGGAAAGGGCAAACTTAACTTATTGAATGTCAAGACATCAATGATATGAATGCTTACTTTTATTTCCTGAATCTGTTGGTCCAGTCCACCTATGTCAGCATAAGTTTCCTGCGGCGCCTTTTCTAGTTTCATCACAGTTACCATGGGGTCAGTATCGTCACTCAAAACTCCAACAACTGCATGTACCTACAAGGCAATCATTTAGATTAAGTTTTATGTTGACACAGTTTATTCTCACATGTATTTCCTGAATCTTTAACCCATCACCACACATTGACACTTTTTGAAGCCAAGTTTGCTCAAGAAATAGGTTTGAGAAAACATTGTGGAAAATGAAGAAATTGCTTGTGACAAGCAATTTCTTCATTTCCCACAATATTTTCTACAAAGAAAGACTAAAACATGTAATATTTTATTCAATTAAAATTGTGGTCCTGAATATTTTTCAATTTGGAACAGTCTAAAATTTTGTCATCATAGTAACCATGGGGTCAGTATCATCACTCAAAACACCAACAACTGCATGTACCTACAACATATTCATTTAACCCTTTAACCCATTCCCAACTTATCAAATATCAGACAGCTCTAATTATAAAGGTATTGCAGATAGCAAAATAAATGTTACCAAAATCAGAAAATGTGTGCAATACAGTTTCACAAAAATAGGCAAATGCCTATTTTACATTTACTGTTTAATGCAATTTGAAGATGTGATATTCAATTCCCCACAAGGAAATACATTTTCAATGAGTACCCACAACATTGGGTATAATGAAAAGTGTTATGACGTTCTTATAATTCCAAATGTCTTCATTTAATTCCCAATCTACAAATCACTTAAGAAGAATTCATAGATTGATTCAAGTTTAATGCCTCTTTCAACTGATATGGTCATATCATGGTGGCTGGAGCACAAGACCATGGATTCCTGTCATTTCTTATACCAGTAGCCTGACTTACTACCACAACATACTTTACAAGCCCACATAGGTTACTGATTATCAAACCATTAGTGCAAGACAATTGTGCCTGGAAGGATATTTGCCTTGACCAGAGATCAAAGCCTGAACCTCATGAGAAAAAGTCTGATATGCTTTCAACTGCAAAATGGCCACTGCAAGGACAGTATAGAGACATGATAGTGTTCACTGCCAACTAATTTAGATAAAATGGCATGATTCTGGGCTACATTTATAGACAAGAGAGAGCAGAGGCGCGTTCTTTAGAGCGAGATTTTTAAAGATTTCTTAAGGTGTTTTGGATAAAGCGTTTTTAAGACCGAGACTTTGACCCAGCTGTTCCGAATGCTCCATATTTATACAAATGACGTCATCATGACGTCATTTGTATAAAGTATGGAGCATTCGGAACACCGCGGTTTATGAATTATGGCGTGTTCGGAACAACTCGGTCAAATCTCTTTTATATTGCTTGTACAGAGTTCACTGAGGGGTTCCACACTAAGTACAGGGTAATGGCGCCTCCCAATGAGCGTCTTACAAATCTTGCTCAAAAGAGCGCTTAATCCTAAAACATCTTAAGAAATCTCAAGAAATCTCGCTCTAAAGAACGCACCTCAGAACAATTCTAGATCTACCACTTCTTTTCATGGCCCAATGTTGCAAGTACCCAGAACATTGGGTTCAATGAACATTGTTGTTATGTCTTTGTAATTTCAAATGTCTTTATTTTTTTAACCCTTTCCCAAACGACAAAAAATTTGATTGTTCCAATTTGAAAGCTGCTGCAGACGACAAAATAGAGTTTGAAAAATATTGAATTTGTACAAATTGTAGCACAGAAAACATTGAGGCAGAAGGAGAAACTGCTATTTATCAGCAGTTTCGTCTTTTGTCTCAATGTTTTCCCTAGCCTTTACTGTTAATGACGTCAAAACCAGGTCTTGTTTGGGAAAGGGTCAATCTAAAGATCACATAGGAATACAATACCTTATGATTGAGCAGTACGGAGCAGCCAGGTTCAAGCTGATCTTTATCCACAAATGATAGAATGGAGACGTAGTGTTCACTGCCCACTGACGTTGATACGATGGCGTGGTTGTCGTCAATAATCTCCTCCAGAGTACCCACAGACATGGGGGAACCTCGCAACTCATCAACCTTAGTTCTCTCTTCCTATAAAGAGAGTAAATAAGAGCTGTCAATGAGTAGTAAATCTTTATTTTTCTGGAATGAAAAGAGTTGTTTTGACGTCCCGAAAAGAAAAGGCTTGAAAAAATATTGAGGCAAAAGAAGAAAATGCTGATGATCAGCATTTTCTTCTTTTGTCTCAATATTTTCTATGCTAAATTGTACTATAAACTAATCTTTATCAACATCCATTTTGTCATCTGCAGTAGCTTTGACATTAGACCCTAAATTTTGCTGTTTTAGAAGGGATTAAAGTGTGTATATCTGCAAGCAAATTTTGTCGACTTTCGTCACATTTCACATTAACCCTTTCCCAAACAATACCTGGTTTTGACGTCCCTAACAGAAAAGGCTTAGGAAAACATTGAAACAAAAGAAGAAACTGCTGATAACCAGCAGTTTCTCCTTTTGTCTCAATATTTTCTGTGCTATATTGTACACAAATCCTGCCTTTATCAACTTCCATTTTGACGTCGGCAGCTTTCAAATTGGACAACCCTAAAATTTTGTTGTTTGGGAAGGGGTTAAGCCAACTTTCATCGATTTATAAGTCAACTGTTAACACTCAGTGCCACTGATGTTGATACGATGGCGTGGTTGTCGTCAATAATCTCCTCCAGAGTACCCACAGACATGGGGGAACCTCGCAACTCATCAACCTTAGTTCTCTCTTCCTATAAAGAGAGTTAATAAGAGCTGTCAATGAAATTATCTTTACTTTTCTTGGATGGATAGCAACAGAAACTAAGAGATTGATTCCAAGAAGATTGGATTTGTGTACAAAATAGATAAAAAAGTATTGAGGCAAAAGGAGGAAGTGCTGGTTACTTTATTCTCAAAGTTTTACCAGCTATTCATGCCAGGGAGGTCTGTCAAAATAAGGTCTTGTTTTAAAAGAAAGAATTATGTGTCAAAAGGGCTTTTTTCCTCATATGACTAAGTTAATTTTCAAAACACCAAACCCCTTTCTAATTATTTATTGAAATCCCATAATTATACTCAACCCTTTCCCAAGCAAGACCCTGTTTTGACTCCCCTAAATGAAAAGGCATGAGAAAACATTGAGACAAAAGAAGAAACTGCTGATAACCAGCAGTTTCTCTTTTTGTCTCAAAATTTTCTATGCCATATTTTACTCAAATCCTATCTTTAATAACATAAATTTTGTCATTTGTGGCAGTTTTTGAAGTGTATCACCCTAAAAAATTGTTGTTTGGGAAAGGGTTAAATCTGTACCATAGTTTTCGTAAACCCTTTCCCAAACGACAAAATTTAAGGGTGGTCCAAATTCAAAGGGGTTGCAGACGACAAATAAATATCAAAAGGAGAAAATATGCATGTTATAGGCTTATAGCCCAGAAAATATTGAGGCAAAAGGAGAAAGTGCTGGTCACCAGCACTTTCTTCTTTTGCCTCAATGTTTTCCAAAACATTCTCTATTAGGGACGTCAAAACCAGGTCTTGTTTGGGAAAGGGTTGAGAAAGAATTATGTGTCAGAAGGGCTTTTTTCCTACTCTGACTAAATTAATTTTTAAAAAGCCAAACCTCTTTTTAATTATTTATTGAAATGCCATAATCATACTTAAATCTGTACCGTAGTTTTCGTTAACCCTTTCCCAAAAGTCAAAATTCAAGTGTGTTCCAAATTCAAAGGGGTTGCAGACGACAAATAAATATCAAAAGGAGAAAATATGCATGTTATAGCCAAGAAAATATTGAGGCAAAAGGAGAAAGTGCTGGTCACCAGCACTTTCTTCTTTTGCCTCAATGTCTTCCAAAACATTCTCTATTAGGGACGTCAAAACCCGGTCTTGTTTGGGAAAGGGTTAAACAGACCATACCTCCTGTTTTTCCTCCTGGGGCTTCAGTCTTTCCTGGTTTCTGATGAATTCTTCCTCCATTAACAAATAATCTTTGATCCTCTCCAATTTTAGAAGTTTGAGTCGACATCTAGTGTGGGGAGTCACTGAAAGTTACCAAAAAGAGCCCAAGATAATTGAGTGGTACAGGCTTTTTATTTTTTAAGCTATTCCGAAACACCTAATAGTGACACCTTTTGACACCATACAAGATAAAGGCTTTGGAAAACATAGAGGAAAATGAAGAAATTGCTTGTGACAAGCAATTTCTTCATTTCCACAATGTTTTCTACCAATAAATGCCAAGAAAATCTAATTCACCTGAAAAAGTCGTCTGCAATATCTTTGAATTTGACAAGTATATAATTTTGCCTTCCGGTAATGAGTTAAGTCTTTCCAAAACAGCAAAATTTGTGCACAATATAGCAAAAAGAATATCAAGACAAAACCCTACATTGTACTTAACATAGGTTTTGGTGAATTTGGAATATTTTGCATTTTAAAAAGAGAGAAACAGATAAGAAAAGACAAAGACATTGTAAAAGAGCCATTTCAAACTCAAACCTTATCTTGAAATGAAGAAATTGCTCATACAAGCAGATGTTTCTTTTCAGTTTTGAACATAAAATCCTTCATGTTCACTTTACTTTGTCAAAGAGTTAAAGACATTGCTGTGGGGAACTTTTGAAGCTGTAGGGGCATAACACTAATTTACTTAAGGTTTACAGACCCTGAAAAAATCTACACTTTCTAGCCATACGAAATGCACCAAATTTCACACACTTGTAAATGCACTTCACATAAGTTGATTTACCGTGCCGGATTTCAAGATTATACTTCAAGAAGAAAATAATTTACAACAAGAGCTGTCACTGTAAGATGACAATGCCCCCGACACCGCTTTGATTTTAAATTATGGCCAATCTATGTTCAAGGTCAAGGTCATCCAGGGGTCAAGGTCACCAAAGTATGTGCCTACAGAAAGGTAATGTACCAAGGAATGTTGTGGTAAAGTATGAAGCGAATATGTTAAGTAATAAGGAAGTTATGGCCAATGTTAAAGTTTTTGGACGGAATGACGGACAGACGGACGGACAGACAGACGGACAGACAGACGGACGGACGGACAAGTCAAATTTATGATGCCTCCCTATCAGGGGCATAAAAACATATTTTACTCTATATTCACATCCAAGGGAGGTAATTTTGAACATTTTTGTCGAATATTTTCATAAGTATGCGTTAATTCAAAATTCTAAACCGTGCAAAATACTTATGTTTGTATTTGGAATGGAAATATAACACAGTTTAGGAATTATTTGCACTTTTCAAATTTCGCCTCTGGCTCTTTGGTGCTTTTGAGGGGTCGGATACCTTAAAGGCGTGATGAGGCTGCTACATCTAATGTGGCCATAGAGATCGGATTGATCCAATAAAGTTTTACATCCAACCCAACAGCTAAGGTTATATCGAGTGGTAGGGTTTCAAAGCTGTGACTCCTATGCTACAAGTCTAGAATGTTACCACTGCACCAAATCCGATCCGTAAGGCTACGGAGAACACTGGAGATGAAAGTACTCCGAGCGGCAGATAGGAGGGGATGAAGACATTCTATAGATACTTCTTATTTCAAATCCAAACCCTATATTGTGGGTACTCATTTGAATCGTATCGACGAGACGATTCCAATGAGTACCAACAACATAGGGTTTGGGGTAAATATCTCATTTTAAAAAGCTCATCACCCCCTCTTATCTGTAGCTCTGATTACTAACCTTGTGGTAGTTTGCTGGCAGCATCCGGCCCCTTCATCTTTTTCTTTTTCTTTCCAACCCTCGTGGGAATTGGGGGTTCATACTTTCTCTTCTTTTCCTGCAATCAAGTCAAAATCAAATTAATTATCTTATCTTTCTTTCTTGCTACCAATATTTTCAGTCATGGCAAAGACTGTCCGACCGTCGGACATGTCTGGTGAAATCTCACTCTGACTTTTTTCTCTTTTCAATCTGTCCGACATTTATTTTGATCTGGGATGTAATGAATAGTAGATTGGTCTGACAAAATTCTATTTGGTCCGACTGATTTAGATTATCCACTAGAGTCAGACAGAATGTCTGACAAAAATTTTGAGTCCTTCCCCATGCAGGGATTAAGGCAAACAATTTTGATGTAGAGGCCCAGCTTGCCTATTAATATTACATATTATTTCACACCCGAAACTAGTAAACCAATCAAATCGCCCAATTCGTACCACGTGAGTATACAATACCTAGAGCCGTATTGTATGCACGTGATAATTGCGTGAACGCACGGGATTCTCGATACTCCAATGCGGCCAGATCGATACTGTACGATGCACCAGTTGAACCGTCCAAATTATGCATTGCACTCATTTGAACCCTACAAATATCGATTGAACCGTACAAATATGGATTTTTTACCAAATCGAGGCTGCGATACAAATATCGATATTTGCATCGAAGAGTAATCTCCCTTAGTACTTAGAATTATCGTCTGCAAAATTAATGCAAATGTGCATTGAAGTTTAATGTTTGTTTCAACATGATATTTCGAAATCACTGTCCTAAACAAGACCTAGATTTAATTCTGTGCTTGAAAAAAAAAACCTTGGGAATACATTAAGGCAAAAGGAGAAAATGATTTTTCAACTTAATCAAAGAGATTATTTTCATTTCAAAATATTTCTGAATTGTAGCGCATTTAATTTGCAGCAATGATATAAAATCACACTTAACCTTTTCCCAAACAAGACCTGGATTTGATATTCCTTAAAAGGCTTGAGAAAAAAGTTCTAAGAGAAAAGGAGATTTGCTGTTTATCAGCAATTTCTCCTTTTATGTCAATATTTTCATTGTTGATTTTCGCATGACGTGAAAATAGTCTATATGGCAAATTTCATGTACAATTCACACTATCATATGACGGTCTATCCAATCTTTTGAGACAAACATGAATAGATAAATATAGATTTAATGTCAGATGCCATGTATATTTCACAGTGTTAGAAATGTACATGTAGCCTACATTTTTTTCGTGACACAGGTGTTGTTTTTTTTGTTTCGCGTCATCGGAATTCTATTTAAAAATTTCTAAACAAAATCAATCTTTGTCATGTTTTGTGTGGGAAAAAACATGATGTGAAATAAAGAGGTCATTTAACATGTCTTTGTACAATACCGAATTCTATTGCATTTGTACTTTGCAGAACCAGTCTATATTTAGACTCGCCTATCGGCTCGTCCAAATATAGCCTCGTTCTGCAAAGTACTCATCCAATAGAATTCAGTATTGTACAAAGACATGTTAAATAACCTCATAATATTCAATATTTAACATTATGGGTATGGGTAATTTCTCCAGAAATTCAGAGGCCCAGCCTAAAAATTAGGGGCCATGGGGGACTGGGCCCCTATTGGTCTATATCCCTGCCACATCTGTATTTTCTACGCTTGGATAACGTATCGTCCCTTTTCAACGAAACCTCGTAACTGCAGCTTGTTTTAAGCTGCAGTTACATGGTTTTTGTTCAAAAGCAGCAATAAAAATACTCTTTTTCTTTGTTTTATCTTAGGCCAAAAAAAAAATAGGCGTGGTTCAGGTTATCCGACCGTCCCTAGCAAATTGGAGCCGACCCTAATTTTTTTATTGCCCTCAAAGGAAAAAATACAAAAAACAACAACAATGGCAAGAAACAATGGAAACAAAACCCAAATAACAAAAAAAAAGATAGCCGACCGACCTTCCCTAATTTTTTTCAACATGTAACCAGAACCATACATATTTTTTTTATTTCAATTTGGCCTTATAGTTTGCAAATTCTTTCAACTGGAAAAGACCACAATGTTGTTCTCTTTTTTAAAATCTTTCAATAAATTTTTGTTATATGCATATTAACCTTTTCCCAAACAAGACCGGGTTTTGATGTCCCAGATAGAAAAAGCTTGGAGAAATATTGAGGCAAAAGAAGAAAATGCTGATGATCAGCATTTTCGTATTTTGTCTCAATATTTTCTGTTCTATATTTTTCACAACTGAACTATTTACTTTATCACCATTAATATTGTCATTTGCATTATCTTCCAAAATGCCAAAATGGACTCCACTAAGATTCTGCAGTCTTGGTAATGAGCTAAGCCCAAAAGACTTGCATTGCAGAGGGGGGGGGGGGCAGCAGGGGGGGGGGGGGGCAGCATTTATTACGAGAAACCTGCTACTTACCTTATCATCTTTCTTCTCTCCCCCCACCACCAGATCCTCCTGATTGTAGACGCACAAGGGACCTGTCACCATTTATCCCTTTTCCAAACAGCAAAATTTTAGTCTTGTCCTATTTGAAAACTGCCACAAATGACAAAATAGAAGTTATTTAAGATAAAATTTGTGTGAAATATGGCATAGAAAATATTGAGACAAAAGGAGAAACTGCTGGTTATCAGCAGTTTCTTCTTTTGTTTCCATGTTTTCCCAAGCCTTTTTTATTTGGGACATCAAAACCAGGCCCTGGTTTCGCGAAAAAACTTCAGTACGTTCTCAGACACAAATCTGAGCACCGTACTCAAATCATACGAAATCCATGTGAACTTTAATTGAATAACAATCAACGGTGATTGGTATTCAATTGAAGTTGAGCATGAACTCATGAGAATATACTTATTTTTTTTTTCGATAAACCAGGGCCAGGTCTTGTTTGGGAAAGGGTTATTGTGAGAAACATGGTACACATGTACTTACTTTATCATCTTTCTTCTCTCCTCCACCACCACCAGACCCTCCTGATTGTTGTTGACCCTGAAAGTAGTGCAGATTTATTTCATCAATAGTTCATTAGAGCAACAGATAAGAGGGGGTAACAGCGTTTCCCCTTGATCTTGTAAAGAAGGAGTCCTTGGGACCCTCAGCTATGATTTTTGAGAGTCCTTGTGTTAATTTTAAGAGTCCTATCTTAGAAAATCAGTTAAATATGAACACCAAATATTGGCCATATTTAAAAAGACTGCTGCAAACTCAGACCCATTATTAGTATTTGGCTTTGTATGTTTAACAAAATATAGGCATCCAGCCTGTCATAGGGTTTTATTGACCAAAATGGTGGAATCATTCTGAATAATATCAAAATCAAATTTAATCTATAAATGTAATTTACAAAGAACACTTAGGACTGGAATTTGATGATTTAGAATTCCAATGCTACCCAGAAAACAGGAATATCTTTGGATTTTCGTATAACACTTTCTCCCATCTGGAAGTAGTCTTGATTTTATCAAATCTGGTAAAAATTAGGAAAAGTCACAGAAAAGTACAAAACAATTTGGGTACAAATCCCTTCTAACACCCCCCCCCCCCCCCCCGCCTATAGGAGTATTTCTTATTGTGAGTAATAAAAACGAAACCTTATGCAAGCGTCTGTCAAGAATGTGTTTGATGCACATAATGTCTGCTTAAAAATGAATGTAAGCAGGTGTAGTTTCGGTAAACTAGACGATCATACATGTAGCACTTCAAGTAAGCTAGTACTTGTACTTTTATTTGGGAGTCCCATGGGACGCACAGAATATATTTTTAAGAGTCCTGAACCCACTTTTAAGAGTCTAGGACGCAATATCCTGCGTCCAGGAAAACCCTGGGGTAATTCAGATTATTTTTTTAAATTTTTAAACATTCCTACTGTACACATTGACACATTTTGACATCCACACGATAAAATCTAATTTTTTAAGGCTGTGTAAAACATCATGGAAAATGAAGATATTGCTTACAAGTGACAAAGCAATTTCTTATGTTTCCCACAATGTTTTCTACGGAGAAAGAGAGAAATATGTAAAATTCCATGCACATGGAATTGTCGTATGCAGCATTTTTAAATTAGGACCAGTCTGAAATTTTGCTGTCTGGTAATGGGTTAAATCCAAATGCTATGTTGTGGGTACTCATGATTAGGGCTGTGGATCGTTGGGTAAGTGGCGATCCGATCCGATCCATGATTCATGAGCAACGATTCACAAATCGATCCACGAATCTCTACAGCTGCAAAAGTGGTCAGAAATCTTGTTGCAGAAGACAAATTAAGTGTCAGTTATTCACATTTTCTTCATTTCTCCCTAGAGGTTTTCATCTGCAGGGCTGAGCTCGCGCTAGCGATCACCACTTGAGCCATTGGCTACATTTTAGAAAATGTGGCTCAAAGGCTTGACTCCAACTTTTTTGCCGTAAACCAATCACCAATTAACAAGGGTGTCAACACTGTCTTACTTATTGTTTAACATGAAAAATCGATAAACCGTGATTGACATTGTCTAAACGGTCTAGTAGGCACGCGAGTTGCAAATTCCTTTGTGCAATCACGCGGCGGAAAGAGGGGACGCATCGGTGTTAAAACTGTGTCAACAAAAACCCCGTAACTGCAGGTTGTTTTAAGCTGCAGTTACGAAGTTTTGGTTGTAAAACGGCGATATCAAATCAACAATGCTTTCATTACGTCATCCTTTTTCCCCGCGCTTACGCACGCGCATTTTTTGTCAACAAACCGTAGTAAACATAGCCATATTTGGGTGACCTGCACCTGCACCCGCTTGAAAAAGTCACGTGACTGGAATTTTCCGCTGTTAGGAGAGTATTTTCAATACAATTTCTATCGACTACGTCATCAAATGACAAAGTTCTGTGTTGGCAGCGTTTCCTTTGATTTCGGCATGAAAAATGTAATGATGTATCTTTTTTTATTTTGATAACCATAAATTGATATTAGAAATATAGAATCGTAAAAAACGTGTATTAGAAAGTCATCTAGTGACACAAAGAATGTTCTTTCTTTCTTTGTTTCGATACTGCACTCGCTCAAGCTTGAGCATTACGGTACTATCAGTTACATTCGTATAAATAATTGGAAACTAGCTCTACCTTACAGCATTTGTTTACTTCTATTTAGCCATTTGACAGTTAAAGTTCGGGTAAATTAAAATAAAACGCCTTACTGTTGATCTTTTTTGTTATGTTTTAAGTGTTAAACATGTTTGTTTACTTTATTGTAAAAGATCGCGATCCAGCGATCTCTTAGGTGACGATTAATCGTACTCAAATCTTTGATTAGATTCGTGAATATCCGAGTACTCAGATACTCGCAGCAGCCCTACTCATGATTCAGCAGGGTTTCCATTAGGACAAGAATCCCAAGAGTCATTGACCCTTGAGGCCAAAATCCCAAGAGTCAAAATGAAGCGCGAGAAAAATCAAACCGTAATCGATTGATAAAGGGGTGGAGTGGGGGGGGGGGGGGGGGGGCAATGTTGAGATATGTTCTTCATACTTTAGAGTTCATTGAAACATTCTCCCAAACTTAACAAGGTTAAACTGCTTTTGAAAATACTAGGGAAAAGGAAAAAAAATGCTTTATATGCAAATGTATGAAAATGTTTCAATAAGACCAAAGTGCTTATTTTAAGAGTGAGATGAAACACCTTTTCAACCTTTAGAGTGCTACAGATGAGAAGGGATATTGACTTTTCAAAAAGCATTGTTGTTATCAAACCCTATGTTGAAGGTACACACTAGAATCGACTCATTGATACTATTCAAATGAGTACCCACAAGATGGGGTTTGGATTTGAAATTGAAGGTTAGAAATGCATATGCCCCCATTTTACCCCCCCCCCCCCCCCCCCCCCCCCCATATTAACAAATTTAGTACAAGATTGAAATCTTGTATAAAATGGTCAAAATCAAATTTCTGATATTGAAAAGCTGATATTTTTCATTTATGCCAAGGAAATTTCGTAGAAAAATATATATCTTTCATTAAGTGCACCTTTAAATTTTCCTGTTATAATGCCGTGTCTAAACCACGAAAACCCATGACAATTACGATATCTGATCATTTTACCTTTTCATTAAGAACTTAAATCAGCTAGATCGATTATATTTCGGAGAAGTAAAAAATACTTAGCATTAATCAATCCAGGTACAAGGGATTCTGTTTGATATTCAATGATAATGTAATCAGAATTTCATGGCCGCCGCAGAGAGCTACCTGTTGATTGATGAAAAACTTCTTCGAATTCTTGGTATTTTTACAAGCAGATTGTGTATTTTATTGCCACACAGCTACTTCAAATAAAATCAAGGACTGTGACAAATTAATTGATGGATTTACGACTGATAATCCGCAAGCATCACCGATCACTGATATCAAATTAACACTTTACACACGACTAGCAAATCAGCGAAAGATTGCGTAACACAGATTATCGATTTTTTACTGCTCTGAACTAAAGGTGTGACCTGAATAATGGGTCAATTAGTAGATATCCCTTGATCTTGAATGATGGGTGACGCATGGGTCGTAAAAATCAAGAGTCAGAATGATGCATCAGTTGAAATTTCTGAGAGTCAAATTGGGGTCATTTTCATTTTTCATGCATCAAAACCCGAGCTCCCGGGTCAAACGGAAACCCTGTTCAGTGTTTTTTCTCCCTCTTACAAATTACATCCAATGCCAAAAAGGATTATTTTTTCCCAAAGTGTGGAAAGAAAATGGCTCTTTAATTAGTTAACGAAAGATTGGACAGATTATCTGTTAATTTGAAAAAGTTCTGCCGTATTTTGTGATAGAGGGGGTGACGATCTGAGTGAACGTAGAAAAATCCCTTGATAAAAGTAATGACTAGAAGGTGTCAACAGGGATAAAGACTGACAATTTGAACTTATTTGACTGACAATTTGGCCCAGAATAGCAAAATTCGATACTTAATATGAAGGGTATGGGCATTTTCTCTAAATATTCAGGGGCCCAGCCCAAAATCTAGGGGCCATGGGCCACTGGGCCCCTGCTAATCTTTATCCCTGTGTCAAGGCTCAAATTACAGACCCCCATGGGATTAGCCACTGCCTACTCTCTTAAGAGCAGAGCACATTCTTTCTTCGGAACACTTCCAGTTTAGCGGTCCCTACCAAAATGGCGTCCATTTACTTTGTCCACTTGAATGTATTTATGGGGGCTACCGCCCCCACACCCCCGCTTAAATTCATTTTAAAATCATTTATGGGGGCTCAGCCCCCACACCCCCGCTTATTTTCCTTTTTATTGATGGAAAAAATACACTATTTCATCCCTTTAGCTCTTAATCAGGGGTCGAGATTCCCTCAAGTCCGACGGTCCGAGACCACTTAATTTTCTGTCGGACCTGCTGATAATCTGAACAGCAGACCGGCCTGACCAGTTGATTTTTTGCATCTAATAACGAAATATTTTGTTCATAAATAGTCATTCTTCACATTATTGGGTGGTCCTCACATCAAAATGTTAAACTAGATATTTGGATCTATACAAACTTTCCAAAATACCAGGATACAGGGGCAGTTGCAAAGTGAAAGTAGAAATTTTCAAATCTCGGCAAAAAACGAGAGGTCATTATACGCGCATGATTGTACTCTTTCCATTACCAAAATAAAATTAATTGAACATATTGAAACGCTGATTCTTATAAGAAACAGATTCCATTATTAATGATCCTATATTATTGTTACCTAAATAGTAATAAATATTATTTAATCAGTTAAAACTTATTGTGCAGTGAAAATAATTTTGAAAATATAAATAATTGAACTGTTTAACAAGAACAATATTCTGGTCGTACTTGCCTTACAGAATAGAGCATACCATAAATAAAGACAGTTGTTTCGCGGATTTCGATCTTTAACAAACCACAACAGCAAAAATATGAAATAAGTTATGAGGTTTTGAAAATGCTTACAGTCCTTAATCTTTCAGCTACATTTGTTTGATGGGGGATGCCAACTGCGCCGATCTTTATTTTCTTTGTTTCAAGATTCATATTGAGCTTGGGTGACTTACTGAAGGGTTTTTCGACAGTTCATAGAAAGAATTAGCCTACAATGTTTTTGCTGGCAACTGCTACAAAACAAGCCATGGTTTTAATATTAGGATGATCCCGATCTATTTGATAAAGCTTTGAAAAACATTAAGACAAAGAGGAATCAACATCAATTATGTTTTGCTGCATTTTTCTTATAAATGCATAGTTTTAATTGTTTCAGCTTGGGAAAGGGTGAAATTTCCCCAAATGCTAAGAAACATACCCATTCCCTAAAACTATAAGAAAGCACAATGTATGATGAAACTATTCATTTTCGTTTATTTCGGTGGGTTGGGGTGGACCTGTTAAGTTTATGGGGGACCTGTTGATTTTCTTAGTTACTGGTCCTATGGACCAGTAGCATTTCGAAGGGAGTGTAGACCTCTGTTAATGTGCGGTAACAGAACGGCGGCCATTTTGTCTGGGGACCGCTAAACTGGAATCTACCCCTTTCTTCATTCCATTATGATATATTTGATGGTTAATCAATAGACCTCGGCTTTGGAGAGTAGCCACTGCCATGCTCGGCTGCCCTTTATGACAAATGTGGATGGACAGTCAAAGTGATTCATGTATGACCCCATACTGTGTTAAGGGGATGTACAGTATAACTGCTAGACTTGAACCTTGAAACTTAGATAAAATGCTTTAAGTTTTTATTCGTTTACCCCACCCACATTTTTACAATGAAAATAAGCTAAGTCATGGTAATCAGAATGACGTTTTTCTTGACATGTCATGAGGAATGGTTTGTCAGTTTGTTTAAATCAAAACATTAGATGACTGTCTAATGTTATGGTAATTATTTTTATCAGTATTATCAATATCATGAGAGAAATAATGATAAAATGAAAAAAGTTTCGGCAAGTTACCATAGCGGAAGTTGACAGCAAATAAAGTGTCGACAAGGAATTTTACAAAATGAAAGGAGTTTTACCACTTCCGTTGCGGAGAAGTAGGTGTCACACCGGTATATTTTCTGTTATGATATAGGGGAAGCAAATAGTTTTCCGTAGGCGACCATTATAACATTTTGGCTCATAGCTCAGTCCATGAGTTTGCAGTCATGATCCTACCTACATTAAATTAAAGAACATTCATTCATACACACAAAAATATTATATAGGCTACATTAAGCATGACACGAATCCTTTTCTAGATGACTTCTGACCCCATTTTTGAGATTACCCTTTCTCGTGAGCTAGTGTCACATGCAATTCAGAGAAAGAGACCCATCTATTAAAGCGACAAAAAATTAACCAAATGATTCAAAATCATCCTTTTTTGACTTTCAAAGTGAAAAAAGAATAGAATAATAGAATTAGTCGCAAATCAATAATGTACAATACCAGTAAAAAAAAATCAAAGCGCTGAAAGGACTGAAGGCCTTGAAGAATTTTAACAAATGCAGATCATTTATATAGACTAAGAAAAGACATGGACAGAGCACTGAACCCTGAGGGACGCCTAAGAGAACGGGTAGAGTAGTTGATGAGTGATCATCAATACCTACTCTTTGAGAACGATCCTTTTAGAAGGATTATATCCATCTTGAGATCAGTGGAAGGATACCCAGCTTATTCAATTTGGATATTTAATTGCTGTGATCAACCTTCTTCTTCCGGTTTAGGTCAGGGTTCTTCATAGAATGTATATTTGACCTACGATGGGATGAGACAATCACCTCTTCCATTGGTTATGTACAGCTAAAAGTCTATACGGTACAGTTAAAACTATGTACACCCATCAACCGGTTACTTGCTACTGGGTAGGGCCGCAGCATGCTGTGGTAGGGCGACCCTGAGCCCCTGAGCGTAGTAGCATCTGAGACGGATATAGGAAGGTGGTTCCAAATCAAATGCCTTACTAAAATCCATTTCAAGTATATATCCGCTTGTTGACCATTTTCAAGATTGTCGTATGCTTCTTGGGTAAGGCTAATCGATTGAGATTCACAGACCTGTATGTTTTGCTCTGAAGCCATGCTGGTACTGGCTAAGTAGATTATTCTTATCAAAGTGGCCCATGATGTTTGTTATCAGGATGCGCGCCATAATTGTTGATGCTATGCAGATTAAAGAGATTGGCCTATAGTTGCTGGCTTTATACTTTGGACAGCTTTTTATAGACGAGTGCTACTGTTTTACTTCTCTAATCTTTGGGGACAATACCTGTTTCTAGAGAAAGATTGGAGATGACATTGACAATAGATCAACTGTATATCTTGTAATATTTCTTTACACCTCTGGTAAAATATGTTTTTGGAAAACAATGCGGTATAATTAGAAAATGTACGTTCTGCTCTGTATTTATTTATTTTATTTTATTTATTTATTTATTTTGCTATATTGAGCACAATTTCCAAATTTATTAATGCCCATTATGTCGTCTGCATTAGCTTTGGAATTTGACAAGTCAAAAGTTTTTACATTTTGGAATGGGTGAGACAATGCTAAATTCCATATTTCATATCTTGTTCAAACAATCAAGATGAAGTAATGGATTGGATAACGATTTATTAAATGAAGTTAAATCATTGCCGACAAATCGTGATGTTATTTCTATATATCTTAGATAGATAGATAGATTTATTTCAGCATTAATCAAAACATGACAAACAGTATAACAACACATACATAGCACAGTGTTTAACAATGATAAGATATATATTACTAAATATAAATAAATAAAAATTCATCAGATGATAATTTAATGTAGTGTTATGAACTATGTCAGTTTCATCAATGCTAAGGATAACACAAAAAAGAGAAATAAATCTCTTATTTCCATTGTTGTCCTTCACATTGATGGCCTGACATAGAGAGGCATGAAATGAATCAAATACTGTGGTGACGTTAAAAGGATTTCAAACACATGAGCACAATAAAACATTAATACTGATACTATCCATCAAGATAAAAGATAATTGTGTTATTTTTAAGAAGATAATTCTAAAAAAATGAATATTGCTGCACACTTATCACAGAAATATATCACATTGACTCTAACTGATACATGTAAATCATTTTACTTTCAAATAATGCTAATACTGATAGTTATATAATGGCTGCTTTTCCTCGAAAACCTAGCATCCGCAGCTTAGAACAAGCTGCAGATACGAGGCTTTCGCAGAAAAGCGACAAAATATTGAGTTGTAAAAGGACCTATGCAAGAAAAGTAATTGACAAGTTATACTAAATAAGGCAAAATAAACAATGTAACCCCTTATATTATATATCTAAAAAGTGGTCTTTTACAGCTCTCTTAAACATGTTCAAATTTGATAACTGTCTGATAGAAGGTGGTAGCATGTTCCAAAGTTTAATCCCTAAATATGAGAAAGACTTGAGTCCAAAACCTTTTACCTTGGGAGGCACAAAAGATCCATATTTGGAAGACCTTGTACTGTATGAATGAACTGAATCCTGTGTAATAAAATGTTGGTTCATATAGTGAGGACTAAGACCATTTTTAATTCTATAAACATGACATAGCGTAATTTGCTCAACCCGTCTTGAAACTGGTAACCAGGATAAAGTTTTAAAATGGTGATTATCTATGTGAGTCTTTTGATCTAACTTTAGTATGAATCTAATCAACTTATTTTGAGTAACCTGTAGCTTGTCTTTCCAAAATTTTGTTAGACCATGATACCAAAAGCTGCATGCATAATCAAAATGACACTGAATAAGTGCTGAAACTAAGAGTTTTTTTGTATGATCAGTAAGATAATCCTGTTTTCTATAAAGAAACTTTAACCTTGCATTAGCCTTCTTAATAACTGAACGAGCCATGGATTCACCAGTCAAGTTCTGGTCAAGAGTGGCACCCAGGCACTTAACTGAAGATGTTGAGTTGATAGCCTGACCATTACATGAAACATTGAGATCATTATTAAGTCTTAAGACTTAAGACTTAAGTCTTTGTTTAGAACCAAAAATGATAGATTCAGTTTTGCCTAAATGTAATGATAACTTGTTGTCTACCAACCACTGGCTAACAATTTCAAGATCTCTGGTCAACTCTCTTTCAATAGATGATTTACATTTGCCAGAAACAAGGATACCCGAATCATCAGCATATAAAAGCAATTTGTTCTTTACAGCAGCCGGCATGTCATTGACATAAATTAAAAATAAAAGAGGTCCTAAAATTGAACCCTGAGGGACACCACAAGTAACTGTACATGGTTTAGAAAAGGTACCAGAAATATCAACTACTTGTTGGCGCTCAGATAAGTATGATTTGAACCAACGGAGAATATCGTGTCCAAGACCCATGCTTTCCAGTTTCATGAGAAGGATTGAATGATTAACTCTTCACAATATATCATTTAGAACCTTATTAAATCATGAATCTGCCTATTAAAACATAACTATCTAACACATACAAATACATAGATATATAAATAACAAAGTTTTAAGACAGATTAAAGACAGATTAAAGAATAACAAATCGTTACTACATGTACATGAAAGATGGAGATAGAAAAAATTAAGAAAAGTGTTGACGGGTCGCCCATCTGGACTTAACCAATCCAACTTCCGTGGCGATACCCCCGACCCGATGTCCTGCTGGAACGGCTTAAGTCCGTCGTTGGAATGTGGCATTTCATTGCCTTGGTTAAAGTATCTGAACATGTACCAGATAGTTTGGATCGATTGGTGTTGCATGGTGGTTATTCGAAATTAACATTCTAAGTTCCTCTCAAATGGCTCGGTATTCGGCTTCACCATATTTTTTTCAAAACAGGCCCTCTTTTTAATGGTGGTAGTTTGTGAGGTCTTAGACTTGAATCAATATATATGGCTTCATGGTCTGAAATTCCAGGAATGACTTGGATGTTGTTTGTAAGAGTAGGGGTGTTCGTGAAGAATAAATCGCGTATGTTGCTGGTATGGTCTTTAACCCCTTCCCAAACGACAAACTTTTAGGGGGTCCAAATTCAAAAGTGCCCCAGGCGACAGAATGTTTGTGGATAAACACAGGATTTGTGTATATTTTAGTACAGAAAATATTGAGACAAAAGGAGAAACTGCTGGTTATCAGCAGTTTCTTCTTTTGTCTCAATGTTTTCCCAAGCCATATCTATTAGGGTTCGTCAAAACCAGGTCTTGTTTGGGAAAGGGTTAATTCTTGTTGGTTCGGATACTAGCTGTTCCAGAAATCTATCGTTTGTGATGTTCAGTAGTTGATAACATTTATCGAGACCTTGTAATTACACATCGACGTTGCCACCCAGTGCCTGTTTAAAAGTCGGCAACATACCCTTTCACGCTTTTTTACCGCAACATTCTATCCAGAAGTCTTTTAACCCTTTCCCAAACAAGACCTAGTTTTGACATCCTCAATAGAAGAGGGTTGGGAAAAGATTGGCACAAAAGAAGAAAATGCTGATATTCAGCATTTTATCCTTTTGTCTCATTATTTTCTGTGTATTTTTTTTGTCTGCAGCAGCTGTCCTATTGGGGCACCCTAAAATTTTGCCGTTTGAGAAAGGGTTAGAAAGTATGTGCTAGTTTAGACTGGTCACTGCCCCGATATAGCGGACGAGAATTGACCTGGCCCGAGCAATTCATTCGATTAGCATGGGCTGCTCTGCCAGGTCATTTATCGTGAGGTATACTTCGTGTACTATACCTCACGAGAAATGACCTGGCAGAGCAGCCCATTTACCAGCCAAATGAAACCATGCACGTTTTTTACAGCTTTAAAATCCCTTTCTGATCAAATCATTGTTTCTCCGAAGTTACGGAAAACATGTTTTGAAAAACATCGAGAAAACAAGAGCCGTCATAGACGGGTTATGCTCCCCTAATAAGTGTTTGTCACAAAAAAAATGCTATCATACATTTAGCATTCTTTTCCTCTGACAGCTTATAGGTACACACATTATTTATCATGTGATTTATAGAATATGGTCTAGAACATCTCATTTATCACGCAAGTGTAAAATTTAATCAAATTCTGTCTATTAGATGAGAAATTAGAGAAAAACTTATTCCCCCTTTTCCGTGACGCAGCCTCAAATTATGAAACGGAGAAAGAGCTGTCTGGGGATTGTCCCAGGGAGTTCACATGTGAAGTTTCATTGAATTTGGTCCAAGGGATGCTGAGATCTGGCTGTGGACGGACAGTCGAACGGAAGGACAGCCGGTCGGACGGACCGTCGGACGGAAGGAGAGCGTTGCAACTATATGCTCCCCCCGATTTTTTTTTCGGGGAGCATAATAAAGAATGCTATTCATCAGTCTTATCTTTTTTCTTTCCCTTGATGTTTTCTATGATAAACATAGGGTGGTCACAGTATTGTTTTGAAAATACTGCCTCTATCTGACTCTATATTGAAACAAGTAATTTACAAACGGCAATTTTAGCCAAAAAAACATATTGAATTGCTAAATAATGTTTAAAAACTTGAAGATAAATAGTTACAATTCAATATGATGAAATATTTTGTACCTCATACACTTTCTTTTTGTGTAAAATCTCTGTTTGAAAAAGTGGGTCACCTCGGCGTTTCTTTGTATAAACTCGGTCGTCACCTTAGAACGACGCGTGGGTATTAGTCCATGAGCCAGACAACTTTTTATTACCAATTGGAGGGAGTAATTCTTATTGGTCTTTCTGAGTACTTTGATATGTGTAGTTAACTAATTGGTATGATAGCAGTCCGAAATTGGTAGCTTACGCCGAGAAAATCATCACTTTCTGAACCCACCCTATTTCTAGTCTGTCACAAATGAAAAAGGTGATGCGATTTCTTTCAGACGTGTATGATAAATTAAAAAATTGCTCGTGAATTTGTTCTATGCCCAAACAATCTTTTGGAACTTAATTTCAGTCTCATTTTATCAAAACTCAGTTATATGACCTTTCTAGACTATAATTCAGAAAACAATATACCGGCCCCTTCGTCGAACGTAATACACACATTCTTGTTTGACAGTTTTTCACTTTTCAGAAGCCAAAATGCATCTTGCTACATATAAGGACTCACAAATATAATTTTTGATGTCTAGTAAATGATTCGAGCCAGATTCGTGACACAAAAACCTTGGAAAGAGTCCCGAGAGACAAAAGAAAAAATCCCCGATTCGTACCCTGAAATGTTCGTACCTATATTTGAATACGGATTCTCAGTGTTTCGAGCTGTTTTAGGTGGTCTTTTGCATTGCCAGTGGTCCCAATTTATTCCAAAACATTGTATAAAGCATTAAGTGGTCGTTTTGTGTACAAATATTAAGAATTCGGTGCAAAAATGGGAATTTACATTACTAAACAAAACTCAACTCACATGCACGTGTTTATTTTATCTCAATGTAACAATGAACAACTGATTTGATTTAAATAAAGAAGTTCTACACTAGAAAATCATATATTTGTAATGAAATAAATATCATATATTTGTATGAATTATGTCGTTCGCAACCAAATTAATAGATTTTTAAATGGGGTAATTCTAGTGTAAATACAAGGCAACAAACTCTTATGTCAATACACCAGCCTATATTAAACCATATAATTGTGCATTATATTATATATGAAATAACTCGTTGATTTATTTCTAAGTACAAAACACCATTCTTTTAATAAATGGGCATTCAAAGCAATTGTCATTTGCTTTGAAATATAGCTTGTGGTTGATATAATGAATTGATGATTTAAATTACGTTTTGCACATTTATATATCATCTGGACGTTAAATATGAGCGTATTCTTACGCATTTATTACATCTATTTCTTGTCAAAAGATTAGAATACTGTAAAATGGATAGCTTTTTCATTTTTTAAGGATACGATTAAGGTTTGGAAGTGCAAAAAAAACATTTAGAGTGTACGCAGAGAATACATTTCTTTGTTAAATCTACGAACTGTCCATTTCTAATTTGTCTTGAATATATGATATTGTTTATGGTTTGCTGCAAAAACCACAATCATTGAAAAAAAAACACAACAAAAACAAACACATGTCTGTACATTTTATATTGAGTTTGAGTTCGGACACATGAAAAGAAAAGCAGTTTTTAAGCCCAATGGTCGTTTTACATTATATCAAATCGCCGCCCATCTACGTACATTTCTCTATGTCTGTCTGTTAGTAAATTCTTGTCATCTGAGCTCTTCCTACATTAACTACAGCATACGATCTATAGTAATAGTGTGGATGATACCTATTGTAGTTTGTTTCAAATTAGTCATTGGTTTTTGAGGTACCTGTTAATGAATTTAATGCATTTACTATCACTGACAAGCCCTTTAGTATATTTAAGCATAAAGCCGGCTAAGAATAATGTTAGTATATGTTTGACTTGTACATATAAAATACGTTATCTTTTTGTCTATTATATTGATTTGGCACGGATTTTAAGAAATAGCACTGATAAAATTTCTTCACCAACACAGCCTTTAAACTGTCTGAAGATTGCAAAATAGTCTCATACTAATGGTAGGACTGCTCCGGCAATGATCCTTCTACATGATAAAGCCTACATGTAAATCCACGAGTAGATTTAACATATCGACGCACATATTATTGAACACTCTCCTTAAGAATCATTTTTAGAGTTGCCCTCGTGAAAATGTTATCACTAATTGTGTGATTTCCATTAGGGAGAGGGGACAGAGAAAGAATGAAAGTCCTTTCGTTGTCCCCCAGTTTCATGTATAACTACATAATTTATTCCAATACAAGTGAGTTAACCTAAAGATAGATATATAAATGCTAAATTGAGATGTATGATTTAAAATGGTACTGAAATAAACTTCAACATATTTTCATTTTTTTATTCTTCAAAGAGCATTTCAACTTAGTAGCTTTTATCACGTGTTGCAAAATAAAGTAATTTTTGCACGATAACAAGAAAATGAAATGCAAAAACTCAAAAGCGTTCTATGTTTCTGGGACATTTGATAACATTGACAAGTCGACAATATCACGTGAGTGTTCGGACTTGTACATATACTTACATCAACTTTGAAAATATCGGGGAAAACAATTCTGATTTTGGTTCCAACTCCAAGAAAAGTTTATTCATACAGTGAATATAACCAAAAATAATTTTAAAAACAACTTTTTAATTGCTTGAAAAGGTCTTTCCTATGTGCAATCTGTCTAAATCTGCTATTCTTTTTCAAACGATTTAACTTATCCAGAGTGATGTGCTTTCTAGTAAATATCTGTATAGCTTCGGTTTATGGCATAATAGAGAGTTTTGCTGATTGTGTACTTTGAACGCTAAGAACTATGTGTGAATGAACATATGATGTCATAAATTAAACTAAGACCACTAGTAATTTGGTTTTGTCCTTCTACAAGTAAGAAACTTTACAAAGAAATGAATGGCGGGATAAAAGAATTCTTGCAAGCACTTAACATCCCTGATAGCAATAACTACCAAGTGCTGAAGAATGACCAAATTATTTCATTGTCATGTATTTCAGACAGCATTTTCCGTTCCTCGTTATATCAATATGTCTGTGAATGTACAACATTAAGCTTTTTTCAAGAAAACCAATTGATCCAATGCTTTACATAGGTGATTTGATATTGTCTTATTGTGTGATTTAATGCATGGGTAGCCTAAAATCTTTTTGGAATGGTTGATCATGTGTGATGGTAAAAATCAAAGATTGTAATTGCTGCTAAATGTCATGATACTACATTTCAATAATTTGCTTCGAATGTAAAACATCAACATTGCTTTCTTTGTATCATTTCTTTCACTTCATATCAATTTATTTCTGCAGTAGATATACACTATAGAGGAACCCGTGTAGCGACTCTTGCTTTCTTTACTGTCCCTTTTAACTCTGTATGATGCAACTTGACATTGTTATGTTGTATTGTAAATATCAATTTGTTTTCCAGCATCTGTTTAATCGGTATAAAATATTCTATGTTTAGTGTTATCATTTATTTAAAAGTCACTTTTCTATTTTTATTCTTTAGTAATTCCATTTAACTATATAAAATCTTACATTGCTGGATTAGTATATTATGTCAAATAGCAACCGGCTTCATTTGATTATATATGCGTAATTGTTACAATGTTTTATTTCTTGATCATTGATCAGTTCCGGGACCATTTGGCTTCAAAAAGCTATTTTGTAACATTTTTATTTCGGCAAAGATGCTTGGCAGTACTGTATCCGTGTTGTTTCCTTTTCCTCGAACCATTTCGTATGTTGAAGTCAAGTACAGTGTATGATTAGACCATATGTACACACGAATATGAATTTGAATTAAATAACACATGGCCAACATGTTTATCCGTGTTAACATCAGAATTACAAAGTCCCCACAGTTATATTTTTAGTATGTTAATATACATGACAAAATGACAAACACAATTTCCAATTTTCCATACATTACATGTGCCCATAGCTTAAAGGATGCCTTGCGAAACAATTTATGTAATCACTCTCGCCTTAATTTCAAAGTTTTCTTTTCTTCCCAAATAAATAAAAAGGGAAAAGCATGTGAGCTGCTTGTAATCACATTAACTTAAGTAATTTTTCACCATATGTTATAATATTGTTTTCGTATGCATTGTACAAAATCTGATATACCAGGAAAGCACTTTGTCTATCCTTCCATTGCAAATATTGAGTTTTAAGACAAGAAGAGGAGGGGCTTTTTAGGGGAACTCATTGTTTGCATAGGTTATATTTTTCCATTGAAATATACTTGTATTTTATAGAAACATTACAATCATATTTCTCCAGAGAAATCATTTACAAAATATAGCCGTATTGACTCATTGTTTAAAACACTAATAGATGACTCACCGAGTTACGTTAAACACCAAATCTATATGGATAAAAAATTTGTTTCGGCACAGGCTATCTGTCAGAGCGATTTCATTAAAAAAATCTCACAATGCCATTCGCTCCAACTAATTCAGTTTCACAATTAATTTTTTCTCTCTCTCTTTGTCTCCTTTCATCTCATGATGAATTAGCTTTTCTGTGTACTCTATCAAAATATACATGTGTCTCTACGTATTTAGCATCAAACAGTAGTTGGTATAGTTACTTGTACTGTGTATGCTTTCATGATTTGAAGTAATCTAAAATTAAATGAAGAATTAACTTTAAATTATTTGTTTATGTTTTTATTACTGATCGGTGGTGATTAAAGAAATTATGCCGACAAAGTCAGTATCATTTTCGTATCAAGCCATTTTGGGTTAGATCACAAACCACTTGCGCCCGGTTGTATAAACTTTGGTTAGCGCTAACTAGTGGTTAAATACATCTTTTGGTTAAATCTCCATATGACAACACAGGTAATTTTAACCAAAGCAGATATTTAACCATGTAGTTAGCACTAACCAAAGTTTATACGACCGGGCCTTGTTATTTAATAAATAATGCATTTTAGACGTTTTGTAGACCGCACAATTTTCATTTATTGTATTTACAATAAATGTAAATTCTGTGATCAACAGAACGTCTTAACCCTTTCCCAAACAAGACCTGGTTTTGACGTCCCTAATAGAAAAGGCTTGGAAAAACATTGAAACGAAAGGAAAAACTGCTGATAACCAGCAGTTTCTCCTTTTGTCTCAATATTTTCTATGTCACATTTTACACAAATTCTATCTCTAATAACTTCCATTTTGTCATTTGTGGCAGTTTTTGAAGTGGATCACCCTAAAAATTTGCAGTTTGGGAAAGGGTTCAAAGCATTATTTGTTGGATACCAACTGGTTTATGATGTAACCAAAAATAGCTGGACACGAAAGTCATGCTCATATGATATATATAATCGGATTACTGTTCTAATTTAAAGTTCATTTGGATAACAAAACAGGCTTTACTTTTCAAAAAGCAACATTCTTTGTTGTTTCTTTTTCTGAAAATTCTAGTGTAAGTGATAGTTCTCTGTATACACTAAAATCACACAACAAATGACATTTTAGACAAATGTAAAACTTCTCAATATGCTTCTCCAGTCCTTATGTCCATCAAAAATCAAGAATTTGGCCAGAGAGTTAATATAAATGGCCGAACCTAAGCTTGTTTTGTTTCACCGTAGATCAAAGGAAAACTTGTGAGTAAAGTGTACCCCTAAAAACAAGTGTTTTTGGGGAGTATTAGCTACGATTCTGACATTGATATAATGAGAAAACAATGTCCTAAGATAACAGACAATTCAGAAATTGCAGAAAGACACGAAACTGGCGTAATATGTTCAATATACACTATTATTTGCTTTTTCCCCAGGGAATTTGAGTCCCAAGTAACCAGTTCTCTGCGTACACTAAATGCATTAAACAAATGTCATTTAGACTACTGCTTAACTTCTCATTGCATTTCCCCATCCTTTATCACCATTACTAATCAAGAGCTTTGCAAAAGTAGTAATGTTCAGGGCTCAAGCAATGCATGTTTTGTTTCACCAGAGGTCAGAAGAAAATTTTGTGAGTAAAGGGTGCCCCTTAAAACAAGTGTTTTTGGGGCATAAGCTACCATTATGACATTGATATCAAAGCGAAACACTGCATTTAGATATTAGACAAATAACAGGGTGCAAACAGATTTAAAATGGCTTTATTTGTCCAAAAAGCACTATTATTTGCCAATTTTCCCTTAGAACTCGAGTCAAAGTTCGAGGTTCTCTGCGTACACCAAAAAAGTGCAATAAATGACAGTTTAGACCACTGTAAACTTTCTCAATGTGCTGCTCTATCCTTTATCCCAATTATAAACCAAGAATTTTGCAAAAAGAGTAATGTTTGGGGCTTTACCAAAGCATATTTTATTTCATCAGAAATCAGAAGAAAAAGATGTGAGTAAAGGGTACCTCTGAAAACAAGTGTTTTTCGAGGCATAAGCTACCACTCTGGCATTGCTATCATAGTGAAACATTACCCTCAGATATCAGACTAATCAAAAAGGGCAAAAGATTTACTCCCTCTGGGTGGTAATAATCGGCCAAAATTCGGGTCCTGGCTCATGGACTATATGTGTGATTAAATTGCTCTGGCACAGCCATTTCTCTGCGGATTTTCATATATTGTATATCAAATTAAAGAAGAAAAACGTATCTATTAAACTAAGTCCTTTGATACGAGCTAGCTGTGATGAATTTAGAGTCGATTATTTTGCTTTCAAAATATGTCATTTTACTGGGCTTCTAATGACAAGAACTATGCAGCAGAAAAGCCTATATATCTTCTTCAACATCTTATCTATTCAAACAATAAAACAGTTCGTGATTTTAGTTTAGCGCATTTAAGCGCAAAGGCTTTAACAATGGGATGTGTTTTTCAATGCCCCGTGATTTATCGGTAATTTCTGTCTAAACTCCATTTACCTTAAATTTATTAATAAATTTTGAAGTCCACTAAGCCCCACCCTGTCACACTCATATTTTTTAACAAATCAAAAAAATAGCGAACAAGTTTCAATTATGGCCATCTAAGGAACATTGCTGTAAAGTTTGGTCAAATCGGCCCAATGGTTAAAGTAACATTTCACATTTATTTCATTTTTAAAAAGTATGTCTTGATGCAAAGATTGGTTATTCTAATGCGTAGAAATTTGAAGTTGTTATTTATAAGCGAAAAATACGCCTTCAAGGTTGAGAGAGAAATGACAAATTCTATATAAATCCGAAATGTTGTCCACAACAATTTGTTTAATTTTAGCACAAAAATATATATTTCTCGTAAACGGTTCAATATTTTGGCTTGAAATTTTCAGAATTTCCATGAGGAAACATCTTATTTTAGATAGAAAAAAGTAAAATTTATGTAAAGATAATAGTGAAATGTCACTTTAAGGAGTAGAAGATGTTTGAAGAAATTATGGGCAAACGGACGGACGGACGGACGGACGGACGGTTAGTGACCACAAAAGCTAACATTGAGCACTTCGTGCTCAGTTGAGCTAAAACAGAAACTTACGAGGGTTGATCCAGAATTAGCGGTACTGGCTTTATAACTTCATTATAAATCCATCTTAGTCAACCAAATTTTTACAGCATGAAATGTAATTTATCAATGATCAATTGACCAAATATCATTAAAATTGGACTATAAACAAAAAAGTTACAATAAAACTAGTTTTGTATATAACGCAAAGGCGGGGCAGGTAGGCACCGAACGTCACGACGTCGCAAGATCTCAACGTTAAAATAATGACGTTGCTCATCCACATAGTCACCTAGAGTTACAATACATTTACTGTGACGTTCATTTCACACACTTATCATGTTCCTGTACCATTGCTAGTAAATGGTAGGAAACAACCTTTGAATGTATAGAGCTAATTCACCAACGTCCTTGAAACTGACATTTTAGTACTGATTTCATATAAAGAAATACCGCGAAATTCCACTGAAGCTTAAACTGATGAGAAGGAACGACTTTTGATTTCTTGGATTGGGGATTAGACATGTAAATTCCATTGTTGTAACTTGTAAGTGTTTTTAATTCATACAAGTGCATTTAAATCAACCTGTTGTTAGAATAATTTCAAAGAATTTGCTTCAAAACAAAATCTTTGCTCCAGAATTTCTTCAATGTCAAAACACGTTCTCCCATAATCATATGTATTGGGTAGACATTGAATCCGCTGACAGCTGAGTCTATTCATGTTTATAATGATCTGTCAATATTCAAAACTCACTACGATAACTTAGGTCCGTCTTGTAACAAATGTATTTGATTGTGAAGCAGTGATCTCAAGTGCTGACGTCCGTAAACAGCTTTAGTTGACGTCGCGTCTAGACTGCTCCTCTTAGCTACTATCCCCTTTCTTTTCCTATAGCAATGTTCTTTCCTCTTTGAAAATGTTGGTACAAAAATTGTTCAATTTCTAAATAAAGAATGTTTTATCAGTTTTTTTCTCATTTATTTTTAGTATGGAACGGGAAATATCCACGTTCTACGCAAAATTTTAAAAACTGCGCACGTTCGAATATTCTGCAAACGTCATACTTGACTTTTATAGCCAAAGCAAACTGGTCCATAATTTTCCCGTTCAGTCAGAAATAACGTTCAAATTTTGATCATAGAATAGCATAAAGTTATTTTTGATGTTCACAACGTCTCAGTATAATTGGTACGTTAGAAAGGGTTGAAAAAACATTTAGAATATTAAAAAGCTAATTAATTCTACCCCTGCCCCGCCTAACAATACCTTGGTTGCTATGGACACGCTTCCAACATGGACGCTATTAAAAGACAATGCCAATATTTGCGTTTCATGTCAAATATGAATAGTACTTGTATTATACCAAATTGCATCAAGAAAAACACACAAATATTAATTTTGTAGCACCAGTACCGCTAATTCTGGATCACCCCTCGTATCTAAATGGAATTGTTGATATTGTGAAAAGTATTCAAAGAATGACGCGCTTTGAATACTTTTCACAATCTCAACAATTCCATTAAAGGGACATTTCATTCAAAATTCAATTTTTTAAAGTATGTCTTGCTGCCAAGATTGGTTATTCTAATGAGTATAAATACTATTAGTTTTTTTAAGTTGTTGCCAATAAGCGAGAAACACGCATTTAAAGCTTACGAACTGAGAATGAAATGCAGAGCCAGAGGTGAAATTTGAAAAGTGCCAGTAATTCCTAAACTGTGTGACATTTGCATTCCAAATACAATCATAAGCATTTTATATGGTTTAGAATTTTGAATTAATGCATATTTACGGAAATATTTGACAAAAATGTTCAAAATTACCTCCCTTGTATATGAATAAAGAGTAAAATAATATTTGTAAATTATTTTTTTCTTGAAGCATAATCTTGAAATCCGGCATGGTGAATGAACTTATGTGAAGTGTATTTACAAGTGTGTGTAATTTTATGCATTTCGTATGGATAGAAAGTGGTGTTTTCATTCTCAGTTCGTAAACCTTAAAGTTGAGACATAATCGATAAATTGCATATAAACCCGAACTGTTGTCCACAACAATTTGTTCAATTTTAACGCAAAAATATAAATTTCTCGTAAACGGCGCAATATTTTTGCTTGAAATTTTCAGAATTTTCATAAGGAAATATGCTCTTTCAGATAAAAATATAAGTGAAATTTATGACAAAAAATTCTGAAATGTCACTTTAAGAAGATGGCAGTGTAAAAAGAAAAGTTTCTTCTTTTTCTACACTGTTAGCAAGTATATATAGTACATGTAGTATTGACGTTTTTAATGCATTTGAGTACAAATCATAAGCGAAAGGGACCTACAGCATTTGAGTGTCTCATGGGCTTCAAAACGTTCATTTTATCCTTTCCTAAACAGCAAAACTTTAGGGTCATACAACTCGGAAGCTGTGACATGCGACAAAACGAATGTGAAAGAAAATAAGATTCGTTTGCCTTTCCCCCCAAAAATCCACTCTGGACCTAAAAACCAGGTTTAACCAGGTCTTGTTCGGGAAAGGGTTAAGCAGCCAAAATTAGATTGAATTTACAGGTTGCAAAATGGATATTATGCGACAAAATATTGAGGAGAAAATAAATAAAAATCAACATGATCAATAGTGTGGTGTTCTTTTGGGTTAATGTTTTGAAAGGATTTTTCTTCACGAACCAGAGCCATCATGTTAATAATCTATCACTTGAAAGTTCTGTTGATATTATAATTATGTAATGAATTTTTAATGAATTCCTATTATGTATGTTGTAAAATGTTATTATCGGGGGTAATGACACGGAAATGATATGCGTACAATGAAGTGCAGAAATATTTACACAAATGGTGAAAATGCTGATTATCGGCATGTTCTTCTTTTGTCTCAATGTTTTCCCAAACCTTTTCATATATAATCGTGAAAACCCTGACTCGTTTGGGGAAGGGTTAAAATAATGTTGTTGTTGGGTAGATTTTGAAGAATTAGATTGTTTCGTAGAATTAGTCCATCCTTTGTAAAACTTCAAAGGGGCTTAACTGTTTTATCTAATGTCCGATTTTAAAAGTGTAAGCCGTTTTGAGTTCCACTCGTTCAGACCTTGACACGTTAAGGTCAAATGAAAGATAAACAATAACATAGTTCGACAGAATTATCTCCCCTTTGGTAAAATTCTAAATGGCCGTTGTTCGACAACGCAATTTCCGATTTTCACAATTCAACCAGTTTTTTGTTTCTCTCAATATTCTCTTTAACCTAGTATTGTCCACCCAAATTAACCAGGGACAACTTAATTTTCGTGCGCAAAGTCCGTTAGTTGAGCGTCTTAACAAAACATTGCCGAAGTAGGGTCATTACATATGCAGATGTCCCGGGTTAATCTTGCTGGACAATATATATTTTGTAGGGGCTGTAATACTTTTGGAAAAAAGTGACGTGTGACCACCCTGATAAACCTGCAAACTCTCTTCTTTTCTTACCTATACCAGGTAGTTATGAAATATGGTTCAATAGCAATAAATGTTGTGCTAAAATAGGCTAGATTTACCGTCATGTATAGAAAACCGTCGGTGTTGTTATAAAATCAAGCCGTAGTACTTGTAAGAGATTTTTATAACAACACCCACGAAATATAATAGATTTTAAACGAGAATAATTACAGTTGAACTGCTTTATCAAAACAACTGAAATTATTCTCGTTTAATAGTGAATCGATTATACCATTTGTTTAGAACTCCGAAATTACTACGATTTACATGATGAAATCGAACCCTATTTTATCGAGTTAACCCTGACGTAATGTTATTATTTAACGGTGGATAATCACGTGATAGGGTAAGGAGGGGCAAAACGCCCAGGTGGGGTCAAACGCCCACCCCTATTATTTCGTCACTCATTATGTCAATTGATATTTATCTTGATTTTACACTTGAAGTATTCTTTTAGAAAGATGCCCATGAATTTTTTACATCTAAACGCCATTCAATTATCAGTATGCGAATAATTGTTTATTTTGCATATGTTTGATCTAATATTTGGGTAATGGGTTTTCTTGTGTATCTTATTTCAGTCCGAGTATTCAATCAACCAAAATGAATTTTATATTTATATGTCCAATTGGTCGCCTACACAAAAAGATAAAAAGAAAAAAATATCAACACATTTTTTTCTCTGGCCAAATTAAATCACCCACCCCCTTTGGGGCAAAACGCCTATGCTGCTTTGGGGCAAAACGCCCATACTGGGCGTTTTGCCCATTCAAATGGCTAAATAGTGGGCTTTTTGCCCCTTGTATGGATAAGTAGGTATTCAGAAGTACTAAAAATTTCCTTTAAACTCAAAGAATGACTAAGGTTGGTACATATGACGAAATCCATTTACATTTCGTTGTCTACAAAAGAAAAACTGGCAAAAAAGACCGACTTTCCGCGAATATATAAAACTTTTATGTCACCTGATGGATCCATGTGGGGCAAAACGCCCATGAAACGTCGATTTTGTGTTAAAATGAGACAATAAGACCATTTAATCTACTTTAAAGGGTCATTATAAAGAACATAACATCAGTATGTTTTAATTTGACCGATATGAAGATGCTGCCGACAAAGGACAGTAACTTGTAACCACTTTTATAGACAAGTAAATTATGCCCAAATCTAGCCTTTACGCTTGATAAAAAATGTTGAAAATATGATAAAACCCATCCAAAATATATTTTTCCTAGTATATTAATTACAAACTAATTATATTCCTATTTTCCCCCAGATATTTTCAAAATATTTTTTTTATTTTTCATATGGGGCATATAGCCCAGTGGTGGGCTTCATGCCCCACCCCCAAAGGCGTTTTGCCCCGAGGGTGGGGCAAAAAGGCCAAATTTCGAGAAAAATTGTTTTAACGACAGTCATTTTTTATATCAAATGACAAAGCTGTTTTGTGTATAGACATTTGGGACAAAGGGCAAAGTTTAATTTCACGTTGAAACATTTACATTATACTTTGTTTGTTTTGTGCTACAGCGCTCTTTCCTTAAGGGGGGCGTTTTGCCCCTCCTTACCCTACAATATTTTCAGAAAATCTTCAATAATTTTGTAAATACTGGACCGATTTGAATTCGGTTTGAAGCAGAGAATGTGGACAGACGTCACGCATTAGTTGAACGTGATTGATTTTTGAAAAATCAACTGATAAAAAAGTTATAAACCAAAATTTTGGTTTATCTTCAATAACCTTTTTAACAGTTGATTTTTCAAAAATCCAACACGTCCAGCTTATTCCTGGCATTTTCCTACCTTCTCTGCTTCAAACCGAATTCAAATTGGTCAAGTATTAAAAAAGATATTGAAGCTTATCGGAAATTCTGAGTCACGTGATTATACACCGTGTATTTCGTCGGTGTTATTATAAAGGCCCGAAACTACTGTTTGAAGCTGTAGAACTTACGAGATTTTACAACAACGCAGAATGTTTAGCAAAACATAACGGTAAACCCATGCAGTCTGTTTAGCATGTACAATTTATGGATATTTGTTTCAATTTTAGCCCGTTTACAATCGTGCAGTCACGAAAAGCATGTGATAAAAACAATGTATAGTTCTCACGGTAGAGATTATGCATCATGAGATGGGTACCGGCTACGGAAAAAAATTCCCCGCTTCAGGTAAGGAATTATGCATCAACTTTCTTATTTGTGCGTCAGATGTATGACTTATTTGGGAACTCCGTGAACTTTTCCCAAAACTTGATAACAACCGGCCACAAAAACGATCTGATTTTTTTGTCGTTTATCTGGCCGGTTGGGGTCAATTTTTGGAAAAGTTAGATCTACAAGGATTCCATAAAAAGTCTTTCACCCGAGGAAAGATCTCATCTCGGTAAGGCGGGGTACATGCAATAAACCGCTTGAAAATTGACGCAGAATCAAGAAAGTTATTGAAAAAATTCTTACCTGAAGCGGGGCTAATTTGGCCGTAGTTGTTACCATTTCGCTTTCTGGTCGGTTGGGACTTTATTTTAGGGAAAGTACCAAGTTTTCTAATAAGTCATACATCCAATGAAAGAGCTGAATAAGGCGGGGTACATGAAACAAACCTTTTGAAAATTGATGCAGAAATAAGTAAGTTATTGCAAAATATCTTACAAGAATCGAGGCTATTTTGGCCGTGGCCGTTGCCCACCAAACGATACACAATCTCTACCGTGGTTCTACAAATTATCCGAGAGTGAGTTCATTTCGCAACTCGGGTTTGACTTGGGTGACCCGGGTTCCAGCCGAACAGCCTTAAGTGCGTTCTCAGACACAAATCCGAGCACCGTACTCAAATCACACGATTCCACGTGAACTTCAATCGAACACCCTTCAACGTTGGAGAGTATTCCATTGAAGTTGAGAATGTACTCATGAGTATGTACATAAGTTTTTTCGAGTTTTTTTCTGGTTGGTGTTGCTCGGATTCCTAGATGACGCGAGAAAGCGAACAACAACAACAGCAACAGCAGCAACAACAACAACAACAACAACAGTAGCCAATTCCAAAGAAAACAATCGTGAATTACTCAAATGCATGCATAATTGTATCGAAAATCAAAGTACACCCTTTTCCGTGTTTACATAAAGACGCTTTTCTACGAAAAACTCGTAACTGCAGCTTGTTTTAAGCTGCAGTTACGATGTTTTCGTAGAAAAGCAACGATAAGTAAAAATGTAAACATGTGCCATAATATCGAAACTGGACTATAATATCGCCGTAACACGTCGACGTACGTTGTCACCCAGTACCTATACAAAACTAGCAATTATTAGTGATTGTTTATTTATGAAGGCTGTTTTAGCGTCGGATTGCTGGTCCAATAATCGATAACTGAGTGAAGCAGTGTTTCAGACAAACGGGCGATTCAACATTTGGTGCCATTGGATATAATCAGTTTGGATTTAATTAGAAGATACCTGGAAATTATGAGATTTTATGTCGCTATTTTGTATACAGGTGAGTTTTATTTAATTGACTATATCCTAGACAATAACTGGTTTTGGTGTCGCTAATAACAAAGTTTGGAAAAATATTGAGACAAAAGAAGAAAATGCTGATGATCAGCATCTTCTTCTTTGGTCTCAATTTTTTTACACTACTTCATCAACATTTCAATGGTAAAGCCACTTTCTATAAATAGTCAATACAGGTAAGTTTTTAGGGTTCAATCTTATTTTCGAATATTCTTCTATTCTCTTACGATTAATATATAGTGACGGGAAAAAGAAACGCCACATTCCTATCAAATGTCCGATTTTTCAGTATATCTGATTTGAAATTACAACAACTTATTTTCATCTGTAAATTTGAGTATCTGTTGTTGAAAAATAATGGTAAAGAAGTTATCAAAGTCTTAGAATTTAGAAAATAGCACATTCAAACAGAGCAGTATAAAAATTTCCATTTAAAAATCAGTAGCACGTGGTTCAAAATTTTCTTCAGACAACAACAGGTACCGTAAAGCGTCTTATTTGGCGACGGCAATTAGTGAACACATATACGCGACGTCGATCCCATCGTCACAAATCCGAAACGCGGTGAAGTGAGAAATTGTCTTGTACAGAGTGTCCCAAAAAAACGGAACCCATTTTTGAAAGTACATTTCTCATGTATCAGGCAATATTTCTCCACCAAATTTACATATGCAATAGCAACGAGAGTTTTCTGTTAGCAGTTAAAATTTGATCGAAAAATAATAATTAGTTTTGAAACCGTCACGGTTTAATTGATAAAATTGTTCCCTATTGTTGTCGTTGTGTCGAGCGATTCCCCGCCGTAATAAGATGTAACATGTTCATACTATATCAATGAATATGCATGAAAACAGTCTCAAGTTAATTGAATTTTGTCCAATATTCAATTATGCAGTTTTTGATAACGCCATTAGCTATTGACAAAATTAAACATGTCAAGGTGGAGATTGTGCATTACCGAGCTAGTGCCTCTGATCATGCATGACTAACACCACGGTGGATAATCACATAATACAATAATCTAAAGAACGCTTTATCCTAAAATATCTTAAGAAATCTCAAGATATCTCAAGAAATCTCGCTCTAAAGAACGCACCTCTAATTTTAATCAGATTGTTATGGAAAAGTTAACATCGAAATTCATTCAAATTGCATTTCACTAATTATTGCAATATGCATAAGGAAAATAACGACAAATTTCATTGGAGCATTTCTTTTGCCCGTCAGTATATATAATTTCCATTAATTCAATTGGTGATATTCATGCACGTAGGAACATGCGGTAGGGGATAAGAGGGGTTAAGCTCTCCACCCCCAAAAATGCCCCAAAAAATGGCAAATTTTCCTGATTTAACACTGGAAATTTAGGGAAAGTCCAGTGCAGCCGCTCCAATATTCGGACACTGGCCCGGACATGGGCTTGAAACCCCAATACAATTGCTTCCTACGAGCCAGAAATTTGAGGTCATTTTCCGATACATTAATTGTAGAAAAAGGTTGAATTGTTATACTTATGATTAGCTTAGGGCTATCTTTTTCTTATTCAATTAACGATTATATTGAAAATTTCATGTGTAATACACAATTCGTCCGTGAAACAAGGCATAATTCGGTCCATCCTTTAGTTTGTCCAGGGCGGGGGACCACATGACAAAGGACCTCTATGGATAAGGCGAGAAATCTCCCTAAAAGGCTCTAACGGAAAAGTCAATTTTCAAAACATGCAAAATGATGATTATTTTGAGCTATATTGTTAGATGGATACCTAAATCCTATAAAAAGTGATTTTGTTCAATCAAAACGGTTCGACATGTACAGATAACTCTTGGTTTTTGTACCTACCCCCAAAATTACATTTTCTTACCCCACCGGTTTCATTTTACCAGAATTACGTTTTCTATGATTTTATTAGCAAGATTTTTTCTGTAAATGTAAGGACAATTGGTGTTGAAATCATATACCAGTTTTCGTTTTGTCCTTAATGCGCATGCGCATCATTGAAACAATTTTAAAGGCGAAATCTTCCCGCCAAAAATATGGCAATTGGTATATGAGCACTATTTTTAGTATAAAAGTATGTTCCACCCCGTGACCCAGTAAATCCTTTTTACCAAGGAAGCATATGGTCAAGTGACACAACATATGTCAATGGGAAGCTGGGTCAAGGGGTGGAACGATGTTCACCAGCCCATTGAAGGTAGGTATTCCTCAGTTTTTGGCGGGAAAGTGCGCTTTTAAAGTTGTTTCAATGATGCGCATGCGCAATACGGACAAAACCAAAGCTGCCATATGATGTCAACACGATTTAAAATTGTATCTGTAGAAAATAAATTGGAAATAAAACAAAAAGAAACTTCATTTTACGTCTATGAATACCGGTAGTATAAGAAAATGAAACTATTTAGGTGGACACAAAAATCAAGAGTTATCTGTACCGATAGAACTTTAGAAATGGCAAAAAAAAACCGGTATTCATATCATTTACTTATCTTCCTAACCATAAAGCTTAATTTTGTTTCTCAATTTGTTAGTTTTGAAAATTGACCCATCGCACTGAGCCTTTTAGGGAGATTTATCACCTTATCCATAGAGGTCCTTAACAGCAACTGTAGAAAAATCCTCAATAACTCCCTTAATATGTGATCGATTTGAAAATAATTTTAAGCAGATAAGGCTGACAAACGCCAGGTAATTGCTTAATGTGGTAGATCTCTTAAAAGCAGCTGACAAAAAGTTATTGACGAGCAAACAACATTTCGTTTGCTCTCCGATAACTTTTGTAGTGTTATTTTCTTAAGGAATCACCGAATTCAGCATATTCTTGACATTTTCATATCCTCTCCTTCCAATCAAATTAAAATATGTCACCGTACCAACGAAATTTTTGAAAATGATCTAAAATGTGTCACGTGATTCCCCGCTTATAATTACATGTAGTTATAATTCTGGTATACCTCTCGATAAATGATCTGGCAGAGCAGCCCATACAAATCGAATGAAGTGCTCTGCCAGGTCAATTCTCGTCCGCTATAGTCGGTTCATCCTTCAGATTGTCTGTCTGTTGACTAGTCGTCCACCATCTGTCGAGCGATTCCCCGCCGTAATAAGATGCAACATGTTCATACTATATCATTGAAACTGCATGAAAACAGTCCCAAGTTAATGCAGTATTTGATAACGCCAATAGCTATTGAAAGGATTAAACTAACGTTTCATGTATTTTACGGTGAAGATTGTGCCTTACCGAGATCACGGTGTATAATCACATGACTCAGAATTTCCGATAATCTTCAATATCTGTTTTAATACTTGACCAATTTCAATTCGGTTTGTAGCAGAGAAGGTGGGAAAATGCCAGGAATAAACTGGACGTGTAGGATTTTTGAAAAATGAACTGATAAAAAAGTTATTGAAGATGAACCAACATTTTGGTTTATCTTCAATAACTTTTTTATCAGTTCATTTGTCAAAAATCGATCACGCCCATATAATGCGCGATGTCTGCCCACATTCTCTGCTTCAAACCGAATTCAAATCGGTCCAGTATTTACAAAATTATTGAAGATTTTCTGAAAATATTGTATCATGTGATTATACACCGTGGAGGTTGTTCCTCTGATCATGTATGACCAACATGAAACCTTCTTGTACTTTTTGCACAAATTATCCCTACCTACCAGAAAAACGACAAAAAAATTGATCGTTTTTCTGGTCGGTTGGGATCAATTTTTGAAAAAAAAGCATCAGGAGTTAGTTTCAGATAAGTCATACGTCCGAAGAAAGAGCTCAGTCAGGCGAGGTATATGCAACAAACTGCTTAAAATTAGCACAAAAATAAGAAAGTTATTGCACAATTCTTACTGGAAGCGTGGCTAATTTTGCCGTGGTTGTTATCATTTCGTTTTCTGGTCGATTGGGATCAAATTTTGAAAAACAAGTAAAAGTATTCCACAAATGATTCATATATCTGAGAAAAGAGCTCAGTAAGGCCGGGTACACGCAACAAACCTTTTGAAAATTGACACAGAAATAAAAAAAAAGTTATTAGTCTAGGAGCCAGGTCCTGGAATGAGACTTTTCTTGCAACCGGTGACCTATAAAATTTTGAGTGGTATTTTTCAATACATTAGGGTCCCATGCTTTGGTTAAGGGTGGATGACATGCTTAAAAGTGGTAGGATTTTTTTAAAATCAAGGTCAAAGGTCATTCGGTGCACTTTTCATACATACCTCCTAAAATATCCCATAACTTACTCATTTATTAAGCTAAAACAATTATTTTGGTATCAAAATAAAGCTGATGATTTGCACTTTGACTTACATGAATAATAAACAAATTCTTGAATTTCAATAGTTTTTAATATTCATAAATATAGCAAAAATTGGCTAAAAATCACTAAAATAAGTTTTGTCTACAAGTGAAAAAAAAAAAATTTAAAAATACCAAAGGTATGTTTTTGTGGTTGAAATCATACTTAAAAATTGCCCAGAAACCTGTTCTTGACTTATATGTATTTCTTCACAGAATTAGTCTTTAGCTTAGGCTTGTAGTCATAGGTAAAAGTGGGTGGGGTAAATTTTCCCTAAAATTACAAAACATGCAAACATTGATGTAACAATAAATCTTGCACATAAATGTGATGTTTTATTAGAATTTATTGTTTTAAAATCATATCTGCAGGGTTTTGTAAAGCTTTTAATGCATATTCCTGAAAATTAATTAGAATTTTAAGAGCAAAAATAACAATTCAATAGAACATCATACGAGATGGATACAGGTCATATCAACACCACAATGTCAAAATAATGACTCTTAATGAATATTATCAAGTATCTAGTACAATTAAATAAAACAAGGCTCAGATTAGCATAGTCGGCAGCTGAAAATATTCCTCTTTCTATCTTACGGGTACAGGACATGAAAAAGACCCATGCCAGATTTTCAGGAATCAGAACAGCATGGGGGTGGTCAGAATTTGCTTTGTTGTGTAGCGCATTGCTTTTATAGACCCAAAAGGAAAGCCATTTTAGAGCTGGAACTAAATTTTTCACTATCAAGGTTCAGTGTCACATAAATGTTACTATGAATATAAAGTGCAGTTAGTTAATTATATACATTTGATTTAGAAGAACAGACTTGATTTAAAAGAACTAAATGAACTTCATTTGAAATTTCCTTGTGCAGAAATGATCTATCTATCCAGGTTGACCATTCCATACAATATTTAATAAACATGTTTCCTATCGTTTTGTATGTCCTACAACCTAGCATGGGTCTCTTTAAAGATAATTACGAAACTGCCATCATTGCAATGCTTACACCTGGCAGCCATACGAGAACATTCGAATATGTATACATAAAATGTAATTTGGAACAGAATATTCCATTCTGTGAATACATATCAATATCATCAGTCTAGAATCTGGATGTTCTGATGTGTGGTTATGAAGGTCTCCAAGAGTAACCATGAACATGTTAGTATCGTATATTCGTTTATGTACATGCCTTCAATAGGGACAACAGAGGATCTGGTCTTTGAGTTTAATTAATTTTGTGACCCAATAAGTTTTAATTGTACAAGAAATTGAACTCAATAGGCCCTATATCTCTTATTATGCAAATTATTTATTGCATGTGACATTTTGTTACGAGTAAATAGTAGAAAATAAAGATACCACAATTGTTGATCCATCCTTCACAATCCCATCATGATATTATAACTTTATTTATTGATTCACGAATGTAATACGTATTTGAGTAGACACAGAGAAACTTTTGGTTAAAAAAGTGGAAATCTTTGGACCTGTGGTTGTTCTAACTCCACAACAATATACCTGACAAAAATCTGGACAATGTTTTACCTATTACATGGCTAAAACTATTCCTAGTAAATTGTGCATCTTTCATTTGTATCTATATCAAAGAAATGACTGAATCTTTTCCAAACAAGACCTCGTTTTGAAGTCCCTAGGAGAAAATGCTTGGGAAAACATTGATGCAAAAGGAGAAAATTCTGATTATCAGCATTTTCTTTTGCCTCAATATTTTCTAGGCTATATTGTACACAAACCTAATCACCCATTTGTCGTTTTAACTTTTAAACTAACTGAGATGAAATTTTAAACACATATACTTTGAAGAATTATACATTTGATCCTGGAACAAAAACGCTGCTGTTTAGATAAGGGCGCATTTGACAGGGTGGGGTCACGTTGAGCGGGGAAACTTTTGATAATTTGCAAAGATGTGACTTATGAATCACTTTTAAAGCAATCATATTTTGTATTTTGACTTCAACAATTGTCCAAAATGCTTGTTACCTTTGAGCGGACATTTTCCTCAGAAAACGTAACATCATCGGCTGACATTTAGAGTCATCACTTTGCTTACATAGCAAATATGGTGCTAGGGCAATGGTATTCAATAATGATTTGAGTGTAATTTGGAAAATCAAAATATACAGAGACGATCTTTATGATTATGAACATGCACAGCTAATACTTCTATGAGGAAAAAACAAGCATTTGTGAGTGGTATAACGCATTTATAAATTATTTTACATATGATGTTTCTGACTTTCATATATCTGGACGTCCCAACATGACGTCGGCGAAATCGTTCATAACTTGCCAATTGTGTCCCAGAAACTATCTATAGAATTCCCCAAGTACAGTTCAGACGCTTCTTTGAGAAATAAATGCATATGTTGGAAATGTGGTATATCGTGCAGTGGCAAATATATCGAAAAGATGTAAATATTAGATGTGTAAGACAGACTTTCCGGACTTATCCATCTCAGACCTAGGTTGCGCTGCTCAATATGACCCTATGTTGCCATATCAACTATAGAATGCGCCTTAATGCATAAACTTAGTTTTGTTTCCTATAATATCATAACAGTTAGTACAAAAATGAAAAAAATATGACATAATTCCGGATACTTTATAAACAGCCCTCTTACATACCAAATGAGCTTTGCATGTTTAATACTTTTGGTGAAATGCCAATGTTAAGTTTTGAACAGACACACGGACGGACGGACAAGAGTAAAACAATATGCCCCCGATCGCTCGATACAGGGGCATATAAATATATGGACCCATATATGTTTTCTGTATAAACATTAATTCAGTATATTCCTATATTTGTAAGCACTAAACTGAGCAGTAGGCCTATCTGAATCTACCATCAAGGATGACAACAATAACTTAGTTCCTGTAAGAATGCGTAAAGATCCTGCACCTCTAGCTTTGCTTGACATCACACAATGCTCGTGTTAAACTGACTGCCACATGCGAAGGTCTAAGTGTCAAAGATCTTTTATGCACTGATGCATGTGTTTGTGAGTCAGAACTGTGCAAAGACTTGAGAATCTTGATGCATCAGACAGTGATAAGGATGTGTATATATTGCATGAGTTGAATTTATTGAAGTGTTTAGTATAGGGTAGCTGTGGACTTTACAAGTCTGGTTATTGCATCATGTGTCATGTTGTTATTGTGGTTGTTGTTGTTAATGATGGTGATGATGAGGATGAGGATAGTGTTGTATATAAAGACACAGATATAACTTTTATTTAGTAAAGTATACATGATACATAAAATGAACAAAAAAATGAGTTTATGCATTACCTCTGCTTTACGCAACTATCATGCAGAAGACATTTCGGTCCTTGTTTGACAAATAAAACTCTATAAAATGGTCTTACTTTCTAAAATGCACATCACTGGCTATCTCTCACAAATTCATATATAATTCAGCCTAATCTTGAAAAGAGATGTCTTTGTGAAACACGAATGCCCCTAAAAAGGCCAGGTTGATAAGGTTTGTGTGTGAACTCCCTTTGGAGAAAAGGCCAATGTTACGTTTTCACGTTAATTAGTTTAAATGTTATGTTTTCATGGTAAGGGTTGACAAGGATTAATGGAAGACCTTGGGGAAAGTCATATTGCATGGAACAGATAGATATCATTGAAAGAAGGTTACATACCAAATTTGAGCTTTGCATGTGGAATACTTTTGGAGAAAAGGCCAATGTTAAGTTTTCATGTTAAGTTTCGGACTGACGGACGGACAGACAGATGGATGGATGGACGGACAGACAGACAGACAGACAGACAGACAGACAGACAGACAAACAATGGTAAAACAATTATGGATATGCCTTCGATCTATCGATGCGGGGGCATAAAAACGACTAATTCGTGGTCTTATTTCTATCTATGTTAAAATTTTCGCTATATAAACATTTAAAGGGGCCATCTTGAATTTTCTTGGCCATTTTGAACAAAAGGAGAAAGATATTTTTGAAAAAAGATATTTCTGTATCTCTAATAAGTATGTAATACTAGAGATATTGTTTTAATCACTTAAACTGTAAACTGTGTTTCCTGTGTATGAGCTATTTGGTTCCAGCGCTAAATTCCTTTCCCTTTGGCTCTATAAAAGCAATGCACTACCCAACAATACAAACTCTGACCGTCCCCCATGTAGTTCTGATTCCTATAAAATATGGCACGGACCTGGGGAATATTTTCAGCTGCCGATTACTATTATATAGATACTTGATAAATATTCGCTTTAAGAGTCATAGTTTTGACATTGTGGTGTTGATATAATCTGTATCCATTTAACATGCTGTTTCATTGAATTGTTATTTTGGCTCTTAAAATTCAAATTAATTCTCAGGAATATGCATTAAAAGCTTTACAAATCCCTGCAAATATGATTTCAAAACAAGAAATTCTGATAAAACATCACATTTACGTATAAGATATATTGTTACATCAATGTTTGCACGTTTTGTAATTTTAGGGAAAATTTACCCCACCCACTTTTACCTATGACTACAAGCCTAAGCTAAAGACTAATTCTGTGAAGAAATACATATAAGTCAAGAACAGATTTCTGGGCAATTTTTAAGTATGATTTCAACCACAAAAACACACCTTTGGTATTTTTAAAACTTTTTTTTCACTTGTAGACAAAACTTATTTTAGTGATTTTTAGCCAATTTTTGCTATATTTATGAATATTCTAAAATATAGAAAATCAAAAAGTTGTATATTATTCATGTAAGTCAAAGTGCAAATCATCAGCTTTATTTTGATAATAAAATAATTGTTTTAGCTTAATAAATGAGTAAGTTATGGGGTATTTTAGGAGGTATGTATGAAAAGTGCACCGAATGACCTTTGACCTTGATTTAAAAAAAATCCTACCACTTTTAAGCATGTCATCCACCCTTAACCAAAGCATGGGACCCTAATGTATTGAAAAATACCACTCAAAATTTTATAGGTCACCGGTTGCAAGAACTTCTAATTTAACCCCCTTTGTAAAAGCTGGCTCCTAGACTATATTGCAAAATATTTGACCAGAATCGAGATTATTTTTGTCCGTAGTCGTTATCCATCCCATCATGCACAATCCCCACCGTGTATTTTGTCTCGGCACATATAATCATGATGGGAATTAGGTTATTTTATCTAAGACCCCACCCCCATTTAGCGTTTTAGTAACCCCAAAGCATGACGTGCATACGAAATCGACAATGAAACTGGGAACGATTGACTGTAAATCCAATAAAAAAACATCTTACCGGCTATTAACGAATACATTCAAGGACCTCTACGGATAAGGCGAGAATTCTCCCTAAAAGGCTCAGCTCGATGGGTCAATTCTCAAAACTAACAAATTGAGAAACAAAATTAAGCTTTATGGTTAGGTAGACAAATAAAGGAAATAAACACCGACTTTTATGCCATTTTAAAAGTTCTATAGGTGCAGATAACTCTTGATTTTAGTACCCACCTAAATGGTTTCGTTTTCTTACACTACCGGTATTCAAAGAGGTAAAATGAAGATTCTTTTATTTTTATTTGCAATTTATTTTCTACAGATACAGGGATAAATGGTGTTGACATCATATGGCAGCTTTGGTTTTGTCCGTATTGCGCATGCGCACCATTGAAACAACTTTAAACACGCACTTTCCCGCCAAAAACCGAGGCATACCTACCTTCCCAAGGCTGGTTAACATCGTCCCCCCCCCCTTGACCCAGCTTCCCATTGACATATGTTGTGTAACTGGATCATAGGCTTCCTTGGTAGAAAGGATTTACTGGGTCACGGGGGGGGGGGGGGGGAGAACGTACTTTTATACTAAAAATAGTACTCATATACCATATGCCATAATTTTGGCTGGAAGATTTCGCCTTTAAACTCGTTTCAATGATGCGCATGCGCATTAAGGACAAATCCAAAAATGGTTTATGATTTCAACACCAATTGTCCTTACATTTACAGAAAATTTTTTGCTTATAAAACTAAAGAAAACTTAAATCTGGTTTAATGAATAACGGTGGGGTAAGAAAATGTAATTTTGGGGGTAGGTACAGAAACCAAGAGTTATCTGTACCTGTCGAATCGTTTTGATCGTACAAAATCAGTTTTCATATGATTTAGATACATATCTAATAATACAGTTCGAAATAATAATCAATTTGCATGTTTTGAAAAATGACTTTTCCATTTGAGCCTTTTAGGGAGATTTCTCGCCTTATCCGTAGAGGTCCTTTCATAGTTTTTGCTCCACTTAAAACTTCGCTTTATCGCTGCATATTGAATGCACGTGCTCTTTATCGCTGTATATTGAATGCACGTGCGTCGTCATTATTTTCTCCACATATTTAGGGAGCGTCGTTTTGATAATGTCGATTCGTGACTATTTTTAGTAACAATTTTCATGTATACAATGTTGATTTCCCATAAACCCATTTTTTGCCTCCGGGAGTGTGTTCTGCGGGTACAGACTAAAACATAAGTGAAAGGACCTAATTGTTCATTGTGGGATGGATAACAACTACGGCCAAATCAGCCCGCTTCATGTAAAAAATTGTGCGGTAACTTTCACGGTGGAGATTGTGCATAATGGGATGTGTAAATATACGTACAAATTTGCCTCGCTTCAGGTAAGACATTTTGCAATAACTTTCTTATTTATGCGTCAATTTTCAAGCGGTTTGTTGCATGTACCTCGCCTTACTAAGCTCCTTCCTCTGATGCATGACTTACAGGAAACTTTGTGGTACTTTTTGCAAAAATTGATCCCAACCGACCAGAAAAACGACAAAAAATAAGATCGTTTTTCTGGTCGGTTGGGGTCATTTTTTTGGAAAAGTATGAGGAATTGTCAAAGAAGTCATACGTCAGCGGAAAACTTTGGTAAGGCGGGGTACAAGCAACAAACTTCATGAAAATTGACTCAGAAATAAGAAAATAAGAAAGTTAGTGCACAGTTTCCTACGTGAACCGAGGCAAATTTGTCCGTAGTCGTTAACGTTTCGTTTTCTGGTCGGTTGGGATCGATTTTTGAAAAAGGTAAAAGGATTCCACAAGTGATTCATAAATCTGAGAAAAGAGCTCAGTAAGGTGTATGGAACAAACCTTTTGAAAATTGATGCAGAAATAATTAAAGTTATTGCAAAATGATTGACCAGAATCGAGATTATTTTTGTATGTAGTTGTAATCCATCCCCTGATGGACAATCTCCACAGTGACTTTCTTATTTTTGCGTGAATATTCACGCGGTTTTTAATGCATATAAAGCCGCATTCCCATTGCCGACCAAATCTCGATCAAGTCGATCAACTAGATTCCCCGATCAAACCCGATTAAACTCGATCAAATCAAATGTATTTGCACGACTTCTTCTTTATTTCTTGTCGTTTAATTCCCGATCAATTTTGCCGACCACGCTCGTCGGCAACTCTTGCAGATAAAGCTCGATCAGTACTCGATCCCTTGATTGGGCTTGATCGAGTTGATTTGGTCGGCAATGGGAACGCGCCTTAACGTAACCCCGTTCTGATCTGTTCTCAGATGTACAACTTATTTATAGAATTTGTTTACTTTTTTAACCAATTAATGTCGACCGACCAGAAAGCGAAATGTTAAGGCGCGTTCCCATTGTCAACCAAATCAACTCAATCAAGCGATCGAGTACTGATCGAGCTCGGTCGGCAAGAGTGATCGAGAAGATCGAGCGTGGTCGGCAAAAATGATCGTGAATTAATCGACAAGAAATAAAGAAGAAGTCTTGTAAATACATTTGATCGAGTTTAATCGGGTTTGATCGGGGAATTTAGGCGATCGAGTTGATCGAGTTGATTTGGTCGGCAATGGGAACGCGGCTTCAACGACTACGACCGAATTAGCCCCGCTTCGGATCAGAAATTGAGAATTAACTTTCTGATTTCTGTGTCAATTTTCAAGCGGTTTATTGTATGTACTCCGCCTAACTGGTCTCTTTCTTTTTGCGTTTGACGTACTTGCTTTCCAAAAAATTGATCCGAACCGATCAGAAAAATGATTTTTTTTTTCGTTTTTCTTGTCGGTTGGGATCAAACAGTAAATAATGTGCACATATAATTATTAACGCATATCTTGATTTCTGTAAAGACAGAGTGAATAAAACTTGTATGTGTTGTATTGTCAATGGCAAATTGTAAGAGTATCTAAATAATTGTCAATAGGGGTGATAGACTTAAAGTGACATTTCACATTTATTTCATTTTTTAAAAGTATGTCTTGATGCAAAGATTGTTTATTCTAATGCGTAAAAATGCTTTCAATTATTTTAAGTTGTCATTTATAAGGCAAAAATACGCCTTCAAAGTTGAGACAGAAATGACAAATTCCATATAAATCTGAACTGTTGTCCACAACAACTTGTTTAATTTTAGCACAAAATATATATTTCTCGTAAACGGTTCGATATTTTGGCTTGAAATTTTCAGAATTTTTATAAGAAAACATGCTCTTTCAGATAGAATAAAAGTAGAATTGATGTAAAATTAATTCTGAAATGTCACTTTAACAATGCGGTATAATTGCATACCTAATTTATCGCGGCAATCTTACGACCAAGTTACGGGTATTCATAATGGAGATTTTATCTTATGATTGTTGATAATATAGGCTACTGGTTTTGACGGGCTCGGCATAAATTATGCTTACATTTAAACATTGAAAGAAAAACGAAAATGCCGGTAAACAACATTTTCTCCTTTTTAGAAATGTTCAGGGTTTTCAGCTGTCTATCATCTTTGGAAAGCAATGTACATTTTTGTAAAGGTATAGCCATTTCCCTAACATTTTGACTGTGAAAATATACTAGGACAAAAAAGATACGCAACCCCGATTTTTCATAATATTTTCGACAAAATATGTTTTTAATTGCTATCGAGTACATTTTTAACGTACCTGCATCCATACACATAAATATAGTGCCATTTTCTGCAGATGTCGTAAATCAATTATGCGCTACATAGTGAATGGTTAAAAACTGATTTTTCCCTGTCGTGTTTTCTAAATGACTACTATCAAACCAAATTTTAATCAAACACTAGCTTGAACATAGACAAAGAAGAGTAGAAAGAGTTCACACACTTCTCACTACCCTACGCATGTCACGGCTACGCCAAAGCCAGCGCCAAGCTGATGTTCGGATGTTGTTAGGTGGAAAAAGTCAAAATTTTGTCGTAAGACAAAATAGGCAACAAATAGACACATTTTCGACTGTATGCGTTGTTGGTTCTAAATGGGACCACAACCGATCGAGCACGAATCGGACATGCAAGAGATATGACGTCTAGGCAGGACCGTATCACAACGTTAACCCCACCTACGGGATAGGTTTAAGGCTGCAACAGAGACCTCTAAAAAATCGCATGGACTTCACAACACTCGAATATCGGACCAATCTGATCGAAAGAGATTGTATTTTTCGACATACATTCATTTTTTTTGTCAAATTGTGTTGACGCCCGTTGTAAACTGGACGTTTTCTTATTAATGGAATGTACTTCAAATGAAATTTTGTGTACTTTACAAGGTGAAATGTTATTGCTTTAAATGCACTATATTTTGTTTAAATCTGATTTGATGTCTTTGCGTAAAAAGGAATTAAAATGGAAGTTGCGTTTCTTTTTTGTTTCAGTATATAATAATCAGGGACCTGTTTCATCAAAGCATTTAAGACGGATTTTCGACATGTCGAAGACTTACGACAACTTTAGGACAAGAAACACGTATCGCCAATATATCAAGACTTGTGTTATGCTTTTGTTGTTTTAATCGATATTTAAGACATCGGTAAGTCAAAAACACGTGATAAATGTTTTGATAAAACATGTGCCAGGGGCCCGTATTATCAATGATCTTACGACCACGTTTTGTGTAACAAAACGTCTTATTGCACGAGAATAAGAGACTGGGCCAATCAGGTTTGTTGTTACAAGTAATTACTAAATGATAATCGTACGATCGTTGATAATACGGACCCCCTCACCTGGATCCGCAATGACAGTCTGCCCGAAATACCCGAAAGCACTGGTGGTAAACTCGGCCAAAGCGAGGGACGTTTTTTCGCGATCAATGTAGCCTATTTCGTCGGTGTTGTTATAAAATATTGTAACTACGGCTTTGTCGAAGCCGTAGTTACGAGATTTTATAACAACACAGACAGTTTGTCAATACAAAACGGTAAACCCGGTCTGTTTTTAGAATAAGTTCATTGTCATTAAAATTTTTTAATAAACTCACATTTAAACGCAAAATATCTATACCTTGTTGTAGCGACAATTGTTTTAGTTCACCACCAGTGGTAATACCCGAAAGGGAAGTTTAGGCAGTAAATAGATGGATACAATTTTGTCGGTTGGGTAGGCCTAAGTCTCTTTTTCGGGTGTAAGGTTACAAAAATAATGACTGTGTATAAACCTAACAATAGGTTTTCGTTACGAATTTAACCATCGCTGGCTTCGTTCGAAAATGTCGTAACTACAGCTTATTCAAGCTGTAGTTACGACATTCTCGAATGTGCCCATTATTATGCTAAGTAGATACGAAAACATTCCGTATAACCCGGAGCAATTTTGACGTGTGTTGAAGATATTTGTTTAATCTCAAATTGTTCGAATTGTGCGAAAATTATCGTAAAATTTACATCTAGATCTACTTCTAAACCCCGTTCTGCTATTTTTTACTCATTTATGAAATAAAATATAGACTGTAAAAATATAAGTTTTTCTGTAAAATGGAAGGAAAGCAGAATAGGAGAAATAAAACGAAAAACTAAAACTAAATCAATGATCTGTAATTCGGAAATACATGGATTATACAAAATTAAGCAAGACATTTACTAAACCGGATGACTTCGGGTGTGTAGGTAAGTGGTTTTTATTTATTTTATTATTTTTTTGTCTTTTTTCTTATACTTTATTCACGTAGTTGATAAAAATGATGTTTATTTGATTTTCGAGAAAAACGGGTTTTGCTATTTTCAATTGTTACCGCTTTCTCGAATAAGGCCTGCCTTTTGCGTCCATGAGAAAGACAACTTACTTTACAATAGAACGCCGAAAAAAGTAAATTTTATGCTGTTAACCCTTTCCCAAACTGCAAATTTTCAAAATTTCTATTTCAAAAGCAGATGCAGACGATAAATGGACCTTGTTTAAGATAGAATTTATGTACAATATAGCACAGAAAATATTGAGGCATAAGGCGAAACTGCTGGTTATCAGCAGTTTCTTTTTTAGTCTCAATGTTTTCCAAAGCCATTTCTATAAGGGACGTCAAACACAGGTCTTGTTTGGGAAAGGGTTAACCCATTGCCAGACGGCATAATTTAGTCTGGTCCAAACTGAAAGCTGGTGCAGACGACAATTTCAAGCGAAAGTTTTTTTTTTATGTCTTTATGGGTAGAAAGCATTGGGGAAAATGAAGCAATTTTCTCATTAAATGATTTTCCAAGATGTTTCCAGAGCCACTATCGGAGTCAAAAATAGTCAGTGTGCGGTAATGGGTTAATGGCAATGAATTTTGTGCTAAAAATACACTGGTTTACCCATTATGTTTTGTGTTTGGTGTGCATAATTGTGCATTATGTTTGGTGTCGTTTTAAAACCTCTGGTAATGGGTTAAAAAGAGATCAACGTGGATCCTGATCAGACTGTGCACATGCACAGTCTGATCTGGATCCATTTTGATCTCAAATTTTGTAACGTCCATTTTTATCAAAATTCCTTCCTGGTCAAATTAAAATCCCTAAATTTTGAATGTGTATTCTTTTCTCTTATCACAGGTAGACCAAACATAATTTCGACGGACAACTAAAATGGAGTAGAAACTAATGACCTTGTGTTTAAATTGGATTTAACGGTTTTCACTTAACCAAACAACCCACGGAATATTCAAGATCACTTGTGATTCAAGATATCTAACATAAAAAATGGCTGGTTTTATCAAATCCATTCAACAGAGTGTCTATTTGAAGCTAATGTTCGTGTTTTACGGCCTCACGCTGCTTATGCTGGGTTCACATCTTGTTCGCTACTCTACAACCGACGCAGTTTATAAGATGTCTACAAAAATGTTGGTCACCGCAGATTTAAACTTGAAACCTCTGAAAGAAAAGCTACAAACCAATTATGCACAGACTCAAAAGATTGGTGAAGTGTTCAATAAAGTTAAAATCGAAAATGCGTGCCCTGAGAACAAATTTCCGTCAGAGAGGCTTAAACCAGAGACCTGGCAGCGTGTGGGCCCGGACAGCTCAGCTCTGGTGTTTTCATCCTATAGAGAAGCAAAGGCTCCGAATGTGATAAAAATCATGGGAATCACGGTACGGAGGGTAAAGGAGCATTTTTGTCAGCTCTGGTACAAGAACAGTAGTCAACCGGACCGATATCAAATGACCACCACGAAAGCTGCTTTTTCGATGCTGCACAGTAGTCCTTTAAAGTAAGTTTATGTGCTGAAAACCAGCATTTCCTCCTTTTTCCTTAAGGACAGATCCTCCATTTATTTCCCACGGTAAGAATTTTTTCATTTTTTTCTGTACTGATATTTAAATATATGAGAAGTAAAAAAATGACTTAAAAACTATAGGTCACCAAGCGAATTAAAAAGTTATTGAATTTCAAGGGAGACTACTCTTGTCTAAAATTGCAAAAATGAGGTGTCACTTAAATACCCACAAAAAGGTGTTCGAAATGACTAGGATTACATAAATAATTCTTTATTGTGTTCAAAATGTTTTATTCTATCTAAATGAGTATCAATTTGGGAAAATTTAGTGATGATTTTTAAATTTTTAGTAAAACATTCTTTCAAAAGTAGCTGAAATTGATCTTTTTTCGCAACGTTTCTGATAATAAAAAATATTCCAGCGGTAAGAATTTTTTCTTTTTTGGTATAGACATAGTGCTTGGTCATACCTACAAAAAGAAAAAAAGAAAAATATATCAAACCAAGCGTTTTTCTTAGTTATAAGTAAAATTTGGTTTACTTTTCACAGCTCTGTCCGAAATTGTTTCACTACTTTTATCCATTTTCTTCCTTATTATCAGCTTTAGATAATAAAACGTGTCATCTTTTGTGTCCATCTGAAGCGGACTATCTCATAAAGACACCACGTTGCTTTTGTTGCTCCGTTTCTTATCGCTAACGCCACATTTTGAACGCGTAACAGAAAGCGAAATGTACCATCCGAGTACTATTACACTTTAATCGACCAAACAGAGAAAATTGAAATGACCGAAAAGGGTCTTGTCATTTATCAACCAAACATTAACTAAATGTAAGAAATACATTTGCTGAAAAGGCCAATTACTGAAACAGCTTTATTTCGTTATTTAGGATATGCGCAGTAAGCTGCGCAGTAACAACTGGAGGATCTGTCCTTAATTAATCTAGAAAGTTGTCTTTACAATACTACACGGTAATCCTTTAGTCCTTTCCTAGAACTGCAAAAAATTAGACTGATCAGCTGAAACGTTGTTGAAGTCGATAAAATGGATCTTGGCAAGGATTGATTAAGTGTACAATATGACATAAAAAATGATGGGAAAAAAGGAGAAAATGCCGATTTTCAGCATTTTCTCCTCTTGTCTCACTGTTTTCCTAAACTCTGGTACAAGAACAGTAGCCAACCGGACCGCTATAAGATGACCACCACGAAAGCTGCCTTTTCGATGCTGCACAGTAGTCCTTTAAAGTAAGTTGTATGCAGAAAACCAGCATTTTATCCTTTTTCTTCAATCCAGGAAGTTGCCTTTGCGATCAAATCCAAAATCTATATTTTGGGTACTCATTTGAATACTTAATAAGTTTTTAAAAGAAAAAAAAAAAAAAAAAAAACAGAAAAAAAAACCACCACCACCAACAACGACAACATAAAAACCCAGATCAATCGCCAAACTCTTTGTTGTGGCGAGACGATTCAAATGAGTACCCACAACATAGTGTATAAATTTAATATAACACCTTTTGGTAGATTTTGTTAACATTTGTCATAATTTAGTGACACGACTATAGGGTTGTAAGTGATACATTGTATTTTATAAAGTTTATTTTGTCGCGCGGATGGTTAATATTCTATAGTCGCGATCTAGTTACATTGTAAAGTCTCAAATATTCGACTCACAGTGACACTCTCTAGACAATTAAACCTTTCCCAAACGACAAAAAATTAGGATCGTCCAATTTGAAAGCAGCTGCAGACGACAAAATGGATGTTTAATAAAGGTAACATTGATAAATGATGTGACACAGAAACTTTGGGGTAAAAGGAGAAAATGCTGATCATCAGTATTTTCTTCTTTTGTTCAAATGCTTTCCGAAGTCATTTCTGTTAAAATGTCAGAATCAGGTCTTGTTTGAGAATGGGTTGAACTTTTTCAAATAAGTTGGCTTGGGCGCAAATACAATTTCACGCCCGCACCACGTCCAAAACGCGTCCAAAATAATGGGAGACCGAGGCAAGGTTGTAGGCCTACTTATCGACTTAAATTTGACAATACTAAATATACTATACAGTCGGGTCAACTGCAAACACGTTCCAGAACTCTTCGATTTTAAAAGACCCCCCTCCCCCTCCAAAAAAAAGAAGAAGGAAAAAAGTAGTCCGGCAGACAAATTGTGATTTTTGGATGTATCTTGTTTTGCAGTATAAAGAAAATATTTCTGGTGGTTTAAGTATGGATGCCCTTCCAAAATAGGAAATTCGGTGATGACGTCATCCTTGAGCATTTCGCGAATGTAAGGTGGCGTCCAAGACGGCCGACGGAATTGCCGAAATAGGAAGTTAGTTTTAACAAGAGGACCATGATGGTCCTAAATCGCTCAACTGAACCAAGATGGTGATTATGAGCCACAGTTTTGTTAGAATCAATTAATATCTGTGACTTTAAGACATTGTGTCCAAGTTTTGTCTTTGTTTGTCAATATCTGATTGTTAATGTGAACAAAAAGTCGATAACGGCAATGTTGTCAAATTCAAAGACATATAACTCTTCTAGTCCAGTTATGCTGAAATTTAAACTCATCCAAGATCTTATGGTAATTTTCTTTATGTCCTATATTTGTCTTGATTGGCCGATATTTGTGGTTGCTAGAGTAAAAAAGTCAAAACGACAATTTCATCAAATTCAATGACACAAAACTCAGGAATTTCTACCCCGATAGGACCGAATTTCAATTGATATGAGATCTTAAAGTCCCCAAAATTGCATCAAAGTTTCGTCTTGATTTTTTCAATTTTGTCAAATTCAAGGGCATTCAACTCATGACTTTTCATCCGATCAATCTGAAAATCAAACTCATCCGAGATCTTTTGGTCCCCAACATTGTGCCCAAGGTTTGCATTTATTGGTCAATAATTGTAAATGCTAGAGTGTAAACAAAGTCGAAACATTCGAACATTGCAATTTTGTCAAATTCAAGGGCACATAACTAATGACTTTCTGGTCCGATCAAACATAAAATCGAACTCGTCCATGATCTTATGGTCACCAATAGACTACAACATTGTGTCCTAACTCCATCTTGATTAACCCATTACAACACAGTGACGCCTATTGTCTCCCCAAAAGAAACTGTCTATGGAAAACATTGTGGAAAATAAAGAAATTGCTTGTGACAAGCAATTTCTTCATTTCCCACAATATTTTCTATACAAAATGATTAAAAAAATAACTTTTTCATTCATTTTTGTTGTCGTCTGCAACATCTTTGAATTTGGAAAAATTGAAAATTTTGTCGTTTGGTAATGGGTTAAACAATGATAATAGTTGGCGATAGAGGTGACTTGAATGGTGCTGACCTATTGGGCCAAGATGCTAGTCTTTTTCATGCTTACAAAATGGTAGTTATCTATTTATTATGGTATTTTATTGAAATGTCACATGCTAACATTTATTTTCGTAGCTTACACGCTTAGGCTGTTTACGAATAATAATTCATTTACAATTTCTTGCAAGCTTTATCATTTTTATGTCAGCGTGCAAAATGTTTCTTTTGTATATAATTGTGTTATAACAGTTTTTAGCCAAATATAAATATATTTTGCATGAAGGTCAGTGTCATATCAAAAATAAATCTTCTACAAACACATTCATGCTCACGTGAGGAATACAAAATAATTAATGTACATCTTGAAAACCATCTAGAAACAGGTCATGCTCACTTTAGGGTACATGTAGATACAAAATTATGTATAGATCTACATTGTAATATTTCGATCAGCGTGTGCAGTGAATCCAAACATTAAGCTTAACAGCTTTGAAATTTTAACTGCTGTGACATTTTTACGTTTAAGTGCATAGTTTTATCTTAAAAACCATCTACAAACACAGTCATGCCCATTGGAGGGTGGGATATAAATGCACATCGCTGATTTTCAACAAAAACCTCGTAACTGCAGCTTGTTTCATATTTCATAGTCTTAGGTCTGGAAATAGCCATTTACCGCAGATTGACAGCCATCTTGGACGTTAATATCTCGAAATGCCACAGGATGGCGAGGCGCCGCATACCGGATTTCTTATACCGATATTATACGTAATACTTTACCTGGCGAAACATTTTCTTTTTACCACAGATCCATGTTCAAGCCATCGGCTGCCGGGCTACGGGCACTTTTTACTGTTTTGGGGTAAAACGGTCCCCAAAACTGTGTTCCCACGTATGCCACACCATGGTTAACCGTTTTCTTAATACACGTATTGTTGGCGCAAGATCGTATGGCACATGTTTACGTTTCGTTCAAATGAACTAGTATACAAAACATTGTTCGATAAAACGCAGAAAACTTTCACTGAACCTAAGTTTTCAACATGTCTACGTCACTACGTATACAGAATTTATTCATGTTTTATACAACACTGTTTTGATTACATTTGGACAAAATGTAAACATGTGCCATACGATCTTGCGCCAACAATACATGGTATCTAGTCCGTTTGTGTGGGAACATACTTTTTAGGGATCTCTCTTTTTTGCGCAAAAACTGCACCGTGTGCTATTTTACTAATTGTTGTGGAATAATCGAATAGATCCGGAAAAAGTGTTTGCATGTGGATGTGAAAGGGGAAAAACCTGACAATAATACTTATACAAAATGCTGTCAGCCATGATATTTTTAAACATTTTAAAACAAATGTGATTCTAAATGTGAATCATGGTATTTAAGTCTTAGCCTCGAAATAATTAGCAATTTCTCAAAGACCAGCTTTTATCTCATGGAAATGTTTGGGAAAATATAATACTGATAACCAACATTGTCTTCTTTTTCCCTCTTGGAAATGCTTTCTTTTCTACGATATAAATACAATTGTTGTTATCAGGCTTGCTCGAGATTGGATGACGACCATATTCTAGACTGGTCATAATAGCATAATTGCAGCAGGCGATAGAATGGATGTTGAAAAAGTCCATGATTGGAATAGCACAACAAACTCTTGTCACAATCTTGTGTATAACATATTTCTTTTTTTATTTTATAGATACATTGCCTGTGCCATCAAATGTTCTATTCCGCCTGGAAGTACTCCTTTCGCGGTTTCCCTGGTTCAAACTTCAAACTGCGCACAAGCAGACAATGTGGTACCCATCACGCATGTACCGGAAGCGAAGTACACCAACAACTTCACCGTGTGTTTAAGTCCCCTGAACTTCCGGTATGGTCGCGCATACGAACTGGTTGAATGGATCGAACTAAATCGGATTCTGGGGGCTGACAAGTTCATGGTGTATAATTTTTCATCTGCTGTGAATATTGTGTCTGTGTTGGATTATTATAGACGTCAAGGGGTTGTGGAATTAATACAGTGGGACCTTCCGGTAGGCGTGGACCAATGGCCGCCAAAAAAGGGAATCGAAGTTCATTACTTCGCACAGACTTCTGCATTTAATGATTGTTTAACTAGGAGTAGGGGTACCTCGGAATATATAGTCATTTTAGATTTAGACGAGTTTATTATCCCACATGGGGAGAAAACATTCACTTGGAATGATGTGATAGGTCAGATGTCACATGCCGGTGCTTATATGTTCAGAAATTCATTTTTCAGAAAAGAATGGACACAGAAATTTGAATTTACTGAAAGAGAACAAGCAGAAAAATATATGTTGGTGTCTTTATTACAAATAGGCAGGGAAACAAAAGTTTGGGCTCCAAAACAACGGACTAAATATATCGCCCGAACTTCTGCGATCGACGTAGCAGTAACGCACGATTTATCACCGACATCTATAGTTAAAGTCGTGGATCCTAGTTTGGGACTTTTACATCATTATAGAAACTGGCTAAACTACAATGAACGTATAGCTAATGTTACAGACAAAACAGTGGTTCAAAAATACTCAAAATTCTTAGTTGAAAGAGTAACAGAAGTCTGGTCAAATTTACCAAATGTTGTCATGGATATACCCATTGAATGAAAAATATATCCGAGGGTTTATGCGCAAGAATATCGTAAATACTAGAACTTGATTTCGGGTTGGGAATTAAAACATGTAAGTTGTAAACGGACAAAACAGTTATTCAAAAATACTCAAATTTCCTCGCGGTAAGAGTCGCGGAAATTTGGTCTAACTTACCAAAGTCGTCGGGGTTATTGCAAAACTACGTAACTGCAGCTTGATTAAAGCTGGAGTTACGAGATTTTGCATTAACACAGACAATATGTAGTTCTTGATTACCGGTAATAGTTATTTCAAAAGATTAGGCCAAAATTAGAGTAAGTGTAGAGATAGTCCGGTCACCGTATTATGCATCAGTATTCTCCCCAGGCTAGTAAGCTGTATCGGCCCCACTACATCTTCAAGTAAATCAGGTTATTGTCCCCACACAACTTCAAAAGTGCCCAACAGCTTAATTTCCTCTAAATGATCAACACATAGAGGAATTTGTCTTATATCATGTCAAAAACGGAAGAATAAGGCATTTTGTACAATAAACATACACAAAAATATTATGGGAAAAGGAGAAATTGCCCAAAATGAGCAATTTCTTCTTTTCCCATTATGTTTTTAATCACAATTATTTGCATTAACACTGTATTGTAAGCTTTGAACGATACTGCCACTACAGTTTCAAATTATTCAGGGCCTGTGCATAATATTTACAAAATTTACCCATGTATTACAATACAATATCAAGATCCAAAAACTGCTGTAATTTTGCATATAATGGTTCTAATCTTGCAGGTAGACATACCGGCAATATTCGAACCAGCGAATGCAAAATTGTATTGAAAATTATTGATAATCAACATTTTCTCCTTTTGCATCAATATTTCTGTAGTATACATGTGTATATTGTAAAAGTATCCTTCATTTGCCACCACCCAATTGGTTGTCTGAAGCATCTTTCAATTTGGAATAGTCTAGTTTTTGCCAGTTAGGAAATGACCAATTCTATTTACTTTGTATACGCCGCTGCATAGAAAGTTGACATTGTACCGGTTTATTGGTAAATTATATTCTCTGTCTGTCTGTATGTATGTCCGTCCGCCCATCCCAATGTATATTAACACAACCCCCTACATTTATGGGCTAATTTCGGACGTTTCGAACTAAGTCAGAGAAAAGGGGGTAAAAAGGCTGTATATTGCGACTATCGCACTTTTGTTATTTATGTTGTTGAATAATTGCATAATTTCAATTTCGAAGAGATTTCATTATTTCAAGATATAATACTTCGTTAAAACAATTACATTTTTTAAATAAAAAATAATCAGACAATATTTATAAACCAAATTGGTCTCTTTTTTGTTGTACTTTTTTATTTCTTTCAAATAAATCAGCATTTTCCTTTTGTTTCTCAATGCTGTCCAATGTGTCTTAAAAGATGTCAAAGCCAAGCATTGTTAACTTTGTAAACGGTTTATGTAGAATACCCATAGTGAGGCCATTTTGAGATTCATAAAACATTGGGGTTTGTTTTGAGCGGCGCCGTTACGTATCCGAAACTATTTGGGTGCGGTCGTAAACATTCGGCGGTGGAACGTTCCACCGCCGAATGTTTTTGACCGCGCCCGAATAATTCCGGCGTCGCACGAGTCTCACTAGGGGTAGACTGCCTTAAACGTTTGAAAACCGATGGATGTAATTATGACGTCCGTACTAGTGACTAAAATAGAATGGGGATAAGGATTCAGTTTAAACATCTTTAAGCTAGAGTCTGCAAAAGAGTCCTAATTGACCAAACGCCAATCGACAGATCGCTCCGCCCAACATAGAATTTAAGACAAACAATGGGGATGTGATCGTTAATAGGGAACGATTTTATCCAGTTAATCGTGACGTAAATTCGGACAAACAAAATAGTATTTCGTAGGTGTTCTTATAAAATCTCGTAACTACGGCTTGATTCAAGCCGTAGTTACGATATTTTATAACAACACCTAAGGTTTATCAAATAATAACTGTAAACCTAGTCTATTGTTAGCACAAAATTCTTTGCCATTTTGCTGTTGTGATGGATAAAAGATAAAATATATCGCAATTTTAATTAATATTTTATATCATTTAGTGATAGTGTAAAGAACAGATCTAAAGGTCACCGAAACTGGTCATTATTTACTTAAATGATATATCGGCTACGTACTTGAAATTATGTTATATTTGGATTTCAAATATTTACGAATAATGAAAAACCAATAGAGTCACCAATACAATTGATAATAATAACTTCAACTTTCGCCACACGATCAAAAATTATACCGTAGCACTTGAAACCCTTTCACAAAGAAGACACGATTTTCTTTCTTTCTTCAGACGTTCCTTTGGACGTATTTATTTTACATCGATCGGAAAGCAAGTTTCTTCATCTTATGTTAATCCCTCTCGATTCTGCTTCCTGGAAATTCACCAGTAGGCCTACTCGCGCCGAATATGTGGGCCAATGAGGAGCTAAGAACAAGCTCCGCTACCGGGGATCGCACTCAGAAACTCTTGGTCGCAAGGCTGACACTCTACCTCTCGACTACGGACACTATAATAGAAAAAATAGTGTGGGAAAACATTGAGACAAAAGAGGAAAATGCTGAAATCAGCATTTTTTCCTTTTGTCTCAATATTTTCTGTTCTATATATACATAAACTATATCTTTATTAACCCATTACCACACAGTGGCTCTTTTTTACCCCCTACAAGTTAATGGCTTTGGAAAACATTGTGGAAAATGAAGAAATTGCTTGTGACAAGCAATTTCTTCATTTCTCACAATGTTTTCTACCCAAAATTATCTTTTTAGAATTTCGTTTACTTGAAATTGTCGTCTGCAACATCTTTGAATTTGGAGCAGTCTTAAATTTTGTCGTTTGGTAATGGGTTAATGAACAATTGCCATTTGTAGCTGCTTGTATATTAGACCAGTCCATTTTTTTGCTATTTTCGAATGGATTAAATGATGGGATATTTAATTAACATTTTCCCAAAGGGCAAAAAACTGGATTGATCCAATCTAAAGACTGTTTTAAACGACAAAATGGATGTTAATAAAGAAAGATTTTGTGTGAAATATAGAGCAGACGTGTATTAATATAGTTCACAGAAAATATTTAGATAGGAGAAAAATCTGGTTATGGCCATTTGCCTATATTTCTTTTTCTGACTATTTCGCAAGATTTGTAGGTTTCTTTGAGGGACACCAAAATAATTGTTTCAATAGGAAATGGTTGATTAAGCCTTTCCCACACGTTGACTCTTTTTGACTCCCCACAAGATAAAGGCCCTAAGATGAAACCGACGGTGTGTCAATATATAACGGTGAACCCGGTTTATTTTTAGACCAAATTTATTGCAATTAGAGTTAAAAATCTTTAAACTCACATTTAATCGCAAAATATCTATACCTTGTTGTAGCGAAAAACGTCCCTCGTTTTGGCCGAGTTCACCACCAGTGACAATACTGTTCCAAATAAAGAAGACATTCGGAATCATTGAGACTAAAGAAGGAAATGATGATAACAAATACAGTCGACACTCGTTATGTCGACATCGGATTAGTCGAATTTCCGCTTAAGTCGAAGTGAAAGTCTGGTCCCGTTCTCACCAATGGATATCAAAACGTTAAATAAAATAATTTCGAAATAAATATAGCCATTGAAATTTAGTAGGAAAAGGATAGAAATTGCTCGTTTCGAGCAATTTCTTTCCTTTCCCTACTATATTTCAATCATAAACGCACTTGATGAGCAACGAAAATGGTCAAATGGCATTCTATTCGAAATTGAACAAAATCGGATGAGTCGAAATCCGGATATGTCGAGATAATTTGACGACCCCTCTGACTTCGACACAACGATTGTCGACTGTACATCTCTCACCCTTTTAGAAACATTTTCTTTGTTATACCTGTTATGGTATCATGATACCCTAGCGTGCATGCCTCTGTACATAGCTTATTCACTGGTGGGGAACTCGGCCAAAGCGAGGGACGTTTTTTCGCGATCAATGTATTCCGTCGAGGTTGTTATGAAATATCGTAACTATGGCTTTATCGAAGCCGTAGTTACGAGATTTTATACTAACACCGTCAGTTTGTCAATACAAAACGGTAAACCCGGTCTGTTTTAGAACAAGTTCATTGTCATTAGAAAAAAATCTATAAACTCACATTTACACGCAAAATATCTATACCTTGTTGTAGCGAAAATTGTTTTAGTTCACCACCAGTGTTATTATATTATTAGCAATTGTTCATACATCACGTCTATTGTTCTTTTACTCTACGCCTTTAACATTTGTGATTGGCTTTATTAATACAACGGAAACAGAACAAAAATTGTACACAAATCTCATCCTCATCTGATGATCACCACCCATTTGATCGTCTGCAGCAGAGTTCATATAGGGCATTTCATATTTTTGTTTATATGAAAGGACAAATATAATATATGGAAATGATACAAAAAATATCATAAAGAAAAAGGTTAACAATGATCAATTACAATGCCATGCATCTCAGATGAACTATTAATTTATGAGAATGGCAATTTACAACAGACTAGCAATGAATTTTGTGCTAAAATAGATTTGGTTCAAGCTTATGCTTTGATAAACCGCCAGTGTTGTTATAAATCTAGATTTTTATAACAACGACCACAAAATACTACTTGTTTTCTCCGCAATAATGTCACAGCTAACTGGATTTAGGTCTAAGGGAAGTAGGCCCCTAAATAGTTTTACATAGGCGACCATTATAACATTTTGGCTTATAGTTCAGTCCATGAGTTTGCAGCAATGATCCGACCTACCTTAAAGTCTAGAGCATCCATTCATACACCAGAAAAAATGAATTTTAGTATGGCATGAATCCTTTTCTCTATGACCTTTGACCCCATTTTTGAGATCACCCTAACTGCGGAGCTAGTCTCAGAAGCATTTCCGAGTAAATACCCATCTTGTAAAATGGCCCAGAAATTGCCAAAATGATTCAAAATCATTGATTTTTTGCTTTTAACTTGAAAATAGAGTATAATCAGTCACAAATGAATAAATCATGTTCAATTCCAGTAAAAAATATTGTCCAATCACAGGTCACCTTTACCTTAATTATGTTCCGGGACCTTCCCTATAGTTTTGTCACGTGTCACGATAAACATATTTACTTCCCTTAGACCATAAAATCGTTCCCTATTCACGACACGGTTCGAAAATCGACAGGTGTGACTCCTATGTAGTTTTTGACAAATGTAGGGGAGATAACTGCTCTAAACCATTACGGTTTACTTAACATGCTTAATGTATGAGATATCGCTTTCGTCTCTGTTTTTCTTCCTTCATTTAAAATCTAGATCTAGTGGGAAACAAATTTGCGCATGCATTTGTCAACTCAGATATCATTTTGTAGTAGCCTATGCAAAAACAGCCTACATTTACAAAACACAAGCAGGCGGTTACACCAATCCAACATTTTGTGCTCGAACTTATAGGCCTACTGAAAGACCAATAGACACAGAATGTAACGAAGAAAATAATCTACCAGTCCTCGTTCAACTTTCCTGTCATAAATCATAAAGATCCATTTGACCTGTCCCATTTAGGCTAATAGGGCCTATGTCGTCTGTAGATGTATGAATAGGGATTGATTTTATCTAGTAGGCTAAGCAGCACGTAATTTCGGACAAACAATAGTAGCCTATAATGTGGGTGTTTTATAAAATCTTGTAACAACGGCTTGATTCAACCCGTAGTTACGAAGTTTTATAACAACACTGACGGTCTATCAAAACGTAACAATAACACAGTCTATTTTTAGCACGAAATTCATTGCCATTCAAATGTGTTGTCGTCTGCTGTTATTTATGCCCAAATTTCTGCCCAGCTACACAACTGTGTACAGTTCCTAACATCGTTATCAATATGTCGTCCTTCGTTGGAAAAGTCGTGCTCATCTCAGGTAGGAAGTTTATTTCGTCGCTTTTCAACAAAAAACTCGTAACTGCAGCTTGTCGTAAGCTGCAGTTACGAGGTTTTTATCGAAAAGTAGCGATTTGTTTGTTCTTAGTTTATTGTAGCAGACGACAAATTAGATCTAGTCACGTGTTGTGTTTCAGACTGAACTAGCAGCCGAAATGTTGCGTCAAAGGAGGTCGATGACAGTTCACCAGTTGATTAGTTTTGCATACAACTAGGCCTACAAACATTTTAGCCTTATCTTAATAGATCTATCTGAAGTTTTATAGCCAACTGAACTTTAAGAAAGAAGCTGAACTCAAACTCAATCTTAATTGTCTTTTTTCCACATTAAGTAATTTTGATATCTAGGCTGATTGATACAACGTTACAAGACCCACCTATTCCCATAAAATGATTTTCTTTTCGAGTCTATGGGTCAGTTCTGACGAATTATAAAAGCACACAACGGCATTTCGATCACAGATGCCTTCCTTCACACGAAGGTGTAAAAACTTATATAGCGATGGATTTTGTGCTAAAAATAGATTCGGTTTACCTGTTATATATTGACAATCCGTGGGCTTTGTTACAAAATCTCGTAACTACGGCTTGACTCAAGCCGTAGTTACGGGATTTTATAATAACACCCACGAAATACTTTGTGATTGTCCGAAAATACGTCATGGTTAACCGGATAAAATCGTTCCCTATTTTTGTCCCAAATTTTAAACCCAAATTTACGGACGTTAAATTGACATTTTAACGAAAATTGAATTCGCCTTTGAGAAGGTTTGAGTTTGAGTTTATTGGGGTTTTACGCCGTTTTCAACTACCAGGGTCATATCGCGGCGGCTGGAGCACCTAACCGTGGGTTCCTGGTATTTCTCGCACCAGTACAACCACAATATCCAAACCGAGCCTCCAGCTGCTCTCTCACATAGATGATTCACACCCATTGGTGAGAGACAAATGGCTTTTGTCAAATGTCAGAATGGATACTGGCCGAGCCGGGGTTCGAACTCGAGACCCCTGGATTGACAGACTCCGACGTAACCGACTGAGCTATCCGGGCTCGACTCTTTGAGAAGGTCCCTTCATGCAATGATCTGATTTAAAAAACCCTTTAAAGTAGGCAAATGCCTTTCAAATCATCAAATGTTTATCATTTAATGTATCATGTTGTTCTATACTTCTATTCTTCATTCCTACATAACGCATTTTGATGCCCCTTGAGATAAAGGCGTTGGAAATCATTGTGGGAAATGAAGAAATTGCTTGTCACAATCAATTTCTCCATTTCCCACAATGATTTCTTGTCAGACAGCTGATAAAATGCAAACTTTCAATTTCTTAAATTGTCGTCTGCAATGTCTTTGAATTTTGGCAAGTCTAATATTTTGCCGTCTGGTAGGCCTAGGCCTAATGGCTTAATTTTGACAGGTGCCAGTAGCGGGATTGGAGAAGGGACTGCGATCCATTTTGCCAAACTAAAGGCCAAGCTGTCTTTACTTGGCAGAAATGTTGAAAACTTGGAGAAAGTATCAAAACAGTGTCAAAATGTGGGACTTAAACCTGAAGAGGTAGGACTTTAACCATTTATCAAGCAATGCCTGCATGGTTGTGTCGTCCATTAGATAAAATGCTTTGGAAAACTTTGAAGCAAAAGGAGAAAATGCTGATTAACAGCATTTTCTCCTTTTGTCTCAATATTTTCCATGAAAAAATGTAGATTTAAGTTAAACAAAAAATCTTTTTAAGTATCCATTATATCGGCTGCAGGTGCTTACAAATCGGAAAAGTAGAAAAAGTCTATATTTCGCTGTTTGACTCGAGGAAGTGTTAAGGTACTGAGACCCATATAGGTTCAATCATTGTTTTTCAGATGCTCAATCATTGAAGTCTAATAGCGAAATTGAAAACATGAGTGTAATAATGTAAAATTCAATTTCCCCACAATGGGCTTCTAGACTATTCGATTACGACAAGTAATGATCATCAATGACAGATCGTTGATTTCGTATCAAACGAACGGCATAGGTCCGATTTTTATGTTCGTAAAAGAGGAAAAGAGTTGTTCACGTAACACTAGTCTAGTATCCTGTGACTTAGTAACATGTAAGAGGGTTGTTAATATACCTAATAAAAAAAAGTTTAGCAACAAAATGTACATATCTGTAGTAACCAAAATATTTTTGTTTTAACATAAAATCAAACGTTTAAGATTATAGCTAGAGAACACAAACATATGAATTTTATACCGCGTCTCGCACTCCAGGTGCGCTTTTCCGGTTTTCATGTCTGCCATGGTATTCATGTGTATGGAGCATAATTCTAGAAAACATTTAGGTGGGAACATAATTGTCTTTGCATAGCATGAAAAGGGCCACTAAAAAGAGTTTTCTGCAACGCTGTGGGACTACGCCATGGACTTACGTTAGAAGGACGTTATATCGCTAATGTGTTCCAACGTGGCAGAACCGGCGATAAAGATGTCTTTTTGAATTTTGCGCATCTGAAAGCATAAGTAACAGTTTGAGGATGCCATGTGAGCCAATTTTTGTGGTTTGAGATAGTCCCGGTCAAGGACGTCGTAGAAAAAGGCCACGAGAAGATGACCGTCATAATTTCGTAACGTCATGGCAAAGATGTTTCATTTCAGCACCAAAACTTCCAAGTGGCTTCCACAGGAATTTCAACATAGAGTATCCACACTTACAATCCGTGATAGTCTCCACAGATGAACGGTTACTAGACGTTGACCATACGTTGTTATTTCCCTGACGCTACACTATGAACGCACCAGACTTGACTGGCATAGAGTCCTAAATGCTTTAAGCCAATTTAAGCGTATACAACATTGTTCACTCCCATTATCATCCCTTTCTTTCTGATTTGTCACCCATAGATCACATACGGTGCATTTAAGGAAGACGTATGCGTGATCGTATTGACGCGAATGACGTTCAATCTCTTGATAAAGTAGTGAATGTTGATACTGTGTACATGTACAAACAATTTAAGTGGATTAGAAATCGTTTCACTGCTGTTCTTGCTCGAAAATGACCTCATAATCGATACCGAATTCTATTGCAACTTTTTATTTTGACCCCTCACCTACGTCAAGACAATGTTTCTAACACAATATTTAACGTTACCACAAATCGACCTTTGAATGTTGTGCGTAAATGCATATGCTAAAATGTATATAACGGTTGTGAAATAATATCACAGAAAATACAAGTTTTCAATTAACAAAGTCAGTGTTACCAAACTTTTTACATGGTATATCTGAAAAAACAACAAAACAAATCGCCAGTGTTAAAGCAAAGTCTCCTATCTCATTTTTGTAAGGTTTTACACATTTTTGGAAGGTTTTAAAGGGGAAGAAAAGAAAAAACTTTTCCGAAACCGAAATGATTTACTTGGAATTCGAACATGTTGTTCGCACATAATGTGTCATTAATACTGATAAGTAAAATATCCCCAAACGTACAATAGTTGTATAGACTGGACATACAAGTTTTTACTTTGAAAAATGCAAAGCTTGACATACGAGCTTTTGTATTTACACCGACGAAATCTAAGTCCCTATTTCGTGTACTTTGTGGACAATCATCTCGTATTTCAATGTCTGTCTGAAAAGGTGTTTGTATTTGTCCGCTTCAGATTCTCACAATGGCTGGAGATATCAACGATTCTGGATACAGAAAATCAGTCATAGACAGAACAGTTGAGAAATTTGGTAAACTGGACATATTAGTAAGTCAAAAAAAATATTTCAAAACCTTCTATTTAAACGCTTAAATCATTTTCAAAACTTTATAGATTGGTGAAAAGGTATTCGGTGCCTTTCTTTTTCACTTTTTAGCAAAAAGTAAATGCCAACATATTTTTGTCTAGGATTAAATTTAATGTAAAAAGTATTATATTTGAACCACTTTTAATCGTCTTCTGAATTAACACATTTCCCAAACAACAATACATGTAGTTCAATGTTGTCAAATTTTGGAAAGAGTGTCAGAGGACAGTAGAAAAAATTTCCTCATTATAGCATAGAAAAAATGCATAAAAAGTAGAAAATGTTATTTCCTGTAATATTTTCTTAACATTTTCGATCGTCAAAAGGAATCGCCGTTTGGGAAAACGTTAGTAGCTGCTCTTTTAATGTGTACCTTTTCGTTTTCGCATGCGAGCAAGTTTGGAAGTACATGCTGCACTATACGAATTTTGTTCATTTTTAGCTCGACTTTTCGAAGAAAATGAGAGCTTATACTGTCACCCGGGCGTCGGCGTTGGCGTTGGCGTCGGCGTTGCAACAAAGGTTAAAGTTTTTTCAAACATCAATAACTTCAATACTTTCAAAGGGATTCAACCCAAACTTAACACCCTCTACCTTACTACCAGGGCCCGTGACCCTGGTTCCACTATATTTGGAGTTATGCCCCCTTTATACTAAGCAACCTAGAAAGTCGAGCGCGCTGTCTTCGGACAACTCTTGTTAACTTTTGTTATACCCCCACAGCAAAGTTATGGGGGGGGTATACTGGAATCAGGTTGTCCGTCCGTCCGTCCGTCCGTCTGTCCGTCCGTCCGTGGACATAATCTTGTGTCCTCTTCTCCTCCCACAGTTTTTGACCAATTTTTCTGAAATTTTATCAGGATGTTCCCTATCATATGAAGTTGTGCACCTGCAATTTTCATCTTGATCCAGTCATTAGTTTCAGAGTTATGCCACTTTGAAGTTTTTTTATGGGTGGGGAGGGGGGTGGACATAATCTTGTGTCCTCTTCTTCTCCCACAGTTTTTGACCAATTTTTCTGAAATTTTATCAGGATGTTTCCTATCATATGAAGTTGTGCACCTGCAATTTTCATGTTGATCCAGTCATTAGTTTAAGAGTTATGCCACTTTAAAGTTTTTAATGAGGGGGGGGGGGGGAGTCAAAATTTACAATTTCGTTTCTGTGTTTTAACTTGAGAACCGTTTGACCTAGGATCATGAAACTTTACACAGTTGTTGCCCATGACCAATGGAGATGCCCTATTGTTTTGGGGTCACCAAGGTCAAAGGTCAAGGTCACAGTTGGACTTTGTTTGAAATCCGTTTCCATGCTGTAAGTCAAGAACATTTTGACTGATAGCACTTTTTCAGTGACAAGGCCCTAGTGGGGGGTATTCGTCCGCTTTGCGACAGTTCTAGTTTGTACCACTTTACCACGGTGGGGATTGTGCATGATGGAATGGATAACGAGTACGGACAAAATAATCTCGATTCTGGTAAGATTTTTTGCAATAACTTCCTTATTTGTGCGTCAATTTTCAAAAGGTTTGTTGCATGTAGGTCTACCCCGCCTTACCGAGCTCTTTCATTGGATGTATGACATATTAGATAACTCGTGGTACCTTTTCCAAAATATTGTCCCAACCGACCAGAAAGCGAAATGATAACGACTACGGTCAAATTAACCACGCTTCAGGTAAGCATTTGTGCAATAACTTTCTTATTTAAGCGTCAATTTTCATACAGTTTGTTGCATGTACTCCGTCTTACTGAGCCCTTTTCTCAGATGTATTACTTATCGGGAAACTCCTTGTACTTTTCTCAAAAACCGATCCCAACCGACTAGAAAAATGACATGGATTTTTTTATCGTTTTTCTGATCGGTTGGGATCAATTTTTGGACAAAGTACAAAGATTCTACAAACAAGTCATAAATCTGAGGAAAGAGCTCAGTAATGCGGGATACATGCAACAAACCGCTTGAAAATTGACGCAGAAACAAGAAAATTATTGCACAATTTCTTACCTGAAGCGAGGCAAATTTGTCCGTATATTCGTTATCCATCCCATCATGCACAATCCCCACCGTGTTACATAATTTATACAAACATCGATCTGTTTTTTGTTCATTTTGATTCATCAGGTGAATAATGAAGGGCTGATCCATTACAAATCTGTGGGTGGGATAACGGAATCAATGTTTGGGAAAGCGTTTGTAGCTGACCCTTAACCCATTACCAGACGACACATTTTAGGCTGGTCCAAATTCAAAGCTATTGCAGACGACAATTTAAAGTGAATAAAAGTTTGGAATTTTTGCTCTTTTGGGTGGGGTAACGGAATCAATGTTTGGGAAAGCGTTTGTAGCTGACCCTTAACCCATTACCAGACGACACATTTTAGGCTGGTCCAAATTCAAAGCTATTGCAGACGACAATTTAAAGCGAATAAAAGTTTGGAATTTTTGGACTTTTGGGGTAAAACATTATGGGAAAAGCAATGTCTTCATTTTCCACGATGTTTTCAAACGCCAAACTCTTGAAAGGAGTAAAAAAGAGTCATTGTGTGGTTATGGGTTAAATTAATCCGAGTCTTCTCTGATGTAAATACGCTTTTTGATATTTTGATTTTTCGCTAAATAGCGAAAAATCAAAATATCAAAAAGCGTATTTACATCAGAGAAGACTCGGATAGGGTTAAATGTGTGCATTGTTTTCGCTGACAAGCTAAACTGACGTCCAAAAGAAACGCTCCAATGAAATGTGTCGTTATTTTCCTTATGCCTGCTACAATGTTAGTGAAATGTATACTGTTTATTATCATTTTGACCGACGTTTTCTACGTGCGCTTCGTGAATGTTTATCACGTGATAAAATTGGTCATTTTTTACACAGTAGCATGTGTTAGTGGATAGGCAACCACTAATTTAAAGATTTTCTTGTGACACATACAAATTGAAGGATATAAAGACTAAATTCTGAAAAGGGGGTGCGTAATATGGCCATTTTTTATGCGACGAATGCACAAACAAGTCGCAAGACGGTTTAACATATTGTGTTTCTCGATTCGGTGTCTTGATCGACGCGTTAGAATTCCGCAAACGTCTACCGATCGTCCACGCTTAACTAGACCTCATGTAACGCCTTTTAAGCAAGATAATTCCCCCACGTTAACGTCATGTACGTTTCAGGTTTGTGACGTTGGGATCGACGTTTTGTCAAGTAGTCGGTTACTGTGGTGGCCAAATAAGTGTTTTCTGGTAACTGTTGTCGTTGCATTTAACGTTTGAAATAGACACACTGCTCGGAAAATAGAGCTAGTAAATAAGCCATTTTCGAATACGGGAAAGTGAAAAACAAGCCACCTGACGTTTTGACGTCTTGTACTGCACGATTAGGCATCTTGGTCGACACGTTAGAGTTACAAAAACATTTGCCTATCGGCCAAAGTCAGATAGACCTCGCGTAACGCCTGTTATACAATAAGCTGTCTTACTTTAACGTCATTTGAGTTTCAGGTTTGAGACGTTGAAATCGACGTCGCGTTAAGTATTCACTAATTGTGGTAACCAAATAAGCCGTTTTACGGTATCTTTTGTCGTCGCAAGTAAAGTTTGAACCATGCGCTACTGATTTTCAAATGGAAACTTTGATACCACTCTGTTTAAATGTGCCTTTTTAGCTATTGTGATCACCTTTTGTCCGGCGTCCGTGCGTATGTGCGTCGTGCGTATGTGCGTCGTCCGTCAACAATTTCTTTAAATGACATATCCTCCTAAACTATTTGGCCAATTTCAACCAAACTTGGCAGGAATGTTCCTTAGGTAACTCCCTTTCAGAATTGCTAAAAGAATTGAAATCCATCAAAAATTATGGTTGCCATGGCAACAGAAAAGGAGAAATTGGAATGAATCTCAATACTATCTTTGAACGACATCTTCTCCTAAACTACTAGGCCAATTTCATCCAAACTTGGCAGGAATGTTTCTTAGGAGAACCCCTTTCAGAATTGCTAAAAGAATTGAAATCCATAAAAAACTCTGGTTGCCGTGGCAGCAGAAAAGGAGAAATTTGACTGAATCTCAATACTATCTTTGAACGACATCTCCTCCGAAACTACTTTGCCAATTCCAACCAAACTCGGCAGGAATGTTCCTTAGGTGACCCCCTTTCAGAATTGCTAAAAAAATTGAAATCCATAAAAAACTCTGGTTGTCATGGCAACAGAAAAGGAGAAATTTGACTGAATCTCAATACTATCTTTGAACGACATCTCCTCCTAAACTACAAGGCCAATTTCAACCAAACTTGGCAGAAATGTTCCTTAGATGACTCCCTTTCAGAATTGCTAAAAGAATTGAAATCCATAAAAAACTCTGGTTGCCATGGCAACAGAAAAGGAGAAATTTGACTGAATCTCAATACTATCTTTGAACGACATTTTCTCCTAAACTACCTGGCCAATTTCAACCAAACTTGGCAAAAATATTCCTTAGGATGTCCTCTTTAAGAATTCCTAAAAGAATTGAAATTGACTAAAAACTCTGGTTGCAATGGCACCAGAAAAGGAGAAATTTGACTAATTCTCAATAATTTCTTTGAACAACATCTCCTCCTAAACTACTCGGCCAATTTCAACCAAACTTGGCAGAAATATTTCTTAGGAGGTTCCTTTTAAAATTACTACAAGAATTGAAATACTTCAAAAGCTCTGGTAGCCATGGCAATAGAAAAGGAGATTTTCCACCAAAACTCAATGACATTGTTGAATGATATCTCCTCCTAAACTAACAGGCTAATTTCCACCAAACTAGGCAGAAATATTACTTAGGAGGTCACATTTAAAAATTGCTAACAGAATTGCAATTTATTAAAAAAAAAAAAGACCCAACTCTGGTTGCCATGGCTACAGAAAAAGAGAAATTACACGAAATCTATCAGAAGCAATTTCTCAATAACCGCAGAGCCAAATTTGACAAAACTTAATATTTGCATTGCTTATGATATTGCTAAGAGGAATTTTTATTTGCTTTTCAATATGAAACCTTGTCACAGAAAAAGGGGACTTCTTGTAAAAGTCTGCTTATCAGGGGCATAGCATCTACATTTATGCATGGATTTAAACAAATGTATGGGTAAATGTATTCTTTATCATAAGTAGATCTATGCTCTATTTGAAATATATATTTAGGTAGGTTCAAGTCATAGATCTAGGCTAATTTGTAAATTTCTGCTTGTCAGTCTGTATGTTTTATTTTAATTCCACCTGTCCAAAGTAATTTCTCCATAACCACATAGCCGAATTGGATGAAACTTCTTATTTGAGTTACATATGATATTGCACTAAGATAGTTTTCTGGGTTTTCTATGGTTTGAAATCGCACAGCGGCGTTCATATGATCTTTGACCCTTTATTGCATTACCTGTAAGAAATCTGGTCTGTTATAAAATCCCATCTCAGGTGAGCGACCTAGGGCCAACGGCCCTCTTGTTTCTAAACTGTAATAATCTGATAATTTCTTTACCATCATTTTTCAAACACAGATAATCAAGTTTACAGATGGAAATAAGTTTTTGTAATTTCAAATCAGATTTACTGAATAATCGGACATTTATTAGAACTGAGGCGTTTCTTTTGGACGTCAGTATATTTTTTTTTTGAGTAGGCTACATCATCTACTCTGCGAATTTCTTTTTCATTTTCATTCGTCAGGTGAATAATGCGGGGCTGATCCATTACAAATCTGTGGGTGGGGTAACGGAATCTGAATATGACGATATGATGAACACAAACACGAAATCTCAAGTATTTCTTACACAGTTAGCCTTACCACATCTCATCAAGACGAAAGGTAGGCAAGACTTGTTTTTTGTTTAGCTTTTACTAAATAAGACCAGGATTTCACGTCCCAACTTAACCCTTTCCCAAACGACAAAAATAGGATGGTCCAATTTGAAAGTTGCTGCAGACGACAAAAAGGACATTGACAAAGAAAGGAATTTTGTACAATATAGCCAAGAAAATATTGAGACAAAAGGAGAAACTGCTGGTTATCAGCAGTTTCTTCTTTTGTTTCAATGTTTTCCCAAGCCTTTTTCTATAAGGGACGTCATAACCAGGTCTTGTTTGGGAACGGGTTAAAACAAGATTTCCTTCTTTGTCTCTATATGAAATCTGATATACCACAACACATGGCCAATTTTCACTGTACCACAATAATTTAAAGTATGGTCTATTTTGGCAGATGACATGGAGACAATGCTACTCGCTTACTCTGTGCCTTACGGTTTGGGATGAGAAGACTTTTTTGGTCATTGTGGACAAACGACCAGACGCTGGACCATTATCCTCATATTTTCAATTTTCTGAAATTTTAAGATTCGACTTGCTGATTTTAAGACGCCACTTGCTGATCCCGGAATGTTCCTGTATTATTAACTTTGTTCGATTTGTTGATTGATAAAAGTTAGTTCTGGCCCCGGTTTCTCGAAAAAACTTAAGTACGTTCTCATGCTCAAATCTGAGCACCGTGCTCAAATCGCACGAAGTCCACGTGAACTTCAATCGAATACCATTCAACGTTGGAGAGTATCCCTTTGAAGTTGAGCATGTTCTCATGAGAATGTACTTAAGTTTTTTTCGAGAAACCGGGGCCTGATTGATGAATTGATAGGCGAAAACCTTTCATTTTCAGGGAACATAGTAAACAATTCCAGTATATGTGGTTCTAATAGTGTGAGTAAGCTAAAACACCCTTTCCTCCGATTTTCGTATTTTTTTTTATTTTTTTTCATGAATTGGTTCGTGCATATTAACGAATGTTTTATCCCCTCTAATACGATGCTCTGGTACAGACCGTAATATTTAGGTATTCATTTTGGGCTAAAATAGACTGATTTTTACCATTAAACATTGATAAATCGTCTGTGCTGTTATGAAGTCTCGTAACTGTAGCATCAATTAACAACGACGGAATGCTATTTTTGTCCGAAATTACGTCACGGTTTATTTGATAAAATATATCCCTATTCTATTACATGTAATGCCAGATGCCGATGGTCGGAGTCTACTGCATGAGTAAAGCTGCTGTGGACATGTATACGAAATGCCTCGCTTTAGGTAGGAAATAATCGCCGCTTTTCTGCAAAAACCTCGTATCTGCAGCTTGTTTTAAGCTGCAGATACGAGGTTTTTGAAGAAAAGCGACGATATTGCCTTCTCTGCAATGAAACACGGAGTTCAATAAAGATTATTATTCGTATCTCTGAACTGAAGCTTTGATTTTCGCTAAAAAAAACGTCGATATTTTCAAGGTGGTGACCTATGAATAGATACTGACGCACCAAAACCGTATACTATTTGAATTTCTAAAATTTCTCATAATGTCGGACTTTCAATATACCTAACGGTAGCATTTTGATTAGAACTATCAACAGTTGCCCACCGGAAATGTACACTTGCACGTAAATTGCATTTGTTATTTAATGTAAATTTCTTAAAATTGTGTTCAGTAGCTCTTTCTAGACAAACACTGGTTTTTATATTTTTACCGTTCCAGAAATGGCGCCACATGGAGTACGGGTAAATGCGATCAGGTTGGCATAATAAATTATATTTATACCATTTCATATGACATAATTCAATTAATGAACTACATGTAGATAAATACTAATTCCGGAAAACGGTCGTAGGCCCACCTATCACCCGTGTTTCAGATTTCTTTTCTTCAAATTTTAAGAGAAAGTTCTTGAATTTTTTAAACGAATTAAGGATGTTATGGTATAATCTCTTTAATCTGGTAGCGGACTAATTCTGCATGCAATTAGCAAATCTGGAAATATTTCGCCTTTGAAAAATAAGATTCTAAAAATTTAAAAAATACTGCTTTCAAACTTATAATTCCAATTGCTACTTGTAAAATAGCGCTTTAAATGGAATTATTTTGGACCAGCTCGAATTCAAAGTTGTTGCAGGCAATTTCAAGTGAATGAGATGCCTGTTTTTTTTTGTAGAACACATTTTTGGAAATGAAGAAATTGCTTGTGACAAGCAATTTCTTCATTTTCCACAATGTTTTCACTAACCTTTATCTTATGTGGCGTCAGCGTCAGTGTGTGATAATTGGTTAATTCATATATATAAAAATATCTTTCATTTCAGCCCTGGTACAGTTGTTAGTAACATTTATCGCAGACCGAACGGGATTTACGGTGACGATGAAGCTTATGCTGGGGTAATTTGTTCTTTTTATTTCATCCTTTCCCAAAATGACTCAATTTTCGGGCAGTCCAATTTGTCGAAGATGCAGTCAGGTAAAAACTATACCAGAGACAAGTCGCACGAATCGACCAACATATACCGCAACTTGTCAACACGAACTTCGTAACAGCAGCGTAAAAACTGCAGTTACGAGGTTTTTGTTGAAAAGTGACCATATATCGTTTTCTGTTCATCGAAAAATGACATTGACTTCATCTGAGACTCATAATTCAAGTCGGTTAAGGACAGAAATTGTTCCATTTGGTGGCCAAAATAATTCGTAGCAAGTTCTGTAAGTTGATAACAGGTTAAATTATCTGATCACTTCTTTTCCAGTTCCTAGAAAAACAAGCACATGCCCATCCCTTGGGCCGTGTTGGCGTGCCAGAGGACTGTGCAGAAGCCATTGCGTTTTTGGCATCAGATTCGGCTAGTTTCACAACTGGACAGATTTTATACATTGACGGTGGACGGAACTGTGTGTCTGTTGGTGTGCCTTCAGGAAAATGAAAACATTGTGGTTTAAAAAATCAAAATGCAGTTGCCTTGTTTCTTTTCATCAACAAGAGTTGTCCATAAGACAGCGCGCTCGACTTTTCTAAGTTGCTTAACCCAGAATTTCTAAGTAAAAAAAGTTAAAATTCCAGCAAATTAAATGTGAGAGTAATGAATCTTTGCCTAGAGGCTAATATTATGGTCACAAAAGCATGTGCAAAGTTTCAGAGCAATATCATAAGTAGAAACAGATGTTTGAAAAAACTTTAACCTTTGTTTCAACGCCGACGCCCGGGTGACAGTATAAGCTCTCATTTTCTTCGAAAAGTCAGCTAAAAATGTATCATGTCTGCAAAATCATGATCCGCATTTTCTCATTTTGCCTCAATATTCTCCTTTTGCCTCAATTTTTTTGAAGCTATATGGTACACCGATCCTTTCTTTGTCTACGTCCGTTTTGAGTCTCCAGCACCTTTTACATTGGAACCGCCCCAATTTCGCCTTTTGGTAATGGGTTAACCCATTACCAAATGGAGAAATTTACACTAGTTTAAATTCAAAGGTGATGCAGATGAAAATTTCAAGTGAATGAAATTTCACGTTTTTCGGTCTTTTTACATAGCACATTTTTCTGTCTTTTTACATAGAAAACATTGTGGGAAATGAAGAAATTGCTTGTCACAAGCAATTTCTTCATTTTCCACGATGTTTTCCATAGCCTTTATCTCTTGGGGAGTCAAAAAGAGTCACTGTGTGGTAATGGTTTAAACAGCACAACAAAAACAGTTAGATTAATATTGGGCAGGTTTAAAAAAAATGTGACCAAAGTGTGACTTTTAAATGTTAAGAATAACAGCTAATTTTACAGAATATCATCCAGATTTCTTAATTAGGGTGGCTAAAAACTATTCTAAATGGTTAAGCAGTGCCCAAATTATATTTTAACTTCATGTTCGCTACTTTTTAGCTAAAATTGTGTGCACAATCTTGCAAAATGACAACAAAAAAGCGTTTCACTCCTGACAGCATATATATTGCACAATATGAGAAATTGAAAACCACGAATTACTAAAATGTAGAGTGCAGAATGCCCACAAGGTTGATGGCTTCCTAAAAAAATTTGAGTGGTAGATTTCTGGCTGAATAGACATAAATGAGAACACATTTTGAAAAATAAAAGTGTTTCACTACTGACATAAAATTCAGAGGGGTATTGTATAAAACAGGCTGCACATCCTAAACCAATGAAGATAAGATAAAAAAGTAATTTTAAGATGATGATGCACATGTTGTTTTATGAATTAAAAGTGCTTATTGTAGTATCCTGTCACTGTCTTTTATTTACCATAGCTTTGAAACTTGGTAAAACTGTTAAGTGTCACACAAAAACGTTTCACTCCTGACATTTTTGACATGTTTTAATGACATATCTTTTTTATTTGTGAAGCGATTTTCTTTAAACTTGGTACCCAGTATATAGACACAATAACACATCTTTTTAGCTTTGATTGGATTGAATATGTTTCTTTTTAAAAGCCGTGGCATGTAAAAAGTTAATGGTCACATTTTTTTTAAACTTGCCCTATTGCACATTTTTAATATGAAGATTCTACAGTCTTTACTGCAATGCTAATCTGTGTCATGTTTATCATGGATTAACCCTTTCACAGATGGTAAAATTTTAGGATGATCCTGTTCAAAAACTGCCACAAATGACAAAATATGTGTTATCAAAGATATGATTCTTGTAAAATATGACATAGAAAATATTGAGACAAAAGGAGAAACTGCTGGTTATCAGCAGTTTCTTCTTTTGTGTCAATGTTTTCCCAAGTTATTTCTTCTAGGGTCTTCAAAACCAGGCCTTGTTTGGGAAAGGGTTAAAGAAATGTATAAAATGCTGATTCCCAGCGCTTTCTCCTTTTTCTGCAAATACCTTCAATGATACTTATTTCTCACCAAAATTTCATGCATTCAGGGAAAGGTACTGATTCAAATTTACAACAGCTTTCATTTTGATGAGATTCTTGCATTAGTCTGGTCATAAGTTTGAGTTTATTGGGGTTTTACGCCGTTTTCAACTACCAGGGTCATATCGTGGCGGCTGGAGCACCTACCCATGGATTCCTGTTGTTTCTCAAACCAGTACTACCACAACACCCTTACCGAGCCTCCAGCTGCTCGCCCACTTAGGTTAACGATTTCAAACCCATTGGTGGGTGACAATTTTGTCAGAAAGGGTATTGGCCGCGGCCGGGTATCGAACCCGGGACCTCTCGAATGAAGGTCAGATGCGCTACCAACTGTGCTAAGGCCGCGGCTGGTCATAAGTTTGATCGTGAATGCACCTACAACCAGTTACCATAATAACCTTATCACAAACTGAAAGGTCATTCCCATTTCACAGAAAGTTATATACACCAACAAAATAAACAAAGATCTATCACCTCTCAAATCAAAAAAATACTTCATATTCCTACTATGTTTTGTATAACATTCACATTTCTTTAATAACACACCAATCTGGTAGCCGCCCAGTTTCAGTATACATGTCCCTTGTTATACTCCGACTTGGCAAGTTCTCAAGGCTTCCGAATATTGCACCTGTAAAATAAACAAAACATTTGATATTTCTTGTTCCTACATTGTTTTGTATAGCTCATGATAAATGAACTGGCAGAGCATCTCCATTGATTAGCTACAGATGGTCCGCCAGGTTATTTATCGTGTGCTATATTACGTTCACATTTCTTTAAGCCTTTCTTAATAAAACCTTGTTTTGACATTCTTAAATTTACTCCTTTTCCAAACACCAAAACTTCAGGGTGGTCTGAATTAAAAGCTATTGCAGACAACAAAATCAATGGTATTAAAGATAAAATTCGTACAAAATGTACCAGAGAAAACATTGAGACAGAGAGAAAATGCTGGTTACAAGCACTTTCTTCTTTCATCCCAATATTTTCCCAAACTCCATTATGGACGTCAAAACAAGGTCTTGTTTGGGAAATGGCTGATTGATAAGGGATGGGAAAACTTAGAGACAAAGAAGAAGTTGCTGATCATCTTTTATTTTTATCAACAACCGATTTTTTTGGAAACTATGGAACTGTCTAAATTTTCGCCGTTGGGAAATGATTGTGACACAGCAATTTCTCAAGGCTTCCAAATATTGCATCTATGGAATACACAAATTAACACATGCAGCAGTTGTCTCTTTTCAATTTTGCCCAGCCAAAAAATTAACTGCATAATTTGTAAAGAAAGCAATTCCATATAATTAGCCTTTGAAGGGGGCCAATCAGAACTGATCTTCTTCAAGACTAAGGTATAGCATAGCGAGGTATTAAAAATTAACTGTTTTGTCATCTCAAGCATTTGACAAGCCTAGTTATCAAGTCGCTTGCCGAAGGATTCATCCTTGCAAAAATGCCAATAATCTAGGCTAATCCTAATTAAAAGCTTAAGACAACTAAATGAATGCTTATGGAAATTTATTACCATAGCAATTAAAAGATTGCTAAGAAAAGGAGTCATCGTTTTGGAAAGGGTTAAAAGTAATACCTCCTAGCCATCCTGTGTAATTCGCCTTCGAGGGTGGCCGATGAAATTTGAATTTCTTTAGGACTAGCGTATTAGCATATCTATCTAACTGCATCTGATCTTTAAGTTCAGTTTGTATTCTGTGTAGAAATCCAGGCAGCATCGACGTTCCTCCTGTTATCACAATGTTTTGGGAGAGCTCTACACGCATGTCAATTGGACACTGTGGGAAAAGGAAAATATTGTGGAAACAATTGTTAAAGTAAGGAGAGTATGTAGCACAAACCTTTGTCATAAATGGTGAAATTCAAATATTATTCATGTTGAATAAAACTACACAAGTCAAATTTTTAAGTAAGGAGAGTATATAACACAAACCTTTGTCATAAATGGTGAAATTCAAATATTATTCATGTTGAATAAAACTACACAAATCAAATTTTTGCAAATCAAAGGTCAGAAGTGCCTGTTAAAAGTCCATGTTTTTCATGTTTTTTTTTTTTTTTTTTTATTTTTTTTTTCCAAAACATTTAAAAATGTTGTAATTGCTGCTAGTAACTAGTGTAGACACAATACAGAGGAGCCTGCACTTTTTTACAGTAATTTCCTGATGTTAAGCCAAATTACTGTATTCAAAGTCTTTCATGAAAGAGTATTCTGAATTTTTATCATTCTTAAATTGGGTTATTTTTTATTGTTAACTTGATTTATTTTCTTTTTTTTTCTTCGTTTTTTGTAACACATAATTTCAAAATCAACATATTTTTGAAACACACAACACTGCAAGCAAAACCAACCAACCAACCTGTAAAATGGCGTCCAACAATAAAGTGGTCACAGATTTTTGTTCATTATCCTGTTCAAACATCACTTCACATGCATGTTCCCGTATTTTACCATCTACTGTCAGCAAACTTTCCCCGTCTAGAGGGTATTCAACGCCAGGGGGAGGTGTTGGCAACTGTAATTAGATTTATAAGTGGGGGGTTTACCAACATATTTAACCATTTTTCATGACCATTATTATTTTTGGTATTTTCCCCAAAAGTATTAACTCCTTTCCTAAACAAAACAGGATTTTTATATTCCTGATAGAAAAGGCTTTGGAAAACAATAGGGAACAAGAGCTTTGCAAAGCGGTGCTGTCCAGCGCATGTATGCCCAAGAGGGGCTTGTCAGTAAAAGTGGCCATTTTTTAATTCAATGGCAAATAATTCAAATATGAGGAGTTATCTAATTTTTCTAAGCTGTTTGCGCAATCAGACACCATAGAGATTCATTATGGCATAATTGATTAAATTCTGGTTGAAACTGTAAGAGTTGCACACATGAGAAAATTGGCATTTTTTTTTTTAAATTAAAGGGCAGATAACTCAAGAGTTCTCTGAATTCCATAAGCGGTGTGCACAACTTCACACCATGAAGATTCATAATGGCAAGTTTGATCAGCATTTTCTTCTTTTGCCTCAATGTTTTCAAAAGCCTTTTCTTATATAAATATCAAAACCAGGTATTGTTTTGTAGGAGGCATTTGAGACCTTCATCCTTCCAGAAAGATCTGTGTGCACATGCAGACTGTTTAATCCATTACCAAACAACACATTTTGGTCTGTTCCAATTTGAAAGATATTGCAGACGACAATTTGAATTTGATGCGATTTTAAAAATATTTCCATTTTGTGTTAGAAAACATTGTGGAAAATGAAGAAATTGCTTGTCACAAGCAATTTCTTCATTTTCCACAAAGTTTTCCCTAGCCAATTTCTTGTGGGGAGTCAAAAAGAGTCACTGAGTGGTAAGGGGTTAACAACCATGTTCTCTAATAGCTTCTTCTTGACCTGTAGTAACCTTGAGAGGGTCAGTGGTACTGATTCCGATAAAACTCAAATTAGACACAAGATGGTCTGGAAAATATATGTTTTCTCAAATGCTTTAAACCTTTCCAAAACAGCAAGATTTAAGGTTGATCAAATTAAAAATCTGCTGCAGACAACAAAATTGATATTGATAAAGATTAGATTTGTGTAAAATGTAGCTCAGACACTATTGAGACAAAAGGAGAAAATGCTGATTATCAGCATTTTCTTCGTTTGCCTCAATGTTTTCCCAACCCTATTTTCTTAGGGTCATCAAAACCAGGTCTTGTTTTGGAAAGGGTTAAGAGATTTTTTCCAGATCCCAAATTATTTGTCTGGTTGTAAAAGATAAATGACTTTATCAACACTCAGAAAGTAAAGTTGCCAAGCTGGGTTAACACATTACCAAACAGCAAAATTTTGGGCTGTTCCAAATTCACAGATGTTGCAGACCACAATTTTATGTGAATGAAATTATATCTTTTTTCATCTTTTCATTTAGAAAACACTGTGGGAAATGAAGAAATTGCTCGTTACAAGCAATTTTTTTCATTTTCCACAATGTTTTCCCAAGCCTTTTCTTGTAAGGGAGTCAAAAGGCTTCACTGTGCAGTAATGGGTTAACACAAACATTGAACGACAACATCCCTGAATATAGATGCTGGAATTCAGCATTTCTTCTCTCCTCTGATTGCTTTCCAAACCTTTTTGAACAAGAGCCGTCGTAGATGGATTATGCTCTCCGAATAAGTGTTTGTCACAAAATAAAAACTATCATACATTAAGCCCCCTTTTCCCATGACAGATTTTTTGTACACACATTATTTATAGAATATGGTCTAGAACATCTCATTTGCCACATAAGTGTAACCCGCAAATAAATATCGTATCGACTCCTGTGGGGATTCGATCCTGGGACCTCTCACACCCTAAGCGAACACTCTACCACGTCGCTATAAAAGCTAGCTTGTACGACGAGATAGTATAAGTGCCCCTTATACTACACCCGGCTACATAAGTACAAAATTTCATTAAATTCTGCCCGCTGGATGACGAGAAATTAGAGAAAATCTAATTTTCACATTATTATTAAGGCCCCTTTTTCCATGATGCAGCCTCAAATTCAGAAATGGAGAAAAGGGTCCCTAGGGATTATCCCAGGGAGTTCACATGTGAAGTTTCATTGAATTTGGTCCAAGGGTTGCTGAGATATGGCTGTGGACGGACAGATGGACACATGGACGAACGGACAGCGTGGCGACTATATGCTCCCCGAAATTTTTTCGGGGAGCATAATAAAGCACGAACCATGGCTTATTTTGGAGACGGTTCAGAGAATGTTTCCATTCAACATTAATTGATACTTTAATCAAGTTTCAACTTACCAAATTAGGATCTTTACCAAACATTTCCACCTCATGGATTTGTTTTGCCCTTTCTAGATTTGTGGTGAAACAACATCGAACTGTAAATAAAGACATCAAGTAAGTATAGTTAGTCTATCGGGAGTGGCAGTTGTTTACATTTTGTTTTTATAAATTTTACCGTAATTAACCCGATTAACTAAGTTTCAATGATAGATACAATATCTTAAACAGGTAATTCATCTCATAACACAATTTTAATCTAAAATCAATAGCCCCATATCCCTATATAAATGAAATAGACGAGTTTAATCATGCAAATCTTTGTACATGTCTTTGACATTCGGTCTGACAGTACCAAATAATCTGTCAGACCGAATAAAATTTTGTCAGACAGAACTCTCATTCACTATCTTGACAGATCAAAAAGAATTTCAGACATTTTGACTGACAGTAGCAAAAAAATCATCAGACGGAGAGAAATTTTATCAGATATGTCTGATTGTCTGACAGATTTCGCCATGTCTGCTTTGAAAGCAAACTCGTTTACAATTGTTATTTGCAAATAAATTGAATATTGGGGAAACATGTGACACACCAACAACAATTGTAGAGAATCTCTGATAAATCTGTGAATATGTGACCAATTTGAAATTGGTTTAAAGCAGAGATGTAAAAAAATTGTTGACATTATTACTCTTTTTTTTGCTCAAGTAGAAATTTTAATCGTAAAGGTCTTTGAGAAGAAATCATAAAAGCCTTTTTCTTTCAGGGCATCAAAAATGTCATAACCCTATCCCAAACAAGACCTGGTTTTGACGTCCCTTTTAGAACTGGCTTGGGAAAACATTGAGACAAAAGAAGAAAATGCTGATAATCAGCAGTTTCTCCTTTTGCCTCAAAGATTTCTGTGCTACAATTTGCACAAATTCAATCTTTTTCAACATGTATTTCGTTGTCTGCAGCAGCTATAAAATAGGAACAGTCAAATTTTTTGTCGTTTGGGAAAGGGATAAAGTGGAAATAAGTCATACCTTTAATATCCTCCAGAATTTCATCAGTCAAACACTCTGTAATTAACAAGAATTATGGTTATAGTTAACATATTACCAGACAGCAAAACTTTAGGCTGGTCCAATTTGAAAAGATGCCGAAGACAACAAATGGATGTTATTCAAAATTGGATTTGTGTACAATATAGCTCACAAAACATTGAGGCAAAAAGAGAAAGTGCTGATTGTCAGCACTTTCTTCTTTTGCCTCAATGTTTTCCCAAACCTCATTTATTTAGGCTGTCAAAACCAGGTCTTGTTAGGGAAAGGGTTAACCCATTACCAGACAGCAAAACTTTAGAATTGTCCAAATTCAAATGTGCTGCAGACTACAATTTCAAGTCGACGAATTTAACATTTTGTGGTATTTTGTGGTAGAAAATTTTGTGGAATATGAAGAAATTGGTTGTCACAAGCAATTTCTTCATTTTCCACAATGTTTTGACTTTTCTCAAGCCAAAATTTAAGAATTGTCCAAATTCAAATGGGTTGCAAACGAAAATTTAAAGTGAATGAGACTGTACATTTTTTGGTCTTTTTGTGTGGAAAACTTTATGGGAAATGAAGAAATTATTGTCACAAGCAATTTCTTCTTCTTCCAAAATGTTTATAAAAGCCTTTATCTTGGGGGTGGGGGGGTCAAAAGGTATCACTGTTCAGGAATGGGTTAACAACCCTATTGGAAATAGTTCTGGAAAACTACTGAAAGAAAAGAAGAAATTGCTCATAATCAGCAATTTCTCCTTCTACCCTCAATACTTTTCATGCTCATGAAGAGAAATATCTCCTTTTCCTTCAATATTTTCTACTTTTAAAATATTTTTTTGTGTCCTCTGCAACTCTTATCAAATTTTATCTGTCTAGAATTTTGTCATTTTGGAAAAGAATTTATTTGTAGTTTTGACCTCTGAAAATGATATATTCCCTTCCTCTCAAGATTTTCTATAAAGCCGCATTCCCATTGCCAACCAAATCAACTTGATCAACCTGATCGCCTAAATTCCCTGATCAAAAACAATTAGACTCGATCAAATGTATTTACACTTCTTCTTTATTTCTTGTCAATTCCCGATCATTTTTGCAGACCACGCTCAATCGTCCCGATCACTCAGTACTCAATCAATTGAGCTGATTTGGTCAGCAATGGGAACGCGCCTTAATGCATTCGTATAATGATATATAAATCACGTGCAAAACTCTTGCATTCGTCTGCAGCAGCTTTCAAATTGGACCAGATTAAATGCGATTAATCATGATAGTTAGGGTGGTTCTCCTTGGTACCGCAGTACTTAATGGCGTCGGTAAAAATAAATCATGAATGAACACATGTAAACATTCCATATGTTCTTTTTCTATAACAATTAAATGCGGCCGAAATAATTATGTAAGTAAATATCAAAGATTAAAGTAAATGATATTGCTTTTTGGTAGGTGATGCATTGTTAGCAAATTAACAATGATTTGAATACAACGGTATACCTCACGAGAAATGACCTGGCAGAGCAGCCCAAGCTAATCGAATGGAATGCTCTGCCAGGTCAATTCTCGTCCGCTATACCTTAAATGATGCAGTCCCGATGAGGTATACTATACCTGGATTTTCAGAAACTGGCTTTTCCATATTTTTGGTCTTTATTTTACCAGTTTTCAACAACATCTCCTTTATTCGGCTACAAATATGAAACAAATATTCATACATTATCAAATCTTTACTTCCTACTCTTGTTTTTAGTCTTCTTTTCGGTTAATATATTCTATGCTATAGGGTTAAAGTGACATTTCACAATTATTTTTATACAAGAGGGCCATTGGCCCTGAAGCGCTCACCTGATATAATTAACTTTTTGTATACCAATTTTCAGGTTGATTGGACAAAAAATGTGACCTCTAGGGTGCACACTAGTTTTAACTAAGATTTAACCTCTTGACCTAGAATTGATCAAGACAATCATTCTGATCAATTTTCAGGTTGATTGGGCAAAATGTGGCCTCTAGAGTGCACACAAGGTTTTTCTAAGATTTGACCTCATGACCTAGTTTATGACCCCAGATGACCAAATTCAATCTTGTCTGAGAATTGATCAAGACAATCATTCTGATCAATTTTCACGTTGATTGGGCAAAAAAATGGCCTCTAGAGTGCACACAAGGTTTTTCTACGATTTGACCCAGTGACCTAGTTTTTGACCCCAGATGACCCAATTTCAAACTTGTCTGAGATTTCATCTAGACAATTATTCTGATCAATTTTCCGGTTGATTGGGCAAAAAATGTGGCCTCTAGAGTGCACACAAGGTTTTTTCTAAGATTTGACCCCATGACCTAGTTTTTGACCCCAGATGACCCAATTTCAAACTTGTCCGAGATTTTATCAAGACAATCATTCTGATCAATTTTCAGGTTGATTGGGCAAAAAAACGGCCTCTAGAGTGCACACAAGGTTTTTCTAATATTTGACCCCATGACCTAGTTTTTGACCCCAGATGACCCAATTTCAAAGTTGTCCGAGATTTTATCAAGACAAATCATTCTGAGCAAATTTCAGGTTGATTGGGCAAAAAAATGGCCCCTAGAGTGCACACAATGTTTTTTCAGATTTGACCCCGTGACCTAGTTTTTGACCCCAGATGACCCAATTTCGAAGTTGTCCGAGATTTCATCAAGACAATCATTCTGAGCAAATTTCAGGTTGATTGGGCAAAAAATGTGGCCTCTAAAGTGCAGACAAGGTTTTTCTAAGATTTGACCCTGTGACCTACTTTTTGACCCCAAATGACCGAATTTCAAACTTGTTTGAGATTTTATCAAGACAATCATTCTGAGCAATTTTCAGGTTGATTGGGCAAAAAATGTGGCCTCTAGAGTGCACACAAGGTTTTTCTTAGATTTGACCCCGTGACCTAGTTTTTGACCCCAGATGACCCAATTTCTAAGTTGTCCAAGATTTAACCAAGACAATCATTCTGAGTAAATTTCAGGTTGATTGGGCAAAAAATGTGGCCTCTAGAGTGCACACAAGGTTTTTCTAAGATTTGACCCCGTGACCTAGTTTTTGACCCCAGAAGACCCAATTTTAAACCTATTCAAAATTTGATCAAGACAATTATTCTGAGCAAATTTCAGGTTAATTGGGCAAAAAATGTGGCCTCTAGAGTGCACACAATGTTTTTCTAAGATTTGACCCCGTGACCTAGTTTTTGACCCCAGATGACCAAATTTCGAACTTGTCCAAGATTTAACCAAGACAATCATTCTGAGCAATTTTCAGGTTGATTGGGCAAAAAATGTGGCCTCTAGAGTGCACAAGGTTTTATTAAGATTTGACCCCGTGACCTAGTTTTTGACCCCAGATGACCAAATTTCGAACGTGTCCAAGATTTAACCAAGATAATCATTCTGATCAATTTTCAGGTTGATTGGGCAAAAAATGTGGCCTCTAGAGTGCACACAAGGTTTTTCTAAGATTTGACCCCGTGACCTAGTTTTTGACCCCAGATGACCCAATTTCGAACTTGTCCAAGATTTAAGAAAGACAATCATTCTGAGCAAATTTCAGGTTGATTGGGCAAAAAATGTGGCCTCTAGAGTGCACACAAGGTTTTTCTAAGATTTGACCCCGTGACCTAGTTTTTGACCCCAGATGACCCAATTTCTAACTTGTCCGAGATTTAATCAAGACAATCATTCTGAGCAAATTTCAGGTTGATTGGGCAAAAAATGTGGCCTCTAGAGTGCACACACGGTTTTTCTAAGATTTGACCCCGTGACCTAGTTTTTGACCCCAGATGACCCAATTTCGAACTTGTCCGAGATTTCATCAAGACAATCATTCTGAGCAAATTTCAGGTTGATTGGGCAAAAAATGTGGCCTCTAGAGAGCACACAAGGCAAAGTTTGACGTACGACGGACGACTGACGACGGACGACACACGATGGACGCCGGACACAGCGGTATCACAATAGCTCACCATGAGCACATTCGTGCTCAGGTGAGCTAAAAACAGCCGAAAATGACAATTTTATCAAATTCAAGGGCATGTAACTCTCATCTTTCTGGTCAGATCCCACTGAAAATCAAATTCATTTGAGGTCTTATGGTCTCCAACATTGTATCCAAGATTTGTCTTGATTGGTCAATAATTGTAGATTCTAGAGTGTAAACAAGGTCGAAAACAGTCAAAAATGGCAATTTTATCAAATTCAAGGGCACATAACTCTCGTCTTTCTGGTCAGATCACATTGAAAATCAAACTCATCCGAGATCTTATGGTCTCCAACATTGTATCCAAGTTTTGCATTAATTGGTCAATAATTGTAGATTCTAGAGTGTAAACAAGGTCGAAAATGGCAATTTTGTCAAATTCAAGGGCACATAACTCTTGACTTTTTTGTCTGATCTGACTGAAAATTAAACTCATCCAAGATCTTATAGTCTCCAACATAATATAAAAGATTTGTATTGATTGGGCCATAATTGTAGATGCTAGAGTGTAAACAAAGTAAAAAACAGCATTTTTCGTCATTCAGGGGCAGATAACTCTGCACTTTCTGGTCTGATCTGGCCCATAATCAAACTCATCCGAGAACTTATGACCATACTTGTTTTGACAAAGTTTGGTCAAGATTGACTGATATTTGTGGATGCTAGAGTGTAAACACCAAATTGTGGACAGACGGACAGACGGACGGACAACGGACAAAATGCGATCACAATAGCTCACCTTGAGCACTTTGTGCTCAGGTGAGCTAATAAATTTACTTTCATTCTGTCTGAAAGAGCATGTTTTCTTATGAAAATTCTGAAAATGTCAAGCCAAAATATTGAACTGTTTATGAGAAATATATATTTTTGTGCTAACATTAAACAAATTGTTGTGGACAACAGTTCAGATTTATACAGAATTGTCATTTCTGTCTCAACTTTAAAGGCATATTTTTTGCTTATAAATAACAACTTCAAAAAACTGATAGCATTTCTACGCATTAGAATAAACAATCTTTGCATCAAGACATACTGTTAAAAAAGCGAGATAAATGTGAAATGTCACTTAACAAATTGAATTTTTATTCATTTTGATCTTTTATCTGCAGCATATATCAATTTGGTGTTATCTTCAACTCTGCAGACAGGTAAAAGATAAAATTTTGATATGTTAATTTCTTTTAACTCATTACCAGACGGCAAAATTTTGGACTGTTCCAAATTCAAAGATGATGCAGACAACAAATTTAAGTGAAAATGATTATATATTTTTTGTTCTTTTTAGGAAGAAAACATTTAGGGAAATGAAGAAATTGCTTGTCACAAGCAATTTCTTCATTTTCCACAATGTTTACCAAAGCCTTTATCATGAAGGGAGTCAAAAAGCGTCAACGTTTGGGAATGGGTTAAAGCACTAAAAGTAAATGTAAAACAAAAACATGTATATGTATTGCGAGAAAGCATTAGTTTAGTCAACTGCAACAAATTTCATTGTGAACTAGTTTAAGGTAGAATAACCGTAATGTGGCCATTTTGATATTCACAAAACATCAGACTTTCTTGAGCTTTGTCGTTACATATCCAAACTTATTCAGGCATGGCTGTTAACATTTGGCGGTGGAAAGTTCCACCGTCAAATGTTTTCGACCAAGCCCAAAAAATTCCGACATCACATGAATCTCATTAGGGGTAGACTACCTTAAAATCATCTAGGAAAAGTTTATCTACTATATGGCAATACCACTTACTTGTGAATAGCTTTTCCAGCCACAGGCAGGGCTTGTATGGCCTTTAATACAGGAATGCCTTCATATACCTGACACTTTGTTAAGAAAGACCGCATGGAACCATACATTGTAGAAATTTGTCAAAACAAGAACAAGAGATGTTTGTAAAACATATATGCCCCCTCAAGGGCCTACATTTGATGCAGGTCAAAGGTCAATGTCACATGGTCATGGTCAAAAATGAAAGGTCTTGGCTACCATTCTTAATTTGATGCTTCGAAAAGATGAATCAAATGAGTACCTGCAACATAGTGTTTGATAAACAATAGAGGAAATATTGCAAATTTCAAAGCCAGGTAAATTTCAGAAAGTGTTAAATATTCTCATCAAAAAAAGTTAAGGACCACATATCAAAAATAAAATATTCTACGATTCTTTTAATAAATTTTTCAATGAATTACTGCATAATGATTGCAATCTTTCCTCCATATCAATTCATCTGGAAAATGTAACAAGAGCTGTCTGAAGACAGCGCGCTCGACTTTCTAAGTTGCTTAGTATAAAGGGGGCATAACTCCAAATATAGTGGTCCCAGGGTCATGGGCCCTGATAGTAAGGTAGAGGGTGTGACGGTGTACTTGGAATAAGTATTCCAAGTTTGGGTTGAATCCCTTTGATAGTATGGAAATTATTGATGTTTGAAAAAACTTTAACCTTTGTTGCAACGCCGACGTGACAGTATAAGCTCTCATTTTCTTCAAAAAGTCGAGCTAAAAATTGCCGAAACTAAAATTGTAGAACTTGACAGTGCACTACCCCTCAAAATGCTTGATTTTACTTGTTGTGGGTGGGGTAGCTTTTATAGAAAAGGTCCTTGTTTCTCAATATTTTCCTCTGAAAATTCAGATGCATAACCTGCATGGCCATCTTATGCATCCATCACTTCAATGAAACGTGAACAGACGCTTGAAACCAACTTCCGGTTCCAGCATGAAGGGATCTAGACAATGCATCTATCGGGACCCGTTTGAAAGATTCTGATATATCTGTGTGGACATTATGGGAAGGAATTCTTCTGTGATGACAGTCCCACACATGTTTAACGACTTTTATGTAAAGAAAGCTTGCTAACCTTTTAATAAGTTGTGTTTTTCTTTTTTGAGAACAAAGCTAGACCTGTTAAGACGAGCGTTATCGTTCATCAAATTACACTTGAGACCAACAGTACAAGCTATTTATGTTCAAACAACAAAAAGCACATCTGAGCACATCAATTATGCACATGGAGGCTTCCGGTGAGCCCCACTTTAGTCGCACAGACCGGACGATTTTGCATTGACTTTCAACGTCCATAATGCAAGCTTTCACCTTGCGGATTTGAGGTCTGTTCTTGGATGCAACCGGTGAAAATTGTGACAGAATACCAATATCAAAAAGGTTGTAGTGTTTCCTTGGAAAAAATGGCGTTTTAAAGATTTTTATGGTGTAAAAGACGCTATGTGAAATGGGCCATTTGTGCTTGAGTGAGGTGGGTTTGTTAAGATGGTTCTACGGAACTTGGTATCCATCTTAACAGATCGCTGACCCGTGATCGATATAGAGATGATGTTCTTGTCAGATAATCTTATCCATTCGCTGGTGATATTGTTCCTAAATTCATTTTAGGGGACGATAACGACTGTCCATACATGGTTAGAATTGCAACTGAGTTTTTAAGAGAGAGAAAAATGTAACTTAATATGCAATAGACAGTACACTCTCCTCATGTGAATCCTGTTGAAATGTGTGGGGCCATCATTACAGAAAGGATCTCTACTCACAACGTTTCGTAAGTGATGCTGGAAGCTCTCAAACAGGCGATGGTAGAGGCATGATGTAAATCCCTCATACACGGTACCAGAAGTTATTTTATAACTTCTACTTTTCTTGCATTGAGTAAATAGAGGTTCAAGATAGTCAAACTGGTCATAAATGTGATTTTCAAAAGAAAATCCTGAGGAAAGGGGCTTTTCCTGAAAGTTGCCATTCTACCCACTACATGCAAAAACAAGCATTTTAAAAGGGTAGTGTTATGTCATTTTCTTTTACAGTTTTAAATTTGGTTAATTCTCCAATCAACTGATTAACTGATTACGAATAAAGGGTACTAGTTATAATGCAACAAATCATTAATAGAGTCATATAAAGAATCACAAAATATTGCACTTTCAATGTGTGGTCCTTAACTTTTTTTGAGAAGTATAATTGCATAGAATTCCCTTTGATTTGATTTATTGAGATTTACCAGCGCGTTCAACTGCATTGGTCATATTGTGGCGGTTGGAGGATTTTCAATGGTGGTAGCCTAATAGATTATTATTCTTAACCAAGCACAAGGATACAGGTACAACCAGAGTTTCTGTATATCCAACATCCATTACTAGACCACAACTTACACCTAATGTCATTAAGGACGTCAGGTGTCCAGGTGCAAACATCACGGAGCCCACCTGTAAAATATTTAATTAATTGATTAGTTAAGGGTTAACCCATCACAAGGATACAGATGTGACCAAAGTTTGGTTGATTGATTCTTTTGATCATATAATCAATAATCATATAACCGTCAATGTCTTGGTACCCTTACCAGCCCTAATCAGTAGCAGTCATTTGGTCATTTTTAGGAAACAGGTTTGAAACTCTTTTTTTTTTCATTCATTGCAAAATCCAACAGAAAGTAAATTCAATCTAAATAAAACTTTCTTTTTCATCAAACTTTAAAAACTTTATCCTAGAGGGCTGTCAAAATCAGTCCTTCTTTGGAACAAATAAATTTGTCTAAAGTACTTGTTTTAAATGAAAACCTTAACACTTAGCACCTTGATAGTGTCATGTTATTGAAACATAAATGCTTCCAAAATAACCAAAGCAACAAATAAGAGGGAGTGATGATATCCTGAATTTGTTATTTCAAATCCAAACCTATTGTTGTGTGTACTGATTGGAATTGTCTCGATGACAATTCCAATGAGTACCCAAAACATAGGGTTTGATGAACAATAAAGGGTGTATTGCATTTTGCTAAACCTTGCCAAATCAAGCTAGAGGATAGGTTTACAGGGCTACAGATAAGCGAGGGTGAGGACAGTCTAACTTTGCTACTGTTATTTCAATTCCAAACCCTACGTTGTGGGTACTCATTTGAATCTTCTCAATGAGATGATACAAATGAGTACCCACAACATAGGGTTTGATGAACAATAACAGAATTATTGCAGCGTATCTGTAGCTCTGATAACGAATTCTTTCTATGATTTGACTGATATCTTACCTTATCAATGTTGGAGTATAAAATCAATCAATCTGACTCATATCAAAATGTTTGAACAACATCATCGCTAGAGTTTCTCTTGGAAGGACATAAGAAAGATTCACACACTAGTAAACACTATGCCCCTAGGCCCGGTTTTACTAATGAATGCACAATTATTTTTTGCATAATTACTCCTAGCAACAAACCTAATTGGTCCAATCTGATTTCTCGCGAAATGATATATCTTCTTACACAGATTACAAAAAAAAATTGACATAAATTGTTACTAAAACTAGGCCCTGGTCTATCCATGCAGGGACAAAAATTCTAACTTACATCAAAATGTTTGAAGAGCACCCTGGCTAGTGTTTCTCTAAACTTGGAAGGACATAACACAGATTCACACACCACTACCCTCTTGTCTTTTGGGCTCATCAATAGATGTCTGCAATCAAATAAGGGAAACTGTACGATGGTTGATCCATAAATTCTTACAATGGACCTATTACTTCCATATAATTAGCTTGTTCAGGCTTTTCCTATTTACCTAGTCTAACCAGAGCTATTTTCAAAAAGCAAAATATTTTTCATTGTACATCAAACCCTATGTTGTGGGTACTCAAACAATCATCTTGATTCCAATGAGTACCCACAACATAGGGTATGGGTATGGATTTTTTTTCAGAATCTGGCTGAAAATTAAATACCAAACAAACTAGTGAAACTATGCCAAAGTAATAAATACCAAACCTGAAGTGGAGAATAAATAGGAAATCTTTCAAGTTTTCATATAGCTCATCTTCTGTGTTGTATTCATAAAGCTTTCTGACCTGCGAAAATAAACCATCTCACACATTAACACATAAACACCTTTGACACACAAGATAGAGGTTATGGAAAACTTTGTGGAAAATGAAGAAATTGCTTGCGAAAAGCAATTTCTTCATTTCCCATGATGTTTTCTATCCAGAAAGACAAAACAAAAATTCATTAACATGAAATTGTTGAAATATCATAACAAATGTTTCTTAGACCAAAAGGAAATTCTGAAATAAAGGCAGTCCACCCCTAATGAGATTCATGTGACATTCAAATTATTTGAGCGACATCCTAAACATTCCACGGTAGAACATTTCACGGCCAAATATTTACAATGTTGCCCAAATAGGTTCAGAAACGCAACAAGTGTTACATGCAACGACAGTACACGAAAAAATTCAGACCTCTCATGAATGCCATGAGAGGCTTAACTACCTCATCATCAATTGTTTTCTATATAGTTGTTAAGCATTGTCATAAAATAAAGGTAAGGTCTATTTCTGGTAGAGAAATGTGTTATATATAGACCCATATATATATATCTTTATTTATCCGCCACTAGGGCGAGCTATTTTCATACAAAAAATACAAACAATTAAACTAAATAAACATTGAGAAGGAATATAATACAAAAAAGAGTATAATAGATTCACTATTAAACGAGAACAATCACAGTTGAACTGCTTTATCAAAACAACCGATACCAATCTCGTTTAATAGTAAATCTATTACAAAGAGCTTTTCGATAGATAATAGCGTTAATGAAGACAAAAGAAGGAAAGTATAACGCTGCCCTTAGCAACGAAACGAAAATAAAGGGATGTCGTTATATGAGCAAATGTTAGTGACAAGGAAAAGGGAAAATAACAGAGCCAGAAACATCTCTATATAACCTTGTTTTGAAATCGAAAAACAACAAGAATTATTTTAAGAACTCTCTGTGCTGTATATGAGAATAGTAATGCAAAATTAACGGATAGAAAAATATTCGAAGTTTAAAGGATTTCCGCTGGCGAATGTGTTTGAAATCAGATATAGTCTGCGAACTCACTTAAGATCGGCAGTGCATGTAAAAGAAAACTTTGGTTAACCATATCGCTATCTATAATGTTTCTACAACCGGACAGGAGACCAACCATTTTACCGTGATTGTCAAGATTCATGAAATTATTGTAAAAATTTCTTCCACAATGTATCGTCAGACAGTCGTGTAACTTCCGGCGCAGTGCATGGGTAGAGGGACAATCAAATACCACATGTAAGCATTTCGACGACGTAATGTTTGTCTGACAATGCGAACAAAAGTTAGAGAATGTGTCACTATAAAACTTGCACAATAAACATACAACATTTTTGCAGTGTTTAACCATTGCCATTGACGAAGTAGATCTACAAATTTCCCAAATTTCACAGCTAAAAAACAGACTGGGTTTGAAAACCAAGAAACTTTGCAGATTTGTGTCTAGGTGTATACGTGATTGCCACTCAGAGTTTGCTTTAGTATTCACAGCTTGACGGACAATGTATTTCCATCGTAATTTTGACGGGAATGAAGTAGATTCTACATATTGTATCAAATAGGACTCGAGATTGTATTTTCTCAGAGTGCTTACAATGTTAGTAATAAACCCTTGCTGATCTGAAGTATTATGATTGTAAAATCTAACTAAACGAGAGTTGAATATTTGTTTACAGACATGTCTGGTGACCAATTGGCAAAGCTGACCGAGAAACAATAACTTTCTATAGTCTACGTCGAATTCAATTGGAGTAACTCCGACAAGGCTTAAGCAGATGTCGGTTCTAGTGTAGCTTGGCAGATTCTGAATATATTTCACACAATACCTATGGGATTTTTCAAGTTGGAGACTTTGTGATGTGTTCAATACAAATGAGTACCTACAACATAGGGTTTGATGAATATTAACAGAATTATTGCAGTTAAAAAGTCACCAACCCCCTCCTATCTGGAGCCCTGGGTTTATATCACCAACTGATACATACCTGCCCAGTCTTCTCATCTTTCAACTGAGATGGGATGATACATCTTGGACACAATTCTCCTGCTATACCACATCTGTAAATATGTAAAAATATGCAAAAGTTAATTGTTTCAAAAATGTTCAAGTTATGCTCTCAGTACTCAGGTCAACAAGCCATTGCTGTGAACATGGGCGTAGCACCCATTACGCAAAATACGCACGTGCGTAATGTAAAAAAAAATTACGAATTGGTTTAAGGTTGCTTTTTTTCGTTTTAAGGGCCAATTTTGCCGTTTGCGTGCCTCAAAATACACATAGAATGCACGAAAACAAGTCGTACAAATCAAAATTTTCTCGGGGGAGACCCCGAACCCCCTTAAGAGCGGGGATATTCCCTCTTGTGCTCTCCCCTCTCGGGCTTACGGCGCTCGTGCGTAATACCAGGGTTTTTTCCCCTACTATAATTAGTACCTGTAAAAGGAACCTTTCCCAATGACTACAGGCTCTTTCCCAATTTTAGAACAGGCCGTTTCCCAATCTCCATAGCTACCGTTCCCAATGATCTTATGTGCCGTTCCCAATGGCCAATCATGCCATACATTTTAGTTGGACTAGAAATATCTCATCCAAACAGTTTATATGGGTTACTGAGAAGTTGAATTCTTTTTAGACAGATCCAAATTCAAAGTTCTAAGCTTTCAACAGACCAAAGCATCATTTCCCAAAATAGAAACACTTCCAAAGTAGCTAGGAAAAGATTTAGATTAGAACATATAGAAGAATTTACATCAACAAACATTTTGTGTTTAGCTCCAATGCTTTCTTAACCCTTTCCACAATGTCTTGGAATGGTGTCACTGTGAAAATAACAGGAATTTTTTATGCAGACAACACAATTAATGTTACTTTAAATGCCTGGAAAGTATTGAGAGAATTGGAGTGAATGCTGGATTTCAGCATAATCTACCTTTCAACAATTTCTAAATATATAGAGATATAATAAATGGTCAAAATATATGGTCACAAGTATGTTCCTGTTTAAACCAAGACCTTACAATGATATGTGGTGCAAAATTTAGCCGCTAATGATAGATTAAGATGCACCTTTAAGATTCCCAATTCATCAATTTTGCGAATTAATCTTTTTCCAATTTGAAGATTTCACGACACGAAAAATTCCCAATCGTAGGGGTATAGGTACCTTTCCCAATTGGTGAGAAAAAACGCTGATTTTACAAATAAATTTCTGGCTACGCCCATGGTGAATATACAAAAATGTGCAAAATCCAATTATTTCAAAAATGTTCAAGTTATGCTCTCAGGTCAAAATGCCATTTTACTCTTTGATAACCCATTCCAAAACAACAACATTTTAGGGTGGTCCAATTTGAAAGCTGCTGCAGACGACAAAATTTAATGAATGTTGACAATATAGCACAGAAAATATTGAGAAGAAAGGAGAAATTGCTGGTCATTTTGTCTCAATGTTTTCCCAAGTTTTTCTTTGCATGGACATCAAATCCAGATCTTGTTTGGGAAAGAGTTACACAAGGCCTGGTTTTGACATACATTTATCTCTCATTTGAAGCAAAAAATTGTGGGGGAAAGGGGGGGGGGTGTAACAGCATCATTATTCTTTTTCTGTCTGTCCTGTCTGTCCTTTATTGTAAACAAAGCAAATTTTAATCAATTCAACATAAATTTTATCGTTCATAGTTGCTTACAAATTTCAGCCAGGTACAAAAGTTTGCTGTTTGGGAAAGGATTTTAACCCATAACCATGCAATGACGCCTCTTAAGATAAGGGCTTTGAAAAACATTATGACAAATGAAGAAATTGCTTGTGACAAGCAATTTCTTCGTTTCCCACAATGTTTTCTACACAAAAAGATTGAAAAAGTAAAATTTTATTCACTTGAAATTGTTGTCTGCAATATCTTTGAATTTTAGAAAAGTCTAAAGTTTTGCTGTCTAGTAATGGGTTAAATCCTGTATCATTCTGTTGATTCTGGCCACTATTCCCTCTTCTTTTCTTTCTGGTGATTAACAACATTCCTTGATCTTTGATTCCATGCCTAATCAATCAAAATTATCCGTTAATGTGATACACCTGTAGTATATTTAAAAACGGTTGATTACTTACCGAATTCATAGCTGTCAAAGCAATTAAACAATTACACTAATCATAACATAATTGGATACACACTCGACTGATTACACTGCCTTGTGTATAAATTTGTCACTTCTCGGGACCATAAAAGCCTCGCGGCAATTTTCTCAACACGCTTATCGAGTGCTAAATAACTGGGTAAATATTGATTTTCACCCTTTCCAATTTTTTTACAGACGTTCAGGTTTAAATTTTTGGAAGTCAGAGAAAAATTATGGACGTCTGGCAGGGCGTTTTTTCGCCAAAATCGGACGTAATATATGTCGACGTCCAATTATTGAGAGCACTGAATTATGCTTTTGAAACAGGTAGCTGCAGCTTTCTATTAATTTGCATATGGACAACTTGTTCCTTCAGCCGGAATATAATAAAAATATTTGGAAAAAAGTCTCGATAAGTGAAGCGTACATTTGTACCTAACCTCAGAGTTTATCCTAGAAAAACACCCGATATGGAGCATGGTGGTTTGTTTTCTCACAAAACAATGTTTGCCGCGAGATTCCATGTATAGTAGTCCGCTTCAGTACCACATCTTTTACGGTACCGCAGTATTCAAAATAGTGTTCATTTGTGGACGAAGTATCACCTACCAACTGTATGCATTAGCAAAATTAAAAGCAAAATTATTCACTCTGATCATTGGTGATTACTTTTAATAAAATTTCGACTGCATTTGATTTACTTTAGAAAGAGAAATCATGGAATGTTTTAATGTCCCCATTCATTAGTTTTTTCTGGACGCCATTAAGTACCGTGGTACCCAAGAGGACCATCCTACCGTGAGTACTAGCTGCGATATCGTAGGGTTTATCGTAACCACAAACTTGATGGGTATTGCTTTGTGAAACCCAGATCAAAATTCAAAAAGGTTTCGGTTACATTATTGCAACTATACGAGTACCAATGAAGCCAGTATATGTTGTAAGAACTTGTTTTGCAATCAATGTAAAATAGGTTTACAGGGATAAAGATTAGCAGGGGCCCAGTCGCCCATGGCCAGTCGCCCATGGCCCGTAGAAATTGGGCTGGGCCCCTGAATATTTGGAGAAAATGCCCATACCCTTAATGTTAAGAATCAAATTTTGCTATTCTGGGCCCCTAAGTTAAAATTGTCAGTCTTTATCCCTGGGTTTACCGTTTTAATAACATCAAATTATTACCCCACCCACTTATGTTGTTAGGACAAAATCTGTCAAAAGTTACACATTGGAACAAATCACATACTTTGTATAGGCTTCTCCAATGTCAAGAACGACAACATTTTTATCTGCAGTGTAACTCAAACCTTCATAAAGAGGCATTTTACGGAATAATTTTATTTATTTCATCGATCGTCTATCTTATTCAAGGGGGGTCACTCCGTCTGACTTTATTTATAGACTGGAATTTAATTTTAAATAGACTGGATTTAACCAATTTGTTTTTCATTTCATTTGCCACCTTATAATAGGCTTTAATATAATCAGTCGTTTATATGTAACATTTATCTCCATACACTTCGATAGCTGCATTTCGAGTCCGATCCAAATATTCATCGAACACAGGTTTAAAGTTAGAAATGATAAAGGACCTTAACTCTAGTTTAAATGCTTAGGCTAGTCTGGTTCCCGCCCCTGTAATCGGATTTGTAGTGTATCAGGGGCGGGAACGGGGGTAGGGGGGGTTCAACCAGACTTTGCTTAGGCCTGTGGCGGTTCAACCAGACTTTGCTTAGGCCTGTGGCAAACTCCACACAGCGACACTTGATGCCTTTCAGGGGAGATAACTGCGAAGGAGATTGGGCCTATGTATGACAGAGAACTTTACCGTTCTTTTGTCTGACACCTTTCCCTCAACGTTAGCCTACACAAGCGCGGATCCAGGTATATTTCCCAGGGGGGGGGGGGGGTCTTCCGATCTTTAACCCCTTTTTTCGCCAAATTCCGGGGGGGGGGGGTGTCAGGCTTCCTGACCCACCCTCCCCCCTTTTCCCCCTCTGGATCTATATCATACCATGAAGGACTAAATGTAACAACAGTTTGCTGTGGCACACAGGGACGAATGACGCAACTTATATGAGACATAACCAGTAATCTTTTTGATAACCCTTTTTTCGCCAAATTCCAGGGGTCATGACCCCCTGACACCCCATCCCCCTCTGGATCCGCGCATGCTACATATCCACTGGCGTAGGAAGAGCGGGACAGACCCCGAAATATTTTAGAAGGGGGCCAGCATATCCTATGGTCCCTAATAATAGGCTACACCCATACTTAAACCTTCCTACGCCTATGTTATCAGTGTATGAATTTAACCCATTCCCACGTAGGCCTATTGGCGCCTTTTGATAATACCTTCAAGATAAATGCATATTGGAAAACATTATAGAAAATAAAGAAATTGCTTATTAAAAGCAATTTCTTCATTTCCAACAAAGGTTTCTACAAAAAATGTAAATGCTCAAACTCTAAAATTGACATCTGTATGGTCTTTGAATGTGGGACGGCCCAAAATTTTGATGTTAGGGAATCCATGAAAGTTAAAAAGATGTTTTGTTAGCCCTTTCCAAAACAAGACTTGCTTTTGGCATCCCTGTAACAAAAGGCTTAGGACAACGTCGAGACTGAAGAAAGATTTTCTGGGCTATGATTTACACAAATCTTACCTTTATCAACACTCATGTTGTCATCTGCAACAGCTTAGTCCATTTTTTGTCGTTTGGGAAAGGGTTTTAAAAGGAGAAAAGGCCCTAACAAAAAATCAAAGTTATTAAGCCTACTACATAGAGTTTGCATTGTTGTGTTTCCAGTGCATGACATCATCTAGTAGGCCTACTGGTTAAAAAAAAAAAAAAAAAAAAAAAAAAAAAAAAAAAAAAAAAAAAAAAAAAAAAAAAGGGGGGGGGGCTGGTACCAGGTCCACGTTTTTCACTTTCTGTCGAGGACAAACTGAAACTAGCCCGGGGAAAGGACAATAACTCAAAAAAACTTTTTTTACTACATGTATTTCCCAAACAAGACCTGATTTAGACGTCCCTATGGAAAGGGACTTTGTAAAATATTGAGACAAAAGTAGAAATGCTGATAATCAAACCCTACATTGTAGCCGATGTAGTCAATAAAATCGCTATTCAGACGTCTCCAATGAGTACCAACAACATAGGATTTGGAATTGATTACAAGATTAGATCGTTTTTCGACCCCACCCAACCTAATCCGAGTTTTCTCTGATGAAATTCGCTCTTTGATATATTGATGTCGCTCATTTGAATGAGTGACATCAACATAATTATCAAAGAGCGAATTTCATCAGAGAAAACTCGGATTACCCCCACCCCAATCCCTCTTTCCTGTAGCTCTGGTCGGGAGTGTTTTAAACTGACGCAGAAAAAAAGTCAATAATATCGATACCACTGGGGTATAAATAAAATCTTTTTAATGTAGTCTACCCGTAATGAGATTCGTAATAAGATTCGCAGGACGTCGGAATTATTCAGGCGCGATCGGAAACATTCGGCGGTGGAATTCTCCACCGCCGAAAGTTTACGACCGCGCCCGAATATGTTCGAATATGTTATGACGCCACTCGAAAAAAAGCCGATATATTATGAATCTCAAAATGGCAACATTACGGGTATTTTACCTTAATCGATTTTCGACAAAATCTATTTTTGTACAATTTAAAACGCACCTGAAACAGGAATGAAATTCTAGGATTCCGAAATTACAAAGACTTTTTCTATCCTTTGTTCTGATGAAATTTATGATTTTAATGGGATTTAAAAAAGGTAGAGTAGGGTAAATGATAATTGGAATTTGTGGATAAATTGTTTTCCTATTCCTAACAGCGAAGAATTAGAATATCTAATTTGAAAGCTGTCGCATAAGAAAATGTCTGGTTTGATATTTACAAGGTTTGTGAGCAATAAAGCACAGAGAATATTGTGACAAAAGAAGATAATGCTAGATCAGATTTGTTTCTTCTTTTGTGTCGATATTTTCCCAATTCTATATCTATTAAGGACGTCAATACCAGGCCTTGTTATTGGAAATACATGTAGATACATGTATAGCTCATACACTTAAAAATTACATAGACTTCACCCTTTCTCAAAACGGTCTTTATTGAGAGTGTTCGATTTGGAAGTTGTTGTAGGCGACAAATAAGTGGGTGTTGATGAAAAAGGTTCGTGCAACATATATAACATACAAAATATTGACACAACAAGAGAAATGCTGATTACAAAAAAAATAAATCTTTTTTAAATAGTAATGTCCTAGCCTTTTCTCAAAGGACCACCAAAACCAGGGGCCTGGGGCCTGTTTCATCAAGATATTTAAAGGGCGACGGTAACAGATGGTCTAATTGCAAAAAATGAAATTTTTTGAAAAAATATGCAAAACTTTCGTGTTGACCATCTCGGGATGGTTAATAATATGCGATTCAGACAGAGAATGACCCGAAGTTACAAGACAGATAGCTGAATTTAGGGAGAATCCAACCCTAAATTCAACCCCGTCTCAGATGGGGTTAGAATTATTTTCAAATTGTTGCGCATGCGCATACAGCGCGGACCATTATTCAAACGAGATTCATACTTGAATTTCAATATGACGTCATCATGTATGTTGTGACGTCATTTAAGAAAGTCGCATGTCCTACTGTTTTGACCTACTTTCGACATCGCTTCATGAATTTGGTATCAAATTGCATAAAAATGAGTCGTTGCTTCAATAGTTTGTCGTAATCATTTAATCAGGTCATATAAAGCTTAAAAAGTGTACATTTCTTTTGTATTTGGCAATTTTTGGGTCCAAATCTGGGAAAAAGTAGCTTTAAGACGTATTTTTGACTTACATATGTCTTAAATATCGCTTAAAGGGCGACGGTAACAGATGGTCTAATTGCAAAAAATGATTTTTTTTTTTAAAAATATGCAAAACTTTTGTGTTGACCACCTCGGGATGGTTAATAATATGCGATTCAGACAGAGAATGACCCGAAATTACAAGACAGATAGCTGAATTTAGGGAGAATCCAAGCCTAAATTCAACCCCATCACTGATGGGGTTAGAATTATTTTCAAATTGTTGCGCATGCGCATACAGCGCGGACCATGATTCAAACGAGATTCATACTTAAATTTCAATATGACGTCATCATGTATGTTGTGACGTCATTTAAGAAAGTCGCATGTCCTACTGTTTTGACCTACTTTCGACATCGCTTCATGAATTTGGTATCAAATTGCGAAAAAATGAGTCGTTGCTTCAATAGTTTCTCGTAATCATTTAATCAGGTCATATAAAGCTTAAAAAGTGTACATTTCGTTTGTATTTGACAATTTTTGGGTCCAAATCTGGGAAATAGTAGCTTTAAAACAACAATCGCATAACGCATGTTTTGATAGAATGGAGATACGCGTTTCTTGCCATAAACTTGTCGTAAGTCGTCGGTAAGTCAAAAATACGTCTTAAATGTTTTGATGAAACAGGTCCCAGGCCGTGTTTGGGAAAGGGTTGCTTTTTTGTTCCGATAAAATCAATGACTTCAGTAGGATTGGAAAATAATTAATAAAAGATAGTATATATTCACGGTGGAGATTGTACATCATGGGACGGATAACGACTACAGACAAAATAGTCTCGATTTTGGTAAGATATTTTGCAATAACGTTCTTATTTCTGCCTCAATTTTCAAAGGGATTGTTGCATATACCCCGTCTAATTCAGCTCTTTCATCGAATCTATGACATATTAAAAACTCCCAGTAGGTAAGAATTTGTGGACACTCCTTGTACTTTTCTCAAAATTAATCGTTTTTCTGGTCGGTTGGGATCAATTTTTGGACAAAGTACAAATTTTCTACAAACAAGTCATATATCTGAGGAAAGAGCTCAGTAATGCGGGGTACATGCATCAACCCGCTTGAAAATTGATGCAGAAATAAGAAAGTTATTTCACAATTTCTTAACTGAAGCGAGGCATTTTGTCCGTATAGTCGTTATCTATCCCATTATGCACAATCTCCACCGTAATATTGGAGTCATAAATATTTTAAAATTGTAAAATGAGATAATGCAAATACATGTACATAAACTAGATCTACTATGAATTATAATGATAGCATTTTACGGCGCTTAAAAAGAAAAGTAAACGGAAGACTATCGTAGAAAAGACGTTAACTGTAAACAATAACCATAATTTCGGTGCTTTTTCAACGAAAGCCTCGTACCTGCAGCTTCAAACAAGCTGTAGTTAGGAGGTTTTTGTTTAAAAGCGACGATTTTAATCTTTTCTCTCACCGTCTTGGAATCTATGATGGTGTTACGAAAATAAAGTCATAATTATAATGTTGTCGTCTGAAACGCATTCAACTTCGATCATTGATTGCCGGTCTTATTTTTGTCGTTCGGGAAAGGCAAATATACAAAGCGCGTAGTTGAGGACATGTTCGTGCGTATGTTCGTATTACGCGGCTGTATGTCGGGTCAAATTCATAACCATTGGGTACAGAGTTCGATCTCCAGTCGCGACGAATATCCTTTCCTTTCCCATGTGTGTCTCTCAGTAACAACTTAACCTTTTCTCAAACAAGATGATCAGCATTTTCTTCTTTTGTCCCAATGTTTTCTATATAGACACATAGAATCTATTTTCATTACTACTCATTTTGCTGTCTGCAGTAGCTTTCAAATTGGAATTGGAATTGTCCAAACTTTTGTCGTGTGGGACAGGGTTAAAAGTTGGATAATCGTGAACCAAAGTGAGATGATCTGCTGAAGGCTCAGATAACTAGTAGCCTACCGGTATTTTCCAACGGAAATTGACGAGCGCATGATCTGGATTTTTTCTTCAAATCCGGATAACATCGTAAATTTCCATTGACACATGTCAGGTCGATGTTGCACGATGTGTTTTGGTATCTAATGATGGGTGGAGTACCTTAACCCTTTCCCAAACAAGACCTGGTTTTGACGTCCCTAACAGAAAAGGCTTGGGAAAACAATGAAACAAAAGAAGAAACTGCTGATAACCAGCAGTTGCTCCTTTTGTCTCATTTTTTCTATGCCACATTTTAAACGAATCCTATTTTCAATAACACCCATTTTGTTATTTGTGGGAGACTTTGAAGTGGATCACGCTAAATTTTTGTCGTTTTGGAAAGGGTTAGAGCAAAATTTAATGTTTGGATATCGTTTCAGTCATAGATCTGTAAAATGGAAGGGATAACAAGGACCGTTGTAAAACGAAAATATCAAGGTAAAAATGGATTTTATAAACTTTCTCTATATACCAGGCACTGTTTGTTTTAATGGCCTTGTAGAATGAGAAATCATCGATGGAAAAGTAGATAACCATGCTCATAACACGAATTAGTTGTTATCAATTTGCATGCTATAAATTGTAGCCTATAGGCCTAAATTGCTGATTTTCTATTTACTTTTAAAACGTTAATTTCACATTCTGCTACAGATTTGAATTCAGGCGACCCTTTAAAAATGGTTTAAAGGTTTTAAAAAGTTTTAAAGTTTGACGTCTAATTGAATAAAATCAAATTCTATATTTTTTAGAATTCTTTCTAAATTATATGAAGGATACCCTATTAATAGAATATTTTTTTTATAATTGCAATAAATATGTAGGCCCTACATGTGTAAAAAGGGAACGATTTTATCATGTAAACAGTGACGTGATTTCGGACTAACAATAGTATTTCGTAGGTGTTGTTATGAGATCTCGTAACTACGGCTTGATTCAAGCCATAGTTACGAGATTTTATCTCAACACCGACGGTTTATCAAAACATAGCTTTAAACCCAGTCTATTTCTAGCACAAAATTCATTGCTATTAACCATTTCCTAAACGACATTTTAGACAGGTCTTTTATCGGAGGTTCTGAACTCGACGAAACAATTAATGTAAGCCCATTGAAAAGCAGTGTAATTGAGTAATGAATTGAAAAGCATTGAGAAAATGGGGGGGGGGGGAATACTTGCGGTCCACGTATCTGTTGGAGACGTCAAAACCAGGCTTGTTTGAGAAACGGTCAAAGAAGATAATGTTTTAAACTTCCTGTTATAGGCTACACTCTATCAAGAAACAGTTATGCATACTGGGTTTGGCATTCCTAGAATAGATTAAGATTTAAAAAGAGAACTATTTTAAAACGAATAATAGGCTAATTACTTATTCCCAGTATTTCCAAATGTTCTCAAACTAACTTGGGGAACTAGATCTGTGCTGTATTTTTTTGCAAACACTGAAACAAGATAAGATAATGCTAACAACCAGAAATGTCTCTTTTTACTTCAATATTTTGACGTCGTATTGCCTACAACCCTGCTGACCTCCCATAACATCAATTTTGTCATCTGTACATAGCAGCTTTCTTATTGGAATAATCAAAATTGATGACGTTTGGGAAAGGGTTAACGAATCTTAATAAATACGAAAACTTGAAAAGGCTTTCACATCTTTCTGTTTAATTCCAGCGTCAGATCTTGACAAGCGAATCAAGAACATTCTACTCTGCCATTTCATGGTTGGTACTGCCCATGTTTCATTGGCCTTCGTATTGCCAGGCCAGTCTGATGACTTCTTCAAAACTGTGATATTCTATCTAGCTTTGGTGCTTTCTGCAAGAGTGAGTCTAATTTATTATATGCAGTTTTCATTTTCCGCTGTTATTTATGTTTCCAGTATAGTTTGGTCATGGTATTATGGTACATATTTACGCTAAATTATCGCTCACGATAAATGACCTGGCAGAGCATCTCTAGCTAATACCTAGAGATGCTCTGTCAAGTCATTTCGACACCAATACATATGCTAGCAAAACTAGAATATCGGAATCCAAGGTACTGTAATTTTGCATGCGATATTTCGGATCTTGTAGGTGTCATTTACTTGCAAGATTTGAGCTAACGCAATGCAAAATTGTATAGCAAACGAGCACTTGTACCCATGTTTACAATTAATATCGTAACAAGACTATAAAGTATGATACCATTTCATGGTTGGTACTGCCCATGTATCAATGGCCTTCGTATTGCCAGGACAGTCTGATGACTCGTTCAAAACTGTGATATTCTATCTGGCTTTGGTGCTATCTGCGAGGGTAAGTCTATTATTACTATAATAATATGTGTCGTTCATATTTCCCTCTTTTATCTATATATCCCGTATAATTTGGTCATGATAATACATTACATATTTATACAATTCATAGCTCACGATAAATGACCTGGCAGAGCATCTCCAGCTAATAGCTAGAGATGCTCTGTCAGGTCATTTATTGAAAGTTTGAAACCAATACCTATGTTAACAAAACTATATCGGAATCCAAGGTACTGCTATTTTGCATGCGATATTTTGGATCTTGTAGGTGGCTCTCTCTTACAAAATTTGAGCGAACACATGCAAAATTGTATCGCAAACGAACACCTTTACCATTTTTATAATATACAACATGACTATAAAGTATATGCCATTTCATGGTTGATACAGCCCATGTATCAATGGCCTTCATATTGCCAGGCCAGTCTGATGACTCCTTCAAAACTGTGATATTCTATCTGGCTTTGGTGCTTTCTGCGAGAGTAAGTATGCATTGTAACCCTTTTGAAAACCTCTTTTGACGCCATTGTAAGAGTACAAACGTACATAGAAAACATATAGGGAGAAAAGAAAAAAAAGTTTGGTATGAAAATGTTCTCATTGTTTTCTAAAGTCATCTTTACACCTCTTGTCATCTGTGCACAACACCTTTTGATTTGGATATGTCACGGATAGAACGTCTGGTGATTATGAAAGGGTTAACGAATTTTAGATTAAGACATTGGAATTAATTACATACGTAGCTCGTGGTACATAGTTCAAGTATCTGGTACGAAGGATTGGTTGGCGTCTGGCGAGCGACTTCGGAAAATCATCTTTTTGCTTTTCTTCTTTTTTTTTTAATTTTTTAAACATTAACCCTTTCCCAAACGACAAAATTTTAGGGTGATCCAATTTGAAAACTGCCACAAATGACAAAATGGATGTTATAAAAGATAGGTTTTGTGTAAAATATGGCATAGAAAATATTGAGACAAAAGGAGAAACTGCTGGTTATCAGCAGTTTCTTCTTTTGTTTCAATGTTTTCCCAAGCCCTTTCTATTAGGGACGTCAAAACAAGGTCTTGTTTGGGAGAGGGTAAATGAGACATGCCATCCAAACTAACAACAAGGTATTTCTACTTCCATTTACAGCGGTATATCATGTTTGGAAATGACTTCAACTACATTCATTCAAAGAAATTCCACGTAAGTATATCCTATAATGATTAAGTTATTTTTATAAGAATTAAATGCATTTTGTAGTATTTATCTAATATCAATTTATACTTTATAATAATAATCATTATAAACCCTATGTTGTGTGGATTTTCGCGTGTACCAGAAGGGCCACAAGAAGAATTCTTGTCATCCTATTTATCATGTGTATCAATGTTCATTTTTTGTTATGTTTTGACAAGGAGATTTTAAGGTTTAAGGACCCTGAAAAAATCTACACTTTCTAGCCATACGAAATGCATTTAATTTCACACGCTTGTAAATACACTTCACATAAGTTGATTCACCGTGCCGGATTTCAAGATTATGCTTCAAGAAGAAAATAATTTACAAATATTATTTTACTCTATATTCACATGCAAGGGAGGTAATTTTTAACATTTTTGTCAAATATTTCCATAAGTATGCATTTATTCAAAATTCTAAACCGTGCAAAATGTGAATGTTTGTATTTGGAATGGAAATGTAACACAGTTTAGGAATTATTCACACTTTTCAAATTTCGCCTCTGGCTCTTTGTTGCTTTTGAGGGGTTGGATACCTTAAAACTCATTGATTTTGACAAACAATGTTTATTTCCCAAGGAAAGACACCACAAAAAAATCGAGAGTTCATTCAAACGCCGATTATAAACATCACATCTTCGCTAGCCAAGGTTTAACACCCGCTCGTTTGTATTCAGTGAATATGTCGTAAGCAGTTTTGGAACTGAGCAGTTTTAAAAATGCTCAAATGTTATGAAACTCATTTTGAGCAGTTTTGAAACTGCTTAAAATAGTAAGTAATAGTAAGTAAGTTTGTAAACTGCTCACAACAAATACAGAAACGTTACGGCGTAGATTTCACCATTGACTTGCGAAGACGACAACATCACAGCTACGGACTGAATAAAATATTTGATTGGTTCACCGATTTTGATTGGTATAGTCTGGTTCCCGCCTCTAATACACTACGTTTTAAAGAGTCTGGTAATGCCTGGCAAACCGGGTCCATTGATTGGTTAGAATACACAACCGATGAAACGTCTCGACCAATCAGAGCCGCTCGTTGACGACCATGTATACGGCCTCGGAGATTAGCTATTACCGTACCTATATTCATAGTAGATTTCAGGTACGGGAACCAGACTATGATTGGTATTGACTGTGATTGGTTAATTCATTTTCAGAGAATGTCCGAGGTACTGCGCTACGAGAACGTCCCATGTTTACAGTATCTTCTGATCATCTTGGACGTGGTTATTCTACTGTATCGTATCTTGAACTACTTTATAGAGTCACGTCTACAGTCACGGGATCTTGAGATGCTCAAGTTCTACGCATACGTTCTGATCCCGGTCCTTATTCTGTTTGTGATTTATACGGCAATGGAGGAAAAGGTGGTTTACAAAGAGATTTTGAACCCGTCCGTTGAAATTTATGAAGAGTTTATTCCTGATTTAAGAGCAAATCAGAATACTGAATATACAAACTTTACTTAATTTAACCATTTCCCAAAGCAAGCCCTGGTTTTGACGTCCGTAATGGAAAAAGCTTGTGAAAACAGCGAAACAAAAGAAGAAAATGCTGATTATCAATTAATTTCCCCTTTTACATCAAAATGTTTGTGCTACATTGTACACGAACCAAATCTTCATAAAAAATATATTTACGTCTTTAAAAACTTTCAAATTTGAGTAGCCAAAAATGTATCTGTACGGGACAGGGTCAAAGTGTTTATTCTTTATAAAACCACAATACTGCTTTTAAAACACAATCATATGTACAACAGATAAAAATAACTAACAATTCTATCATGATTGTCTTCGTCGAAATTACATTTCTTCAATAACAATTCTATCACGATTATCTTTTTCTAAATTATACAAGAAATATTCACTAACAATTCTATCACGTATATCTTTTTCGAAATTACATTTCTTTCCTAATAATTCTATCACATATGTCTTTTTTTCTAAATTACAAGAAATATTCACAAACAATTCTATAATAATTGTCTTTTCCATAACAATTATTCGCTAACAGTTACGTCGTGATTGTCTTTTTCTAAATAAGAACTACATTTGACGATACCGGTATCCGATTGAACGAGACATTTATCATATTTTCAAGCATAGAGTTGCATGTTTTTTCAGACTCAACCCAAAAGCATAAAATATGCAATTTTCAAGATTTTCTGGATCTACTACTTTACATATGAGCCATGGTATGGAAAAAAGGGTCCTTAAAGGCTTTTGAGTCAAACATGATTCAAGATCAGCCTGCGTATTCACACAGTCTGATCATGAACCATGTTGGTCTCCAATAGCTTATTAACTCTTTCCCAAACAAGACCTGGTTTTGACGTCCCTAATAGAAATGGCTTAGGAAAACATTGAGACAAAAGAAGAAACTGCTGATAACCAGCAGTTTCTCCTTTTGCCTCAATATTTTCTGAACTACATTATTCACAACTTTTACCTTTAGTAACATTTTTTTGTTGTCTGCACCAGCTTACAAATTCGGCTCCCCTAAAAGTTGTTAGGGAAAGGGTTAAGTGACTCACAGTCACTGTGAGCTAGCAGCATGGATCCAGGTCAGACTGCTTTTAGGTACATGTTGATCGTAAAAGGCATCTGTCAAAAATGCTATAAGGGATGTTTTTCCAGATCAGGGTCCAATTATGTATTTGTAAACATTCGAAAAAGTCACAGAAAACTGCAGATCAAATAAGTTGCATTTTGTTGTTGTTTTTAACAAGAGCTGTCCGAAGACAGCGCGCTCGACTTTCTAAGTTGCTTAGTATAAAGGGGCATAACTCCAAATATAGTGGAGCCAGGGTCATGGGCCCTAGTAATAAGGTAGAGGGTGTAATGGTGAATAAGTATTCCAAGTTTGGGTTGAATCCCTTTGATAGTATGGAATTTATTGATGTTTGAAAAAACTTTAACCTTTGTTGCAACGCCGACACCCGGGTGTCAGTATAAGCTCTCATTTTCTTCGAAAAGTCCAGCTAAAAAGTAGCCTATTCCCACATATTGACCATTTGACTCCCCATAAGATAATGGTTTTGGAAAACTTGGTGGAAATGAAAAAAAAAATGCTTGTCACAAGTAATTTTCTTCAATTCCCACATCGTTTTCTAACCAAAAACACCAAAAGTTTTAAAATTCTATCCACTTTTAAAATGTCACCTGCAACTCTTTTGAATTTCGACAGCCCCAAAAATTGCTTGAAGGATGATTTAACCATTTCCCAAAACAAGACCTGGTTTTGACATCCCTAACAAGAGCCGTCACAGACGGATTAATAAAAACTATCATACATTAAGCCCCCTTTTTCCATGACGGATTTTTTGTACACACTTTATTTATAGAATATGGTGTAGAACATATTATTTGTCACATAAGTACAAAATTTCATTAAATTCTGCCCATTAGATAAAGAGAAATTAGAGAAAAACTAATTTTTACATTAAGGCCCCTTTTTCCATGACGCAGCCTCAAATCAAGAAACGGGGAAATTTTCCCTAGATTATCCCAAGGAGTTCACATGTGAAGTTTCATTGAATTTGGTCCAAGGATTGCTGAGATCTGGCTGTGGACGGATGGACACACGGACGGAAGCACGGACGGACACACGGACGGACGGACAGCATGGCGACTATATGCTCCCCCAATTTTTTTTCGGGGAGCATAATAATAAAAATAGTTAAAGAAAATATTGAAACAAAAGAAGAAACTACTGATATCCATCAGTTTCTCCTTTTGTCTCATATTTTCTATGCCATATTAAATACAAACTCTATCTTTAAAAACTTCCATTTTGTCATTTGTGGCAGTTTTTGAAGCGAACCATCCAAGAATTTTGCCGCTTGGGAAAGGGTTAAGCTGTAGTTCCATATTGTGTATTAATTGGCTGGTTTCCTTCCTCATTTAAGGTTAAAGGTCTAGTTTCATCATACTGTGTCCCAGCATCAATGTGTGGTGGGAAATCGGGATTAACTTCCGGAGCTCTGGAAAAGGAAAATTTAAATTGTAACAAACTCTACAATTGTTTATTAACTATTTCCAAAACATGACCTGGTTTTAACGTCCCTAATAGAACAGGCTTGGGAAAACAATGTTTTCTGTGCAATACTATTTACAAATTATACCTTTAGTAACACCAATATTGTCGTTTTCAGCAGCTTTCATATTGGACCCCCCTTAAAGATACATATTTACTGTTACTTACTTATTTTTGGTGTAATTTGCTGTAAAAAATAACTGTGTATAATTAAAATATGGCCTTTAAATTTTCCCTGTGCAAAATTTCAGCTCTGTCTGATCTGTATTGGCTTATATTACAACAGATTTAAACCCAATATCACATCATTTTGTAAACACTATCAACCCACTTTGGATATTTTACATACTTTCACTTCTGCATGATAATCGATTTATGTCATTTACTGTATGAATCTTGTATTCTGCCTTATAAAGTCTATAAACGGTGCGACTACATGCTAAAAGCCAACTTCTGTGGATCATTAGGGATTTAGGCCTGTGGATACTAATGTCCCTTTAAAATTCTGTTTTTTGGAAAGGGGTAAACACCGCTTTAATTAAAACCAAGAACCTCTTAATCTCCAAACAACCGCAATAACGTTTTTGTTCAATGACAGCAAATTAAGGTTTCAGCCAATGAAAATTTGTATATGACTTTTTAATTGTTATGCACTTTACAGCAAACTATTGGATAATGAAATCCCACCAATGCCCCGAGATTAGGCAAGATTACCTCTTGTTCTTGTTACCGATTGTTCGATCTTTTAGTAGTAAAAAATAGTAATCCATGAGCCATTGAAAGAGAATATCATTTTTTTTTAATATCAAAGTTAAAATTTACCCAACAAGAGTGCCATGGTCACAATATACGCTGCCACAGAGACTAAGTTTTAACCCATTACCAAACGACAAAATTTCGACTTGTCCAAATTCAAAGATGTTGCAGACGACAACTTAAAAGGAATGAAAAGGTGCATTTTTTAATCATTTTGTATGGAAAATATTCTGGGAAATGAAGAAATTGCTTGTCACAAGCAATTTCTTCATTTTCCACAATGTTTTCCATAGCCAGTTTCTTGTGGGGAGTCAAAAGGAGTCACTGTGTGGTAATGGGTTAAGGGGGCATAACTCAGGCAAAAATCAATGAACCATAAAATCCTTCATACACATCTACCAATTGAGGTGATAACATTGACCAAGTTTCAAAAAGATCCAGCTAGAAACTTAGGAGGAGTTGCGCTCATAAGAAAAGTGGACAGATGGAGGGATGGACGGATGGATGGATGGACGGACAGACAGACTGAGAAGATGATGCGAATATACGACCGCCTCCGGCGGCGTATAAAAACATACCCGGTATCATAAATATAAATGACAGGATCATAATACACAATGCAGCAATACTGAGCCAGGTCCACAGATAGGCATGGGGATGTCATTTTAGTTGATTTATGTCAAACCCACTAAGTTGTAGGTACTCATTGGATCATCAGTGAGATGAGAACATTCAAATGAGTACCCACAACATATGGTTTAGATCAGAAATAACAAAGTAACTCACCCGGTATCATAAATATAAATGGCAGGAATCATAATACATAATGCAGCAATACTGAGCCAGGTTGACAAATAGGCGTGGGGATGCCATTTTACAGGGTTTTCTTCAAATAGAGTGAAGAAAATAAATACAACTGGTGTTTGAATACTCTGAAATTAGAAGAATAGAAAGAAAATTTAACCCTTTCCCAAAGACCTGGTTTTGACGTCCCTAACAGAAATTGATTGGGAATACATTGAAACAAAAGAAGAAACTGCTGATAACCAGCAGTTTCTCCTTTTGCCTAAATATTTTCTGTAAATATTTTCTGTGCCATATTTTACACAAATTCTATCTTTAATAACATCCATTTTGTCATTTGTGGCAGTTTTTGAAATGGGTCACCCTAAAAAATCGTCGTTGGGGAAAGGGTTAAAACTCATTCCTGTAAAATGATGCTTTTTGTTGCCCCCACAACATAAAAGTCTAGGAAAACTTGTGGAAAATAAAGAAATTGCTAGTGATAAACAATTCTTGATTCCCCACAATGTTTTCTACCCCAAGAGACCACAAATATTACATTTCATTCACTTACTAGTATTCTGGTGCATCTTTAAATTTTGACTAACTGACTGACAATCTCCATGCTTATGTCAAAGGCTGAAACAGTTGCCATTTGTACCCAGGTAGATCTACCTCAGACTACCTGTCTTAACCCTTTCCCAAACAAGACCTGGTTTTGACATACCTTATAGAAATGGCTTGGGAAAACATTGAGACAAAAGAAGGAAATGCTGATAACCAGCAGTTTCTCCTTTCGTCTCAATATTTTCTGAGCCATATTTTACACAAATCCTATCTTTAATAACATCTATTTTGTCATTTGTGACAGTTTTTGAAGTGAATCACCCTAAAATTTTGGGAAAGGGTTAATATCAGATTCATAAACGTGTACTCACAGTAATAATTACTGGATATTTTGCCTCTTCCATATATTATAGAACAAGAGCTGTCCGAAGACAGCGCGCTCGACTTTCTAAGTTGCTTAGTATAAAGGGGGCATAACTCCAAATATAGTGGAGCCAGGGTTATGGGCCCTGATAGTAAGGTAGAGGGTGTGATGGTAAATAAGTATTCCAAGTTTGGGTTGAATCCCTTTGATAGTATGGAAGTTATTGATGTTTGAAAAAACTTTAACCTTGGTTGCAACGCCGACGCCGACGCCCGTGTGACAGTATAAGCTCTCATTTTCTTCGAAAAGTCGAGCTAAAAAGGCATTCACAATTTTGTTGACAAGTTCATCTCTGCGATGATGACCAGCATATTACTTTTGCCCCAATATTTTCTTGTTAGATCTACACTTTATCAAAACTAATTTTGTTATCTCTATAGATCTTGATAATGGACTTGGCAGATCATCTATTAGATAATGATGATCATTCAGGTCATTTATCGTGAGCTATAACAATTTTGAAATTAGAACAGCAGTGATTTTTTTACCTGCCCATCCTGCATCTTTTACTCATAATTTGGTCTCTGAGATGCAAAGTTTTAATTGTAGCGAGTCCAAGATGCAACATTTTTTAAAGATTTCCTATTTAAGATAGTGTATTGGGCTCACTCAGCTAGTAGCTGGACTCATTGATATGGAATCCAGCGAGTCCCCAGGACTCAAAGTCTTAAAATTGTAAACATATCACTGGAACAGTCAACATTTATGCCATTTAGAAAGGGTTAACAAGTCTATTTACTTACAGTGATAATGACTAGGTAGTTTGCCCCTTCCATATATCGCAGAAAGTAGGAATTGGCAATTCTATTTACCATTCCCCAATCCCCAAAGGATAAAGAATTAGGGTGACCCCATTTGAAAGCTGCTGCAGATGAAAAAATCAAGGTTGATAAAAACAGTTTTTGTGTATAATATAGCACGGAAAATATTGAGACAAAAGTAGAAAATGCTGATTATCAGCATTTTCTTCTTTTGTCTCAATGTTTTCCCAAGCCCTTTCTATTACAGACGTCAAAACCAGGTTGTGTGTTGGAGAGGGTTATAAACTAAAAATACTGTACACACAATGGATACATAAATGCTTATCCTAGATGGTTGTCCTCAGGCTTCTTAATCTAAACTACCAGCAAAGATAATACAGGGCTGTCAAAAGCAGAATTTGTTTGGGAAAGGGTTTATAAATCAGTACTTACAGTGATAATGACTAGGTAGTTTGCTCCTTCCATATATCGTAGAAAATAGGAATTGGCCACTCTGTTGACAACCAAACATACTGTACACATAATGGCTACGACATTTATAAAACCAACACAACCCTCGAAACCAAAATAGCACTTGATGTTGAAATAAAACCTGAAATGAAAGGTCTATTCATTTTGGGGTCTTTCCAAAACAAGACCTGTTCTTTATGTTCCTATTAGGAATATGTTTTGAAAAGCCTTGGGACAAAACAAGAAAATGCTGATAATCAGGATTTTCTCATTTAGCCCCAATATTGTTTTACTTTAGTGCAGAGCGCATAAATCCTATCTTTATCAATCACTGGTATTTATTTTTTCCATCTGCAAATGCTTTCAAATTGTGCCACTCCACTAAGGTTGTTGTTTGGGAAAGGGTTAAGAATGAAGGAATACTGTAAATGTATCCTTGTAATAAGAACCTACAATAATTAAGAAACTATTTGACTAAATGGAAGAGCCAATACTAACCTTGACACATTCAATTGAACATTTCCACTTAGCAACATGTTATACATGTCAGACGACAAAAAAAAAATGATGTCAAAATTGGCAATTGGGTATATTAAAGGCAATATAGCACAGAAAATATTGAATGAAGAATATGAATTGTTGATTATCTGCAATATCTTGTTTTCTCTCAATGTTTCCCTAAAATTGTTTCTACCAAAAAAGTCAAAAGCAGGTCTTGTTTGGAATCATCTTCCATTTTGTCGTCTGCAGCCGCTGCCACAAACAAGAGCTGTCCGAAGACAGCGTGCTCGACTTTCTAAGATGCTTAGTATAAAGGGGCATAACTCCAAACATAGTGGAGCCAGTGTCATGGGCCCTGGTAGTAAGGTAGAGGGTGTGATGGTGAATAAGTATTCCAAGTTTGGGTTGAATTCCTTTGAAAGTATGGAAAGTTATTGATGTTTGAAAAAACTTTAACCTTTGTTGCAACGCTGACGCTGACCCCAACGCCGATGCTGACGCCAACGCCCCGGTGACAGTATAAGCTCTCATTTTCTTCGAAAAGTCGAGCTAAAAATCATTCAAACCAATTGTCTTACATTTTGGCAAACTCCACCAGATTATCTGCCATACCTTTTCCGTTAACCCATTACTGCAAAGTGACGCCTTTTGACTCCCTTGTACGAAAATGCTTGGGAAAACATTGTGGAAAATGAAGAAATTGCTTGTGACAAGCAATTTCTTCATTTTCCACAATGTTTTCCATCCCAAAATGGATATAGTTTGAAAATTCATGAAATTGAAATTGTCGTCTGCAACATCTATGAATTTGGACCAGTCTAAAATTTTGCCGTCTGGTAATGGGTTAAAGGAGTCAAAAAGCGTCTATGTGTGGGAGTGGGTTAAACAACAAATTACACTTAAATTTTGGCAAACTCCACCAGATTGTCTGCCGTACCAAAACCAGGGATAAGATCTGTCCAGAACAACTGAATCAAGGTGAGCAGACTGAACAGGTAGCACCAAAACAACACATAGGCAATGTTCAACTCTGAACTGTGGTAAGCAGACTGAACAGGTAGCACCAAAACAACACATAGGCAATGTTCAACTCTGAACTGTGGTGAGCAGACTGAACAGGTAGCACCAAAACAACACATAGGCAATGTTCAACTCTGAACTGTGGTGAGCAGACTGAACAGGTAGCACCAAAACAGCACATAGGCAATGTTCAACTCTGAACTGTGGTGAGCAGACTGAACAGGTAGCACCAAAACAGCACATAGGCAATGTTCAACTCTGAACTGTGGTGAGCAGACTGAACAGGTAGCACCAAAACAGTACATAGGCAATGTTCAACTCTGAACTGTGGTGAGCAGACTGAACAGGTAGCACCAAAACAACACATAGGCAATGTTCAACTCTGAACTGTGGTGAGCAGACTGAACAGGTAGCACCAAAACAACACATAGGCAATGTTCAACTCTGAACTGTGGTGAGCAGACTGAACAGGTAGCACCAGAACAACACATAGGCAATGTTCAACTCTGAACTGTCAGAAACAATAGAAGCGTCTATGTGTGGGAGTGGGTTAAACAACAAATTACATTTACATTTTGGCAAACTCCACCAGATTATCTGCCATACCAAAACCAGGGATAAGATCTGTCCAGAATAACAGAATCAAGGTGAGCAGACTGAACAGGTAGCACCAAAACAACACATAGGCAATGTTCAACTCTGAACTGTCAGAAACAATAGAAGCGTCTATGTGTGGGAGTGGGTTAAACAACAAATTGCACTTACATTTTGGCAAACTCCACCAGATTATCCGCCGTACCAAAACCAGGGATAAGATCTGTCCAGAACAACAGAATCAAGGTGAGCAGACTGAACAGGTAGCACCAAAACAACACATATGCAATGTTCAACTCTGAACTGTGGTGAGCAGACTGAACAGGTAGCACCAAAACAACACATAGGCAATGTTCAACTCTGAACTGTGGTGAGCAGACTGAACAGGTAGCACCAAAACAGCACATAGGCAATGTTCAACTCTGAACTGTGGTGAGCAGACTGAACAGGTAGCACCAAAACAGCACATAGGCAATGTTCAACTCTGAACTGTGGTGAGCAGACTGAACAGGTAGCACCAAAACAGTACATAGGCAATGTTCAACTCTGAACTGTGGTGAGCAGACTGAACAGGTAGCACCAAAACAACACATAGGCAATGTTCAACTCTGAACTGTGGTGAGCAGACTGAACAGGTAGCACCAAAACAACACATAGGCAATGTTCAACTCTGAACTGTGGTGAGCAGACTGAACAGGTAGCACCAGAACAACACATAGGCAATGTTCAACTCTGAACTGTCAGAAACAATAGAAGCGTCTATGTGTGGGAGTGGGTTAAACAACAAATTACATTTACATTTTGGCAAACTCCACCAGATTATCTGCCATACCAAAACCAGGGATAAGATCTGTCCAGAATAACAGAATCAAGGTGAGCAGACTGAACAGGTAGCACCAAAACAACACATAGGCAATGTTCAACTCTGAACTGTCAGAAACAATAGAAGCGTCTATGTGTGGGAGTGGGTTAAACAACAAATTGCACTTACATTTTGGCAAACTCCACCAGATTATCTGCCGTACCAAAACCAGGGATAAGATCTGTCCAGAACAACAGAATCAAGGTGAGCAGACTGAACAGGTAGCACCAAAACAACACATAGGCAATGTTTAACTCTGAACTGTGGTGAGCAGACTGAACAGGTAGCACCAAAACAACACGTAGGCAATGTTCAACTCTGAACTGTGGTGAGCAGACTGAACAGGTAGCACCAAAACAACACATAGACAATGTTCAATTCTGAACTGTCACGAACAGGTAGCACCAAAACAACACATAGGCAATGTTCAACTCTGAACTGTGGTGAGCAGACTGAACAGGTAGCACCAAAACAACACATAGGCAATGTTTAACTCTGAACTGTGGTGAGCAGACTGAACAGGTAGCACCAAAACAACACGTAGGCAATGTTCAACTCTGAACTGTGGTGAGCAGACTGAACAGGTAGCACCAAAACAACACATAGGCAATGTTCAATTCTGAACTGTCACGAACAGGTAGCACCAAAACAGCACATAGGCAATGTTCAACTCTGAACTGTCACGACCTTGGTTGTATGACCTTGGCTTCACTGCTGTCTCAATTACAATGTTTTCCAAAGCCTTTTTCTTTAACCCTTTCCCAAACAAGACCTGCTTTTGACGTCCCGAATGGATAAGGCTTGGGAAAACATTGAGACAAAAGAAGAAACTGCTGATAAGCAGCAGTTTCTCCTTTTGTCTCAATATTTTCGGTGCTGTAGATCTATTATACACAAGTTATATCTTTAACAAAACTCTTTTGTCATCATCAGCAGCAGCTTCCAAATTGAATTACCCTAAATTTTTGTTGTACGGGAAAGGGTTAAATGATAAAAAGCGTCTATGTGTGGGAGTGGGTTAAACAACAAATTACACTTACATTTTGGCAAACTCCACCAGATTGTCTGCCGTACCAAAACCAGGGATAAGATCCGTCCAGAATAACAGAATCAAGGTGAGCAGACTGAACAGGTAGCACCAAAACAACACATAGGCAATGTTCAACTCTGAACTGTGGTGAGCAGACTGAACAGGTAGCACCAAAACAACACATAGGCAATGTTCAACTCTGAACTGTGGTGAGCAGACTGAACAGGTAGCACCAAAACAGCACATAGGCAATGTTCAACTCCGAACTGTGGTGAGCAGACTGAACAGGTAGCACCAAAACAACACATAGGCAATGTTCAACTCCGAACTGTGGTGAGCAGACTGAACAGGTAGCACCAAAACAGCACATAGGCAATGTTCAACTCTGAACTGTGGTGAGCAGACTGAACAGGTAGCACCAAAACAGCACATAGGCAATGTTCAACTCCGAACTGTGGTGAGCAGACTGAACAGGTAGCACCAAAACAACACATAGGCAATGTTCAACTCTGAACTGTCACGACCTTGGTTGTATGACTTTTGACCAACAAACATTTAGTATCTTAATTGAACTTATTTTCATTCATTTAATCTTTGCCATACAATTCTTAGATCAAATAAAACTACATGTAATCAATAAAATTATGGAAAGCATCAACAGACAAGAGCCGTCAGAGACGGACAATGCTCCCCGATTAAGGCATTGTCACAATAAATGTATGCCATGCAGAGCTAAGATTAAGCTAACAAACGTTAAGCCCCCTTTTTCCATGACATACTTTTTATACGCAAATTTCAAGTAGTTTATTGTCAAGGGCATCTGATTTGCTACTCAAATATGAAATTTCATCAAATTCTGACCATTAGACTATGAGAAATTAGAGAAAAAGTGTATTTGACCTTAAGTCCCCTTTTCCCATGACGAGGCCTCAAATCCAGAAACTGGGAAAAGTACATCGGCATTATGTCATAGGGAGTTCACATGGTAAGTTTCATTTGATTTGGCCCAAGGGTTATAGAGAAATCGCTTCGGACGGACGGACGGACAGACGGATGGAATGACAGACAGACGGACGGACGGACGGACAGACGAAGCGGCGACTATATGCTCTCCCTTCGGGGAGCATAAAAAGAAGAAAATGCTGAAGGTCAGCATTTTCTTCTTTTCTGTCAATGTTTTCTTTGGTACAATATACTGAAAAAATCCTAAATTTAATAATTGAATTTTTGTTGTCCAGGAAAGTCTAATACATATATTAAACCCTCTTCAACCATTACCAAATGACAAAATATTACACTGGTCCAAATTTAAAGTTGTTGCAGATGGCAATTTCAGGTGAATGAAATTCAAAACATTTTGGTCTTTTTGTGTTGAAAACATTGTGGGAAATGAAGAAATTGCTTGTCACAAGCAATTTCTTCATTTTCCAAAATGTTTTGCAAAGCCTTTTCCGTTAAAGGAGTCAAAAAGTGTCTATGTGTGGGAGTGGGTTAAACAACAAATTACACTTACATTTTGGCAAACTCCACCAGATTATCTGCCATACCAAAACCAGGGATAAGATCCGTCCAGAATAACAGCATCAAAGTGAGCAGACTGAACAGGTAGCACCAAAACAACACATAGGCAATGTTCAACTCTGAACTGTCACGACCTTGGTTGTATGACCTTGGCTTCACTGCTTTCTCAATTATAATAGAAACAAAAGCAGTTGGAACCTGGAAAGGAATATAAAATAACTATAACCTTTTCCAAAATGGCAATAATTTGGATTTTTCCAATTTGAAAACCATTGCAGGCAACAAGTAGATGCTGATAAAAAAATATGTTTTGTGCACAAAAAATAGCACAGAAAATATCGAAACAAATGCAGACTGTTTCAATCAATAATTTCTTGTTTCAATATTTTCCAAAACTTTTTCCACACAGCATGTACAAAACAAGGAGCGCTTGTCTGTGAAACTCAAAAGTAGATCATACTTGTACAACATGCAAAGGCTCAAAGCAAGAAACAAAACCATTTGGTGCAAAGCTTAAACCTTTCTCAAACAATACCTGGTTTTGACGTCCCTAATAGATAAGGCCTGGGAAAACATTGAGGCAGAAGAAGAAGAAGTGCTGATAATCAGCACTTTCTCCTTTTGCCTCAAACTTTTCTGAGCTATATTGTACATAAATCATATCTTGATTAACCCTTTCCCAAACAAGACCTGGTTTTGACGTCCTAATAGAAAAGGCTTGGGAAAACATTGAAACAGAAGAAGAAACTGCTGATAACCAGCAGTTTCTCCTTTTGTCTCAATATTTTCTTTGCAATATTTTACACAAATCCTATCTACAATAACATCCTTTTTCTCTTTTTTGGCAGTTTTTGAAGCGGGTCACCCTAAAATTTGTCGTTTGGGAAAGGGTTAAAACATATTTGTTGTCTGCAGCAGCTTTTAAATTGAACCACCCAAGAATTGTGTTGTTCAGGAAAGCCTCCGAAAGGGTTAAGATCACACAAAGAGGTCTTTATTCCCCCTTGTAAAGTATAACAACAGTTTACTGCCATTCAACAATCCCATGGTAAATGTAAAATTTTGTATAGTAAACCACAATGTTCTATGAACATAGCACTAGCAAAGCATATTTCTACAGAAGATATCGTCGCTTTTCAAGGAAAACCTCGAAACTGCAGCTTGTTTAAGCTGCAGTTACAAGGTTTTCGTTTAAAAGCCACTATATGTCAAAAAGTAGTGTTTTCCACCATGATTTGATGAAATGATATGTTTCTGCAAAATTATTTGGCATTACATGCACTTATAGTATAGTTGTAGCCTACTCAGAGCCCTTCACACTTACATAGCCAGCGAAATAACAAATGGGCCATAGGATCCCTTCCAGGCCCGAAGCCCCACCCTCATTATGTCGAGCCCTGGCACTCTCCAGACCAGGCACTATTTCCGGCATCATAGCTGTAACTTCTGCAAACAGGACTAGAATAGCACAGACGGTCTTCCTCAAGGTTGGCCGTTTTCTTAGAATGATGAATCTGAAAATGAATGTAACAAAAGTACATTATAAGATTACAAGTATAGGCAGAGCACCAGATATGAGGGACTTAACCCTTTCCCATACAAGACCTGGTTTTCATGTCTCTATTCGAAATGGCCAGGGTTTTCCCTGAGCATGAGAATTTAAGGGTCATTGTGACCCCCTTGCCTTCAAAGTTAGGGGTCATTTATATTATTTTGTGGGTCAAATGCAAGTATCATATGAAAATCTGGATTTAAAACTTGCGTCATCAATGTCCCTCAAGTAAATTTCTAAGGGGTCATTTGTTTTGAAATTGCGACAATGACACATGATTTGTGCGTCATGGAAAACCCTGAATGGCTTAAGAAAATCTTGAGACAAAAGAAGAAACTGCTGATAACCAGCAGTTTTTCCTTTTGTCTCAATGTTTTCTGTGCTATATTGTACACAAATTATATCGTTATCATCATCAATTTTGTCGTCTGCTGCATCTTTGAAATTGGACTACCCTCAATATTTGTCGTTTGGGAAAGGGTTAGGTCTTTTCAAAATGCAATATTTCATTTTGTTGTTCATCAAATCCTATGTTGTGGGTAATCATTGGAGTTGTTTAATCAAGGCAATTTAAATGAGAACGCACACCATATGGTTTGGAAATGAAATAACAAAGTTAGAATGTCCTCAAACCCGCTATCTGTATAGCTCTGTAGAAGGAATTGTTGAAATTGCTTGTCCATAGATTCAAAACAAAAGTATGATTTGTCAATATGTAGTTATAAATGCAGTGGCAGATCCAGAGGGGGTTCAGGGGGTTCAGATTAGCCAGATTATTTCATTTTTATGCAGAAATTCAGTCACAATTGCGTAATACTAGGTAAATGACCCCCCCCCCCCCCCCCCTATTTGTATATTCCAACCCCCCCTCACAGAAATCCTTGATCTGCTGCTGAAATGAGACCCAATCTGTAGATAAGCGGCCCATATAGCAATTCAGACAACTAAGTTAAACTAGAAGACCTGAAGGTCTTGAGTCGCTCCACAGGCCTGAATTTCATGTAATATTTAATTCAAGTTTTGATTAGATTGTTCAATGCTTGTGTTTCATACAGCAAAAAGAAAGTTACAAAACTAGATTGTTCAAAATGTTTGGTTCTTGAAGCAAAGAAAATAAAACTTTATGTTTGCCATTTGAGAAAGGGTAAAAATTTTCCTTCTTCCAAACAGATCTAAATTAACAGACCATTGATTACCCCAAAATATTTCATATTTCTAAAAATAGATTTAGTGCTAAAAATAGATTCAGGGAAATACCCTTTTCTAAAATTAATGAAACCTGAATTTCTTGTAATATCAAGTTCAAGTTTTGACAAGATGTTTCAATACTTCTTGCTCTTAAAGCAATTACAAAGTAACTAGAAAGCTGAAATGCATTCATATAAGATCAATTGGTTACCAAGCTTTGTCTTTATTAGAGTGAGTTTGGCTGTTGGAGTGAAAACGAAGTCACAATTAGCAATTTTGCCAAATTGAAAGGCATATAACTTAGGATTTTGCATTCCTATCTGGCTAAGAATCACACTAAAGCAAGATCTTAACTTCAACTATATCTTGTTTAAGTTTTGACCTGATTGTTCAATATTTGTGGATGTAAAGAGTGTAAAATCAAAGTCAAAAAAACAGCAATTTTGTCAAATTCAAGGGCAGATATATCATGATTTAAGATTCCTATGAAGCTGAAAATTATACACATGCAAGATCTTATGGCCAGACATGGGGTAATCATAATCAGTAATTTAATCGATTATTAATCGATTAACAAATGCCAATAATCATGAATTAATCGATTAATTAGTTTTTTCTGATTATTTGATTAATAATTTAATCAATTACTGATGAAAAAATGGCATTAATCATGATTATTTTATGATTACTTTTTGATTATTTTTGATGTATAAATGATCTAAAACAAAATAAGATGCACCTGTAAGTCACACCTTTTACCTGTTCACACCTGTATAAAGGAGCTTCTGCCCAAAGGCCACTTAGTGTTATTCTTACACCTGTCATTAACATTTCACACATTTTGGGGAGTTGAAACTGAAAACTTACATTAGTTGGAAAATGCTGAACAAACCATCTATTTCATTAGTAAAATTTTACTTAAAATGCAATCATACTATGGACATGTTAACTCTTTCGCTGCCAAATTTCCTGGAATTATGCTTATTCCAGTGCCATTTTTTTTTAATTTTATAACAGGGCTTATCAGTTTATAATATAGTAAAATTATTATTTGATGAATTTTAACCTGAAACCCTCAGGAATGATTGCACATAAACTATTTTGTTGAATAGCATACTTTTTATCAGGCAGTTTGATCAGATGACCTGACCTTGACCTTGAATGACCTAATTAAGCTATTGTTTTGAAGTCGCCAAAAGGCGACATTGGCAGTCTCGTAATAGGTCGCCAAAAGGCGACATTGGCAGCGAAAGAGTTAAACTAAAGAACAAAATTTATGTACATGAAATAATAAAATGATTCATTATTTAGAAAATAGATGAGTTGATAAAAGATTTTTTTTCTTTTATCATATAGGCATAATTTTTTTAAAAAAATAATGTTAAGTTCTAACTTTGGGCAAAAAATAGAATCAAACTAGGTGATTTGAATTATTACATTCTGCTAAAACTGGGTATACATGATTTTTTTTACTAGTGTTTTTTTTCTCTTTACTCTACTATTTCTTTTTTAAGTTTGTAAACTTGTAATTCTTAATATAAAATGTTCTAGTTAACATTATCCCTTTACCAAACGACAAAATTTTGGACTGATCCAAATTCAAAGAAGTTGCAGACGACATTTTCAATGTGATGAAACTTGGAAATTGTATGACTTTTTAGGTAGAAAACATTGTGGAAAATGAAGAAATTGCTTGTCACAAGCAATTTCTTCATTTTCCACAATGTTTTCTAAAGCCATTTTCTTGTGGGGAGTCAAAAGGAGTCAATGTGTGGTAATGGGTTAAGACAAAAGGACAAAATGCCTTTATCAACTTCAAGCATTTCTCTATAAAATAGTCACCATGGTCTAATCATGGTTCCAATGGCTTCAATATGGTCTGATATGTATGCATAAATTCCATTTTCATCTTCATCATTTGTGATGGTTTACAAGAGCATTCAGGAAAGATAACTAAGATCTGTTAACTAAACACTTCTATGCCATACATCCTATATCCATCCAACTGTATCAAAAAGATCTCTTCAATTCTTCTTACCACAACATAAAGGAAAAAAAAACTTTTAGCATGCCATTCATCTTGATTGAAATAGTCTGTCTACAAATATCGAACATCTAAATAACGAAAGTGGTGTGTTTCTGGACATTCATTCGATAGAAATGTAATTTCAATAGTAAAAGATTCTTTATATTCTATGATTCTGTTCAGATTATGTATTTGAAGATAATGAAATGATATTTGCCCCTTTCAAATGTTTATTTTTTGTTAAGCAAAAGTGTTTATCTGTGATTAATGATTAATAATCGATTACTTACCCCCAAATTAATGATTATTAATCAATTACTGAGGTATTTTTCAGTGAAAGTAATTTAATCGATTAATAATCAAGGGTGCATTAATCATTAATTTAATCGATTACTTTTTCAAATAATCGACCCCATGTCTGCTTATGGCCAGTAAGATAACATGAAAGTTTTGTGTTGATTGGTGGATATTTATGGTTGTTTGAGTAAAAATAAGGTCAAAAATGGTAATTTTGCGAATTTCAAGGGCACACAACTCAAGATGTGATACTCAGATCAAGCTGAAAATTGCACCCAGGCAAGATCTTATCAGCACCAACATTCTTACGAAGTTTTGTCTTGATTGATAAATATTTGTAGTGGCTAGAGTGAAAATAAAGTCAAAACAGCCATTTTTTAATTCAAGGGCAGATAACTCCAGACTTTCTGGTTCAATCAAAATCAATTGAAGGAATCTGATAGAGGACCACCTAAGGATCATTCCTGTGAAGTTTGATTGAAATCCATCAAGTAGTTTCTGAGGAGAAGATTTTTTAAGAAAAAGTTGACGACCGGACGGACGGACGGACGGACGGACGCACGACAGACACAGCGCCATGACAATAGCCCGCTGGCCTGAAGGCCAGTGGAGCTAAAAAAAAATAGATGTGCATGCTAATCTTGGGACTCAAAATAAGCAGAATTATTTGTTACAGTTATAACTGGAAATGTACCAATTAATTTTTTTTTAAGGAAACTGATAGACGGATTTACAAACTCACTCCTGCATTATAGTACATACCCCATCCCCAAAATATCAATCTTACCTAAGAAAAAATGTAACAGGTACAGCAAAGTTGGCTGCGATAGATTGCAGGTACGGAGCCGTCCTACATCCGCTACTTGCATATACAAAACAAATGGCAGCTAACGAGTCTGAAAATCCAATTAGAGCAAACTCTCTCTTGTCATAATTTCTCTCACGATCTGTGATCAAGTAGGGGCATACAATCTTGGTTAGTAGCAGCACAAATCCAAATAGAACAAAAAACAAGAAGTTGATGATAAATATTGTAGTAAAAGGATCAACATGTTTGTAGGAGATGTATTTCCCACAGTGATCTGTTCCGTTTAATGTTGAATTGCTGTCCAGAGCATCCAGCCAGACCGGTGTAAAGATCGAGGTTGCTGATCTCGATACGATGATCACAAGCATCAGTAAGATAAAGAGTGATTGTGGGGCTCGAGATCCCTGCTCTTGAGACTCATCTTCTTGTTCCATTTTTTGTGTTTTGTTATTTATGACTTGATCATCATCATGATTTCTTCTATGGTCTCCACTTAAAATCCAAAGGCACTAGTTAATTTCCTTCCTGAAATGACAAACAAAATGATGACCATTACCCAAATGATGGAATATTAGTCTTGTTCTCATTTGAAAGCTTCTAGTTTATAATGAAACAAATTGTCAAAAAAACCTGCTTAAAGTTATATATATATATTTTTTTTTTTTTTTTTTTTTTTTGAGTCTAGTCTTCAACAACATTCAAAATTGGACCATTCAATCTATAGGGCCTAGGTCGTTTTGGAAATGGTATAAATGGGTAAAGAGTAAAAAAGTGTATTGTCAGAAAGGTGTGAAATTAATTTATCCTAAGTAACCCTTTCCCAAACAAAACCAGTGGTCTTGAAAAGCTGTGGGAAAACAAAAAGACAAAAAAGGAAATGCTGATTATCAGTAGACTAATTATCATCATTTTCTCCTTTTGTCTAAGTATTTTTGAGCTACACTGTACATAAATCATATCTTGATCAGCACATATTACATGCAACAGGATTCATTTCAGACCACCTTAACCCTTTCCCAAACAACACTTTTCAATGGTTGTCCATTTTGAAAGCTGATGCAGATGACAAAAGGGATGTTGTAAAAGATAGAATTTGTGTATGATACAACACAGAAAATATTGAGACAAAAGAAGAAACTGCTGGTTATCAGCAGTTTCTTCTTTTGTTTCAATGTTTTCCCAAGCCATTTATTTTAGGGATGTTAAAACCAGGTCTTGTTTGGGAAAGGGTTAAAGTTAAAAATGTACAGTACTGTTTGGGAAAGGGTTAATTACACCTACTCCAAGATTGATTGGTGTCACTCGTTTAATTGACAAGATAAAATTAACATGTGTCAAGGGTGAAATCAACACAATATAGCTTTCGATCATTTTCCTGGGAAATCATTTGATACCAAGGTCACGCTGACAATCTGTCTGCTTTCGGTTTCGATTTACTTTCTTTGGAATATTGGGAAATTTATAAGCCCTTATGGCTTGTCTTTCCCCTCGTCGTCTGGATTCTCGCAATCTTCCGCTTTGTCATGTTTCACTGATTTGCATTCCACTAATAAATTTCACCTGTCTCAAAACGTTTCTCGATCCATAGTTTGTCTAGTGCAGTTTTAAAAGAGTTAATAGAATCGGCGCACACAACTTCATTAGGTAATGAGTTCCAGGTGTTAATTACACGGTGGGAAAAAGAGTTTATTCTGACTGATTTGTTGGCACGTGGTTTTTGAAGCTTGTACATGTTTCCTCTTAACTCATGCGGGTTTGTAGACAGTGTGAACATTCTGGTAAAGTCATAGTCATCAATCTTATGTATCATTTTATAAAGCTGGATCATATCACCTCTCTCGCGTCTGTATTCTAATGTAGGCAAGTTCAATTCTTGCAGGCGAATGTTATAGGGTAAGTCTTTCAGTTGTGGTACAATTTTAGTCGCACGTCGCTGGACATTCTCAACAATACGCTTATTCTTTTTGGTTGTTGGATAATATATACTGTTGCCATAGTCGAGATTCGGTCGGATAAGGGATTTATATAAAACAAGAAAGAGATCCTTGTCCATATATACAAAATTACGCTTTATCAGTCCTGTGATACGGTTGGCTTTGTTGGCAGCAATGTTGATATGTTCATCAAACTTTAAATTAGTTGTAAACTGTATTCCGAGATCTTTTTCCGATTCGTCGGCTTGTATTGTTGAAATAGTACCATCTGGAGCAGACATTTCATATGCCGTATCGAAGTTCTGTTTACCAAACTGCACAGTTTTGCACTTCCCAGTATTAAATCTAAGTAACCAGTCTTTACTCCATTGGCAAAAAGAGGCAATATCTTCTTGCAATACGTCGCAATCATTTCGAGATGAAATTACTCTGTAAAGTTTAGTGTCGTCAGCAAATAAACGACAAGCACTATTAACACCATCCGGCATATCATTAATGAATAACACGAACAACACAGGACCAAGTATAGAACCCTGAGGCACACCGGATTTGACATCTGTCCAACTGGATTTGCATCCATTTATGACTACTCTCTGTTGTCTATTACTAAGAAAACTGTTGATCCAATCCAACAATTTACCTGATATACCATAGGCTTGCAGTTTCGTTAAAAGCCGTTTGTGTGGCACAGTATCAAACGCTTTGGCAAAATCAAAATAAATTGTATCAACTTGTTGATTGTCATCCAAAGCTAATGTCCAGTCCTCTAATACATCGAGAAGTTGTAAAATGGTGCTGCGATGTTCACGAAAACCATACTGACAGTCGGATAATAAATCGTGTTGTTTTAAGTGGTTAAATATTGTCACTTTGATATGTTTTTCAAGTAGTTTACACACAACGGAAGTTAGTGAAACTGGTCTATAGTTACTTGGATCACACTTTGGGCCCTTTTTGTAGGTACAGGTGACGTTCGCTTTTTTCCAATCGTCTGGAATTTGTCCCTCCGAGATCGACTTTGAGAATAGTTTGTAAATGGGCATAAACAGTTCATCAGCGCATTCACGAAGCAATTTCGGATGACATTCATCGGGACCACTGGCTTTTGAAATATTTAAAGTTTGCAGCTGAGTCAATATGTCTGTACTAGAAAAGTGTACCTCATTTATTTCATTAACACAGCGTCTGTCGAAATTAGGTATTTGCGATGTGTCTTCGTTTGTAAATACAGAAGAGAAAAATTTGTTCAATAGTTCTGCTTTGTCTTCATCTTCTGTGACAATATCCCCATCTGATGATTTTAAGTCGCCAATTCCACTTTTGGATTTAGTAACTTCTCGGATATATCCCCAAAATGTTTTAGCGTTAAGTTTACAGGTATCTGATATGATTCTTTCATGCTTTTTCTTGGCATGATAAACCGCTTTAGAGGCTTTATTTCTAATTTTGCAATATTGCTGATAATCCCTGTAACTTCTGGTAAAGGTGAATCTTTTCCATGCGTGATATTTCTTTTTTACTGCGCGAACACAATATTGGTCCATCCATTTAGGCTTGGGCTTGACATTTTTAACAACCAATTCTGGAATAAAGTCTTCAATACAATGGTGAATATGATTCAAAATAAAGTTCCATGTTTCATGTACATTCATGGTATCGATCGCGCTCCAATCCACATCTCTAAGATAGTTTTTACATGATAAGTAGTCACCTTTGAAAAAGTTCTTTCTGGGTTTAATCGTATTCTCAATGTTAAAATCGCAGTTAATATTGAAAGTTATTCCCACATGATCACTTGCACCAAGGCTTGCACCGGTTCTGACATTATCAACTGTATTTTCATCATTGGAAATAATTAAATCTAAGAGACTAGACTGTTGACCTATCCTAAATCTTGTATCTTCCAGGACATGTTGGGACATATAATTATCCCGTAACATTTCAAGAAATTTAAAAGTAACATGATTTTCACTGTGTTCTGTTGTCCAGTTGTTCCAATTTATACCCGGAAAGTTAAAATCACCGACTATCACCAGATTTTTGTGTGATTTTACATACTCATTTCTAAAAATGTCAAACAAAAGTTCTTCATTTTGAATTGTACTAGACGGACTTTTGTACACTCCGCCAATAAGCAGTTTGTTCACTTTGTCTATTCTAAGTTCACACCAAGAAGATTCTTTAAAGTTCAAATTATTCAATGTGTCACATTTTTCAGCTGGGATAGAGTTACGAACATATATAATAATACCTCTACTGTTATTACTTACGTTTCCAAGAAACGCGTTGTAGCCATTCAACTTGTAAACACCTTGGTGAATATCTGAAATGTTTTTGTTTTTCGGAAAAACCTCTGATATGACTAAAACGTCCGGATTCAAGCTAGCCACTAAAACATGTAATTCATTTAGCTTGTTCAGCAAGCAGTCTGCGTTCGTGTAATAAACTTTTAAAATATTGTTTCGTCCACTTTCAGATTCATTAAAAAATGAAGAGTAATTCACACTAGAATCTGTAACTGTTCAGCCAAAAATGAAAGTACAAAGTGAAAGTAGGTCAACCGTTTCATTCTGTTTTATGGCTAAAATTATCAATTTCAGGATGCGAAAAATCGGTTATTTTTGTCGATTAATCGAGCGTTTATGGTTAAACATTTTGACAATAATTTTGTTTACAATTTATTCGGTTCCAAAATTTTGAGGATCGTACTAAATGCAAACCGCAACCATTACTAAAACACAACCCCAACCTTTTGACCCGGTACTGTAATAATCACATGTGCGTGATTTTTATTTTCCGCTTGGTATATTATTTCCGCTTGGCATTTTCTTTCCGTTTAGAATAAAATGTAGATATATAGTTGGATTCGATTTGCAAATGTTGATATTTTACAGGATTTATATTTTTTTAAATATTTTAATGTGTTGATAGAGTAAGTTCACCGTTTATCGACACCTTAAGCTTTCACATTTATTATTATGACTCGTAGGTATCATTCATTTGATTTCTTGCAAGATTCATGTAACAGCACTTTTCATAGGTCATTTCTTCGTATTGTATACGTATTTTGCACTTTTCAGCCAATAAAATTCGTGATTACAATGTAGGCGGTGAAACAGTAAAATTTTCAACATTTCCCTTTTATCGACACCCTCTCTCCCTATTATCGACACCCATTTTTTTTCTTTAGAAAATAAGGACTTAACTTGTTTTATGTAACCATTTGCAAGGCCTGACCCAGCTTTGACCTCACTGCTTAAATTTGCTGTGGAAAACATTGAGAGAAAAGAGAGAATTGTTGATAATCATTAATTTTTCCTTCCCTTCTCACTTGATAATTCTAATGTTATGATTTTAACTTCTTTCACTTGTGACACCAATTAAAAATATTTTCTCGTCTGCAACTCCATTCAAAAAGTGTAAGTATCTAAATCTGCGATGTCTTGGGTGGGATTCATTTGATTTGTAAATAAAAATGATTTATGCGAAGTGTGGAGAAAACTTCACTTGTTAACACAATTGTGAAAATTAAAGACGCCAGTAGCATAAGGACACTTATGAAATCGCTGTGGAAAAAGGATAAACCATTCAACATCATAAGAATATCCGGTTAAATGGTTTGTTTTTAAACCATGCATCCATACAAAATGCGACTATCCACCATGATGGGCAGACACAAAAAATGAAAGTGTTGGCTCTGTAAATGTGATAGGCCTACCTTGTCACTTAATTATTCCAATTAATGATTTAATTTATCCACAACCCTATTCAATTAAAACTTTATCTGCACACCATGAACATTAAACAAGTGCGCCTCTAAAAAGCGTGTTTTTTGTGAACAAAGTGTAAAGTATTGAATAGCAGGTGTTGGCGGCTTTGTTTGATGTTCACAAAGTTTCCAAAACAGTCTGTGGTGTGACGAATATATGACGTCATTTTGTTCCGACAAAGGAATGTGAAACAGCGTGCGGACTTGCCTGTCAATCAATCATATTAATCATGGATGGGTGGAGACTGACAAACTGTTGAATCCAATCAATTCAGCGGTTGTACGGCATAGATAACTCTCTATGTAAGACCATCGTAAATTAGGGGATGATTTTACCCAGTGTTTTGGTGACTAACCAATGAGTTTTTACTCTTTCAAACTAAGTAATAGGGCGGTACCCTTTACAGGGGTCAAATTATTCCCCATCTGTATTTAGTTTTAGGCTATAGCATACGTTTAAACTAGTGTGACCTTTGTGATGGATTAAAGGATGTTCGTTACAAAGTAAGACTCGTCATTTTTATTCATGTATGTTAATCTTCAGTTGGGAATTTGAGCGAATATGAAATACGATTTTCAGAAGACAATTTTAAATACGTATTTGTCTTATTTTACAGTGAAATGGTAGGTAAACTACAGGCATTAACATCACTTCTACTTTTCAACATTAGGGTACGGCTAGATGCCATGTCTTAGCCACAAACTTGATGATTGGTAATGGTTGGTATTGGAAACCCAGATGATGACTAAAGGTTTTGGTTTCATTATTGCAACTAGGGTAGCGACCAGATCGTAGCCTATATAATCTGGTGACCAAATACATCCCAATTGAAATAATTACTAATACAATTAGCTACCATTTACAACGTCTACAAATTATCAGATGTTCCTGTAGTCTAAGTAAACTAAAGCCTCAGAATTTCCATTTTAAAAGCACTTTTTCAGTGGGTGTCGATATTAGGGAAACCATGACTAATCTTTCCTAATTATCGACACCCATAGATTTTACAGAAATTGAAAGGCAATACACATTTAACAGTTTAAAATGTAAAGGATAACATATTTTAAGCTAAATAAATGGTATACGCAAGGAAAATATGCCCGGTAAAAGTTAAGAATTTTCCAGAAAAAAATTCAACCAGCCTTATCTCGGAAGTTAAGACTGACCCAAATTTATGATGATTCTGAAAAACATGGACAAGAATGTGGCCTACAAACTCCAAAATTGCATCTATAAGTGATGACATCGCAAATATTGATATTTTCATATCAGGAGCGAGACTGGTATCGTATTTATGATAAAATCGTGGGGGTGTCGATAAATGGACAGTGTCGACATTAGGTGAACTTACTCTATTATAATTTCGGTCAATTAACCCTTTCCAAAACTGCAAAATTTTAGGTTTATCCAAATTAAAATCTGCTGCAGACGACAAAACTGATATTGATAAAGATAGGTTTTGTGTGCATTATAGCATAGAAAAGATTGAGGCAAAAGGAGCAAATGCTGATTATTAGCGTTTTCTCTTTTGTGTCCATAGTTTCACAAGCTAATTCAAATAGAGACTCAAAACCAGATCTTGTTTGAGTGAGTGGTAAATAGTGTTTTCAGATTGTGTACACAATTTCAATTTGATTGCCTTAATTTTTTGTTAAATTATGAAAATGGGATAATTTATTTGTTCCAAATTAAAGAGGCCGAAAAATCGCAAATTAATTGTCTTGAGGCATCGGATGCAAGAATGCTTACAAGAACTGCTGAGTGTTTGACTCTTTATAAAACAAGTCCTGGTGGTGTAATTCAAATTTTTTATACAAGAACAATCAATAAATGAAAAATTGAAATGGAAAAAATATTATGAAGCATGTCCCATTTAAGTGGCATTGTGACTTAACGTTAGGCACCAACACACTATCTTGAGTAGTCTGTGTATTGTATGGTGGAAAACGCATTTTAACAGCGTCAATGTGACCTTATATGGTTTGAACTCACGAGCGCCGTACACCCTAGAGGGTGAAGCACGAGAGGGTGTAAACTCGCTCGATCTTAACTCTTTTCCAAATAGCAAAATTTTTAGGTATTCCACTTCCAAAATAGCAAAAAATGACAAAATGGATGTTATGAAAGATAGCATTTGTGTAAAATATGGCATAGAAAATATTAAGACAAAAGGAGCAATTTCTGGTTAGAATCTATCTCAGCAGTTTCTTCTTTCGTTTCAATATTTTCCCAAGCCTTTTCTATAAGAGACGTCGAAATCAGGTTTTGTTTGGGAATATGTTAAGGTGGTTCGAGTGTTCCTCCAGAGAAATTATGGTTTTGTAAGACTTGTTTTCGTGCATTCTATGTGGTTTTCAGACATACAAACGTCAAAACTGACCCCAAGAAACGATACTGAGAAGCCTACGACCTAGTCGCATTCTTTTACATTACGCATGTGCATATTATGCGTGATGGGCGCTCCAGCCTTGTATAATGGATATACGACCGGTTTTAGCGTCAATGTGACCTTGTGGTTTGCACCAACACCATTCTATACGAATTATGATCGATGGTTGACCCGTGTTAGCGTCAAAACAATTATATTTGTTAAACGGTGTATGACCCGTTTAAGGGTCAATGTGACCTTGTAGTTTGCACCAAAACAATTACATATGGTACACGGTGGATGGCCCGTTTAAGGGTGAATGTGACCTTGTGGTTTGCACCAACAAAATTCTATACGATTTATGGTGGATGACCCGTTATAGAGTCAATGTGACCTTGTGGTTCGCACCAACACAATTCTATATGATATATGGTGGATGACCAGTATAAATGTCGATATGACCTATTGGTTTGCACCAACACAATTCCATATGATATATGGTGGATGATCAGTATAAGTCTCGATATGACCTTGTGGTTTGCACCAACACAATTCTATATGATATATGATGGATGATCAGTATAAGTGTCGATATGACCTTGTGCTTTGCACCAACATAATTCTATATGATATATGGTGGATGACCAGTGTACGTGTCGACATGACCTTGTGCTTTGCACCAACATAATTCCATATGATATATGGTGGATGACCAGTATAAGTGTCGATATGACTTTGTGGTTTGCACCAACACAATTCCATGTGATATATGGTGGATGACCAGTATAAGTGTTTATATGACTTTGTGGTTTGCACCAACACAATTCTATATGATATATGGTGGATGACCAGTATAAGTGTCGATATGACCTTGTGGTTTGCACCAACATAATTCCATATGATATATGGTGGATGACCAGTATAAGTGTCGATATGACCTTGTGGTTTGCACCAACATAATTCTATATGATATATGGTGGATGACTAGTATAAGTGTCGATATGACCTTGTGCTTTGCACCAACATAATTCCATATGATATATGGTGGATGACCAGTATAAGTGTCGATATGACCTTGTGGTTTGCACCAACACAATTCCATATGATATATGGTGGATGACCAGTATAAGTGTCGATACGACCTTGTGGTTTGCACCAACATTATTCCATATGATATATGGTGGATGACCAGTATAAGTGTCGATATGACCTTGTGGTTTGCACCAACACAATTCCATATGATATATGTTGGATGACCAGTATAAGTGTCGATATGACCTTGTGGTTTGCACCAACATAATTCTATATGATATATGGTGGATGACCATTATAAGTCTCGATATGACCTTGTGGTTTGCACCAACATAATTCCATATGATATATGTTGGATGACCAGTATAATTGTTGATATGACCTTGTGGTTTGTACCAACACAATTCTATATGATAAATGTTAGATGACCCGTTTTAGCGTCAATGTGACCTTGTGGTTTACACCAACACAATTCTATACAATAGATGGTTGATGATCCGTTTTAAGATTAGTGTGACCTTGAGGTTTGCACCAAAACAATTATATGATACATGGTAGATAACCTGTTTTAGTATTGTATTAACCGTGTGGTTTGCATCAACACAATTTAATATAATACATGGTACATGACCCGTTGTAGTGTCAATGTGACCTTGTGGGTTTAATCAACATAATTCTACATGATACATATTAGATAACATGTTATAATGTCCAAGTGACCTTGTGGTTTGCACCAACATAATTCTATATGATACATGATGGATATCCCGTTTTAGCGTCAATGTGACATTGTGGTTTGCACTAACACAATTCCGCATGATACACGGGGATGACCAGTTTTAGCGTCGATGTGACCTTGTGGTTTGCACCAACACAAATCTTTAGAATATACAGTGAATTACCCGATTTAGTGTCAATGTGACCTTGTGGTTTGGATCAACATAATTCTATATGATACATGTAAGATGACCCGATATAATGTCAATGTGACCTTGTGATTTGCACCAACATAATGCTATACAATGCATGCATGTTGGATGATCCGTTGTAGCGTCAATATCACCTTGTGGTTTGCAGCAACATACTTCTATACGATGCATGGCCAATGACCCGTTTTATCGTCAATGTGACCTTGTGGTTTGCACCAACACCATTCTGTACGAAGTATGGTGGTTGACCGGTTTTAGCGTCAATATGACATTGTGGTTTGCACCAACACATCATATACGAATTATGGTGGTTGACCCGCTTTAGTTGTCAGTTTGACCTTGTGGTTAGCACCAACACAATTCTATACAATACATTGTAGATGATCCGTTTTAGCGTCAATGTGACCTTGTGGTTTGCACCAACACAATTCTATACGATACATAGTGGATGACCCGTTTTAGCGTCAAAGTGACCTTGTGGTTTGCTCCAACACACTTCTATATGATACACAGTCGATGACTCGTTTTAGTGTCAATGTGACCTTGTGGTTTGCATCAACACAATTCTATACAATACATAATGGATGACTCCTTTTAGTGTCAATATGGCCTTGTGGTTTGCACCAACACAAATCTATACAATACATGATGGATGGCACGTTTTAGCGTCAATGTGGCCTTGTGATTTGCACCAACACAAATCTATACAATACATTGTAAATGACCTGTTTTAGCGTCAAAGTGACCTCGTGTTTGCACCAACATTAACCTATACACAACGTAGTGAATGACCCGTTTTAGCATCAATGTGTCTTTGTAATTTGCACCAACAGAAATATCTAAAATACATGATGGATGACCCGTTTTCGTGTCAATGCGGCCTTGTGGTTTGAACCAACACATGCTTATATAATACATGGAATATGGCCGCTTTCAATGGCAGAATGATCAACACATTTTTATATAAAGATAGCTAATGACATCTTTCAGTTTGACCTTGTGGTTGGCACCAACATATTTCTATATAATATATAGTAGGTGGCCCATTTTAGTGTCAGTATGACATTGTGGTTTGCATCAACACATTCCTATATAATACATACTAAATAGCTCGTTTTAGTCGATGTAAAACCTTGTGGTTTGCACCAACACATGTCTATATAATACCCATAAGATGGCCCATCTTATTGGCGGTATGATCTCGTGGTTTGCACCAACACATTCCTATATAGTACATACTAGATGTCCCATCTTAGGTGGAGTATGACCTTGTGGTTTGGACCAACATATTTCTATATAATACATAGTAGGTGGCCCGTTTTAGTGTCAGTATGACCTTGTGGTTTGCATCAATACATTCCTATATAATACATACTAAATAGCTCGTTTTAGTCGATGTAAAACCTTGTGGTTTGCACCAACACATGTCTATATAATACCCATAAGATGGCCCATCTTATTGGCGGTATGGTCTTGTGGTTTGCACCAACACATTCCTATATAGTACATACCAGATGTCCCATGTTAGTTTTAGTTTTAGTTTCAGTATGACCTTGTGGTTTGTACCAACACATTTCTATATAATATATAATAGATGACCCATGTTAGTGTCAGTATGACCTTGTGGTTTGCATTAACACATTCCTATATAATATATACTATATGGCTCTTTTTAGTGTCAGTATTATCTTGTGGTTTGCATCAACACATTTCTATATAAAACATAGTAGATGGCTCGCTGTAGTTGTCAGTTTGACCTTGTGGTTTGCACTAACACTTTTCTTTATAATACATTGTAGATGGCCTGATTTAGTGGCAATATGACACTGTGCATTGCACCAACACATTTCTATATGATACATAGTAGATGGCCCGTGTTAGTGGCAATATGATCTTGTGGTTTGCAGCCTATAAAACGGACCATCTAACGTGTATTTTATAGGAATCTATTAGTGAAAATCACAAGGTTACTGTGTTGCTAAAGCGGGCCATCTATCATGTGTTATATAGAAATGTGTTGCGGCAAACCACACGGTTATACTGCCGCTAAATCGATATATCTATTATGTATTATGTGTCTATAATGTGTTGCCGAAAACTACAAGGTCACATTGACACCAAAACGAGTTATCCGGCATGTATTATATAGAATCGTGTTGGTGTTAACCACACGGTTACAATGACTTAAACGGTTTATCTACCAGGTATCATATAGAATTGTGTTGGTGCAATCCACAAGGTCACAAACACTGAAACGGTTTATCTACCATGTATCATATAAACTTGTGCTTGTGCAAACCACAAGGTCTAACAACAACACTAAAACGGTTCTTCTACCATGTATCACATTGAAATATGTTAGTGCAAACCACACAGTCACACTGACACGAAAACTGGTCATCTACCATGTATGATATAGAATAATATTGGTCCAAACCACAAGGTTACAACAACACTAAAACGGTTCATCTTCCATGTATCATACAGAATTGTGTTGGTGCAACCCACAAGGTCACATTGACACTGAAGTGGTTTATATACCATGAATTATATAGAATTGTTTTGGTGCAAACCACAAGGTCACATTAACACTAAAGCGGGTTATCTAAAATGTATGATATAAAATTGTGTTAGTGCAAACCATACAGTCACATTGACACTAACACGGGTTATATATCATGTATTATATAAATTTGTGATGGTACAAACCACGAAAACTGGTCATCTACCATGTATGATATAGAATAATATTGGTCCAAACCACAAGGTTACAACAACACTAAAACGGTTCATCTTCCATGTATCATAAAGAATTGTGTTGGTGCAACCCACAAGGTCACATTGACACTGAAGTGGTTTATATACCATGAATTATATAGAATTGTTTTGGTGCAAACCACAAGGTCACATTAACACTAAAGCGGGTTATCTAAAATGTATGATATAAAATTGTGTTAGTGCAAACCATACAGTCACATTGACACTAACACGGGTTATATATCATGTATTATATAAATTTGTGATGGTACAAACCACAAGATCAAACACAAATTAAACACCAAGCCGTAGAGATCAGCCCAGTCAGGCGATTTCCGCACATGAGAAAAGGGACAAATACGACAACATGAAGCGCAATCTACGCTGAATCATCAATCCTTCGGTCCAAGAACGATCAGATATTGGAACAAACTCCCGACCCAGATCGCAGACATTGAGACGAAAGACGAATTTACAGCTGCCTTCAAGGACCTAGTAAGGGGCGGCTCTTTCGTCTTCAGCGCGTAATTCCACCGACGCATGTATAAGTTTTAACCTGTACATATGATATGTATTTTAACTCTGAAGGATGGAGGCTGTCTCCCCCCTTCAACACATGTCAACACTACAGTCAGATATGACCCTGACCCTACCAAGGAAGACGAAGACGGGGCCACAACAAAAATTAAACGGGACATCTACCATGTTTTATAAAAAAAAATGTTGGTGCAAACCAGAAGGTCACATCGACACTAAAGCCGGCTATCTTCCATGTATCATAGACTTGTGTTTGTGCAATTCTCAAGGTCACTACAACACTATTAACGTAATTAATCTACCATGTATCATATAGATTCGTGTTGGTGCAAACCTCAAGGCCACAACAACACTAAAATGGTCCATCTGCCATGTACCATATAGAATTGTGTTGGTGCAAACCACAAGGTAACAACAACAGAAAAACTGGTAATCTACCATGTATCATGAAGATTCGTGTTGGTGCAAACCATAATGTTACAACAACACAAAAAACGGGTCATCTATCATGTATCGTGAAAAGTCGTGTTGGTGCAAACCAGAAGCTCACAGCAACACAAAAACGGGTCATCTACCATGTATCAAATAGATTCGTGTTGGTGCAAACCACAAGGTTACAACAACAAAAACAAACGGTCATCTACCATGAATCATATAGATTCGTGTTGGTGCAAACCACAAGGTTAAAACAACACAAAAACGGGTCATCTATCATGTATCATGAACATTCGTGTTGGTGCAAACCACAAGCTCACAGCAACACAAAAACGGGTCATCTACCATGTATCATGCAGATTCGTATTGGTGCAAACCATAAGGTTAAAACAACACAAAAAGGGATCATCTACAAAGTATCATGGAGATTCGTGTTGGTGCAAACCACAAGGTTACAGCAACACAAAAACGGGTCATCTACCATGTATCATATAGATTCATGTTGGTGCAAACCACTAGGTTACAACAACAGAAAAACAGATAATCTACCACGTTTCATATAGATTCGTGTTGGTGCAAACCACAAGGTTACAACAACACTAAAATGTTTCATCTAGAATTTATGATGGAGATTCGTGTTGGTGCAAACCACAAGGTTACAACAACACTAAAACGGGTCATCTACCATGTATCATATAGATTTGTGTTGGTGCAAACCACAAGGTCAAAACAACACAAAACTGTTCATCTACCATGTTTCATATAGATTCGTGTTGGTGCAAACCACAAGGTCACAACAACACAAAAACGGGTTATCTACCATGTATCATATAGATTCGTGTTGGTGCAAACCACAAGGTTACAACAGCACAAAAACGGGTCATCTATCATGTATCATGAACATTCGTGTTGGTGTAAACCACAAGCTCACATCAACACAAAAAACTGGTTATCTACCATGTATCATATAGATTCGTGTTGGTGCAAACCACAAGGTTACAACAACACTAAAATGTTTCATATAGAATTTATGATGGAGATTCGTGTTGGTGCAAACCACAAGGTTACAACAACACTAAAACGGGTCTTCTACCATGTATCATATAGATTTGTGTTGGTGCAAACCACAAGGTCAAAACAACACAATACTGTTCATCTAGCCTGTTCATCTAGCATGTTTCATATAGATTCGTGTTGGTGCAAACCACAAGGTCACAACAACACAAAAACGGGTTATCTACCATGTATCATATAGATTCGTGTTGGTGCAAACCACAAGGTTACAACAGCACAAAAACGGGTCATCTATCATGTATCATGAACATTCGTGTTGGTGTAAACCACAAGCTCACATCAACACAAAAAACTGGTTATCTACCATGTATCATATAGATTCGTGTTGGTGCAAACCACAAGGTTACAACAACACTAAAATGTTTCATATAGAATTTATGATGGAGATTCGTGTTGGTGCAAACCACAAGGTTACAACAACACTAAAACGGGTCTTCTACCATGTATCATATAGATTTGTGTTGGTGCAAACCACAAGGTCAAAACAACACAATACTGTTCATCTAGCATGTTTCATATAGATTCGTGTTGGTGCAAACCACAAGGTCACAACAACACAAAAACGGGTTATCTACCATGTATCATATAGATTCGTGTTGGTGCAAACCACAAGGTTACAACAGCACAAAAACGGGTCATCTATCATGTATCATGAACATTCGTGTTGGTGTAAACCACAAGCTCACATCAACACAAAAAACTGGTTATCTACCATGTATCATATAGATTCGTGTTGGTGCAAACCACAAGGTTACAACAACACTAAAATGTTTCATATAGAATTTATGATGGAGATTCGTGTTGGTGCAAACCACAAGGTTACAACAACACTAAAACGGGTCTTCTACCATGTATCATATAGATTTGTGTTGGTGCAAACCACAAGGTCAAAACAACACAATACTGTTCATCTAGCATGTTTCATATAGATTCGTGTTGGTGCAAACTACAAGGTCAAAACAACACAAAAACGGGTCATCTACCATGTTTCATATAGATTCGTGTTGGTGCAAACTACAAGGTCAAAACAACACAAAACTGTTCATCTACCATGTTTCATATAGATTCGTGTTGGTGCAAACCACAAGGTCACAACAACACAAAAACGGGTCATCTACCATGTATCATGAATATTCGTGTTGGTGCAAACCACAAGCTCACAGCAACACAAAAACGGGTCATCTACCATGTATCATATAGATTCGTGTTGGTGCAAAATACAAGGTTACAACAACACTAAAACGGGTCATCTACCATGTATCATATAGATTCGTGTTGGTGCAAACCATAAGGTTACAACAACACAAAAACGGATTATCTACCACGTTTCATATAGATTCGTGTTGGTGCAAACCTAAGGATTACAACAACACAAAAACTGGTTATCAAGCGTGTATCATATAGATTCGTGTTGGTGCAAACTACAAGGTTACAACAACACAAAAACAGGTTATCTACCATGTATCATATAGATTCGTGTTGGTGCAAACCACAAGCTCACAGCAACACAAAAACTGGTTATCTACGATGTATCATAAAGATTCGTGTTGGTGCAAACCACAAGGTAACAACAACACAAAAACGGGTCATCTACCATGTATCATGAAGATTCGTGTTGGTGCAAACCACAAGGTTACAACAACACTAAAACGAGTCATCTACCATGTATCATGGAGATTCGTGTTGGTGCAAACTACAAGGTCACATTGGTACTGGAACGGGTCATCTACCATGTATCATGAAAATTTGTGTTTTTGCAAACTACAAGGTCACATTGACACTAAAACGGGTTATCTAGCATGTATTGTCAACCCAAATTAACCCAGAACAACTTAGTTTTCGTGTGCAACGTCCGTTAGTTGCGCGTCTTCACAAAACATTGTCAAAGTGCGGTCATTACATATGCAGATGTCTCGGGTTAATCTTGCTGGACAATATCTTATAGAATTATATTGGTGAAAACCTCATTGTCACAACAACACTGCGACGGGTCATCTACTATATTATTTAGAATTGTGTTCTTGTAAACCACAATGTCACAACGACACTAACAATCTACAATGTATTTTATAGAAATCTGTTGATAAAAACAACAAGGTCACATTGACACGAAAGCGGGTTGTCTTCCATGTATAATAAGGAATTCACTAGGACGAGTCATCTACCATGTAACATTTAGAATTGTGTTGGTCCAAACCACAAAGTTACAACAACACTAGGACGAGTCATCTATCATGTAACGTTTAGAATTGTGTTGGTCCAAACCTCAAGGTCACAACAACACTAGGACGAGTCATCTACCATGTAACGTTTAGAATTGTGTTGGTCCAAACCACAAAGTCACAACAACACTAGGACGAGTCATCTACCATGTAACATTTAGAATTGTGTTGGTCCAAACCTCAAGGTCACAACAACACTAGGACGAGTCATCTATCATGTAACGTTTAGAATTGTGTTGGTCCAAACCACAAAGTCACAACAACACTAGGACGAGTCATCTACCATGTAACATTTAGAATTGTGTTGGTCCAAACCTCAAGGTCACAACAACACTAGGACGAGTCATCTATCATGTAACATTTAGAATTGTGTTGGTCCAAACCTCAAAGTCACAACAACACTAGGACGAGTCATCTATCATGTAACGTTTAGAATTGTGTTAGTCCAAACCACAAAGTCACAACAACACTAGGACGAGTCATCTACCATGTATTATTTAGAATTGTGTTGGTCCAAACCTCAAGGTCACAACAACACTAGGACGAGTCATCTATCATGTAACATTTAGAATTGTGTTGGTCCAAACCTCAAGGTCACAACAACACTAGGACGAGTCATCTATCATGTAACATTTAGAATTGTGTTGGTCCAAACCTCAAGGTCAAAACAACACTAGGACGAGTCATCTATCATGTAACATTTAGAATTGTGTTGGTCCAAACCTCAAGGTCACAACAACACTAGGACGAGTCATCTATCATGTAACATTTAGAATTGTGTTGGTCCAAACCTCAAGGTCACAACAACACTAGGACGAGTCATCTACCATGTAACATTTAGAATTGTGTTGGTCCAAACCTCAAGGTCACAACAACACTAGGACGAGTCATCTACCATGTAACATTTAGAATTGTGTCGGTCCAAACCTCAAGGTCACAACAACACTAGGACGAGTCATCTATCATGTAACATTTAGAATTGTGTTGGTGCAAACCACAAAGTCATAACAACACTAGGACGAGTCATCTACCATGTAACGTTTAGAATTGTGTTGGTCCAAACCTCAAGGTCACAACAACACTAGGACGAGTCATCTACCATGTAACGTTTAGAATTGTGTTGGTCCAAAGCTCAAGGTCACAACAACACTAGGACGAGTCATCTACCATGTAACGTTTAGAATTGTGTTGACCAGTGCAACCCACAAGGTCACGACAACACTTAAACGGTCCATCTACCATGCATTATAAAAAGAAAATTGTGTTGGTGCAATCCACAAGGTCACATTGACACTTAAGCGGGTTATCTTCAACGTGTTATAAAGAATTGTATTGGTGCAATCCACAAGATCACATTGACACTAAAGCAGGTTATCTTCCATGTATTGTAAATAATTGTGTTGGTGCAAACCACAAGGTCGCAAAGACACTAACAAGCGCCATATACCATTTAAAATATAGAACTGTGCTCTTGAAAACCACAAGGTCACAACGACACTAACACAAGTCATCTACCATGTAAAATATAGAACTGTGTTGGTACAAACAATAAGGTCACATCGACACTTAAACGAGTTATCTGTCATTTTTATATAGAAACATGTTAGTGAAAACCACAAGGACACATGCCTACTTCTACTAAAACTGGTCATCTATTATGTATTATATAGAAATGTGTTGGTGCAAATCATATTGATTAACCTTTCAAATGTGCTGTCTGATCAAGCTACATACTTTGTTATGGTTGCTACTGGTTGTGTAGGGCTAAACCAGGATCCCAAGGAATTGGTGGAAGGCTTCACTACAAAGAGGAGATGCGCATATTGTCGTGGTTACCCGGGTCGACCATTAAATTCCGAGTTACTGCCCATGATTTGTGAAGCTATATACGTAGAGAGTAATATTCGTTTCCGCACTGTTCCTTGGAAACCATAGGCACTATTTCAATGAAACCTTGTGGAAAGCTTCACTACGAAGAGGAGATGCGCATACCGTCGTAGTTATCCGGTTTGACAATTAAATTCAGAGTTACTGCCCATGATTGGTGAAGCCATATAGATACAGAGTAAACAAAATACTTTCGGCGGGGGATATCAATTCAACGAATTTGCTTGTTAATAGTCTATTCTTTGTCAAAACTTTAAGAAATAAATCTTAGAAACGTTTTGTTTTTTGCATTTAGTAACTTTGAATCTTGACCCTTTACTAGACAACAAAATTTCGGACCGGTACAAATGGAGAGATACTGGGCACTGACTGGTAACAAGCATTAATTACTAGTAGTACATTTCCCTTCAAGCTCTGAAACATTTTATGTTATAAACTTGGTAGGTTTGATGATGAGGATGATGATGATGCAACAGTCACCGTAATATGACCGGAAAATTGTTGTCGACAGTTTGCAAGTCCTATTGTTTGACCAGCGCACCTAACCATGAGTTCATGCAGGGTATTGTTTGCACCTTTTCAAACAACTAGAAATATATCACTTAAGGTGATAAAATACCCCCGCCACTACATTTGTCAGGACAAGTATGTTTGTCGGCAAATAGTAATGACTCCAAAAATAGGCGCAGCAGAGTATCAACTCTTTTTCACTGCACCCCTCTACAATGAGATCTATCCACTTGTGAAGTTTCATCATTCTACCTTTAATTGTTTTCGAGTTATGCTCTAGACAAGATTTGTACGCCGACGGACTGACAGACAGATGGACGGACAGACAGGCTGATTCCAGCACATCCCCTAAACATTCGTTTTGCGGGCGTATAAAATCCAATCTTAGCCACAGCTGCCTATCCAATTTAGATGATCCGAACACAATTCATCCATTGGTAAAACACAGAGCTTGTCAAAAGCTTTAACCCATTACCTCACAGTGACTCCTTTTGACTCCCCACAAGATAATGGCTTTGGAAAGCATCGTGGAAAATGACTAAATAGCTTGTAACAAGCTGTTCCTTCATTTCCCACAATGTTTCTACGTAAAAGATATATCGTCGGAGTAAATGCAAAACCTCGTATGTCGATTCTTGCGATTTTCAAAGTACAAACTTGTATGCCCAGTTTACACAATTCGCGCAGGTTTTGAGAAATTTATACTGCTCAGCATTAATGACACATTATTTGCGAACAATATGTCAAAATTTCAAGTAAAACATTTCAGTTAGGGAAAAGTTATTACACTTTTTTCCCTCACCTTTAAACTTTTCCAAAAACGTGATACGAGGTTTTGCATTTACAACGACGATATATAAAAGTCCATTCACTTAAAATTGTCGTCTACATCATCTTTGGACTAGTCTTGAATTTGGCTGTTTGGTAATGGGTTAAAGTAATTGATCCAGCTCAGCCTCGACTCGAACCAGAGCCCCGGAATAGATATACTCAATCAGAGCAATGGATTAGCAGGGATGAAGATATTCCATATTTTTAATTTCAAATCCCAACCGTATGTTGTGGGTACTCATTTGAATAGTCCCGTCACAATATAGGGTCTAATGAACAATCTATGAAATATAGCATTGTGAAAATCAATCACTCGCTCTTATTTGTAGCTCTGCTCAATGATGAATGTTGTAAACTGATTGATACATGTTTGTCAAGGCGAAATAAAACCAAAGGACCAGCATATTCTTCTGTTTTCCAAATCACTACTTGCTTGCATCAAAAGCATTCATAATTGTGAGGAAATAAGAAAGCCTTTTCAAAAAGGTCAAATGTTAGACAAGTCTAATTTTGAAATGAGTTGCAGCGGTGAAATTGATTGACTTCAACAATGCAAACTTCGAAATACTGAAAACTTTGAGAGTAAAGGAGAAAATACTGATTACAAGCACTTTCTTTTCTCTCAATATTTCCAAAACCCAGGCCCGTAGGAACAGGGGGCTAGGGGGGCTAAGCCCCCCCCCCAATGTTGGCCAAAATGTCAAAATTTCTTAATTTTACACTGAACTTTTTGCGAAAATCCAAATTAGCCACCCCAATATTCAGGACAAGGGCTTTAGCCCCCCCCCCCCCCAATATGAAATTGCTTCCTACGGGCCTGAAACCATCTTTCTACACAGGTTGTAACAACCAGCTCTTCTTTGGGAAAGGAGTGCATGTACTTACAAACCCTGGTTTGACTAGGCTCTATATGGTAGCAGGGCTTATTGTATGCAACAGATAAGAGTGGGTGAAACCATTCTACTTTTGTTATTTCAAATTCAAACCATATGTTGTGTGTATTCATTTGAATCGTCTCGATGAGAGGATTCCAATGAGTACCAACAACATGGGTTTTCATCTACAACTTATGAAATATTGCATATTGAAAACCAATTACCCATCTTATCTGTAGTTCTATATAACAAAACAACACAATTAATTCATATTCAGATAGTTTATTTCAAACTAAAGAACAATAATCCATAGAGGACTCAACAACATGACTTTCATTATTTTTCTACAATAACGAAATTATTTTGTTCACAATTGCATTGATTTTTAGACACATTTCTCAGTTGCCTATAACATATATTAAAATCAATCACAATTAATCACATTACTTTACTATCCTTTTGTGATTATCCTTGCCATCGATTAGTTCTCTAGAGGGGATGAGGCCTGGCTGCCCAATCAAGATCGTAGTCTTCCTATCCACACCTTACAGTCGAAGGGGTCCATATTTGGCAATCCTACTGCCTATCCTGATAATATAATATTTTTGTTTTAATGTGCGTTCAGAAATTCCCAATGTCGTTTTGTTCTGTAGACTTTTTCCTGGTAATAAGCTGGTTATATGGTCACCTGCAAAGAGATAAGCACAAAATTCAGTTGAAAAATGGTGTAGCAAAGTACTATATTACCATTCCAAATTGACAAAATTTTAGAAAGGTGTAAATTTCAAAGATGCATTTCAAAATGAGTTTTTATCAATTTATGTAATCATGCATTAATCCATTACAAAATAAATACATTTTAGACTGGTCCAAATACAAATACATGTATGGTAAAGATAACAATTTCAAGTAAACAAGAGGCCCAAGAGGGCCTGAATCGCTCCACTGGCTGAAGTAAAAGAATTATCTCATGACTTTCTGTAAACCTCACACTGCAAAATCTTGAAAAGGGTCACCTAAGGAACATTTCTGCCAAGTTTGGTCTAAATTCGCCCATTGCTTTATTTTCAAAGAATTATTTCATGGTTTGTCTAATTCTTATAAGCACAATCCTGCCAAGCCCACATTAATGGACTAATCAAAATTTCAAAAACAAATTAAGTAAAGGGCTGCCCAATGAACATTACTGCCAAAATTGGTCTACATTGGCCCATTAGTTGATTTATATAAAATTATTTAGTGATTTCTCCAATTCTGATAAGCCCACCCTGCCACGCCCACATTTATGGACCAATCAATATTTCACAACAATTTAAGTATTGGCAGAATGCAAGGTTAAACATTAACCTGTGCCCGACAGACATTAACTGCCTGCTGCTTGGTCAGGGCTAGTTAGATCCCCAAGATGCAAGACCAACTGGTCAGCCTCATTTCAAATATGTCACTATTACCATAATGAAAACACGGGATATGTGACACAACAAGAACATGGGCCCTTCAAATTTCCATTCATTCGTGTTTCAAAACTTGTCTTTTAGCTTATGAAAGGATTATTATGGTTTACACCTTTTCCCTATTATCCAAATATTTGGTCAGGACTAGCAGCATCTGGAAGCAACAAGCCCGACTGTCTGGTAGACCAAAAATTAATGTTGGACCCTGGAATGGTTTATTTTTAAAAAAATATTTTGTAATTTTTCTAAGTCTGATAAGCCCCGCCCTGCCACTAGAGCTGGGACGGGTAGAAATTTTGTACCCGAGTACCCGTGGTCGTATTACCCGCGGGTACTCGAGTACTCGATGATGATTCAAAAACACTAAGTTATCTATAAATATTTTTTTTCATCTTGGCACTTGTTTGCTATAGGCCTACATGGCTTCAAACAACCACGCTTCTTCGACGTCTTCTTCAAAAAGCGAAAATTGGCAATTCTTTAGTCTTCTTCAAGACAGCGAGAAGACCAAATGCAATATTGGAATACGCTTTTTCATGTGTTTTTTTTCTGTTCTTTTCTGCGACAAAAAAGACTGGTCAAACTTTCGCAGACGCACATCTTACTGACAAAACACTAGTGAAATGTTAATACCTCGCATCTACAGCTTGAATAAGCTGGCATTAAGAGATTTCGATCCCCTAACTTGAATTTTAGTTCATGTTTATGACACGTGCTAAATATTAGGATTGTTTCAGGCCCGTAGGAACAGGGCCTGGGGCGCCAAAAAAATGCCAAATTTTCCTTATATTACGCTGAAAATTTATGGAAAATCCAATTTACCCCCCCCCCCCCCCAAATATTCAGACACGGGTCGGGGGCTTCAGCCACCCCAATATGAAATTGCTTCCTACGGGCCTGTGCTTACAGAACGAAAAGATACTCCAGTCTGAAATTGTTATCATTTCCCGGGACGTAGCCTGGAATGATGTAATGTTGAAGCCAATTGCGTTTTATCGAGACCTTTTCACGCATTTTGACGCCCCCTAAACAGAATAAAGCTCTTGAAAACCTTTCGGAAAACGAAGATGTTGCTTGTGACAAGCAATTTCTGCATTTTCCACAATGTTTTTTAGACAGAGAGACCAAAAATGTAAAACTACATTCACTGGAAACTGTCGTCTGCAACATCTTTAAATGAAATACACACACTAAAGCATCCCAAATATATAGGGGTGTAACCATTTCAAACTGTTTGGATGGTCTTCTTCCGGCTCATAATCAAGTAAAATGTTGACACACGGTCCAAAAGGCATGAATATTATGAACTTGTTAAAAAAAAGCTTTCCCTTTAGTTAGGTCATTAAAGAAATCGGGTAACGGGTAATGATTGAGTACCCAGGTACTGGTGTTACCCGACCCGATACCCGGGTACTCGTCCCAGCTCTACCTGCCATGCCAACATTTATGAACCAATCATAATCCTTTGAACAATTTAAGTAAAGGGTCACCCAGGGATCATTCCTGCAAAGTCTGGTCAAAATTGGCTGAATGGTTGATTTTTAAAGAATGACTGTGATTTTTCTATGGCTGATAAGCCCCACCCTGCCACGCCCACATTTATCGACCAATCAAAATTCTTTGAACAATTTAAGTAAAGGGTCACCCAAGGAAGGTTTCTGCAAAGTTTGGTCAAGATTAGCCCAATGGTTTGAGAGAAGATTTTTAAAGAATAAGTTAGTGCACACACGACGGACACAACGCCATGACAATAGCTCGCTGGCCTTCAGCCAGTGGAGCGAATAAAGTTGGAAATTTTTGGTCTATCTGTGCAGAAAACATTGTGGATAATCGAGAACTTGTTTGCTACGAGCAATGTCTTCATTGTCCTCAATGTTTTCCAACGCTTTAGGTTGTCAGGCATAAAAATGCGATATCATTTAGGAATGCCAATGGTTAATGAACAGAAACAGTATGTTAACCTAAGATAATGTGTATTATTCAGCAAATTCATTCTCTGTCAATGTCAGGCTTTGCAATTAATATCTACCTTAATCGGGGTGGAAGTTTGTAAAAATGGACTCTGCCCAAACAGTTGAAATTTGTCTCTCATTATGATTAACCCATTCCTAAACGACAAAATTTTAGAGTTATTCAATTCGAAAGCAGCCACAGACAACAAAACGGATATTGATAAAAAATTGATGTGTGTATCACATTATGTTATCACTTTTATTTTGATTTGGCTTCAATGTTCACATGTAGCTATTTTACCAAGAAGCTCAAAACCAAGATACTCAAACCTCATCTTTCAAATATTGGTAATATGATATCATTCTCCATTTACCTCCAGTATCAGTTGTTCTACCAGATCATCAACATTTCAATTCTGTTTTCAAGTCTGAAAAGACATGCAAGACACACATTTTAGTTCAATCCATAACAAGAGTTGTCTGTGGACACCGTAGCTCGCCTATACAGGAGCTAGTCACAAAAAGACCGTAACTCCAAGGTCAAGGTCATGGTCTTAAATGAAAGGTCTTGGCAGTAGATAACCAAGGTCAAATATCATGGTTCCAAACGAAAGGTCTTGGCAGGAGTTATCCATGTGTGAAATATCAAGGCTCTATCAATCATAGTGCATGAGATATTGGCCAGGTTAAGTTTTTTTAAAAGGTCACACTCCAAGGTCAAGGTCACTAGGACAAAGGTCATGGTCCCAAATGAAAGGTCTTGGCAGGAGGTATCCATGTGTGAAATATCAAGGCTCTATCAATCATAGAGCATGAGATATTGGCCAGGTTAAAGTTTTTTTTAAAGTTGGTCAAACTCCAAGGTCTAGGTCACTAGGTCAAATGTCATGGTCTCAAATGAAAAGTCTTGCTGAGAAGTATCCATGTGTGAAGTATCAAGGCTGTATCTGTAAAAATGGCAGAGATATAGGCCAGATTAAAGTCTTTTAAAAGTAGGTCAAACGTCAAGGTCACATGGTCAAAGGTCATGGTCCCAAATGAAAGGTCTTGCAGGAGGTATTCATGTGTGAAATATCAAGGCTCTATCTGTAATAGTGCACGAGATATAGGCCAGGTTAAAGTTTTTTACAAGTAGGTAAAACTCCAAGGTCAAGGTCACTAGGTCAAAGGTCATAGTCCCAAATGAAAGGTCTTGTCGAGATGTATCTATGTGTGAAATATCAAAGTTGTATCTCTAATAGTGCCTGAGATATAGACCAGATTAAAGTTTTTCAAGTGAAGACTCGACGGGATGGGACACGACGCCGACACTAGGGCTGTGACATTAGCAGTCATGGCGAAGACCGTCGGACCGGCAGACATGTCCGATGAAATTTCCCTTGGTCTGATAATTTTTTTGCTAATGTCAGTCCCACTGTCTGACCTTGTTTTTGACCTGTAAGCTAGACAATGATAGTTCGGACTGACAAAATTTTATTCGGTCTGACAGGTAACTCATTACTTTCAGACCGAATGTCTGACAAAGATTTGTTGTTCTTCGCCATGTCTGCATTAGCTCCCCGAACATAAAGTCCCGGCTTGCTAAAAATGGCCGATTTATAGGCCAGGTTAAAGTTTTGTAAAAGTAGGTCAAACTCCAAGGCCAAGGTCACTAGGTCAAAGGTCATGGTCCCAAATGAAAGGTCTTGGTGAGAAGTATCCATGTGTGAAATATCAAGGCTGCATGTGTGAAATATCAAGGCTGTATCTCTAATAGTGCCTGAGATATAGACCAGGTTAAAGTTTTTGAAGACATGACGCCGACACTATGGCTGTGACATTAGCTCCCTGGACATAAAGTCCCGACTCGCTAAAAAACAGTATAAAACAACCTTAGACTTATTCACAAATCACAATTCTTTTCATTACACATGTGTGTATAATGCAGAGTTGTCTGCGAACAAGGTAGCTCGCCTATACGAAAGCTTGTCGCAAAAAAAGGAGTCCGATATCAAAGGTCAATGTCACTAGGTCAAAGGTCATAGTCTCAAGATCAAGGCATGAGGTATCAATATGGTCATGGTTCCGAATGAAAGGTCTTGACAAGAGGTATCCATGTGTGAAATGTCAAGGTTGTATCTCAAATAGTGCCAAAAATAGACGAGGTTGAAGCTTTTTTTCAAGTAAACAGGTGAAGATGCGATGTGACGTGGACAGTAGAGCTGTGACACTGGCACCAGAACTGCAAAAAATTGTTTGTTTTTATCGCTAAAGTCTATTATTGAGACAATAATAGACTTTAGGGATAAAAACAAACATTTTTTGCAGTTCTGGTGCCAGTGGGCTGTGACATTAACTCATCGGACTTAAATTCCCGGCTCACTAAAAAGGAATTTCAGGATGACAATTCTTGTTTATGTTTATCATAATCCGGTGGAAAATATTGTTGGGCTTTAGATAGATCTAGTTTTAATTATTAATCCCACCAAACCATTCTGAATCCGCCAATGCTGACAACCAGAATTTTCTCCTTTTGCCTTTATTTTGTTTGCTTTATTATGCATACTGCGAATCTTGATCTAGAATCTACATCCATTCTATCGATCTATAACAAACTAATCAATTATCATGGTAACGTAAACTGCCCTATAGTCGTCAGTGTCCTAATGTCGTCACTATTTTTGTAATGTCTTTTTCTCCCGTTTCTGTCATTTTAGAGATTAAAGAAAAACATCATTTGAAAGGAAAACATCTCTTGTTTTGTCCAGGTACTTTGTTCATTAACCCTTTTTGATAGTAAATGTATATATGCACGGTGATTCGAACCTGTGTATTTTGCACCAGGACACAGAACGCGCGAAGACAATGGACGTAAACACAGGCTCTCGCGCGAATGCATGTTGTACGCATTTTACTACACAGATAACCAAAGGGATAACTCTAGCTTAAAAAAGATATATTTCAATACATATTTAAACCCCCTTTGTAGCTTGATATATCAATTTCTGCCCCCAAAACCAGATTAAAAGTCGATGACGACTTTAAGTCTACATGACGAGTATAGGGCATACAGCATTTTTTCAATCTGAAAAAGAAACTTTGAAAGCAGACGCTGATTTGAAAATGGTTGTAATCAGTGTTTAGAAATGTTTCTATAATACCATGGAGAGTAATGATGGAAAAGAAGAAAATGCAGATTGTCTGTATATTCTTCTTTAATTTCAATGCTTACAAAACACCATGGAAAAACGATATCAAAACAAGGTCTTGGTCATGAAAGAGTTACAATATCACCCTTAGAAGAAAAAAGATGTCATTTGGGAAAAATCGCGGTACAAATATCGAAGGGGTGCCTACTTTGAGAGATCGGATTCAGTAGATCTATGCTACCCAGGGCTAGTAATTATGGTTGGATGGCTTAAGTATTGAATAATGATACATAAAATTATGTTTTAAAATCATTTTAGATATCATTTAACGCTATTTTTATTGTTTTCTAAAGGGTGACGACTTAAGGACCTATTACTTGACGACTTTAGGTCCACGATGTCCAAATGTCGTCAGCTGGACCCCAGCCCTCTTTTTCCCTCAATGACTTGCATATTTTAGCATATAGAGTTACAATGTACATATGGAATCGTAGAAAAATGGTCCAGCTTTGATATGGTAAAAGCAGGGAACCGGTAGACTGACGACTTTAGGCGCAATTACAGTTTGAATAGCCAAACATGACGACTATAGGGCACCTTACGTTAAGATAGTTTTTTTTTTTTTTTTTTTGGTATGAAATGATTTAGGTGCGAAACGGGTTTAATTCTTTGTCGATTGCTCGTTTGTTTCCTTTGATAAAATGGACGCATACACACAAAAATGTTCGCAAGACAATTGTTCTGTATACCAACCCGTTAATTTTCTGTGAACAGGTTTATTTACTTGCTTTTGCTAGACCCCGCTTCATCTGCGTGAAACTCCAGTGGCATTTTTTACCTGGACACCGCATGTCGCGGAGTGTCTATTTACCAACCAGTTATGTGGTACAATCTACTGCGACACCGGGTCAAAAGGTTGCGGTTTGGATCTAGCAGTACTTGAGGTTTGCATTTAGCAATTGCCAAATTTTGACAGGTTGTTGTTGTAATTGGATTGGTTTCGCCGTTAATTTGCACCGCAGCAAATTCGTACAGAGCAAACTGGGTACCAGCTATTCAGGGGAGGCCACTGCCAAAGAAAAAATTGCACAATATTTTTCCCAGAAAGCGAAACTACAATATTTTCTGAAAATGACAGATTACAGGTACCATTTCAGCAAATCTCTTTATGATAGAAGTCATTCATAAACCTACTTGTCCAAGCTGAGGAATTTTAGTTCATTTATCAGAGAATTTCTGAAAAAGAAACGGAATATGAATAGAGGTAGGCTGAAACTGACAGACACAGACAGATCTGTCAACATGTTGTTGTAAACTGCCCTGCCGCCTTAATTTTGTTTGTAGCAAATTTTCTAATTTAAAGGGGCCCGAGCTAGGCTTTTATGCTTCCGAACTGTTCGGGAACTCATATTTGTGCATGGAAAAACAATTTGCAATGCATAAAAACGGGTGGATGGAAATACCGAAAACTACCGAAAACAACCGAAAACTACCGAAAACAACCAAAAACTACCGAAAACTACCGAAAACAACCGAAAACTACCGAAAACAACTCTAAAAACATATCTTATGCTGTCTATTGCGAAAAATAAAGACACCAGATGACAAATCAAGCGTCACAACGACGTTTTATCACCAGTTTAATGTAACGAAAGCAACTTATGGAAATACCGAAAACAACTCTAAAATTATATCAAATGTTGTCTATTTCGAGACAAAAAGACAAAAAGACACAAGATGACAAACTAAGCTTTAAAACGCAGTTTTTATTCCAGATTAATGTACCGAAAACAACCGAAAACAACTTATGGAAATACCGAAAACTACCGAAAACAACTCAAAAATTATATCTTATGCTGTCTATTGCGAGAAATAAAGACATCAGATGACAAAGCAAGCTTTAAAACGCAGTTTTTACTCCAGATTAATGTACCGAAAACAACCGAAAACAACTTATGGAAATACCGAAAACTACCGAAAACTACCGAAAACAACTCAAACATTATATCTTATGCTGTCTATTGCGAGAAATAAAGACACCAGATGACAAACTAAGCTTTAAAACGCCGTTTTAACACCAGATTAATGTACCGAAAATAACCGAAAACAACTTATGGAAATACCGACAACTACCGAAAACTACCGAAAACAACTCAAAAATTGAATCTAATGCTGTCTATTGCGAGAAATAAAGACATCAGATGACAAAGCAAGCTTTAAAACGCCGTTTTAACACCAGATTAATGTACCGAAAACTACTTATGGAAATACCGAAAACTACCGAAAACAACTCTAAAATTGTATCTTATGCTGTCTATTGCGAGAAATAAAGACACCAGATGACAAACTAAGCTTTAAAACGCCGTTTTTACACCAGATTAATGTACCGAAAACAACCAAAAACAACTAATGGAAATACCGAAAACTACCGAAAACAAGTCTAAAATCGTATCTTAGGCTGTCTATTGCGAGAAATAAAGACACCTGATGACAAATAAAGCTCCACAACGATGTTTTATCACCAGTTTAATGTACAAAAAACAACTTCCGGAAATACCGAAATCTACCGAAAACTACCCAAAACAACTCTAAAATCGTATCAGATGTTGTCTATTTCGAGAAATAAAGACACAAGGTGACAAACTAAGCTTTAAAGGGCCGTTTTTAGGTCGTGATTAATGTACCGAAAACTGCTTATAAAGGAAATACCGAAAACTATCGAAAGCAACTCTAAAATCGTATCTTATGATATCTATTGAGAAAAATAAAGACACCAGATGACAAATCAAGCACCTGATGACAAATAAAGCTCCAAAACGATGTTTTATCACCAGTTTAATGTACAAAAAACAACTTCCGGAAATACCGAAATCTACCGAAAACTACCCAAAACAACTCTAAAATCGCATCAGATGTTGTCTATTTCGAGAAATAAAGACACAAGGTGACAAACTAAGCTTTAAAGGGCCGTTTTTAGGTCGTGATTAATGTACCGAAAACTGTTTATAAAGGAAATACCGAAAACTATCGAAAGCAACTCTAAAATCGTATCCTATGCTCTCTATTGCGAAAAATAAAGACACCAGATGACAAATTTAGCTTCAAAACTACGTTTTATCACCAGTTTAATGTACCGAAAACAACTTATGGAAAAACCGAAAACCACCTTTCACAAAGGGATTTTTAAGCTTTTCCAATTTGATAGCTATTGCAGGTGACAAAATGTTTGTTAAAAAAGATGATATGGATGCACAAAATAGCAACGAAATTATTGCACCAAAAGGAGATAATACTTGTTTTCAGGATTCTCTTCATTTTGTTATTTTTTCCAGGCCTTTACTGTTGTGGACGTCAAAACCAGGTCTTGTTTGAGAAATGATTAAAACTTCCAAACTTTTGATCTTCGATGAATGAAGCTTTAAAGGCAAATTTTAAAACCATTGGAATGTTGATTAAATGGACCAGAGATGACTTACGGAAATCCCTCCCTAATGTCATAGAGTATTGTACACATGTGACAGGTGCTAAAATGACACTTTAAAAAGATAAAACGTTATTGAGCTAAACAGGACCAATTTATAGTGCATCTCTTCACCACTATATAACCTACTATAGTACCGAAGACAACCCTAAAACCTCTCTTACAACCCGTCGTGTTTACTTATAAATCGTGCGTTTTAAAAAAAAATTGCGAAAACGCACGATTTATAAAGACGCACGACGGGTTGTAAAGAAGGGTTCAAAGTATGAATCTCTTTTGCGGAAAGAAGCCTTCTTTGTGGTTTGTTTAACTTATGTATAATTTTCACTGCGTCACGCGTACGTTTGTCGAACGTGCTCACTACTGCCGTATTGCGTGCTCCTGGCGTTGTTAAAGATGCAGAAGGGTCGTAACAAAGAAGTGTACGGTCAATTCTTTGCTACGTGCTGTCTGTGTCGTGGTTGCGTCCACCAAAAACCGTACGTTGCACGTGCGTGCAGTTTTAGAGACAGACAGCATACAGAAGCACGTACGATCGGTTGTAAGAGAGGCTTTACTTACAGATACTTACAGATCCTCTTCTGGTTGAAGGCCACTGCAGGCCTGTGGTACCAGCTCTCGTTCTTCGTTAATTCTTTTGTCACTCCGAATTAATAACTTTTCTTTATGGTCAAATTTAATGGGTTGGTGTTTCCAAAATCTGTCCAATCTTCTCTCAAAACACATAACCGAATCAGACTGTATGACACTTTCAGGTAGCGAATTCCAGGCATCTACTACACGTTGACATAAAGAGTACTTCCTTATGTTGAGTCTTGACCTCTGCTTGAACATTTTCATACTGTGTCCCCTTGTGGAGTTAGAATCTGTCTTCAGTACATTGGTGAATAATCCTGAGACTTCTTGGTCATATTTGTTGTTTAGAATTTTGAAGGTTTCAATCATGTCCCCTCTCATTCTTCGATATGTCAAAGTGGGTAATTGTAAAGCTCTTAGTCTGTCTTCATAATTGAGGTCTTTCAAACCTGGGATGAGTTTTGTCGCCCTCCTCTGTACATTTTCTAGCATATCGATGTGGTTTTGGAGGAATGGATTCCATACTTGGTTAGCATACTCCACGTGTGGTCTCACTAGTGTGGTATATAATGTCTTAAACATCTTTATGTCCATATAGTCAAAAGTTCTTCTTATAATGCCCATTATAGAGTTTGCTTTGTTTACCTTTTCCACGATGTGTTTTTCAAACGACAGTTTTTCATCAATTATAACTCCTATATCTTTCTCATACTCCGAGTATTCCATTGGGTTGAGGTCCTCCCTTAGTTTATAATCATACTTGTCTGTTTTACTCCTTCCTATACGCATTACTTTGCATTTTTCTGGGTGGAACTTTAATAACCATGTGTCTGCCCAATTGTTCATCTTGTAAATATCTTCTTGAAGTAATTTGCTGTCATTTACGTTCAGTATCTCTCTGAAGATCTTTGTATCATCCGCGAAAAGGAATATGTTACTGTTTTCAGAAATATGCTCTGGCAGGTAGTTGATATATAGAACGAATAATACGGGTCCCAACACAGATCCTTGCGGGATTCCACTTGTAACATCTTTCCAGTCTGATTTTTCACCATTTACAATAACTCTCTGTTTTCGACTGTTCAAAAACGCTTTTATCCAGTTGATGTATGTTTCACCTAAATTGTATATTTTCAACTTGTGTACTAGTTTTTCATGGCTTACTTTATCAAAAGCTTTCATAAAGTCACAGTATGCTACGTCCACGCATTCACCTCTATCAATACACTCGGTCCATTTGTCCATGACAGTAAGTAGTTGTAACACCGTAGATCTACCGGATATAAATCCATATTGAAATTTACTGAAGAGTTTGTACTTCGTCATATGTCCTACAATTCTCTCTCGAACAAGAGATTCTAAAACTTTACATAAAATACATGTCAGACTAACCGGTCTATAATTTCCCGCATACTTTTTGTCACCTTTCTTAAATAAAGCTGTTATGTTTGCAGAAAGCCAGTCTACTGGTAACTTTGCGTCTGATAATGATTTATTGAAGAGGATTGATAATGGATAAGAAATAACATCACTTAACTCTTTCAGTATTCGAGGGTGTATGCCGTCTGGCCCTGGAGCCTTGTCTATCTTAAGATTATCTAGTCTTTTCTTTACTTCTTCTTTTGTCACAGGTTTAAATGCTAATAACGGCGTATCCTTTATTTCTACCTCAGGCTGCTCTTGGTCATTATCAACAGTGAACACTGAACTGAAAAATTCCGCTAAAACATTCGCCTTCTCTGTGTCCCCTTCAGTTAAATTTACTTTATCACTATCTTTATATAAGTCTGGAATTGATGATTTACTTTTTGTCTTTGTTTGCACATACTTCCAGAATACTTTCGGATTTGTATTTATCTTGCTCACTACTAGTTTTTCATGGTTTCTGTTACATTTCCTGGTGTACGTCCTCACTTTGTTTCTAATTGTATTAAACTCTATCCTATCTGTGTCTTTACCAGATTTTCTGAACTTGTCCCAAAGGCGCTGCTTTTTCTTTAACATACTTTTTAGTCTCTTATCGTTACTGTGATTTTTGTTTTTGTAGCTATCCTTGATGGTCCTACGCGGAACATATTCCTGAATAGAATTGCATATTTTATCCACAAATACGTGCCACTGATTCTCTACGTCTTTCTCAATGAGTAATGTGTCCCAGTCTATGTTTAAATTGTCTCTCATTGCATTATAATCTGCTTTATCATACTTGTAAACTACTTTTTCCTGTCTAGTGTTATTGTCACTTGTATTGAAAATAAATTGTATCCAAGAGTGGTCACTTTTCCCTAACGGCGGGTATATATTTATATCGGAAATCATATTTTCATCACTTGTCAATAGTAAATCTAATAAAGATGGGTTATCTTTACCTCTACATCTAGTGCTGTCTTGTATTAGCTGTTGTAGATAATTATCTCTTATTGCTTCTATAAACTTAAATTCTGGGTCTGTGCTACCTTTATCTGTGTATGTATAATTCCAGTCTATGTTATTATAATTAAAGTCACCTACTATCACTATTTGTTTATAGCCTCTGTCTGTTATTTCGGATAAAATCCTATTTAGACTTGCATTATTGTCCTCACTTGAGTTTGGACTTCTGTACACTGATGAAAATAATAATTTGTCTGTGCCACCATAGTCAATCTCTACTGTTAAATGTTCATCAAATTTTACATCCATCTCTATTACATTAAATTTAAGACGGTTTGCTATATATAAAATCATACCTCTTCCAGGATCAGTTTTCTTAAGATTAAGCGGTACAAGTTCATAGCCCTCAAGGATAAATTCACTCAAGTCTCTTTCAAAGCGAAAATTCTTAGCTTTTACTTCTGTTAGTGCTATAATTGCGGGTAATTCCTGCATAGAGGCTAACCTTGCCTTTAATTCAACAATTTTATCAAAATTAAACACATCAACGTTTGAAAAAATAACTGTAAACCCTGTCCCAAACTGTTGTAACTTATTTACATGTTTATTTACATCAGGGGTACCATCAACATCTAGCCTACCTCTCCCTCGACCAGGCTTTTCCCTCTCCTTAGCCTGATAATGCGTCTTTCCCAGGGAAGCCCCTTTACCACGTGGATGAAATCCTTATTCTCTTCCTCGTCTTGTTTCTTCTTAGCTTCTGCCTTCAGCTCTGCCTCCCTTAAACGTTCCTCCTTTGACATGTCATGTTTAATACCTATTTTCCGAAAATATTCAGATGTAGATTGTGCTAGCTTAAAAGCGCTTTTCATAATTTTGGTTTTGTTTTGTTCACTGAATGTTGCAACAATTAGTCTAGGTACCTGCACTTCCTCTCCCTTAACAGTTCTGGTTTGATTTTTTGGGCCGATACGTTTAGTTTGCAGGATTTCATCAGATGAGAGATCAACACCAATCTCAGCAGCTATTTCAATAATACTCTCCTTGTCTCTAGCTATTAAATCATACTTTATGTTTGTCTCTGGTTCACACACATTGTATAGAACAATATTATTTCTCCTTTCAAGCCTACATTGCATTTCATGCGTTGCTTTCTTAACTATCGTGTCTGCACTACACTCCTGTGTTAACTTTTCAGCAAATGTTTGGGGTGAATGTGATTCAAAAAGTCCTACCTTAGTGGTCTGTGTCATGATTTTTTCCTTCATTTCTTCAACACACTTTCTAGTCTCTATAACCTCATTCTCAATTACCTCGAATCTCTGCTCAATTTTCAACTGAAACTCAGAAATAAATTCATTACATCTGTCCTCTATTGTCTTTGTGTTTTTTATGCTTTCAAGTGATTTCCCAATACAATTTTTACAAAACCATGGGAGGTCATTTCGGCCACTTATTCCTTTATAAACGTTTTTACTCATTCCCAAACAACTGATACAGCTATGTTTTGCACAATATTCACATGTCAGAAGTATATCTCCTTTTTCCTTGAAGGTGATGTTGCAGCCCTCGCATAGCCACCCTTCGTCCTTATCTTTTGAATTTTCATGAATTAAACTAATGTCATTACTCACATCTGAGGTGCTTTCCTTCATACTACCTCTCCTAGCCCCTGCTGTGCCTTTCTTATTTGGCTTTTTCTTTTCCTCGACCACTACATCCTGTTTTCCAACATGGCCTCCTTTGACCAATTTCCCTTCTCGTTTTTCCAAATTTGAATCCTCCTTTTGTGTAGCCATCCTCTAGTTTACAGTTTGCCCAATGGTTGAAAATATTCCTGTAGATATTCTCCTTTCTGTCCAGGATAATATTTTTGGTGGATTGACGATTGTTTCCATTAAATTCAACCATAAAGCAGCAGACTTTCTTTCCTACTGAAAAATCGTGACTACTTCCGGATGTGACGTCATACCAAAAATAATAATGACATTGTCTACACTATTTGGTGATGGACGCATCGATCAGGTATAAGTGTTTTCCGGTCAATAGTTTACTAACCTTTAACTCATTACTAGAAAAGGATTACTTGGAACATTTTGATTACATTGTACCATAAATTTTGCCATTTTAACTACTGGTTTTAACTGTGTACGTGTATGTTGGGAAATACCCGGAGAAACATTGATGCAAACGAGGAAAAATACTAATAGCTAGCATTTCTTCAATTGCGAACGATTTTATTAATTAAACCGTGACGCAATTTCGGACAAACAAGTAGTATTTCGTAGGTGTTATAACTGTTGTTATAAAATCCCGAAACTACGGCTTGATTAAGGCCGTAGTTACGAGATTTCATAACAACATCGACGGTTTGTCAAAACATAAAGGTAAACAGGTTCTATTTTTAAAACAAAATCCATTGTCACGCCAATGAATTTTGTGCTAGAAGCAGACTCTATTTACCGCAATGTTTTGATAAACCGTCGGTGTTGTTATAAACTCTCGTAACTACGGCTTCAACTAAGCCGCAGTTGCGGGGTTTTAGAATTACACAGACGAAATATTATTGTTTTCCGAAATTACGTCATTGTTCACAAGATAAAATCGTTCCCTATTCTCGTTGATATTGTCTATCTTCACCCTTCAAATAAGAAAACTCCAAATTAATGTTGGTTTAGAAGGGGTTAACCCTTTCCAAAACGAGACCTGGCTTTAACGTCCCTTATATAAAAAGGTTAGGAAATCATTATGGCAAAAGAAAATCTAGACATTCAGCATTTTCACCTTTTGCCTCAATATATTTTCTGTATAGAATTATAAGCAAATCCTTTCTACGCCAATATCCATTTTGTTGACTGCGCGAGATTTCAAATAAGGCCGCCCTAAGAATTTGTCACTTCGGAAAGGATTAAGGTAAGACCTGTGTAATGCACTTCGGGTATAATCGTTATATTTCGACCTATTCCGTGACGTCCGTAAGTCCGAGCATTTTTAAAGTACCGTCAGATGCAATATTGCCTGTTTTCGTAACAACGGAAATAATTTAGCCTGCTCAGATTTCCGGGTAATATTCTAAACAATAAACCCTTGAAATTATCTATTCGCACCATACAGATTTCGTTCCATAACTGGTCACATAGCCCATTACACAGGTCTAACCTTAATATAGTAGAAAAAATATGCCCACATATCATCATACTTAGTCAAAACAGAATAAAATGTGCCAATGCAGAAGTCCTTGGAAACCATTTACCATTGCTCACACAAGACCGGTTTTCATGCCCCTCACTGAAAAGCTACATTTTACATGCTATTGTACAAGGTGGATATTGTGCATCATGGGATGGATAACGACTACGGACAATAGTAATCTCGATTCTGGTCAAATATCTTGCAATAACTCTTTTACTTCTACATCAATTTTCAAAAAGTTTAGTTCCATGTGCCCCGTATTACTGAGATCTTTCATCAGATTATTTGTGAAATCATTTCACTTTTTCCAAAAATTGATCCAAACAGACCAGAATATGAAATGATTACGACCAAATTAGCCACGATTCGGGTAGGAAATTGTCCAACAACTTTCTTATTTCTGGGTCAATTTTCAAGCGGTTTGTTGAATGTATCCCACATTACTGAGCCATTTCCTCAGTTGTATGGCTAATTTGAAAACTCGACATACTTTTTTCCCAAAATCAATCCCAACCGACCAGAAAAACGTTCAGAATTTATTGTCGTTTTTCTGGTCGGTTGCGATAAGTTTTTGCAATTACAAGAAGGTTTCAAGTAAGTCATACATCAGAGGATAGCGCTCGGTAAGGCGAGGTACATGCAACAAATCGTTTGAAAATTGGCGCAGAAATAATAAAGTTATTGCAAAAGTCTCACCTGAAGCGAGGTATTTGGCCGTAGATTCACCCATTCCATCATGAACAATCTCCACCGTTTTGTACATAAATCTTTATCAATATCTGTTGTGTCGTTTGTTACATTTTATATTTTGGGCGTTTGGGAAAGGATTAGTCGACTTTTTGGTTACTTCAGTGGAATTTTCGCAAAAAATTTGGTTATATTTCGACATCTGGTGCAACTTACTATATTCCAAGTTTTAACAGTCGTAAAACATGGACAGACGGGTTCACCTGAGCAGGTGCAATAGGCACATTATTAAATGATTCATTCCCGTAGGAAGCAATTTCAATCAGGGCATTGATGTGAAAGATTCAACAGGCACAACAGGAAATAAAGGGCGTATGCTGAATACTCCATGTGGAGAATAAAAAGCTACAAAGCAATAAGCGAATGTGGCGTCACCCTCGGCGTCTACTTGGTGCGGTAGTAAGAATTTGTACTGTCCTGGATTGTCGCAGAAGAAAAACTTGTCTTAATTTGTAAAGAAATGCTCATTTAATAGTACAGGTGGAACCACTGGCGGTGATCTCGGCCAAAGCGAGGGACGTTTTTTCGCGAACAATGTATTCCGTCGGTGTTGTTATAAAATATCGTAACTACGGCTTTATCGAAGCCGTAGTTACGAGATTTTATAACAACAACGACAGTTTGTCAATACAAAACGGTAAACCCGGTCTTTTTTTGGAACAAGTTCATTGTCCCTAGAAAAAAATCTATGGACTCACATTTAAACGCAAAATATCTATACCTTGTTGTAGCGAAAAGCGTCGCTAGTTCACCACCTGTGGGAACCCAGGAATCGGGAAAAACAACAAAATGACTCATTAAGGTAATACCTGTGTGATTCACTTCCTGTATAAACGTTATATTTTGACCTAATCCGTGGCGTCCGTACGTCCGAGCAATTAGATGCATTATCGCCTGTTTTCGTAGCAACGGCAATAATTGCGCGTGCTCAGATTTTAGGGAAATATTCTAAACAATTTTTGTGAATTGTATGAAGAGTAGGCAAAAAACCCCAACAAAAGTCAAAATTTCAAAATTTGAGAGCAATGATAATTACTTCCATTGAAATAGTTTATTCGCGCCATACAGATTGTGTTCCGTAACTGGTCAAATAGCCCATTACACAAGTTTTACCTTAAACAATGGAAATATCTTGATTAGTTGGATGCGGTTTAATGTCATTTTAAACAGTTTTTCAGCTAAATCGTATATCTGGATCACCTTTCTATATATTCCTCTATTTTTTCTCATTGTCACTACCACACCATCATTTTCCGAGCCTCTACTCTCTTGTCCGGCATTTGTTTACCACATGATACGAAGCCCACGTTAAAAGGATATCGCGGCTTCCGGGATCGAATCCAGTACTCCGTGTTCGTTACACTACCAACCGCACTTTATATGGACACAGCGTTGCAATGTTGGATTGGTTGAACGGCGTTTAACGTCTCTTTCAACTGCTATGGTCATATCGCGGCACTGTATTCCTGACGTTTTCTCATATCAGCACTACAACAACACATATACCGAGCTTCTAGCTGCTCGTCCACATAGGTTAACGATTATCAAACCATTGGTGGAAGACAACTTGTTTTACAAAGAAAGTTTGTCGCTGTCGGGCAAGTAAGCCCATCATCAGTGAGGGTCCGTTGCGCTACCTTAAATACGGAATGGTGGCGACGCTCAAAATGTGGGCTGTAGAAGTTTTGCCTTTGAAGCGGTCCTGGTATTAATTTAGATACTTTCAAGGAAATCTGCTCAGGGATAGAAAAATTATAGCGTGGTTATTTTTTCCCATACAAGTCAAGACTTGACATTTTTTGATTGTGAAAGAATGGGAAAACTGAGAAAAAATAAGAAAATGATGATATAAAATGGCTTAATATTGTCATTCTTATATCGTTTTAAATGTATTTTTTTAAATAAATAACGACTATGTCGTCTGCAGTTCTGAGAACACCCAGTCCATGTACATATTGAAAAGAGTTTTACGTTCCACTAAACAGCTAAGATAATATGGAGACAAGATCTGGGTTTACTCCATTACCAGACGGCAGAAATTCAGACCTGTCGAAGTTAAAAGCTGTTGCAGACGACAATTTCAAGTGAATTGAATTTTACATTTAGCGGTGTTTTTAGGATAGAAAACACCGTGGCAAATGAAGAAATTGTCAAAAGCAATTTCTCCGTTTTCCTCAATGTCTTTGAAAGTGTTTATCTTGTGTGGCGCATAACGAGTTAAAGTCTCATCCGACATACTGGAGAGGCGAAAGATCGAATGTGCGACCCTGTTGTAAGTCCAGCACTGCACAAAATCCGCCCCACATAGTTAAAAAGTGAAAAAAAAATGTTCGTAAAAGAATTGGGCAGACAGAGAGACAGAAGGGCATGACATATATATACTGACGTCAAATAAAAACGCTCCAATGAAATCTGTCGGTTTTTTCCTTATGCCTGTTACAATGTTGTTGAAATGTATACTGTATATCATCATTTTGACCGACAATTACGGCAAATAAAAAAATATGCGTTTCTATCCATTAACATGTCCATTTCCGGTGACTGGTCATGTTGTCTACGTGCGCTTCGTGTATGGACATCACATGATGAAATGTGTTACATTTTACACAGTAACATGTGTTAGTGGATAGGCATCCACTAATTTAAAGATTTTTTTACGAAACATCCGAATTGAAGGATTCCAAGACTAAATTCTAAAAAAGGATCCCATAATATAGCCATTTTTGAATGCGACGAATGCACAAACAAGTCGCGAGACAGTTTAACATAGTGTGTTTCTCGATTCGGTGTCTTGATCGACGTGTTAGAATTCTGCAAACGTTTATTGATCGGCCACGCTCATCTAGACCTCATGTTACGCCTGTGAAGCAAGATTATTATCAACGTTAAGGTCATGTACGTTTCAGGTTTGTGACGTTTTGATCGACGTTCTGTCGAATAGTCGGTAAATGTGGTGGCCAAATAAGTGTTTTCCTGGCAACTATTGTTCTTGCAAGTAGCGTTTGAAATAGACACACTGCTTGGAAAATAGAGCTCGTATATTAGCCATTTTCGAATACGAGAAAATCAAGAACAAGCCGCCTGACGTTTGACGTCTTGAACTGCACAATTAGGCATTCTTGGTCGACGAGTAAGAGTTACAGAAACATTGCTAACCGGCCTAAGTCAGATAGGCCTCATGTAACGCCTGTTATACAAGAAGCTGTCTTACGTTAACGTCATATGCGTTTCAGGCTTGAGACGTTGAAATCGACGTCTGGTTTAGTATTCACTAACTGTGGTCACCAAATAAGACGTTTTACGGTATCTTTTGTCGTCGCAAGTAAAAATTGAACCACGGGCTATTGCTTTTCAAATGGAAATTCTGATACCGCTCTGTTTAAATGTGCTATTTTTTGTAAACTGTAACAATTTGATAATTTCTTTATCATCATTTTTCAACAACAGATAATCAAATTTACAGATGGAAATCAGTATTTGTAATTTCAAATTCTGATTTACTGAATTATCGGACATTGATTAGGGCTGACGCGTTTTTATGTGACGTCAGTACATTGTAGAGAAATATATCATGCCCTCAACAAGTCTTTTCGATAGTCCACAAAAGTCCGCTTCATTTCATATTTTACTAGAGCTACAGCTGATATCGGACATTTTGAAACGGCCCTCTTTTCTATTCCATATTCCATGTTCAGACACCGTAATCAAACTAGGTTTGTAAATGTCTATTATTCTATAAAACATTTTGGTGTGAACATGCTCGTTGAAAGTCAGTAATAAAAAAGCCAGTCAAAAAGGTTGGTTAGGATGCTATATGAATACACCCTGAACTCACGTACGAAGTACGTAATATCGCTGCGGTGTTGCTACGTTGCGGAACCGGCGATTAGGATGTATTTTAGGATGTTTCTCTAAGCATAAATAACCGTTTGAGGGAGCTAAATAAGCTATATTTTGTGCTTGAAGATATGACCGGCCAAGAGCGTCCTAGAAAACGTCACCGTAGGGGAACCGTCATTGTTTGGTAAATTTTGCAACGGCAAATTCGTTCCATATCGACATCAAAACTTAAAAAAGACTTCTTCCGGAATTCAAACAATGAGTATCCGCACATAGCATCCACAATCGTCTCCACAGTCGAACGGTTACGATACGTTGACCGTACGTTGTAGTACCCCTGACGTCACACTTGCACGTGCCATATTTGACAGGGCTAGAGTCAAGGTTGTTTTACGCATGGACAACGTTGATGTACTCCCATAATATCTCGCTTTCTGTTTTTGTCACCTAGAGAGCACATAATAAATAATTATGGGACATTAATGGAAGACGTGTGCGTGTTAAAGACGTTGTTGACGTTCCTTGATAAAGCAATGAATCTTGATACTGCTGAAAACCCTTTTAAGTGGATTAGATTTTTTTCACATCTGTTCTTGATCGAAACTGACTTCATAATCGATTTTGAAATTCATAGTGACCGTTTGTTTTGACTCCTCGCTTACATAAAGACAGCGTTTCTGAGGCAGTATGTGACGTTCCCACGATGCGATCTTGGAATGTTGTGTGTAAATGCACAAGGCAAAACTCATATAAAGGTTGTGAAATAAAATATCACAGAAAATAATCTTTTCAATTGATTTAGTAGGTGTTCGCGATGAGTAACCCAAGTGACTCTTGGGAAGCGTTCACACCATAAAAAATCGCCTGCGTCATGTTTTGTTCTGTTTCTCAGATTATACTCAATGGATTTTGACAAGATAAATTGCACCGCACGTGCCTTTGATGGGGGCATTCCTGATCCTAACTCACTCTGCACCGAATCACATAGTTTCTTCAAACATTCAAGCGAAAGCATTTATTTTGAATGTTTGAATAAACAATTGGATTCGGTGTGGAGTGAGTTAGAACCGGGAATTGTCCTCTCAAATACGCTTTTTGCGTTTTTTCTAGTCAAAATCCGTGGGTATTACCCGAGAAACTACACAAAACATACTTGAAGGAGGCGATTTTTCGGTGTGAACGCTTCCCAAAAGTCACATGGGTTACCCACCGTGGTGTTGGTAAGCTTACCGTATTTTACATGGTATACAAGGTAATTTCCATGCTTCAAAAGGACATACAATCTTTGTAGTATGATCAGTGTGTGGTAAGGGCGCATATTGCTTTCTTTCGGTCCCTGTGGTTTATGAAAAGGTTCACAGAGATCAGCATGGATCATATGTACAGACTTGTCTAGAAATAAACTAACGGAAAGGGTTTCTTTGCACATTTCCTTTCTAAATAAAATCTAAAATACATAAGGTAGATGAACCAAATTGTACGGTTTGGCAAACATACCGATGCGTTTTTTAAACCTTAAATATACAATAATTGTCAGTGTATTACCATGATCGTTATGGCCATAACAATTCTGGAAAGTGGGGAAGGATAAAACTCAAGTTCACGGGCCATTTTCGAGTGTAAAGACTATTGGTATCGATACACGCTTTGCAACAACGAGGCAACTAAACTGTCACAAACGGCTCGTTAAATGTTTTTCTTGGGATGTTAATCAATACCGAAGCAAACTGATCAAGCGCTAACGTTGAAAATAACGCACAAATTCACATTGACGTAACGTCAAATACTCGTACCACTTTCAAAAATTTGATGTAGTTGCGTTTTAAAACTGTTGACAGAAAATTACTGTTCTATTTTGGTGTCATTGTTATATATCAAACGAAAGGTAATGGAAAACGACACACATTTTTGTGTAACTTAATTTTTGTTTTTGCGTAAACGGCACACCGAATACAGCGACAGGAAAGAAATGAAACGTTTAAAATTTCGATGTCCCGCGTAACAAATTGTTCCACTCCTAGCTGGTTTTCACATTCGTTCTCTGTAAATCGCGGGAAAAATAGCCTGATTCGCCTTTTCAACTTATATGTCACGTCATTACCGGTTGTTGTGATATAAATTCTCTATAGATGTCAGGAAAAATGAATAAAATATGAAAAAAAGAAAAACACAAAAAATGTCCCATGATCATGAAAAAATGTATATGAAATTTTTGACGATTCATAATTTCATGCACATGCAAAATTTTATAACGAAAAAATATTTTAAAACTACGGTTTTATCGAAGTTTTATATTATTAAATTTTGTTTCCGTATTTTGATTGTAAAGTTCCGAAAAATGTAATTAAAATTGTCACTTAAAATGTCCCCGTGGTGTAAAATGACGTCTTTTTCAACGCAATTGATAATTTGCGACGCTCTTAATTTTGTTCTATAAAATTTAGTGGATATTCACATTGTAATTAAAAATACGTTTTTCCTGTAGATTAATTTGATATATAACACATGATAACTCCAAAAATCAAAACACTATTTCTTCTCAAAATTGTCACCAAAAATGTCCCCGTATACAAATTACGGCGGGTAACGTCTTAACGTCAGTCTAAACCGATCGTTTACTTTTTATTCGGCAAGATTTTAAAATGGGTAAAACGGACTGTCTTGGTGAGAGAATTGGTACTTGTGCAAAAATGGGAAACACAGGCAAGAAAGCTTTTGAATTTAATCGTTCGGAATCACAAAAACACCAAATCTGAATTAATTCATGTACAAGAAATAGTATGAAGCGATAAGAAACGGAAACAATGGGCAAAAGTTCGTATGATATTACTTATTTATTTTTATTACAGATTTCATTTTACATTGCGCAGCTGTAGCTTTTATTATCATAAATTACACGCATGTCTTTTTTTTAAATAACAGATCAGTAATATTTTCTTGCGTACCTGTTATATGTGTGTACTATGATTTACGCTATATGCGAAATATGAACACATTTTTAGTAAAGGTCAGTGTCAGATCAAATGAAATCCGTAATACATAGATCTAAAAGGACGAAAGCTAGAAGCTAATCTTATTCCTCTCGATTATGCTTCCTGGGACACACAAGCAGTACTCGCACCGAATGTGTCGGCCAATGATAAGGACAACCTTAGCTTAGATTGAACGCGGAACCGCTTGATCGTGAATCCGACGCGCTACCTCTCGGCTCCGCACACGGGACAAAAGTTGCAGACAAAACATTTTCAAAGAAAGAGAAAACAAAATTGTCTTTTAAAAAATTACGAGAGGCTAGAAATGAAAATTGTGACATTCTATAACTTACTGTACATAAAATGGTTTAATTTTTATTTTCGCACCTGACTTTTTCTAAAAAGATTTAACCTAAGACAATAATAATTATTGACTAATTATGTCATCCAAAATGAAAATTAACACTGGAACATCTGTAAAACGTCTGTATAGTTCTTATTTACAAAGTATATGAAATAAGTAGAAAAACAACATTGTTGCAATTTATGTCAAAGAAATTTTATTGATACACCCAAACTATGATAAAATCGCGTTTGTCAAAAAAGTTGACGTTACGTGTTACGCAAGGGGGTAGGAGTATTTGACGTTACGTCATTACATTCCTAAACACGGTTCTAGACGCGAACTCGACTATCAGACTACACAGATGTAAACGAGACGCGTCAATAAGCAACACCTTGTTCAAATTGACCTAACGAAACCGTAAATGCCATCTAAGCCACCGAAGACGATGTTGTTGGTAACGTCGTGTCAAGACAAGGCGTATCGCAGGACGGACGTCTGAGACGGATGTTACGCTCCATTAACCGATCTCTAGCTGTCCTCCTGCTGATCTAATCAAACACAGAAATCTAATTTGCTGTAATTTTTGCAGTTTACAACCGAGTTCACATGTGGTTGTTTCGAATTAGGTTGATTTGTAGGAATTATGTCAAGCGTTAACGTCTCGAATAAGACAAGTCGCTGGTGTTTCATAGTTGCTGAAATTGCCATTAAAGTGCCTACATAATGTTTCTGTGCACACAGAATCGGGAGTACGAAAGTGGCAAAAATTCCATTAAATTTAATATAAGAATAACGAATCTTTGCCTACAGGCTAATATTATGGTCGCAGAAGCATGTGCAAAGTTCGAAAACAATATCTGTTACAGAAAACATGTTATAACAGATATATGGAAGTTGCACGTAAAAACTTTATCAAGAATTTCTTTAGCTAGAGGCTGATATCATGGTCACAGAGGCATGTGGATAGTTTCAGTGCAATAGCATTAGGCCTAGTAGAAATAGAGATTTGACAAACTTGCACGTGAAAACTTAACGATGTCCGGGTGATTTATCTACGCCCCGGTGACTAGAATAGTCCCCTCTCCTTTTTTATGAATATTGGCGCTAAAAATGATAGTTTCTTGCAATTCTTGCCTTAATTAATAGGTTGACTATGCTTGATATATCATTTACGAAAGTCATCGATATGCCAGGTAAAGTCGTTACGACATAGATGAAAGTAGCAAAACAGGTTTATGACGTGTAAAGGATTAGATTGCATCTAAATATCCGTCCACGAAGGCGTACATAAAAAAACTTTTTCGTTGCCTGAAAGTATTATACTTTTAAGTCAACAAGCGAATTTCGATATGAAAAGTCAGAGTGAATGGTTTTATTATACGAGCATTGTCTTAGACATTGCTTTTTCTATGACAAAACTATTTTAAGGAACGCTTGTATGGGTCGAATCTTCCATCATGACATGATTGTGGAACCAATGAAATGACAGCAGCATTCAGTTATGTGTAAGGAAATTCAACATACATTTATTGTACCAGAGGTTAAAACAGCGTAACGTGTGCAAGGATACACTCTTTCAATCGACTATTGCTCACTGCATTTTATTACGAAACCATCATGTTCTTTCATTAGAATATCTCAAGTTTTGAGTTTAAAGAGCAAGTTTTTCTAGTATATCAAGTGTCCAGACAAAAGAAGTAAAAGTTGATGACCAGCATTACCCCTTTTGCCTCGATATTTTCTTTGCTATATCACGCACACAAATCTTATTGTCATTAACAGAAATGTGTCGTCTGTCAAAGCTTTCAAATTGTACCAGTCTGAATTTCTGTCGATTTGAAAAGGGTTTAGAATCCATGTGCAGCGATTTCGTCACGTATGCAGTCTTTCCAATTTTGGTCAGATCTTCAGCTAGATACAAAATGTTGTCGCTTTTAAAGAAAAACATCGTAACTACAGTTTAACTAAATCTGCAGTTACGAGGTTTTTGTTGAAAAACATAGATATACTTTTGCACGATTTTAATGGGTAGCATGCAGATGCAAGTGAGCGGTAATATAAACGCTTTGTGAAACATTTCTCGATGGATTTAATTATGGAAATGTGGGTATAATTTTGTATGGATTTGATTGAAGAAATTCAAGGTATTTTTTTTCAGTTTCGGTACATTGAATTGATCGTTTAAATCTTATTGATTCATTTAAAAAAAAAAACACGCTTTTAACGCCTTTTATGTTTTTATCGTTATCTGCACACTTTGTTTTCGGCCCTATTTAATGTTATTTATATGCCAGAGAAGCAGTTTTATTTTCAATTACATAGATTGCGTTTTGTAGGCCTATGTTTAATACACTTATGCATGGTATTGATTAAGTTTTAAGACTTGTTTTCGGTATTTCCATAAGTTGTTTTCGGTACATTAAACTGGTGGTAAAACGTCGTTTTGAAGCTTAATTTGTCATCAGGCGTCTTTACTTCTCGCAATAGACAGCATAAGAAACGATTTTGGAGTTGTTTTCGGTAGTTTTCGGTATTTCAATAAGTTGTTTTCGGTACATTAATTTGGTGTTAAAACGGCGTTTGAAAGCTTAGTTTGTCATCAGGTGTATTTATTTCTCGCAAGACAGTATTAGGTACGATTTTAGAGTTTTTGGTACACCAAACTGGTGGTAAAACGTCGTTTTGAAGCTTTTAATTTGTCATCAGGTGTCTTTATTTCTCGCAATAGACAGCCTGAGATACGATTTTAGACTTGTTTTCGGTATTTCCATAAGTTGTTTTCGGTACATTAATCTGGTGTAAAACTGCGTACATGTATAAAGCTTAGTTTGTCATCTGATGTCTTTATTTCTCGCAATAGACAGCCTAAGATACGATTTTAGAGTTGTTTTCGGTATTTCCATAAGTTGTTTTCGGTTGTTTTCGGTACATTAATCTGGTGTAAAACGGCGTTTTAAAGCTTAGTTGGTCATCTGATGTCTTTATTTCTCGCAATAGACAGCATAAGATACGATTTTAGAGTTGTTTTCGGTAGTTTTCGGTATTTCCATAAGTTGTTTTCGGTTGTTTTCGGTTGTTTTCGGTACATCAAACTGGTGTAAAAACTGCGTTTTAAAGCTTAGTTTGTCATCTTGTGTCTTTATTTCTTGAAATATACAACATTGATACAATTATAGAGTTGTTTTCGGTATTTCCAGCCCATAAGATACGATTTTAGAGTTGTTTTCGGTGTTTCCATATGTTGTTTTCGGTACATTAATCTGGCATAAAAACGTCGTTTTGAAGCTTAATTTGTCATCTGGTGTCTTTATTTCTTGTAATTGACAGCATAAGTTACGATTTTAGAGTTGTTTTCGGTAGTTTTCGGTATTTCCATAAGTTGTTTTCGGTTAATAAATCTGTTGTAAAACGGCGTTTCAAAGCTTAGTTTGTCATCTGGTGTCTTTATTTCTCGCAATATACAGCATAAGATATAATTTTATGTTGTTTTCGGTAGTTTTCGGTAGTTTTCGGTATTTCCATTAGTTGTTAGCTCACCTGAGCACGAAGTGCTCAAGGTGAGCTATTGTGGTCGCTTTTTGTCCGTCGGCGTCTGTCCGTCCGTCCGTCCGTCTGTCCGTCTGTCTGTCCGTCCGTCCGTCTGTCCACAATTTGTTGTTACCACTCTAGCACCTACAAATATTGACCAATCTTGACCAAACTTGGTCAAAACATGTATGACCATAAGTTCTCGGATGAGTTCGATTTTGAGTCAGATCGGATCAGGAAGTCCAGAGTTATGCGCCCTTGAACGTCAAAATTGACTAGTTTTGACTTTGTTACCACTCTAGTATCTACAAATATTGACCAATCTTAACCAAACTTGGTCATAACATGTATGACCATAAGTTCTTGGATGAGTTTGATTTTGGGTCAGATCAGATCAGGAAGTCCGGAGTTATGCGCCCTTGAATATCAAAAATAGCTAGTTTTGACTTTGTTACCACTCTAACATCTACAAATATTGACCAATCTTAACCAAACTTTGTCAATATATGTATGACCATAAGTTCTCAGATTAGTTCAATTTTGAGTCAGATTGGACCAGGAAGTCTGGAGTTATATGCCCTTGATCGTCAAAAATGGCTAGTTTTGACTTTGTTACCACTCTAGCATCTACAAATATTGACCAATCATAATCAAACTTGGTCAATATATGTATGACCATAAGCTATCGGATGAGTTAGATTTTGAGTCAGATCGGACTAGAAAGTCTGGAGTTATGTGCCCTTGAACATCAAAAATGGCTAGTTTTGACGTTGTTACCACTCTAGCATCTACAAATATTAACCGATCAAAACAAAACTTTGCAACAATGTTGGTAACTATAAGTTCTCAGATGAGTTTGATTTTGAGTCAGATCGGACCTGGAAGTCTTGAGTTATGTGCTCTTGAACGTCAAAAATGGCTAGTTTTGACTTTGTTACCACTCTAGCATCTACAAATATTGACCGATCAAAACAAAACTTTGCAACAATGTTGGTAACTATAAGTTCTCAGATGAGTTCAATTTTTTGTCAGATCGGACATGGAAATCTGGAGTTATAAGCCCTTGAACATCAAAAATGGCTAGTTTTATCTTTGTTACCACTATAGCATCTATAAATATTGACCGATCAAGACAAAACTTTGCCACAATGTTGGTAACCATAAGATCTTGAAAGACTTCGATTTTCAGTGTGATTGAAGTAGGAAGTCTAGAGTTATGTGCCCTTGAATTTGACAAAATTGCTGTTTTCGACTTTGTTTACTCTGTAGCATCTACATTTATTGACTAATCAAGACAAAACTTGGCCACAATGTTGGTGGCCATAAGATCCTGGATGAGTGAAACTTTAAGCTTGATTTGACTAGAAAAACCAGAGTTATTGACCCTTGAATTTTACAAAATTACAGTTTTTGACTTTATTTTCACTCTAACAATATATTGACCAATGAAAAAAAAAAAAATGGACATAATGTTGATGAGAATACTTTTATTGGAAAAGAGTTATGTGCCCTTGACTGTATTGTTTTCTTCCACTTTGTTTTCACTGTAACAGCCACAAATATTGATCATTCAAGATTATGAAAGCAGTTTTCAGCTGGATCATAATTTCACATCTTAAATTGTGTGCTCTTGAACTTGACAACATTGTGACTTTCTTTCTATCTAGGTTCAGGTGAGCGATTAAGGACCTTCATGGTCCTCTTGTTTTTGGTTGTTTTCGGTACATTAATCTGGTGTAAAAACTGCGTTTTAAAGCTTAGTTTGTCATCTGGAGTCTTTATTTCTCGCAATATACAGCATAAGATATAATTTTATGTTGTTTTCGGTAGTTTTCGTTAGTTTTCGGTATTTTCATAAGTTGTTTTCGGTACATTAATGGTGTAAAAACTGCGTTTTAAAGCTTAGTTTGTCATCTGGAGTCTTTATTTCTCATAATAGACAGCATTAGATTCAATTTTTGAGTTGTTTTCGGTAGTTTTCGGTAGTTTTCGGTAGTTTTCGGTATTTCCATAAGTTGTTTTCGGTTGTTTTCGGTACATTAATCTGGTGTAAAAATTGCGTTTTAAAGCTTAGTTTGTCATCTTGTGTCTTTTTGTCTCGAAATAGACAACATTTGATACAATTTTAGAGTTGTTTTCGGTATTTCTATAAGTTGTTTTCGGTACATTAAACTGGTGATAAAACGTCGTTGTGACGCTTGATTTGTCATCTGATGTCTTTATTATTCGCAATAGACAGCATTAAGATATGATTTTAGAGTTGTTTTCGGTAGTTTTCGGTTGTTTTCGGTAGTTTTCAGTTGTTTTCGGTAGTTTTCGGTAGTTTTCGGTTGTTTTCGGTATTTCCATCCACCCCATAAAAACCTCAATCACGACGAATAACCATCTTTCCTTTGCTTTCGATCAATACTTTACAAGCGTGTATACACATTCTATTTTTACTTCAAAACGAGACAAGGTCAAGGTCAACGAGACACACCTCCGCGATATTAACACATCGTACACACTCATTCTCAAATTAATTGTGATTTGGCGAAATAAAAACAGCAAAAAATGAACTTTATCCAAATGGTTTGATTTTAACTATTTTGAACAAACTAAATATGGATGGACGCCGAGGAAAAATATTTCAAACATTACATAACGCATGTTGCTACAGTCAACCCTTGAAGTTGACACATGTTGAGTTCAAATTTTGTCGTTGTAATGTACGCTACTATGACATGTTTGCCAAAAAACACTACATAAAACCGTCTTAATTCAATTTGCACGCCTCTTATTCTTATTGTGAAATTATGAAGCATTACATGATAATATTTTATCGATAAAGATAAGAAGTATTTTGAAAACATTCAGTATTTTCTGCCTTGAAAATGTATATATATCAGCGATTTGTAACTTTAATACGCTAGGGTTTAAATGTACTAGAGAAACTTTTTGTATTAATGTTGTGTGTCCATAATTTCAGTCAAATACATCGAAATATTGAAAAATAACCATTCGTTGAATTATAAAGCAGTATGATGTCTGAGTATGTAAAAATGTACAGCCTGCATCAATACTAAAAATAAATGGATGAACTGTATCGTACATTACATAAAATGAATACGTCAATTTATCTTTAATAATTTATCTAGGGTAAACTGCTTAAATTGACGATAGAACAACCACTTAATGAAATTGAGTCTAAGGAATGCATACTTCAGTATTCATACATATATAACATCAAAATATGAAAAGTAGTCCAGGATTTAGTAACAATCTTGTGAATGAAATTGACTTAAAAAGATCTAAGCACTTTTCTTATCATATATGTGTTCAAATCAATTGAACTGCATTGCGTTACTACAAAGAATTCTAACTTCTAATAATTTTGATTTCATAAATGGTATACAGTATTGAAATTAGTATATTATGCATTTGTTGACGTGTCTTGAACATTACACAAATGTAGTAAATAACTAAAAGGTAATTGAATTGATATATTCACTTTATCAAAGCCTTACAAGTCATATATGCATTAAACTTTCTTATAAATTTTGTTATATGGTATGATTAAGTTTCATTACATGCATTTTTCTACAAAAAAAATAACCCGGTATCGGACATTACAATCGTCTTGTATTGTATTGATACGTCTTAAACTAACCCGTTAAATGTAATATATTATCATTTTTGATAATGCTCACAGCATTTATGATGTCATCTATGACATAATTCATATCATATAATTGACACATTGTATATATATTAATTCAATGTATCGAACATTACAATCGCGTACATTACAAACAGTGCTATCTTATTCGATTCTGACGATTTCTTTGCCACATAACTCATATAAATGATACATTTGCTTTCTGCCATAAATAAACGAAAGGAAAAAAACACATGATTCCATCATTGCTTATTTACATATATTATATAAACGTGTAGCGAACATTACAGAAAAATTCAGCCAAGGCCGGGTCTGTATTTGTTCTTTGTGGTTTTAAAAACTAAATCATAAGGTCGAACTGTAGACTTTGTACTAATTTTTCATATATATAACATGAGACAAATTCAAGTGAATTCTATGTATATGTTCGATTTAACTTCGGAGAACTGACAGTCTAAATTATGACATCGCGGACATTACAAAGAAGTAGAAAAAACGGCGACATCGATTCAAGTCTTTTCACTTTTTCATATAACTATGCTAATGCGATATAATCTTGAAATAATTCAAATTCTGGTGTTAATACCTTCAGAAATCTATGAAATTTGTTGTTAAATGTGCTAAAAGTATTCTCTTGTGATGTGTGAAGTTGAATTATTTGAATGGCGACAGTCTCGAACATTACATTTTCAGGACAAATCGTGCTGCATTTTTATTCTTATTGACTTTAAGATAATGATCTTGCCTTGAAAACTTGGCAGATGTTTCCATCCGTATGTTATTTGTTAAAAATAGATGTTTAGTAAGTGGATAAGAAATTCATAATATGGAACATCAAAATCACAATTAATTTGAGAATGAGTGACAACCGGCTGTTTCGATGACTGTGACCTTATTTGCGAGGGATACATGAAAAGGTTTATTTTGTACAAGCACTGAACATCATTACACATATTTATCAACTATAGAATACCAAAGATCCTTTCGTTTATTTATAAAAGTAAATTCATTTGACCTAACATGCACATGACATCAGATGCCGAATCTGTCTTCTCAAACTTTCGATGCAGCCGGTTGTACGGTGTGTTGAATCTCGCTGAGCACAGATGACGTACCTCTGACGTAATTGATTTTTGAAGGTTGGGCATATTCAACCGTTATAAAACAAAAACAAGGACAAAACAAAACAGACAGCATGTTATTCATTGACTTGGATTTTAAAACTTAATAAAGCTTGATGAGTGCTAAGAATGGAGATAAGTGATCTACCCCTTCAGGTTGGTAATTTCATACATTATTTCTGGTTTGTAATTATTGTGCCTTTTGCATTCTCGACAGCCTAGCTCGTCCCCCTTTAAGATACATTTTAGTAAGGTTTATCTCAGGTTTTGTGCCTATTACTAAGTAGAAAGCAGAGAGTTCTGGCAAAGATCAGACTGCATGCTAGACTGCTAGTGCAGCAGACATGGGGTAACCATAATCAGTAATTTAATCGATTATTAATCGATTAACAAATGCCAATAATCATGAATTAATCGATTAATTAGTTTTTTCTGATTATTTGATTAATAATTTAATCAATTACTGGTGAAAAAAAATGACAGTAATCATAATTATTTTATGATTACTTTTTTATTATTTTTTATGTATAAATGATCTAAAACAAAATAAGATGCACCTGTAAGGTCACACCTTTTATCTGTTCACACCTATACAAAGCAGTCTATGCCCAAGGGCCACCTAGCTGTCTTCGGACAGCTCTTGTTTTTTTCTTAAAATGCAATTGTACTATGAACGTGTAAAACCAAATAACAAATGTTCATACAATAATATACTGATTCTTTATCAAGTAAATACATGTGTTGATAAAATAATTTTTTCTTTATCATCTATATGCATAATTTATTAGAAAATAATGTAAAGCAAAGAACATGTACTAATTTTGGGCAAAAAAGGGAGATAAAACAGAACCAAACTTTGTGATTTGAATTATAAGATTCTGATAATAACCAGGGTATACATGAATTTGATAACTCAGGGTTTCCACCGACTTTCAAATCGGGGGGGGGGGGGGGTACAAACCATACTTTTACAGCATGCTTGTACCTCATCTATAAGAGACATAGAAGGCTGCTTGCAAAAACTGGGGGTACAAGATTCATTTAGGGGGTAAAAAACCCATTTGGGGGGTTTTGGACACCCTGATAACCAGTATCTTTTCTCTTCACTTAACTCTTTCCTTTATAAGTTTGTAATCTTAAATATGAAAGGTTTCAGATAACATTAGGGCAAAAGGAGAAAATGCATTTATTAAGCATTTTTCTATAAAATCTAGTCACAATGGTTCAATCATTGGTCCTATGGCTTCAACATGGTCTGACATAGTCCCGAGTCCCTGACTCACATTTTTTTCTCAGGACTCATTGATAAATATTTATTGAGTCCCTGAATGCAAACATTTTCAATGTGTAATCAATGTTGTCTTACAAAGACTTATTTGTCTCAAAATTGGACTCATTGTTTTGGAAACCAGTGGGTCTTAAGGCTCTTCTACAAAAAATTGTAACAAAATCACTGGTCTGATATACATGAACTTAATTTTCATCATCATTTGTGATAATTTATTAGAGCATTCAGGAAAGATAACTAAGATATGTTCTTAACAAAATTCAATATCCTACAAGTTCATACATCCTATTTTCATCCAACTTTATCAAATGGAACTCTTCAATTCTTCTTACCACAACATCTGGTATTAGACTGGTAAAGACCTTTTTAGCATGCCATTCATCTTGATTGAAGTGGTCTGTTTACAAATATGGAACATCTATAACGAAACTGGTTTGTTTCAAGACATTTAAAAAGAAATGTAATTTCAATAGTAAAGATTATCATATTTTGTGATTCTGTTTACTAGTAGACCATGTATTTGAAGAGAATGAAATGCTATTTGCCCCTTTTAACTGTTTATTTTTTGTTCTGCAAAAGCTTTTATCCGCAATTAATGATTATAATCGATTACTTACCCCCAAATTAATGATTAATAATCAATTACTGAGGTATTTGTTAGTGAAAGTAATTTAATCGATTAATAATCAAGGGTGCATTAATCGTTAATTTAATCGATTACTTTTTCAAGTAATCGACCCCATGTCTGTAGTGCAGGCTGATCTTGGAGTAGTTGCAATAATGTAACGAAAACCTTTTTGAATTTTGATCTGGGTTTAATATTCAAATTTGCCATCACATTTGTAGTTACGATATCACAGCTTATAGATCTTAGTCTACAGGATACTGTCTGCCAAAAGCTTTGGTCATAACAGGAATTAGCTGCGATATAGCTGCGATATCGTAGCCACAAACTTGATGATGAGTATTGGTTCGATACTCAGATCAAAATTCAAAAAGGTTTCAATTACATTATTGCAACTAGCTGTGATATTGTAGCCACAAACTTGATGATGGGTATTGATTTGTGAAGTTTACCTTGATAAAAAATTCAAAAAGGTTTCAGTTACATTATTGCATCTAAACCGAATTATGAGACATACAGCATGAGAAGGGTTAAATATATGAGTCTGTATCTTGAATAAGGTCATTTTAGACAAACATGGATTCAAATCAGCACTCACAGTTTGATCAAGATCCATGCTGTTTGCATATTAACCCTTTCCCAAACAAGACTTGGATTTGACATCTCTAATAGAATAGGATTGGGAAAGCATTTAGGCTTAAGTAAAGAAGAAAATGCTGATCATCGACATTTTCTTCTTTTTCCCCAATATTTTCTGTGCTATGATTTACACTCATTTCATCTTTCATGCGCAGATCCAGAGGAGGTTCAGGGGGTCATGACCCACCTGGAATTTGGCGAAAAAAAAGGGGTTATCAAAAAGATCGCGATTTAGAATGTAGTTGATTCAGCATGACTTGGGTTATTGAACCCATTACCACACATTAACACTTTTTGACACTCTTCAAGAAAACTGCTTAGAAAAACTTAATGGAAAATGATGAAATTTCTTGTGACAAGCATTTCCCATAATGTTTTCTAACCCGAAATGAACAGATTTCTACAATTTCATCAACTGGAAATTGTCGTCTGCAACACCTTCTAAATTGGAGGAGTGCGAAATTTTGCTGTATCCTAATGGGTTATTTCTCTTATAAATTCTAGGTCAACAACAACCACCATGGGGTAGAGGAAGAGGATTTGGCTCACCAAATAATCCCTCATATCAACGCCATCAGAATCAATCTCATTTAGATCCAGGTCAAATGGCATATCAGAACAACCAACCATGGGGAGGATCAAGCATAGATTACTACGATCAATCATATTCGGATCAGTCCCAATACTCTGGACATGATCAGAGCTCAAGTTCTTATAGCGAGGGTAGTGCTCACAACAACTCCAGTCACCAGTTCAAGTCTCCCACACCTAAAGGACAACATCAACGACATAACCACATGAGCCCAGGGGGTCCTTCAGCTAGCAGCACTCCAATCAGAAATCACCACAATAATTCGGGACCTAGCCCTTCACAAGGCGGTAGAGACAACCGCCCCCATGACAGAACAGGGTCTAGAGAGAGATCTGGACCTGGACGTGGTAGAGGTAATAACCGTGATAGATCATGGTCTAGAGACAGAAACCAACAACACAATAGATCTCACAACTCTGATCGCAGTTTCTCTCCAAGAAGACAGGGATGGGTAAGATATATATAATTAGATGACAGTATTCATTACCAATTCTAAATCTGATTTCTAAATCTGAAATACAATACAAGCAAATTGATTGGACAACACTAAAGTGTTGGCCAATTAGATTAGTTTCTGTGTAATGTAAGACTTAGACTTGAAACTAGATTTGTTGCTGAATACCAACTCTTCGGGGGAAAAATCATTTTTCACAACTTTATTTTAGGTGAAATATTGTCCGGAGTAATGCATGATGTTATGTGATGGCATTGGGCCATCATGATGTTTTCCACCATTTCTGAAAATGATTTCCATGCTTTAATTAGAACAATAGATAGAAGGAGTAAAGCCAAGGCATTCTGAAACTCTTACATTTTCTTGAAAAAGAAATGTTTGAAATTATCATTTACTTATTCCCTTACAGTGATACTTTTCAACGCCACAGAATGAAATGGCTTTTGAAAATATTGTGGAAAATGAAGAAATTATGACAAGCAATTTTTTCATTTCCCAGAATGTTTGCTAAACAGAAAGGCCAAAGAAAGACTAAAAATGTTGCCTGTAACTGATCCAAATTATTGTCGTCTGACAATGGAATAAGGAAGCAAGGGTGGATCCAGGTTTTTTTCAGGGGGGGGGGGGGGGGCAAGCCCAAGTCTTTTTATACGCCCGTCGAAGACGGGACGTATTATGGGATCACCCGTGATGTCCGGCGTCCGGGCGTCCGGGCGTCCGGGCGTCCGGCGGTGTCCACTTCTTTGTCTGGAGCATAACTCTGTCACCTTAAGTCCGATTGACTTTAAACTTGGCAGTTATATTCTTCTCATTATTACGGAGTGCAGTGCACAAGAACCATAACTCTACCTGGCTTATTTTTTGAGTTATTGCCCTTTGTTGTTTTTCATACTTGAATCTTGTTCGGAGTATATCTCTAAAAGTATAATAGCTAGGATCATGAAACTTCATGGGTGTATAGATCTCACCAAGGGGGAGTGCAGTGTACAAGAACCATAACTCTACCTGACTTATTTTTTGAGTTATTGCCCTTTGTTGTTTTTCATACTTGAATCTTGTCCGGAGTATATCTCTAAAAGTATAATAGCTAGGATCATGAAACTTCATGGGTGTATAGATCTCACCAAGGGGAAGTGCAGTGCCTAAGAACCATAACTCTACCTGGCTTATTTTTTGAGTTATTGCCCTTTGTTGTTTTTCATACTTGAATCTTGTCCGGAGTATATCTCTAAAGGTATTATAGCTAGGATCATGAAACTTCATGGGTGTATAGATCTCACCAAGGGGGAGTGCAGTGCACAAGAACCATAACTCTACCTGGCTTTTTTTGAGTTATTTCCCTTTGTTGTTTTTCATACTTGAATCTTGTCCGGAGTATATCTCTAAAAGTTTTGTAGCTAGGATCATGAAATTTCATGGGTGTATAGATCTCACTAAGGAGGAGTGCAGTGCACAAGAATTTTAACTCTACCTAGCCTATATTTTGAGTTATTGCCCTTTGTTGTTTTTCATACTTGAATCTTGTCCGGAGTATATCTCGAAAAGTATAATAGCTAGGACCATGAAACTTTTACCAACCCGCTCCCCCTGTTGACATAAAGCAGTGTTACGGGCGTATCTTGTGACAGTTTGACACCTTGTTTGCAGGGTGGGTCCAAGCCCAAATTATGGCTTAAAATGTAGTTAATATTGAAAGGTACACTAAATTTATATAGTCAAAATTTAATTTTCGACCAATGCCAAGGGGGTCCAGATTACAATTACAATTACTTGCATTTTCTTTGATTACTGATTACATTATAATTACACAGTTTTCAAATGTAATTTTAAAAATTACAATTACTTTTACAATGTAATCATGATTACATCTGATTACATGTGATTACATTTTTTTTTATTAACATGAATTTTAGGGTAATGTTCAAAGATACCGAAGACTGTTCAAAAGATTTGTTAAACAAAAGGAGAAAAGGTAAATAAACAAATATTCTCTAAATCTCCTTTTATCATAATGTTTAGTGTTTTATGTATGAGCGCATACTACAAATCAAAATATGTCAAAAGCTTAACAACCCTATAGGATTTTTTTCTTTTAAGAAGAGAAAAACAGAGAATATTAAGAATGGGCTAAAATAACTATCAACAATTTTAATCAATTTGATATGTTTTCTTTTTACTACAACTATGATACATAGGTATGAAATGGTGTCATGTGGAATTGGGTTAAATAAAATCATTTAGAAGAAAGCCCTTTCAGCAAACAGCTGGTGTACGTCCCTGTTTCACTTCAATTATACATACTTTTTGTTTTAAACAAGTCCTTGCAGATAGATATTTAAGGAATCACATCAATTGCTTATGTTCGTTTCTTTATCAGGTGCCGGAAGCTTAATATTTATAATCAACAGTTCAAATAGTTGAGAGAAAAAAGACAAAAACAAACACATTGATATGTGTATACATTAATCAAATGAATTGAATTTTGATATGTATTAATTAAACATAATGACTTCACTAAAGAGTACTTCGTATTTCATACATCACAATTTCACATTTTCACAGAAACGATATTTAATGTCACATAAGTTTATTTCTAGGTAGAAAATATTGTCGTATATGCAGAAACTGCATATCAATTGCATCATTTTCCATGAAGTTTTCTAAATGCTCTCTTCTTAATAAACTGAAAAAATGTGATTATAATGTATTATCATGCGCATGTTTAAATTAACTTATGCAAAATGTTAAAATGGGTTTAATCCCAATTCGTCTACTCCCAATTCGTCTACTCCCAATTTGTCTACTATTTTGGAAATAATTCCCATTTCGTCTACTTTTCTATACTTTGTATATAATGATATTGTGTGATTTTTATTGAAATGTTTGCATTTTAATTTCATTCGTGAATATATTGACTTTATTTCTTTTCTTAAAACAAAAATAATCTTATTTCTTGATTATTTGAAATGAAAGTAGACAAGTTGGGGTAGTAGACGAATTGGGACTCAAGGCACTAAAAAAACAGTAGACGAAATGGGAGTAGACCAATTGGGATGTTACCGTTAAATGAAACATGAAAATTAACTCTATAATCCCTGTGAAAATTTTGAATGGAATAAAGGGTTGCGTTAAAATCAGATAATTAAGCTAGGGCCTAGGGGCAAGAGATTATCTAAGGTTGACACCTTATTCGCTTAATCCCCATATACCAGTAATTGGAGCATTGTTTTATCTATAAAATATCAATTGAAATGATCAGTCTTTAATCCTTTCCTAAGCATGTTTTCATACCCTTAATAGAACATGCATAGGCAAATGTTGATGCAAAAGAAGAATTTCTGATAATAATTTTTTTTGATAATTTTTTATCAGCAAAAATTAAGTTCATACCAATTAGTTTGATCTTAAAAGAGACAGACATCAATCTAGATCCAAGTTCCCAAAAGCAAAACAGAGTATTACAGTATAACATAGTCTTTTTCATTAACCCCCAGTAATTTTGAAACAATTTAAACATGGGGAAAAGCAGATACTATGAAATGTAATCAGGATGTAATCAGGATGTAATCATGATTACATGCCATTTTGCAATGTAATCGATTAAATTACGATTACATGTAATCAAAAAATGTGCTGATTACAGATTACGATATGATTACTCTAAAATTGTAATCGATTACATGTAATCACGATTACAGATTACGAATACCCCAGGTCTGCCCCCCTCTAGATCCGCCCATGAGGAAGCATTCATGTGTTAACAACACAGTTTCTCTGTATAACCATCTATACACATCATTGCAGAATGATGATCCAATGGTTTTCTTATCAAAGACATTGTCTTCCATTCTGAGACACAATGCAGAGAAATTTGGCTTCACGCTGATGAAAGGTAAGATTTTTCTGTTCTTATCTTGCATAATCCTTTCCTAAACAAGACCTTGGTTTTGACTAACCTGATAGAAAAAGCTTAACCCTTTCCCAAATGACAAAATTTTAGGGTCATGAAATTTGAGAGCTGCTGCAGACGACAAACATGATACATTGTAATAATAAAGATAGGATTCGGTTGAGATAGAGTCAGGAAAATATTGAGACAAAAGGAGAAACTGCTGGTTGTCAGCAGTTTCTTCTTTTGCCTCAATGTTTTCTCAAGCCTATTCAATTAGGGATGTCAAAACCAGGTCTTGTTTGGGAAGGGGTTTTAATAGAAAACTTTGAGCCAAGAGAAGAATATTCTGATATTGACTTTATCAATTTCTCCTTTTCACATCCTATTTTCATACACATTTTGTTCACAATTATACAAAATGTTACTTGTATCTATAATCAGTTCCTAACCTTAAAAATCACCCATTTAGTCCCAAAGGAATTATACTGATTAACATTTGAATTGAGAAATTACTCTGATTTATTTAAAGCAGCAATGCCACCACTGCAGTTTATTGCGCTGAGGAGAACACTGATTTACAAATGCTTTTAACACGGTGGGTAATCATATGATACAACAATATCAGAAAATTTCCTATAACAGGCCCGTAGGAACAGGGGGGGCTAGGGGAGGCTAAGCCCCCCAATGTTGGCCAAAAATGCCAAATTTTCTTAATTTTACACTGAAAATTTTGAGAAAATCCAAATTAGCCCCCCCCCCCCAATATTCAGGACAAAGGCTTTAGCCCCCCCAATATGAAATTGCTTCCTACGGGCCTGTATAATATCGTCAATACTGGACCGATTTGAATTCGGTTTGAATCAGAGAATGTGGACAGATGTCATGTATTAGACCAGAGACATATAATAATGCTTATCTATGTCTCTGATTAAGATGGATGTGGTGTATTTTTGAAAAATTAGCTGCTTAAAAAGTTATTGAAGGTTCAACCAAAATTTTGGTTGATCTTCAATAACTTTTTTATCAGTTGATTTTTCAAAAATCCTTTAATTTTAGCCTATTCCTTGCATTTTCATACCTTCTCTGCTTCAAACCTAATTCAAATTGGTCAAGTTTTAACAAAAAAAAAAGATGATTTTCTGAAATTCTGTGTCATGTGATTTATCACAGTATTTAAATAGAGGATAATCATTTGTTTCAGTGTAAGATAGACTTATATTTCATATAGCTTTCGTTGTTCACAAAATGAAATATCAATTGATCTTACACGAAAAAAAAAAGATTATTCTATTTCTTTAATGCGAAAATTAGACAAAATGCAAAAATTTTAGGACAGATTTTCTTAAAGGGCGTCATTTTGCATGTGACTGATATGCAACGCTTAAGATGACGTCACTTATTTGGCCCGGCTTATATAATGTCAGACAGGTTGAAATGAAGGAAAGGGGGGGCACAAGTTTTTAGCTCCACTGGCCGTCAGGCTATTGTCATGGCGGTGTGTTCGTCGTGCATCAGTGTGTCCGTAAACTTTTCCTTTAAAAATCTTTTTCTCAGAAACTACTGGATAGATTTCAATCAAACTTCACAGGAATGATCATTGGGTGACCCTCTCTCAGATTCCTTCAAAGAATTCTGATTGAATCAGAATAACCTGAGTTATCTGCCCTTGAATGTAAAAATAGCTGGTTTTGACTTTATTTTTACTCTAACATCTACAAATATTGACCAATCATGACAAAACTTTGAAAGAATGTTGGTGACTATAAGATCTTAACTGGGTATAATTTTCAGATTTATCTGAATTTTACATCATGAGTTATGTGCCCTTGAAATTGACAAAATTGCCATTTTCGGCTCTATTTTGACTTTGTTTTCACTCTAGCAGCTACACATATTGACCAATCAAGACAAAACTTGGACAGAATGTTGGTGACCTTCAGATCTTATCTTGGTATAATTTTCAGCTTGATCTGAATATTGAATTATGTGCGCTTGAAATTGACAAAATTGCAGTTTTTGGCTTTATTTTTACTTTGTTTTCACTCTAGCAACTACAAATACTGACCAATCACAACAAATTTAAGACAGAATGTTGGTGACCTTCAGATCTTATCTTGGTATAATTTTCAGCTTGATCTGAATATTGAATCATGTGCGCTTGAAATTGACAAAATTGCAGTTTTTGGCTTTATTTTTACTTTGTTTTCACTCTAGCAACTACAAATACTGACCAATCACAACAAATTTAAGACAGAATGTTGGTGACTATAAGATCTTGTCTTGGTTTAATTTTCAGCTTGATCTGAATTTTACATCTTGAGTAATGTGCCCTTGAAATTGACAAAATTGCGGTTTTTGGCTTTATTTTCACTTTTACAACCATTAGTATTAACTAATCAATACAGAACTTTCGCAGGATCTTACTGACCATAGGATCTTACTTGCTTGTAGTTTTCAGCTTGGTCATGCATTTGCTTGTTTGCGCAGCCTGAACTTTTGAAATTGCATTCAACAAGACAAACAGTCAGGCCTGTGGAGCGCTTCCAGACCGCCAGGGCTGTCTAGTTGATAATTTCACTGGATAGCCGGTGAGTTTATCAAAATGATAATCTACCGTTATTTCCCGATAAACCACCGAAAAGCATTAAAGAAAATCTATTAATGTTGTAATGACCCTAACAATTAGGGAAATTGCTCTTACATTGAGACGTTAAAAATCAACCCACACACGAACAACAATATAAGGAGGCTAGTCAAAATTGAAAGAGTTACAATTGTTTGTTTTTGCATGATGATTATTAATTTCTATAATTCTGTTCTACAGGAGGTTTTCTCTATGTCAACGACATTCTTAAATACACAAGAAAGTTACACGGCTTCAAAACAGAAGATGTCGTGGCGGTGGTGAAGAGTAACGATAAACAGAGGTTTACTCTAGAAAATGACCAACATGGTCTCAAAATAAGGGCAAACCAAGGACACAGTCTTGAGGTATATATTTTACTGTTTCCCAAACAAGCAAACTAATCTGGTTTTGAGGAAATAGACATTGTAAAGAAAGAACAAAATTCTTTCGGTCTGACTCATCTTCTTTTCAGTATTATGTTAAGCTGCTTACTTTCTAGATTTGATAAGCTTTAACCTTCCCACAAATGGCAAAAATTTAGTGTGGACTGGATTGAGAACTGCTGCAGACGACAATATGGGCGATAATAAAGATGGGATTGTGTAAAACATAGCACAGGAAATATTGAGGCAAAATGATGGTTATTAGCATTTCTTCTTTTGTCTCAATAATTTCACAAGGATTTTCTATTGGGGTGTCAAACCAGGTCTTGTTTGGGAAAGGGTTAAGCACTACCAGACTAGCATTATAAGCATGAATGGAAGTATCATGTTATGACCATAGTCATACATCTGTCTTTCTGTCCAAAGGCAATTCCTTGTGTAAGCAAATTATCCGCCAGTTTCAATTGGAATTTGATCACACATGCCACCATTAATCATATGTTCATGGAGTCTTATTGTACTTGCGACTATTGAAATTTAGATAACTAGTTATTCTTGCTTTATTTGCCCTTTAACCCTTTCCCAAACAAGACCTTGTTTTGACGTCCCTAGTAGAAAAGGCTTGGGAAAACATTCAAACAAAAGAAGAAACTGCTGATAACCAGCATTTTATCCTTTTGTCTCAATATTTTCTTCGCCATATTTTACACAAATCCTATCTTAAATAACATCCATTCTGTCATTTGTAGCAGTTTTTGGTGTGGATCACCCTAAAATCTTGCCGTTTGGGAAAGGGTTAATTGTAAAAATGTCTTACCTGACAAGCCTCTCATGATTATGTGCTACTTTGTGGAGCTCTTGATGACACTATCGAGTACTTAAGATAGTCAAGATCTCTTTCTTTTAAGATCTCATGTTTAAATGAAATGCTGAAGTTAATCTACCCCTAATGAGATTCACGCAGCAACAGAATTATTCGGACGACGTAGAAAACATTCAGCAGTGGAACTTTCCACCGCTGAATGTTTACGACCGCGCCTGAATAAGATGGGATACATAACGACAATGCTTGAAAAAATCTGATGATTTATGAATCTCAAAATGGTCACATTACGGGTATTTTACCTTAATATGTATTTCTGCTTTTATTTTCTCAATAGGTGGAAGACCTAGATTTGAAGCCAATTACTGATCCAGATGAATTTCCGGTTGTTATCCATGGAACCTACTATGAGGCATGGGAGATGATCAAACGCACAGTAAGTTATAAAAGTTTGTGTTTAACCTGATACCAGGCGGCAAATTTTAGACTGGTCCAAGTTCAAAAATGATTCAGACAACAATTTAATATAAATGAAATTTTATACTTATGGTCTTTCTTGGTGGAAAGCAATTTCTTCATTTTCAACAATGTGTTCCAAAGTCTTTACCTTGATGGGTGTCAAGTATCAACACTTTAGAGAACAAGGTTTTGATGTTTCTGGACTAAAATGTTGGAAAAGGAGAAGTAGCTGTTGAAAATAACTGTAGCATACACAAATGTCATCAACATTTATTTTGGTGTTTGCAAAAGATTTCAAATTCAACACTCCAAATTTTTGCTATTATGGAAAGGGTTTTTGCACTCATCCAAATGAAAGTGTTATTGGAAAACAACATAAATGTTGTGGAAAGAAGAAACTATGTATGTAATAGCACATTAAACATTACAGGCAGAGGAGAAAATTATTTTTGTTAGTATTTTCTTTTTCCTTCTTTTCTTTTCCAAAGTTTTTTTTGCAACAACCATGTTTTGTTTGGGAAAAGATTGAACAAACAGGCATTTGCTTGTATCAAACATGCTATATGATCTCATTAAGATTGTTTTTATGTAAAAAAAAATATAGAAATGATAATGATGTATAGTACTGCTGAATTCAGATCCAAGGCTAGATTAAAAGATACAATTTCTGTGATGATATTACATATCGTCGGTGTAAATGCAAAACCTTGTATCTCGTTTTTTTGGAAAATTTTAGAGGGGAAGAAAAGAATGTAATAACTTTTAAATTATGTGTCTTATATACCAATAAATAAAAATGTCCCGAAACCTGCATGAATTGTCTTAACTGGGCATACAAGTTTGTACTTTGAAAATCGCAAATATTGACATAAGAGGTTTTGCATTTACACCAACAATATCTTATTTATTTGTTACCACAATATTTCACTCTATGATTAAGGGCAATTCCACATGTCATTTTAGCAATGTAAACAATAAACTACTGTAGAACATGGTTTAATTCTAATTTTAAAATTTCAGGGTTTGAAAAGAATGAAAAGGAACCACATTCACTTTGCTCCTGGGTTACCAGGTGCCAGTGGTGTGATAAGTGGTATGTATTACACAGATCTTGGGTTAGGGTCTTTTCTTCTCATTACAATTCTTTAAGCCTGTCTCACATGAAATATACTCCATATAGGGTTGGGCATCTGTATATTCTTTACATTTAGACCCATTCTTGTGCAAAATTGCCATTCAAAGTCGCCAACATTTTGGGCACTGTGGTTTAGTGGTAAAATGCAGGCTTCAGGATTGAAGGGTTCTGGGTTCAAATCCTGCCAGTGTCATGTGATTTTTTTAGCAAAATTATTTACTCCACATTCCTCCTCGCCCAGAAAGCTTTTTTGTGATCAAATGCATGTATAACCAATGAAGACATAAGTGTAATAACCTGTATATATTTTAATGTAAAATCAACTCCTGGCATGAATCAGTCCAAGTTAATGTTCTAACACAAACCTGTAAAAGCTAGCTTGTATGGTAAAAATGACTGTTATGGTAATACCAGCTGCATAATTGTTGAACTTTCACAAAATCATTATTAAATTATGTTTATTTTTAGGTATGAGAGCAAGTTGTGAAGTCCTGATATATTTGGATTTAGAGAAAGCAGTAAAAGGTTAGTATTTTAAGCCTTTCTCAAGCAAGGCCAGATGTGCGTTTTCGATGTCCTAGATAAAACATTTTTAAGATCCAGATTCTGATGAGGTGTTCCAAATGCTCCTTACTTTATACAAATTACAATATTTCAATGTCATATCTTGAACATATGATGCATTTTGAACACCATGGTGTTAAAATTATGGAGCATTCGTAACAAAAATCTCTCATATTAATTCTACAAAATCAACCGAAGGGTTCTATAAGTATGGAATAATGGTGCACCCCTTGAGTGGCCAAAAAATCTTGTTCTATAGAAAGCTTTATATTAAAACACCTTTAGATATCTTGAAAAATAATGCTTTAAAAAACGTGCCTCTGGTTTTGACATCCTTAAATTAATAATAGAAAATGTTTGGGAAAATATTGAGACAATTAAGAAAATGCTGATAACCAGCATTTCTTTCTTTTGTGTCAATATACACTGTGCTAGATTATACACAAATTGTATCTTTATCAACATTCATTTTATCGTCTGCAACATCTATCAAATTGAAACACCCAAAACTATTTTCATTTGGTAATGCAATTTTCAGTCAACTTGTCTGAAAATAATGATTTGTCAATATACTTAACATTGCTCTACTCTCTGTAAATGTTGATCAGTCAGAACCAGATGGAAGGTAATCTGATCAAATAAATGAGACCTAAAGAGTTCTCTACCTTGGAATTTCCCATATTTCTTCTCACAGGCTAGTCTTATCTTAACCCTGATTTGAAAGAATAGCTCTAATAGCATTTGAGACTAAATCGGATCCAGATCGCAGACTGTCAGACATGTCTTACAATTTTCAGTCGGATTGATGGTTTTCAGCTCTCTGTCAGTCCGAATATGGGACAGTCCAGCAGGTGTCATTTCACTCATTTTAGGCCAAACAAACGACAAATTGATAGTTCAAATAAAAGACTTCTTCTTTCCACCAAGGATTTCTTTGCAATTAATTGAATATATACTAATCCTAGTAATATTTGTTTTTGTTAGAATTTATTTGGCCCTCTGGTCTTTTTCAGACTGACAGACAACTTTATGACATTGTCAAACTGAATAACTGACGCTTTTCAAACTTTTGAGAAGTCTGAGATCGGTCTGCATGTGCAAAGATCGATGCTGCTTTCGTATGGCTTCTTCAGTACATTTGGCACATAGTGACACTTTTTTACGCCCATCAAGAAAAATACTGGGGAAACATTGTGGAAAATGAAGAAATTGCTTGTGACAAGCAATTTTTAGCAAGCCTGGACTTTAAGTCTGGGGAGCTAATGTTTCAGCCCTAGTGTCGGCATCGTCGCCTCGGCGTCGCATCACGTCTTCACTTTAACTTGATCTATATCTGAGGCACTATATAAGAAACAGCCTTGATATTTCACACATGGATACCTCCTGCCAAGACCTTTCATTTAAAACCATGACCTTTGACCTAGTGACCTTGACCTTGGAGTTTGACCTACTTTAAAAAACTTTAACCAGACCCATATCTCGGCCATTATTACAGATACAGCCTTGATACTTTACACATCGGTACTTCTCAGCAAGACTTTTCATTTGGGACCAAGACCTTTGACCTAGTGACCTTGACCTTGGAGTTTGACCTACTTTTCAAAAACTTTAACCTGGCCAATTTCTCGGCCATTATAACAAATACAGCCTTTATACTTCACACATGGGTACTTCTCAGCAAGACCTTTCATTTGGGACCATGACCCTTGACCTAGTGACCATGACCTTGGACTTTGACCTACTTTTCAAAAACTTTAACCTGGCCTATTTATCATGCACTATAGAGCCTTTATATTTCACATGTAGATACCTGATGCCATGATATTGACCTTGAGACCACGACCTTTGACCTAGTAACCTTGACCTTTTTTTGCGAAAAGCTTTCGTATAGGCGAGCTACATAGTCTACGGACAACTCGTTTCATTTCCTACCAGGTTTTCTTCACTGAAAGATAGAAATGATGTAATTTCATCCGCTTTAATTTGTCGTCTGCAACATATTTGAATTTGGACACATGTAAAATTTTGCAGTCTGGTAATGGCTGCAGTTACAGGGTTTTCAAAGAGAATCAGCATTATGCTTGACTAGAACAATCTATTTTGGTCTGTTTTCAGCATGTACCCAAGGGAAGTAATTGTGCTTGACTTTGACACTATTTTTGTCTGTTTTCAGATGGTTTGGAGTTCTTCATTTCCTCCAATAATGTGATCCTCAGCCCTGGTAATGAAGATGGTGTGATACTCCCGAAGTATTTTGATGGAGCTAAGGACAGGTATTATGGTATGTAGAGCAAACTATGAATTAGCTTATAACTTAAGTTAGCTGTAAATGACAAAATGGATAATGAGAATGATAGGAGTTATGTACAATATTTCACAAAATAAACTGAGCAAATGGAGGAAATTTTAGCTACCTTGATGTTTTCAAATGATTTTTTTTTCTGAGGATCTCATATCTTTATGTTTTTGTGGAATTCAGATAACTCTTGTCTTTCTTGAATTAGTTGACATTGAATTGAAAAAAAAATCCCATTTCATGTCTATGCAAATCCTATGGTTTCCATCCGAATTTTGATCAGGCTTGCAAGATGCAATAATGAATCTTAGTGTTGTCTAGTTGTGCATTCCACTATTAAAATTCAGATTAGTTTTGTCATTCTTGAATTATTTGCCCTTTTTAACCCTTTCCCAAACAACAAAATTTGAAGGTGATCCACTTCAAAAATTGCTACAAATGACAAATTGGAAGTTATTAAGATAGATTTTGTGTAAAATATGGCATAGAAAATATTGAGACAAAAGGAGAAACTGCTGGTTATCAGCAGTTTCTCCTTTTGTTTCAATATTTTCCCAAGCCTTTTCTATAAGGGATGCAAAACCAGGTCTTGTTTGGGAAAGGGCACACCATCATAAGTCCTGCTATACGCCACAACATGAAGGTCTTGTTCTCCTACAAATTTGAAAATCAGGTTTTGTTTCGAAAAGTGTTAAACCAGACTTTGAATCGGAATTTTACTTTTCTATATTCTCTTTAAAGGAAGCAGACTAGAATTTGACCCAAAAGACAGTGAAAAAACAGGAGCTGCAACAGAGGGGAATGAACCTGAGAAAAAACGAAAGAAAAATAAGGGAAAAAAGAAAAGCAAAGACCAGAGAAATGAGGCTAACTCATCGCAATCATCGACAGATAACTCCATGGAGCCTCCAGCAAAAAAATCAGCCAATTCAACAACAAATTTGGAAGTGTCTGGCAAGAAAACGGAGGAAGTGGCCCAAACAACTTCTGATCCTTTGGACACAGGAATTCTGTCTCAGCTGCAAGGAACCTATGCGGATCAGAGTGAAGGTATTGTGAAGTCTATTTAACCCATTCCCAAATGGTAAAATTTTGCACTGGTCGCTTTTGATAGTATTAACTGATTACAAAGTAATTGACGTTAACAGTAGAGAATGTATATACTAAAGCATGGGAATTATTGTGTGAAAAGGAGAAATTGCTGCTTATTAGCAATAAAAGGAGAAATTTTGGATTATCAATAATTCTTTTTTCTCTTGATGTTGTATTTCTTCTAGGGATTTCAAAATCGGGTATTTTTTAGAGAACACAAATTAGACCAATTAGAATAGAATGTGGTTGCAGTCTACAAAATTTGATGTGCATAAAAATGCTTAATTTCCATTCAAATAATAAACCATATATTGAGAGAAAATGACATGCTGGTTTCCAGTATCAATCTGATTAAAACCAGATGTGTATTACATAAAGAAACAGCTTGACAGTCACCACTTGAAGGTTGTCTTCAGTGGCTCAGGGAAATATGACATTTCTATTTTTGGGTGAACCAATCAAAATGCTCATTTCAAAAGCAAGTTGATCGATTTTATTTTGTTGTTAGCAATGGCAATGTATTGCGGATGCCACAACTGCTTTCAGATTTCTTAAAGCAAAAATTTGATTGGTGTGAAGAAAGGTCACTAGAGATAACCTGTAATACTTTGATGCCTGTCTAGTCAGATATTTATGCAGACAAATCTAGATAACGTCGGATTTTAATCGGATTGTTACCAGTATCTTCTATTTTCCTATACAAAGTGGAGATTTAGCATCATGGGATTGATAAAATAAGCCCCGCTTCAGGTAAGACATTGTGCAATTACTTTCTTATCTGCGTCAATTTTAAAGCGGTTTGTTGCGTTATCATTTCGTTTTCTGGTCAGTTGGGATCAATTTTTGGAAAAAGTAAAAGATTCCACAAATGATTCATATATCTGAGAAAAAAGCTCAGTAAGGCAAGGAACATGCAACAAACATAGAAAATTGATGCAGAAATAAAAAGAAAATTAAAAGTCTTTTACCAGAATTGAGACTAATTTGGCTGTAGTTATTATCCATCCCATGATGCACAATTTTCACCATGCTATTATGTTTGGAAGCCTTTTCTTTGGAATCTTATTTTAATCTCAATGAATCTTAATGCTTTTAGAAGAATAAGTCACTTATTTCAGAAATCAAGTGTTTGTGAATCTAAACCACCAAGAAAATAATGAAGGTTGCATTATTATCTGTTAATCTTTTCCACAACAAGTCCTGACTTTGACATTCCTAATAGAAAATGGTTTGTGTAACTGAGTTAAAAGAACAAAATACTGAAAACCAGCATTTCCGTTTTCCCCCTCAATATTATCTGTACTATTTTGTACACAAATCATATTCTTGTCAACATCCATTTCGTTCTCTGTTTTAACCCTCTGCCAAACTTGACCTGGTTTTGACATCCCTTGGGAAAGCATTATGGCAAAATTAATGAAGAAAATGCTGATTATCAGCAATTTTTCCTTTTATCTGATTCTCAATGTTTTCTTTGTTATATATTTATCCTCAACCATTTTGTTGTCTGTAGCAGTTTTTAAATTGGACCACCATAAAATTTTGCTGTTTGGGAGAGAGTTAACAGTACAAAATGTTACGGTCTGGGTGAAAGGGTGTTAGTGGAAGAGGTTAGTTGTTTAGTTAGAATTCACCCTGTCCTGAAGAAACCTGGTTTTGATGTCTCCAATAAAGAAAGCTTTGGAAAACATAGAAGGGAAAGAAATTTTTTGCCATTTGTTTCACCTCTGACTTAAGAAAGTTTTGTCATTGGTTAAAGGGTAAAGTAAGCAGTGGCTGATGTTGGGAGAGTATAGTTCGGAATTATAACTTGCCTTTCAACCCATTCCCACACAGAGACGCCTTTTGACACATGTTCAGAAAAATGCTTCGTAAAACATGGTCTAAATGAAGAAATTGCTTGTCTTGAGCAATTTCTTCATTTCACACAAAGTTTTCTATGCAAAAAAGCAATCATTTTTAAAACTCATCTATTTGACATTGTGGTCTGCAACATCTTTGAATTAGGAATAGTCTGAAATTTTGTCGTCTGATGATGGGTTTACCCTTTTACAAATACCATTTTAGGTTTGTCCAATTTGAAAGCTGTTGAAGACATCTAAACTGATTTTCATAAAGATGGATTTGTGAACAATACATCCAAGCTGCCTTTTATATCAGGGACATCAAAACCATGTCTTTTTGGAGAAAGGGTTAATTGTTGAAAAAATGTTGAAAAAAAAGTCATTACATGCAAGGTCTGTTTATATTTTGCATTGGGGAAGCATTGCTTATTTGCTGAAGTGTTTTATTTATGTAGACACAAATTTTATATTAAAGATATAACAAATTATATGCATTTCCTTCTATTCTAAATTTCTCATTAAATCCAGATGCAAGCAATTCTCTGTCAGGACTAGAAAATTTACATAGGATTGCAGCATCATATCATAAATCAAACAAAAGAAATCTGTGTGTTTAGTTTCATTAGCTAGAATATTCTACCCTTTCCCAAACCATGATTTGTTTTGATTCACATAATTATGGATAAAGCTTGCAAAGACATTTACCTCAGTATTTTCTATGCTGTACAGTACTACACAGAAATTCTATCTTTATTTAGTTACATTTTCTCACCTACAACAGCTTTCAAAATAGGAACAGTCAACATTTTTACCATGTATGAAAGGGTTTACCCATTCCCACACAATGACTCCTTTTGACTCCCCACAAGGTAACAGCTTAGGAAAACATTGTGGAAAATGAAGATATTGCTTGTGACAAACAATTTCTTCAATTCCCACAATGCTTTCTACCCCAAAAGACCATGATTTTTAGCTCACCTCACCTGAGCACAAAGTCCTCAAGGTGAGGTATTGTGATCGGTTCTTGTCCGTCGTCCGTCCGGTCGTCCGTCCATCCGTCCACAATTTCTTTAAAGATCTTCTCCTCCTAAACCAGTAGGCCAATCTTCATGAAACTTGGCAGGAATGATCCTTGGGTGAAAGGCTTTCAAAATTGTTAAAAGAATTTGATTCCATCAAAGACTCTGGCTGCCGCGGCATGAGAAAAGGGGAAAATAGCCAAATCTTAAAAAATCTTCTTCTCACAAATCATTCGATCAATAGCCTTGAAACTTCACAGGAATGATCCTTTGATGAAGGTCTTTCAAAGTTGTTAAAAGAATTTTATTCTCTTACAAACTCTAGATGCCACGGCACAAGAAAAGGGGCAACATTGCAAAACTTTTAAAACGGCTTCTTTTGCCAACTCAGCTGTCCAATCTTCTGGAAACATGGCAAAAATTATTATTTGGTTAATGGCTTTGAAATTTGCTAAAAGAATTTGATTCTTGTAAAAACTGAGGCTGTCAAGGCACAGGAAAAGGGGGCCTGCAATAGCTAAATAATAAACAAAAAGCTTCTGCTCTTAAATCAGTAGACCAATCTTCTTGAAACTTGGCAGGAATGATTCTCACAGGAAAGGCTTTAAAAGGAATTTGATTACATCAAAAACTCTGGCTGCCGTGGCATGAGAAAAAGGGGGGGGGGGGCAATAGCCAAAAATTTAAAAATCTTTTCCCAAACCATATGGTCAATATCCGTGAAACTTTACAGGAATGATCCTTGGATGAAGGGCTTTGAAAGCTATTAAAAGGATTTGATTTTTTAGCTCACCTCGAGCACTTATTGTGGCCACTTTTTGTCCGGTGTCCGTCGGTCCGTCAACATTTGGGGTGTTTACACTCTAGCATCCATAAAAGTTAGGCAATCTTGATCAAACTTGGCCAAAACAAGTAGGATCATAAGTTCTCGGACAAGTTCGATTATGGGCCTGATCGGACTAGAAAGTGCGGAGTTATTTGCCCTTGAATGTCAAAAAATGCTATTTTTAAGTTTGTTTACACTCTAGCATCTACAATTATTGATCAATCAAGACAAAACTTGGACATAATGTTGGAGACCATAAGATCTCGGATGTTTTTAATTTTCAGTCTAATCTGACCAGAATGATGAGAGTTATGTGCCCTTGAATTGGGCAAAATTGCCATTTTTGGATGTTTTCAACCTTGTGTTAATCTAAGGGAAGTAACTCTTGACACTACTTTTCTTTAGTGTAAGTAGAGTTATCTGGTTTGATAGAGCTCTCCCTCTGGGAGGTTTCAAACATGATAAAAGAAAGTCACAATAAAAAGAGTCTAAGATATTTACAGCATTAGTTACCATTATTAAGCGTTAACAAATTGTAGCAGAGCGGAAACAGATCCTTAGAGGCATACTGTAACTATATATTGAGATATAGATTTACACTCTAGAATCTACAATTATTAATCAATCAAGACAAAACTTGGACACAATGTTGGGGACTATAAGATCTCAGTTGAGTTAGATTTTCAGTCTGATCTGATCAAAAAGTCAAGAGTTACGTTCCCTTGAATTTGACAAAATTGCCATTTTCGGCTGTTTTCAACCTTGTTTACACTCTAGAATCTACAATTATTAATCAATCAAGACAAAACTAGGACACAATGTTTTGGATCGTAATATCTCAGATGAGTTCTATTTTCAGTCTGATCTGACCAGAAAGTCAAGAGTTACTTGCCCTTGAATTTGACAAAATTGCCATTTTTGGCTGGTTTTGACCTTGTGTACATTCTAGAATCTACAATTATAGATCAATCTATACAAAACTTGGACACAATGTTGGGGACCATAACATCTCATATGAGTCTGATTTTCAGTGTGATCTGATTAGAAAGTCGAGAGTTATGTGCCCTTGAATTTGATAAGGTTGCTATTTTTGGCTGTTTTCGACCCCATTTATACTCTAGAATCTTATTATTTACCAATCAAGACAAAACTTGGATACAATGTTTGGCACCATAATTATACCCCCACCTACGAAGTAGAGGGGGGTATATTGGTTTCACCATGTCTGTCTGTCTGTCCGTCCGTCCGTCCATCCGTCTGTCCGTCCGTCTGTCCGTCCATCCATCCGTCCGTCCGTAGACTTTTTCGTTTCCGTGCTCTAAGTCATGAACCGGTTGACCTAGGATCATGAAACTTTACACAGTTGTTGCCCATGACCCAAGGAGGTGCCCTATTGTTTTTGGGTCTCAAAGGTCAAAGGTCAAGGTCACTATCAGACTTTGTGTAAAATCCGTTTCCGTGCTCTAAGTCATGAACCGGTTGACCTAGGATCATGAAACTTTACACAGTTGTTGCCCATGACCCAAGGAGGTGCCCTATTGTTAGCTCACCTGAGCACGAAGTGCTCAAGGTGAGGTATTGTGATCTATCAATGTCCGGCGTCCGTCTGTCCGTCTGTCCGTCACGGCGTCAACAATTTCTTTAAACGACATCTCCTCCTAAACTTCTGTGTCAAAATCAACCAAACTTGGCAGAAATGTTCCTTGGGTGGTCCCTTATAAAAATTGCTAAAAGAATTGAAATCCATGAAAAACTCTGGTTGCCGTGGCATCGGAAAATGGGAAATTTCACAATAGCTCAACAATTTCTTTAAATGACATCTCCTGCTAAAGTACTGGGTCAAAATCAATCAAACTTGGCAGAAATGTTTCTTGGGTGGTCCCTTATAAAAATTGCTAAAAGAATTGAAATCCATGAAAAACTCTGGTTGCCGTGGCATCGGAAAATGGGAAATTTCAGAAAAGCTCAACAATTTCTTTAAACGACATCTCCTCCTTAACTTCTGGGTCAAAATCAACCAAACTTGACAGAAATGTTCCTTGGGTGGTCCGTTATAAAAATTGCTAAAAGAATTGAAATCCATGAAAAACTCTGGTTGCCGTGGCATCGGAAAATGTGAAATTTCACAAAAGCTTAAAAATTTCTTTAAACGACATCTCCTCCTTAACTTCTGTGTCAAAATCAACCAAACTTGGCAGAAATGTTCCTTTGGTGGTCCCTTATAAAAATTGCTAAAAGAATTGAAATCCATGACAAACTCTGGTTGCCATGGCATCGGAAAATGGGAAATTTCACGAAAGCTCAACAATTTCTTTAAATGACATCTCCACCTAAACTACCGGGTCAAAATCAACCAAACTTGGCAGAAATGTTCCTTGGGTGGTCCCTTATTAAAATTGCTAAAAGAATTGAAATCCATGAAAAACTCTGGTTGCCGTGGCATCGGAAAATGGGAAATTTCACAAAATCTCAAAAATTTCTTTAAACGACATCTCCTCCTTAACTTCTAGTTCAAAATCAACCAAACTTGGCAGAAATGTTCCTTGGGAAGTCCCTTATAAAAATTGCTAAAAGAATTGAAATCCATGAAAAACTCTGGTTGCCGTGCCATCAGAAAATGGGAAATTTCACAAAAGCTCAAAAATTTCTTTAAACAACATCTCCTCCTTAACGTCTGTGTCAAAATCAACCAAACTTGGCAGAAATGTTCCTTGGGTGGTCCCTTATAAGAATTGCTAAAAGAATTGAAATCCATGAAAAACTTGTTGCCGTGGCATCGGAAAATGGGAAATTTCAGAAAAGCTCAACAATTTCTTTAAACGACATCTCCTTAACTTCTGGGTCAAAATCAACCAAACTTGACAGAAATGTTCCTTGGGTAGTCCCTTATTAAAATTGCTAAAAGAATTCAAATCTATGAAAAACTCTGGTTGCCGTGGCATCAGAAAATGGGAAATTTCACAAAAATTCAACTATTTCTTTAAACGACATCTCCTCCTTAACTTCTGGGTTAAAATCAACCAAACTTGGCAGAAATGTTCCTTGGGTGGTCCCTTATAAATATTGCTTAAAGAATTGAAATCCATGAAAATCTCTGGTTGCCATGGCAATGGAAAATGCTAAATTTCACAAAAGCTCAACAATTTCTTTAAAAAACATCTCCTCCTTAACCTCTGGGTTAAAATCAACCAAACTTGGCAGAAATGTTCCTTGGGTGGTCCCTTATAAATATTGCTAAAAGAATTGAAATCAATGAAAAACTCTGGTTGCCGTGGCATCGGAAAATGGTAAATTTCACAAAAACTTAATAACTTCTTTCAACAACATCTCTTCCTTAACCTCTGGGTTAAAATCAACCAAACTTGGCAGAAATGTTCCTTAGGTGGTCCCTTATAAGAATTGCTAAAAGAATTGAAATCCATGAAAACTCGGGTTGCTGTGGCGTCAGAAAATGGGAAACGTCATAAAACTCATCAATTTCTGTAAACAACATCTCCTCCTAAACTACATGGCCAAATTCTTCTCTGGGACCACAATGCGTAACATATGCAAAGTTATTTGGCATTATTAAAACATTACTCAGGTGAGCGATTTAGGGCCCTCAGGGTCCTCTTGTTTTTGGGTCACGAAGGTCAAAGGTCAAGGTCACAATCGGACTTTGTTTAAAATCCATTTCCGTCCTCTAAGGCATGAACCGGTTGACCTAGGATCATGAAACTTTACACAGTTGTTGCCCATGACCCAAGGAGGTGCCCTATTGTTTTTGGGTCACAAAGGTCAAGGTCACAATCGGACTTTGTTTAAAATCTGTTTCCGTGCTCTAAGTCATGAACCGGTTGACCTAGGATCATGAAACTTTACATAGTTGTTTCCCATGACCCAAGGAGGTGCCTTATTGTTTTTGGGTCACAAAGGTCAAAGTTCAAGGTCACAATTGGACTTTGTTTAAAATCTGTTTCCATGCTCCAACTAAAGAACCTTTTGACCTATAGCACTTTTTCCAGTGACAAGGCGCTAGTGGGGGGTATTTGTCCGCTTTGCGACAGTTCTAGTTTAGATCTCGGATGAGTTAGATTTTCACAACCTTATTGACCATAAGTTCTTTTTCAGTCTTAAAGTAATAAATATTAATTGAATTGAACAAAAGTGTTGCTCATATCATTTTGGTTCAGGTGAGCGATATAGGACCATCATGGTCCTCTTGTTGCTTAAACTTTTGGTGCCATGGCATGAGAAAAAGGGCAGAATTGCAAAAACTTTTAAAAACGCTGCTTGTGCTAAACCAGCCGTCCAATCTTCTTCATACTTGGCAAGAACTTTTATTGGGTGAATGGCTTTGAACATTGCTAATACTTTTGACTGTTATGGCACCAAAAAAGTGGGCCCAAAATAGTAATTGATAAACAAAAAGCTTCTTCTCTGAAACCAGCAGACCAATCTTCCTGAAACTTGACAGAAATGGACCTTGGGTTATAAGTTTTCTAAGCTGTTTTAAAAGTTTGGTTATGTCAAAAATTTTCTGGTTGTCCTGGCACTATTAAAGGGAAATATAAAGCAATCGTAAAAACATACTGCTTAAAACAGGTAAAAATGTTTGATTAATTTCAACAAGATATGCAATCTCAGGTGAGCGACCTAGGGCCATCATGGCCCTCTTGTTTTTTCATTCACTTGATAGACCCTGTTGGTGTCTGCAACACCTTTGAATTTTGGCCAATCTAATTTTTTGCCATGTAGGAATGGGATAGAAAAGCATTACTGGACAGTGTCATGGTTTTTACCTACCGTATATTCCACTGCACAAAGCTGATCATGCCAAATGCCATAATGTTGCCATTGAACATATCAAGAGGTTTAATTAACCCTTTCTCAAACATTGACACCTTTTGATGTCTGTCATAGAAAAAGATTGGGAAAAGGAAAACATTAAGACAAAAGAATAGCCAGCACTTTCATCTTTAGTCTAATATTTTCTGTGCTATTTTGTACATTTTTATGCAACCCGAAGGGAGAGCATATAGTCGCCGATTTGTCTGTGTCTATCATTCCGTCAGTCTGGAGCGATTTTACCATAAACCCTGGGCTAAATCAAATTAACCCTTTCCCAAACAAGACCTGGTTTTGACGTCCCTATTAGAAAAGGCTTGGGGAAAACATTGAAACAAAAGAAGAAACTGCTGATAACCAGCAGTTTCTCCTTTTGTCTCAATATTTTCTGTGCCATATTCCACACGAATCCTATCTTTAATAACATCCATTTTCTCATTTGTGTCAGTTTTTGAAGTTGATCACCCTAAAATTTTGCCGTTTGGGAAAGGGTTAAACTTACCATGTGAGCTTCCTATGATATAGTGCAGATGCATCTTACCCGGTTTTTATACGCCCGTCGAAGACGGGACGTATTATGGGATCACCCGTGATGTCCGGCGTCCGGGCGTCCGGGCGTCCGGCGGCGTCCACTTCTTTGTCCGGAGCATAACTCTGTCACAGTAAGTCCGATTGACTTTAAACTTGGCAGTTATATTCTTCTCATCATTACGGAGTGCAGTGCACAAGAACCATAACTCTACCTGGCTTATTTTTTGAGTTATTGCCCTTTGTTGTTTTTCAAACTTGAATCTTGTCCGGAGTATATCTCTAAAAGTATAATAGCTAGGATCATGAAACTTCATGGGTGTATAGATCTCACCAAGGGGGAGTGCAGTGTACAAGAACCATAACTCTACCTGACTTATTTTTTGAGTTATTGCCCTTTGTTGTTTTTCATACTTGAATCTTGTCCGGAGTATATCTCTAAAAGTATAATAGCTAGGATCATGAAACTTCATGGGTGTATAGATCTCACCAAGGGGGAGTGCAGTGCACAAGAACCATAACTCTACCTGGCTTATTTTTTGAGTTATTGCCCTTTGTTGTTTTTCATACTTGAATCTTGTCCGGAGTATATCTCTAAAAGTATAATAGCTAGGATCATGAAACTTCATGGGTGTATAGATCTCACCAAGGGGGAGTGCAGTGCACAAGAACCATAACTCTACCTGGCTTATTTTTTTAGTTATTGCCCTTTGTTGTTTTTCATACTTGAATCTTGTCCGGAGTATATCTCTAAAAGTATTATAGCTAGGATCATGAAACTTCATGGGTGTATAGATCTCACTAAGGAGGAGTGCAGTGCACAAGAACCATAACTCTACCTGGCTTATTTTTTTAGTTATTGCCCTTTGTTGTTTTTCATACTTGAATCGTCCAGGGCATATCTCGAAAAGTATAATAGCTAGGACCATGAAACTTTTACCAACCCGCTCCCCCTGTTGACATAAAGCAGTGTTACGGGCGTATCTTGTGACAGTTTGACACCTTGTTGGATTTGATGCCTTGTCACGGGAAAAGGTGACTTAGGGTAGAATACTGTTTTTCTCTAATTTCTCTTAGTCTATGGGTCAGAATGTGATGAAATTTCATATTTGAGTAGCAAGTCAGATGCCCTTGACCATTTACTATAAAAAATTTGCTTATTAAAAAATAGGTCATGGTCAATGATTGCACAATGAATACGCAATTATCAGTTTTATTGCCTGTCTAACTTAATGTAGTTGTACTTAAGATCTTTGATAATATCCACCCCTAGTTTTAATGCCCCTGGCAGAAAAGGCAAGGAAAAACATTGTTCCACCAGAAAAAATGCTGATAACCAGCTTTTTCTCATTTTGCATCAACATTTTCTGTGTTATATGCTACACAAATTCAATCTTTATTAACACCTATTTATTCATCTTAAGTAGTATTCAAATTAGACCTCCCTACAATTTTACTGTTTGGGAAAGGGCTAAACCATCCCCACACCATGAAATTTTTTGATGCCCCACAAGATAAAGGGTTTTGAAAACATTGTGGAAAATGAAGAAATCTCTTGTGATAAGCAATTTCTTCATTTTCAACAATGTTTCCACCGAAAGATGCCATCTGGTAATAGGTTTACTGACTCTTGTTGACTTTAGTCATTTTCCAGAGCTTTAGAAAGGTTCATTACTCCTGTCATATCATCTTATATGTCATGCCAAGTTCCAAGCATGGTGACCAGTGTATAAAAAAATATTTTTCTTGAGCCAGGACTTTATGTACGGAGTGCAAATGCCACAGCCCTATTGTCAGCGTCTTCGTTGATTACAGACAAAAACTTAATATTCTTTTTTCTATACATGTATCTATCACTGTAACAGATAGAACCTTAATATTTCACAAGACCATCCACTTTTCTTGTGAGCGCAACTCCTAAGTTTCTGGCTGGATCTTTTTGAATCTTGGTGAATGTTATCACCTCAATTTGTAGATGTGCATGAAGTAAGGATTTTATGGTTCATTTTGATTTTTGCCTGAGTTATGCCCCCTTAAAACTTAGTCTCTGGGGCGGCGTTTATTGTGACCATGGCACTCTTGTTAACTTAGGGTTTTGCTCACTACCCATCACTTGAAAGTTGAGGATGGTGTCCCTAGCAGCTTTTCATTGGCTATTTTTAGCGAGCCGGGACTTTATGTCCGGGGAGCTAATGTCACAGCCCTAGTGTCGGCGTCGCGTCCCGTCCCGTCTTCACTTGAAAAACTTTAACCTGGTCTATATCTCAGGCACTATTAGAGATACAGCCTTGATATTTCACACACAGATAGTTCCCAACAAGACCTTTCATTTGGGACCATGACCTTTGACCTAGTGACCTTGACCTTGGAGTTTGACCTACTTTTGAAAAACTTTAACCTGGCCTATATCTCATGCACTATTATAGATAGAGCCTTGATAGTTCACACATGGATACCTCCTGCCAAGACCTTTCATTTGTGACCATGACCTTTGACCTTGTGACCTTGATCTTTGAGTTTGACCTACTTTTAAAAAAATAGCTGTTTTTGTGACAAGCTCCTGTATAGGCGAGCTACATTGTCTGCGGACAACTCTTGTTGAAAATGCCACAACTACAGCTTGCATAAGCTGTAGTTTCTTATTTTTGAATGTAGCGAACATTTTGTTTTATTGGTTTCAAAAATGATATAGATGTTTCTTTAGATTCTAATGGTGATGAGACGGATGGAGATATTTTAGATGATATAGATGTTGTGATAGAGATTGATGATGTAGAGACATGCCAGATGGCGATTAACAGCTTATTATCCACGGAACTGCCCTTTGTTGTTGTCATATGTAAAGGGGACAAGCTCGGAATGGAACAAAGTCACATTCACCAACTGACAATAGGGGCCAACTCGTCTTTGTATGTGTTCAACTTGCAGAATAAACAGCTGATGGATGAAGGAAGGTTGAAAGAATGGCTGTTAAACAAAACGCCAAAGGTGGGCAAAATTTTCCTATAAACACTTTACCAAGCAGGTTGATTTTTTTAGGCTGAAACATTTAAATTGGCTGTAACATTAAGATATAATATTTTGAATTTGGGAAAATGGACATGTCTGAATTTCATCATCTGCATCACCTATGGCAGTTTGATGATTCAAAATTTCGTTGTTTGGATAATAGTTGATAAAAGAATGTCTATGTCATGCACAAGATGTCATTTTAACAAACGATAATCTTAGGTTGAATTTCATGCTACTCGAACATGCTCTTACATGTATTCAAATCAACAGATTTTTATCAGGCTATAATGTTAATATTTTTTAGGCCAATTAGAATTTGAATAATGTAGCAAATTGTTGCCAGGGTGACATTACTAGTAGGAAACCAATTTCAACATAATGATGCTTTTTGACGCACCTGCAATTAATATAAAGGATCTGGAAAACATTTTGGTAAATTTCCTCATTTCCCGCAATGTTTTGCACCTAGAAAGATAAAAAATATAGATTTCGTTCCCTTATGTCTGCAACATCTATGAACTTTGATCAGCCTGGGAGTTTCAGACAACAAAATGAATATCAAAAAGAGAACATGAGTATGTTGAGGTAAAGAAAGAAAAGGAGAAGCAGCTGCTGCTGATTGTCAGCATTTTCTCCTTTTCTCTCAATATTTTACGCCTTTGAACTAAATCTTTTGCCCCTATATAAAAAGATCTAAGGCATAATATTGTTCGACTGTTGTCCATTTGTCAGTCTGATTTTTTAAATGTGATAACTTAACATGAGGACATTGTTGTTTAACCCTTTCCCAAACGGCAAAATGCTAGGATGATCCACTTCAAAAACTACCACAATTGACAAAATGATTGTTATTAAAGTTAGAATTTGTGTAAAATATGGTATAGAAAATATTGAGACAAAAGGAGAAATTGATGCCTGGTTATCAGCAGTTTCTTCTTTTGCCTCAATGTTTTCCCAAGCCCTTTCCATTAGGGACGTCAAAACCAGGTCTTGTTTGGGAAAGGGTTAACAAACACATCTTGTCTTCAACATTTTTATCATGGAGCCATAACCAGATCTTGTTTTAAATTTGGGACATATTTTCATGTCCCTGTATAAAAAATTGGGGGCATATTCTTTTACCAGTGTTTGTCTGTCCAGATTTAAATTTGAAAACTTACTATGGGGGCATTGGTCCTTCATAAAGACATCTGATCTTATTTCAGGTTTTTAGTAGAGTAGAGGAAGTTTCGCACAGCCTCATTAATGAGTACAACATTCTTCTAGATGGTGTGCCAATATGGGATCTCGAGGTATGGACCTATTCTAACCCATTTCCACACAATGAATGATGACACTTTTCGATGCCCCTCAAGAACTAGACAGTCCGCGGACTGGAAGCGCACCATAGACTTGACTTGTTTGTCTTGTTGAATGCAATTTCAAAAGTTCAAGCTGCACAAGCAAGCAAATGCATGACTGCTTTTACAACAATGATTTAACAGAGCCTCAAGTTAAAGTTATCTATGCTATTGCTAGATAACTCTAGGGAGAGTGAAAACAAAGACACAATTGGCAATTTGTCAAATTCAAGTGCACATAACTCAGGATTTTATTAGCTCACCTGAGCACGAAGTGCTCAAGGTGAGCTATTGTGGTCACTCAATGTCCATCCTCTGTCCGTCTGTCTGTCTGTCTGTCAACAATTTGGTGTTAACACTCTAGCATCCACAAAAGTTGGCCAATCTTAATCAAACTTGGTCAAAGCAAGTATGGTCATAAGTTCTCGGATGAGTTCGATTATGGGCCTGATTGGACTTGGAAGTCTAGAGTTATTTGCCCTTGAACATAAAAAATAGCTAGTTTTGACCTTGTTAACACTCTAGCATCTACAATTATAGATCAATCAAGACAAAACTTGGACATAATGTTGGAGACCATAAGATCTCGGATGAGTTTAATTTTCAGTCTGATCTGACTAGAAAGACGAGAGTTATGTGCCCTTGAATTTGACAAAATTGCCATTTTTGGCAGTTTTCGACCTTGTTTACACTCTAGATTCTACAATTATTAATCAATCAAGACAAAATTTGGACACAATGTTGGGGATCATAAGATCTTGGATGAGTTAGATTTTCAGTCTGATCTAATTAGAAAGTCGAGAGTTATGTGCCCTTGAACTTGACAAAATTGCAGTTTTTGACTGTTTTCGACCTTGTTAACACTAGAATCTACAATTATTAATCAATCAAGACAAAACTTGGACACAATGTTTGGGATTATAAGATCTTGGACGAGTTTGATTTTCAGTCTGATCTAATCAGAAAGTCGAGAGTTATGTGCCCTTGAACTTGACAAAGTTGCCGTTTTTGACTGTTTTTGACCTTGTTTACACTCTAGAATCTACAATCATTGACTAATCAAGACAAATTTTGGACACAATGTTAGAGACCATAATATCTTGAATTAGTTTGATTTTCAATCTGATCTTACCAGAAAGACGAGAGTTATGTGCCCTTGAATTTGATAAAATTGCCATTTTCGGCAGTTTTTGACCTTGTTTGCACTCTAGAATCTACAATTATTAATCAATCAAGACAAAACTTGGACCCAATGTTGGGGATCATAAGATCTTGGATGAGTTTGATTTTCAGTCTGATCTGATCACAAAGTGGAGAGTTATGTGCCCTTGAATTTGATAGAATTGCCATTTTCGGCTGTTATCGACCTGTTTTACACTCTAGACTCTACAATTAGTAATTGATAAAGACAAAACTTGGACACAATGTTTTGGACCATAAGATCTCAGATGAGTTCGATTTTCAGTCTGATCTGATCAGGAAGTCGAGAGTTATGTGCCCTTGAATTTGAAAGAAAAACTGCTTTTTCGGCTGCTTTCGACATTGTTTATACTCTAGAATCTTCAATTATCAATCAAGACAAAACTTGGACACAGTTGGGCAACATAAGATCTCATATAAGTTGGATTTTCACAACGCTATTGACCATAAGGTCGTTCTCAGTCTTAAAGTCATAAATATTAATTGAATTGAACAAAAATGTTGCTCGTATCATTTTGGTTCAGGTGAGCGATATAGGACCATCATGGTCCTCTTGTATTTCTATCAAGCTTAGGATGACACTAAAGCAAGATCTTAAATTCACCAACATTTTAGTAAAGTTTTGACATGATCAATCATAATTTGTGGATGTAAAGAGGGTAAAAACAAAGTCGAAAATAGCTATTTTGTCAAATTCAAGGGGGTGCCAATTCATGGGCACATAGCTCTTGGAGATAAGATTCAGATCATGCAGAAAATTATAGGCATATAAGATCTTATTGTCAGTAAGATTCTGATAGAGTTTTGTATTGATAGGTTAATATTAACAGTTATTTAAGAGTAAAAATAAGTCGAAAAGGCTATTTTGTTAATTTCCAGGACACATAACTCAAGATGTAAAATCCAGATCAAGCTGAAAATTACTCTCCGGCAAGATCTTGTAGTCATTAATGTCCAGTCCAAGTTTTGTCTTGATTGGTCAACATTTGTAGGAGCTAGAGTGAAAACATTTAAAATAAAGCCGAAAAGGGCAATTTCAAGGGCACATTACTCATGATGTAAAATTCAGATCAAGCTGAAAATTACACCCAGGCAAATTTTAATAATCACCACCATTCTGTTAAGGATTTGACTTGATTGGTCTATACTTGTAGATGCTAGAGTGAAACGAAGTCAAAACGGCCATTTTTGACATTCAAGGGCAGATTCTCCAGACTCACTTCTTCAATCAGAATTCTTTGAAGGAATCTGAGAGAGGGTCACCCAAGAATCATTCCTGTAAAATTTGATTGAAATCCATCCAATAGTTTTTGAGAAGATTTTTTGAGAAAAAGTTTACAGACGGACGCACGACGGACACACCAACATGACAATAGCCGGCTGGCCTGACAGCCTGAGGAGCTAAAACACTTAGGAAAACAAATTTCTTCATTTTCCACAATATTTTCTTTTGGATGGTGTCCCAATAATACCTTGAAGTATGGATTTATTTGAAAACATCGGAGAACATATATTAAGGCATCTTCTATTACCATTGCTTTCAAAAGATTTATTGAAAAGCGGAGATTGGTTGGTGAAAGAAATTGATACTTGCTGTGTTCAGTAACTCTTTCCCAAACATGATCTGGTTTTGACATCCCTTATACAAAAAGTTTGGAAAAACATTGAGGCAAACAACCCAAAATTTTGTTCAGCATTTTCTCCTTTTCACTCAATATTTTCTATGCTATAACTATATACTGATTTATTTACAATGTATTTACACTTGTCTTGTTTTCTTAGGGAGTATTCATCTTTGACTGGTCTAAAATTTTGGGTAAGGGTTAATTCATTTGTATGTTTTCAGATATTGTTTGAAAAGCTGCCAGATCAGATGAATTCCAAGGATAAAACAGCCTTACAGAAACTAAACTTTGAGAAGGACATGTTTGTTAAATGGTCCAAGGCTAACAACAAGCCAGAGGAATGCATGGATGATTTGAAACAGCAGGCAATCTTGATGTATAGGATGTTTGAGATATTCAAGAACAGGTTTGTCAACGTGGATAATCACATGATACAACAATTTACAAAAATCTTCAATAATTTTGTTAATACAGGACCAATTTGAATTGGGTTTGAAGCAGAAATGGTGGACAGATGTCATGCATTAGATAGACAGGGAGAATTTTTGAAATTCTGGTTGATCTTCAATAACTTTCTTGTCAGCTGATGTTTTAAAAAAATCCACCACGTCCAGCTAATTCAAGGCATTTTCCCACCTTCTCTGCTTCATCCTGAATTCAAATTTGGTTAAGTATACATGTATTTATGAGTTATGTCCCCTGATTCAACAAAAAATGCTTGTCCAGACAACTAGATCTTCCTACAGTAACTGTCAAATTTGCTTTATCTTGGTAGAAAAATGCATTACGACCTGTTAATGTGCAAGACACAAATTTTTGGTGAACCTGGTCATTATTTTTTTAGTTAAAGCCTATGATTCAACCAAGAACGCTTGTCCATACAAATCCTTCTACAGTTACAGTTCAATTTGCTTCATACTTGTCATAAGTGCGCATGATTACCCATAGATGTGCAAGTCACAAATTTCACAAAAATCTGTTTGATAATTTTTGGAGTTACAGCCCTTGACCTGACCAAAACATGCCTGTCTGGACAACTCTTCCTACAGTTGCCGTCTGATTTGCTTCATACTTGTGTAGTGGCAAGGTTTTTTTTATCCTTTCTAGTAATAGATTTTAAGCTATTTCAACTCCAAACCCTATTTGGTGGGTACTCATTTAAAGTGTCTTGATTGTTTTTACCATTTGATTGTCTACACTAACTTTTAAACTGGACCGGTCTAAAATTCTAATGGTTAGGAAAGGGTGAAAAGGAAATTTGTTGATTTCTTTTGTAGTACAGAAAAACAAGGTGTAAAATCAATTAAAACAGAAATATACCAGAAAGCTGTTCCAAAGGGAGAGGAACATTTTCTATCAGAGAAGATAAAGCAGCTGAAGTTGGAGAAAAAGGCTCAGAAAAAGAACGAAAAAGGAACAGGACAACAAGCTGTGGAAAACAAGCAAGAACAGCAGGCTAGTGGAAGTGGGAGTGGAAAAGGCAAGAAAAATAAGAATAAGAAGCGCTGACCTTCATTGGGCACATCTGTGATAAACTTTTAACCCTTTCCCACACAAGACCTGGTTTTGACGTCCTTAATAGATTGGCTTGGGAAAACATTGAAACAAAAGAAGAAACTGCTGATAACCAGCAGTTTCTCCTTTTGTCTCAATATTTTCTCTTTTATATTACACACAATTCTTGTCTTTTATCATCCATTTTGTCGTCTGCAGCAGCTTTGAATTTGGAACAAGCAAAGATTTTGTCGTTTTGGAAAGGGTTAAGCATGCTTGCCTATCAGAGGTTTGATTATTTTTCTTAACCCTGTCCCAAACAAAACCTGGTTTTGATGTTTCTAATAGATTTGGATTATGATAACATTGATGCAAAAGAAGAAAATGCTGATACTCAGCATTTTCTCCTTTCGTATCAATATTTTCTGTGCAATATTATTCACAAATATTGCATTTGATAACACCCATTTTGTCGTCTGCAGCACCTTTGAGCGGTAGGAAATTGTTGTTTGGGTAAGGGTTGAATAACAAAATCCTGGATTTTATGGTTCATTGATTTTTGCCAGAGTTATGCCCCTTAACTTAGTCTCTGGGGCTGATTGAAATTGCAGCCTTGTCAACGCAATTCCTCCTAAGATTCTGGCTGGATCCTAATGAAACTTGGTGGATGTTATTACCTTAATTGGTAGATACAGTAATTATTTTAATAAACGCCCATATTCTAATTTACGCCCATCCCCCGAATCTCACTGGACAATCAGCCTATTTCGAGCACAATTTCAGCAAACAAGGTTGATTCTAATAAACGCCTATCCCCCGATTCCAGAAAAAAAGGTATTGTCTGTTATGAACAAAGATCATTTTCAAAAGCAACTAAGAAAGATTTCAAGGCTGTAGTGTGTGTTTCAGACATAGAAATTTCATCCTAAAATCGTATTTTGCAGTCTTTCTAACAATAATTTGCCAATTTCGCCTTGCGTTATCTTTAGTTCATGAAAGACACTGGATTTGCAAATTTTGACACTCAAAATAAAAAAAACTCTAATAAACGCCCACCCCTTACTTTCCCATTGACCATGTTTCTAATAAATGCCCGGGCGTTTATTAGAATAATTACGGTATGCATGAAGTAAGGATTTTATGGTTCATTGATTTTAGCCTGAGTTATGCCCCCTTCAAATTTAGTCTCCAGGGGCTTAATGATATTTCAGCCTTGTGAACACAACTTTTTACAAGTTTCTGAGTGAATATTTATAAGTCCTTGTCAATGTCATTTTTTTGTCTCAAGTTTTATAAATGGCGGCATATGTTGTGACCATGGCACTCTTGTTTTTTTAATTATCTGCCCTTGAATTAAAAAAATGCCAATTTTTTTGTGTGCGCAAGTCCTCCTACAGTTTTGATCTAAATTTTATCAAACTTGCCAATATGAATCTCCATATTATCTAGTTGTGCACACAACTTACGGAATTCAGATAACTGTTTTCGTTCTTGAATTATATGCGCTTGAATTTAAGGAAAAATGCCCATTTTCTCAAAAATGCCCATTTTCTCGTTTGCGCAACTCCTACAGTTTCAACTAGTATTTAATCAAACTGGCCACAATGAATCTTTATGGTGTCTTGTTGTGCACACGAAATTTTGAACATTTCATGATTGAATTATCTGCCCTTGATTTGAAAAAGCGCCAATGTGTGGGAAAGGGTCAATCAAGACAAAACTTGGACGCAATGTTGGGGACTATAAGATCTCAGATGAGTTTGATTTTCAGTCTGATCTGATCTTAAAGTCAAGAGTTACGTGCCCTTGAATTTGACAAAATTGCCATTTTCGGCTGTTTTAAACCCTTTTTAGCTCACCTGAGCACGAAGTGCTCGAGGTGAGCTATTGTGGTCACTTTGTGTCCGTCGTCCGTCCGTCCGTCCGTCCGTCTGTCCGTCCGTCTGTCCGTCCGTCCGTCTGTCTGTCAACAATTTAGTGTTAACACTCTAGCATCCACAAATATAAGCCAATCTTGACATAACTTGGCCAAAATATGTTTGACCATAAGTTCTCGGATGAGTTCGATTTTTGGTCTGATCGGACCAGAAAGTCCGGAGTTATCTGCCCTTGAATGCGAAAAATAGCTACTTTTGACTTTGTTAACACTCTAGCATCTACAAATATTTACCAATCAAGATTAAACTTGGACACAATGTATATAACAATTAGATCTTGGACGAGTTTGATTTTGGTTATGATCAGACCAGAAAGTCATGAGTTATGTGCCCTTGAATTCGACGAAATTGCCATTTTCGGCTGTTTTCGACCTTGTTTACACTCTAGAATCTACGATTATTATTCAATCAAGACGAAACCTGGACACAATGTTGAGGACTATAAGAACTTAGATGTGTTTGATTTTCAGTCTGATCTGATTAGAAAGACGAGAGTTATGTGCCCTTGAATTTGACAAAATAGTCATTTTCAGCCGTTTTCCACCTTGTTTACACTCTAGAATCTACAAATACCAATCAATCAAGACAAAACTTGGATATAATGTAGGGGACCATAAGATCTCATATGAGTGGGATTTTCAGTCTGATCTGATCATAAAGTTGAGAGTTACGTGCCCTTGAATTTGACAAAATTGCCATTTCAAGCTGTTTTGGACCTTGTTTACACTCTAGAATTTACAATTATTAATCAATTAAGACAAAACTGGGACACAATGTTGGGGACCATAAGATCTCAGATGACTTCGATTTTCAGTCTGATATTATTAGAAAGTCCAGAGTTATGTGCCCTTGAATTCGACAAAATTGCTATTTTCGGCTGTTTTCCACCTTGTTTACACTCTAGAATCTACAATTATATTAATCAATCAAGACAAATCTTGGACACAATGTTGGGGACTATAAGATCTTAGATTATTGCGATTTCAGTTTGATCCGATCAGAAAGTTGAGAGTTATGTGCCCTTTAATTTGACAAAATTGCCATTTTTGGCTTTTTTTTTATCTTGTTTACACTCTAGAATCTACAATTATCAATCAATCAAGACAAAACTTATACACAATATTGCGGACCATAAGATCTTGGATTAGTAGGATTTTCAGTCTGATCTGAGCAGAAAGGTGAGTGTTATGTGCCCTTGAATCTGACAAAATTGCTGTTTTCGACTTTGTTTACAATGTAGAATATACAATTATTGGACAAATCTTGGACACAATGTTGGGGACCATAACATCTCTGATGAATTTGATTTTCATATTGTTATTGACCATAAGTTACTTAGTAGTTTTCAGTCTTAAAATCATAAATATCAAATGATTTGAATAAAATTGTTGCTCATATCAGTTTGGTTCAGGTGAGCGATATAGGACCATCATGGTCCTCTTGTTACACTCTAGAATCTACAATTATTATTCAATCAAGACAAAACTTGGACACAATGTTTTGGACCATAAGATCTGGGATTAGTTTGATTTTCAGTCTGATCTAATCAAAAAGTCAAGAGTTATGTGCCCTTGAATTTGACAATATTGCTGTTTTTTACTGTTTTCAACTTTGTTTACACACTAGAATCTACAATTATTGACCAAATCAAGACAAATGTTGGACACAATGTTGGAGACTATAAGATCTCAGGTAACTTCGATTTTCAGTTTGATCTGATTAGAAAGTCAAGAGTAATGTGCCCTTGAATCAGTTTTTGGCTGTTTTTGACCTTGTTTATACTCTAGAATCAAGACAAAACTTGAACACAATCTTGGGGACTATAAGATCTTGGATGAGTTTGATTTTCAGTCTGATCTGATGAGAATGTTGAGAGTTATGTGCCCTTGAATTTGACAAAATTGCCATTTTCGGCTGGTTTCGACCTTGTTTACATTCTAGAATCTACAATTATTGATCAATCTATACAAAACTTGGACACAATGTTGGGAACCATAAGATCTCATATGAGTTTGATTTTCAGTCTGATCTGATCAGAAAGTCGAGCGTTTTGTGCCCTTGAATTTGACAAAATTGTTGTTTTCGGCTGTTTTCGACCTTGTTTATACTCTAGAATCTACAATTATTTATCAATCAAGACAAAACTTGGATACAATCAGGGCTAAAGATAAGTGGAGGTGAAGACATACTAACACTGTTTTTTCGAATTCAAGTCCTATGTTGTGGGTACTCATTTGAATCGTCTCGACGAGACGATACAAATGAGTACCTACAACATAGGGTTTGATGATCACTGACAGCATTATTGCAGTTTGAAAAGTCACCACCCCCTCTTATCTGGAGCCCTGTACAATGTTTGGCACCATAATTTAGATCTCGGATGAGTTAGATTTTCACAACCTTATTGACCATAAGTTCTTTTTCAGTCTTAAAGTAATAAATATTAATTGAATTGAACAAAAGTGTTGCTCATATCATTTAGGTTCAGGTGAGCAATATAGGACCATCATGGTCCTCTTGTTCTAATAAACGCCCGGGCGTTTATTAGAAACATTATCAATGGGAAAGTTAGGGGTGGGCGTTTATTAGAGGTATTTTGATTTTGAGTGTCAAAAATTGCAAATCCAGTGTCTTTCATGGACTGAAGATAACGCAAGGCGAAATTGGTAAATTATTGTTAGAAAGACTGCAAAATACGATTTTAGGATGAAATTTCTTTGTCTGAAACACACACTACAGCCTTTAACCCTTTCTTTGTTGCTTTTGAAAATGATCTTTGTTTATAACAAACAATACCTTTTTTTCTGGAATCGGGGGATGGGCGTTTATCAGAATCAACCTTGTTTGCTGAAATTGTGCTCGAAATAGGCTGATCGCCCAATGAGATTTGGGGGATGGGCATTAATTAGAATATTGGCGTTTAATAGAATAATTACGGTAAATTAAGTTTTTGAAAAATCTTTAAAAATCTTCCATTCCAAAACTACTGGACCAATTTCAACCAAGCTTCACAAGGATCTTCCTTGCATGAATCTCTTCCAAATTCCTTCAAAAAAGTAAATTCCGTGATGAACTAAAATTTTGATTAAACTAATTAAATTTTCGAAAAATCTTTCAAAATCTTCTCGAAAACGCCTTAAAGTGACATTTCAGAATAATTTTTACATAAATTTTACTTTTATTGTATCTGAAAAAGCATGTTTTCTTATGAAAATTCTGAAAATTTCAAGCCAAAATATTGAACCGTTTACGAGAAATATATATTTTTGTGCTAGAAATAAACAAATTGTTGTGGACTTTGAGGGCATATTTTTCACTTATAAATAACAACTTCAAAAAAATGATAGCACTTCTACGCATAAGAATAAACAATCTTTGCATCAAGACATACTTTTAAAAACTGAAATATATGTGAAATGTCACTTTAAAGGATTTCATTGTAATTTAGCCTGAATGTTCAATGTACATTTCTTCATTAGTTTGTTTGAAAAAAAATTCAATCAGATGAAAAACATGGCCACTCTGGGCTGGGCTTATTTTCCTGGGCTGGGCTTATTTTCGCTATATGAAACATAGTGTAATTTCTCCTCCATACCCACTGATTGGATTTCTTTGTAGTGTAGCATGAATCTTATTTGGATAGACCTCTATTGTATTCCTTGTAGAATTTTGTCTTAAAGGTTTGAAAGCCAGTGAAGCGATACAGGACCATTGTGGCCCTTTTGTTGATAAAGTTGTTTCATTGAGTATTCTGCATTTTACCTTTTGATTTTCACTAAAATGCATGGGAGAAGATTGAATTGTTGCAATGATTTTGACATTCCTGTTAGAACAACCTTTGAAAAACACTAACAAACAAGAATAAAATTCTACTTTTCTCACCCTCTTAGCATGACTATTCTTAGAAAAGGGGGCTATTTCCGTCATTTATGGGTCTGTGTTGGCGTAATGCTTTGCTTAAAGTGACATTTTACAATGATTTTTACATAAAATTTACTTTTATTAGTCCCCTACCGGCGAAGCCGAAGGGGACTTTAGGTTTGCACTCTGTCCGTCAGTCAGTCTGTCTGTCCATCCGTCCGTCCGTCCGTCCGTCTGTCCGTCCGTCAGTCCGGTGAATTAGTTTTCCGGACTTTTTTTCTAAACGGGGGTAGCTATTGAGCTGATTTTTGGTATGTAGACCCGCATTGATGAGTTACAGAACAAGTTTGAGTTTCGTTCCGGTCCAGTGATTTTTGAGGAAAATATGGATGCTGGACTTAGAAAATTACTGGGAAATTACAGGTTTCCAGACTTTTTTTCTTAATGCTGGCAGCTATTGAGCTGATTTTTGGTATGTAGACCCGCATTGATGAGTTACAGAACAAGTTTGAGTTTCGTTCCGGTCCAGTGATTTTTTGGGAAGATATGGATGCTGGACTTAGAAAATTTCTGGGAAATTACAGTTTTCCAGACTTTTTTTCTCAATGCTGGCAGCTACTGAGCTGATTTTTGGTATGTGGACCCGCATTGATGAGTTACAGAACAAGTTTGAGTTTCGTTCCGGTCCAGTGATTTTTGGGGAAGATATGGATGCTGGACTTAGAAAATTACTGGGAAATTACAGGTTTCCAGACTTTTTTTCTTAATGCTGGCAGCTATTGAGCTGATTTTTGGTATGTAGACCCGCATTGATGAGTTACAGAACAAGTTTGAGTTTCGTTCCGGTCCAGTGATTTTTTGGGAAGATATGGATGCTGGACTTAGAAAATTTCTGGGAAATTACAGTTTTCCAGACTTTTTTTCTCAATGCTGGCAGCTACTGAGCTGATTTTTGGTATGTGGACCCGCATTGATGAGTTACAGAACAAGTTTGAGTTTCGTTCCGGTCCAGTGATTTTTGGGGAAGATATGGATGCTGGACTTAGAAAATTTCTGGGAAATTACAGTTTTCCAGACTTTTTTTCTCAATGCTGGCAGCTATTGAGCTGATTTTTGGTATGTGGACCCGCATTGATGAGTTACAGAACAAGTTTGAGTTTCGTTCCGGTCCAGTGATTTTTGGGGAAGATATGGATGCTGGACTTAGAAAATTTCTGGGAAATTACAGTTTTCCAGACTTTTTTCTTAATGCTGGCAGCTATTGAGCTGATTTTTGGTATGTAGACCCGCATTGATGAGTTACAGAACAAGTTTGAGTTTCGCTCCGCTCCAGTGATTTTTGAGGAAGATATGGATGCTGGACTTAGAAAATTCCTGGGAAATTACAGTTTTCCAGACTTTTTTTCTAAACGCTTGCAGGTATTGAGCTGATTTTCGATATATGAACACATATTTATGGGATACAGAACAAGTTTGAGTTTCGTTCCGGTCCAGTGATTTTGGGGGAAAATATGGATGCTGGACTTAGAAAATTTCTGAGAAATTAGTTTTCCAGACTTTTTTTCTTAATGCTTGCAGCTATTGAGCAGATTTTTGGTATGAGGACCAGCATTGATAAGTTACAGAACAAGGTTGAGTTTTGTTCCGGTCCAGTGATTTTTAGGAAGATACGGATGCTGGACTTTGAAAATTTTTGGGCTTCTTTTTCTTAACACATATATAAAGCCGGTAGGGGACTTGGTATTGTTTTGCAATACTTCAGAATGCTTGTTTAATCTGAAAGAGCATATTTTCGTATGAAAATTCTGAAAATTTCAAGCCAAAATATTGAACCGTTTACGAGAAATATATTTTTGTTCTAGAATTAAACAAATTGTTGTGGACAACAGTTCAGATTTATATGGAATTTGTCATTTCTGTCTCAACTTTAAAGGCGTATTTTTTGCTTATATATAACAACTTCAAAAACCTGATAGATCTAGTATTTCTACGCATTAGAATAAACAATTTTTGCATCAAGACATACTTATGAAAAATGAAATAAAAGTGAAATGCCACTTTAAGGTTTAACATGCAAGTGTCATATCTCTGTTTCTTTAGATGCTTTTGCTCTGAAACTTTGCTCATGCTTCTGTGATCTTTATACCAACCTCTATGCAAAGATTCGTAACTTTAACCCTTTCCCAAATGAGACCGGGTTTTGACGCCCTAAATACAATATTCTTAGGAAAACACTGAAACAAAACAAGAAACTGCTGATTGATAACCAGAAGTTTCTCCTTTTGTCTCAATATTTTCTATGCCATATTTTACAAAAATTCTATATTTAATAACATCCATTTTGTCATCTGTGGCAGTTTTTGAAGTGGATCACCCAAAAATTTTGGAAAGGGATAGTGGCATTTTGGTAACAGCCCAATTGGTCTACTCCTATTTCGGCTACTGTTTTTTTAGTGCCTTGAGTCCCAATTCGTCTACTGTCCCAACTCGTCTACTGTCCCAACTCTTCTACTTTCAAGTCAAATTACCAATAAACAATATCGCTTTTGTTTTAAGAAAAGAAATTAAGTTAATATATTCACAAATGAAATAAAAATGCAAACATTTTAACAAAAACAAGAGGACCATGATGGTCCTTAATCGCTCACCTGCACCTAGATAGAATGAAAGTCCCAATGTTGTCAAGTTCAAGAGCACATAATTTAAGATGCGAGATTATGATCCAGCTATAACTGCTTTCATAATCTTGAATGATCAATTTTTGTAGCTGTTACAGTAAAAACAAAGTGGAAGAAAACAACAATTTGGTCACAGTAAAGGGCACATAACTCTGTTCTGATAAAGATATTCTCATCAACATTATGTCCAAGGTTTTTTTTTATTGGTTAATATTTATTCCTGTTTGAGAGAAAACAAAGTAGAAAATGGCAATTTTGTAACCATCAAGGGCACACAACTCTGTTTTTTTAAGTCCAATCAATCTGACAAATTAAAACATTTAAGATATTATGGTCACCAACATTGCGACCAAGTTGTGTCTTGATTGGTCCATATTTGTTTGTTAGAGAGAAAATAAAGTCGAAAATGGTAATTTTATGAAATTATAGGGCCAATAACTCTGGCCAAATTTTCTGGCCAAATCAAGCTGAAAATTTCACTCATCAAGAATCTTATGGTCACCAATATTGTGGCCAAGTTTTGTCTTGATTAGTCAATAAATGTAGATGTGACAGTGTAAACAAAGTCGAAAACAGCAATTTTGTCAAATTCAAGGGCACATAACTTCCTGCTCCTATCACACTGAAAATCGAACTCATCCAAGATCTTATAGTTACCAACATTGTGGCAAAGTTTTGTCTTGATTGGTCAATATTTGTAGATGCTAGAGTGGTAACAAAGTCAAAACTAGCCATTTTTGATGTTCAAGGGCACATAACTCCAGACTTCCAAGTCCGATCTGACTCAAAATCGAACTCATTCGAGAACTTATGGTCATACATATTTTGACCAAGTTTGGTCATGATTAGTCAATATTTGTAGATACTAGAGTGGTAACAAAGTAAAAACTAGCCATTTTTGACGTTAAAGGGCACATAACTCCGGACTTCCTTGTCCGATTTGACTCAATATCAAACTCATCTGAGAACCTATGGTCATACATGTTTTGACCAAGTTTGGTTACGATTGGTCAATATTTGTAGATACTAGAGTGGTAACAAAGTCAAAACTAGCCATTTTTAACGTTCAAGGGCACATAACTCCGGACTTTCTAGTCTGATCTAACTCAAAATCGAACTCATTTGAGAACCTATGGTCATACATGTTTTGACCAAGTTTGATTAAGATTAGTCAATATTTGAAGATACTAGAGTGGTAACAAAGTCAAAACTAGCCATTTTTGATGTTCAAGGGCATATAACTCTGGACTTCCTGGTCCGATCTGACTCAAAATCGAACTCATCCGAGAACTTATGGTTATAAATGTTTTGACCAAGTTTGGTCAAGATTGGTCAATATTTGTGGATGCTAGAGTGGTAACAACAAATTGTGGACAGACGGACAGACGGACGGACAGACGGACGGACGACGGACAAAAAGCGACCACAATAGCTCACCTTGAGCACTTCGTGCTCAGGTGAGCTAAAAACATATAGTACATGTATCATATTGATGTACAAAGTATATAAAAGTAGACGAAATGGGAATGATGTCCAAATAGTAGATGAATTGGGAGTAGACGAATTGGTAGTAGAGATTAAACCAGCATTTTAACCCTTTTTTGGTAAATAAACTTGTTCTTTGGTTGTCGAGTTTTTTTCCTGCCCATGGACCTATTACATTTTCAAACATTTGAGCATGAATGTGACAAAAGGGTCATTAGGGCAATTCAGACTATTACAGATCGAAATCAGGGTGGGGATTTATGTGGACTGATTAAGATGTTGCAGATGAAAATTTCAAATGGCTTAAATTTTACAGCTTTTGGTCTTTCTCTTAACACTTTCCCAAATGACAAAATTCTAGGGTGATCTACTTCAAAAACTGCAAAAAATGACAAAATGGAAGTCATTAAAGATAGAATTTGTGTAGAATGTGGCATAAACAATATTGAGACAAAAGGAGAAACTGCTGGTTATCAGCAGTTTCTTCTTTTTTCTCAATGTTTTCCCAAGCATTTTCTATTTGAGACATCAAAACCAGGTATTGCTTGGGAAAGGGTTAAGGGATGGATGTTATTGAGCGAAATGTATTGTGACATGCCATCTGGTAAAGGATTAATCACTTCCCAAACAATTTTCATAAAGAAAAATACTGTTGTCTCAAAAATTTCTGTGCTAATAAATCTAATCTTTTATAACATTTATTATGTTGTCTGCATCAACTTTCAAATTGAAAAAGTCCAACATTTTTCAGATTGGGAAAGGGCTAATTTATCTCCAACTATCAGAGACATGGAACTCTTTAACCCTTTTAAAATATCATAAATGTTGGGTAGTCTGATTGAAAGCTGCAGACGAAAAAAATTGATGTTGGTAAAAGGTGTTTTTTTTGCAGAAAATACATAGAAAATATTGAGACACAAGGAGAAAATACTGATATTAATCAGGATTTTCTTATTTTGTCTCAATGTTTTCCTAAGCGTACCAATTCTATTAAGGGCTTCTAAATCAGGTATTGTTTGGGAAAGAGTTAAGTATTCATCTCAGTAATACAAATTTTTATGTATGTCTGCCATTTTTAACAAATCTTTATCATTTGTTAATGATGTTTGCTTGTGTGAATTGTTTTCATCAACTACTACCATTAATTTTGTTTAGAGAGAATAAAATTTTATCTTATTTTTATGTCGATTTCTTTCTTCTTTTAACCCATTTAAAATTTTTCTTGTTAGAATTTTTTAGAATATAGGTTTTAAAAACTTCGATGGAAAAGAATCAAAAGGTGTCAAAGTTTGGGAGAGGGTTAACCCATTACTACAGTGACTCTTTTTGACTCCTTACATGAAATTGAATTTGGAAAACATCGTGAAAAATGAAGAAATTGCTTGTGAAAAGCAATTTCTTCATTTCCCACGATGTTTTCTACTCAAAACGACAACAAAATTTGTAATTTCATGCACCTAAAATTGTTGTCTGCAGCATCTTTGAATTTGTACTAGTCTAAAAAAATTTGTTGTTCGGTAATGGGATGAGCCAAGCTAGACAGCTGTATCCTTAACAACAAAGATGTCAATCCAAGGATTACTATAGGCTTGTTTCCTAACTTGGTCAGTATCCATTCTGGCATATAAACCCTTTCCAAAACAACAAAATTTTGGGTAGAGCCAATTGAAAAGCTGCTCCAGATGACAAATTTCATGTTGAAAAAGAAATAGTTTGTGTGCAATATCGAATAGAAAAGATTGAGGCAAAAGGAGAAACTGCTGCTTATCAGCAGTTTCTTCTTTTGTCGCAATGTTTTTCCAAGCCTTTTCAATTAGGTCAACCAGGTCTTTTTTGGGAAAGGGTTAAACCCATTCCCACACATTGACACTTTTTGACCCCCACCATAGGAGTCTGCTGATAATCAGCAGTTTCTTCTTATGTCTCGATGTTTTCCCATGGTTATCCTTTTAAGGACGTCAAGACCCGGTCTTGTTCGGAAAAGGGTTAACCCTTTCCCTAACGACGGAAATTAAGAATGGTCCAATTTGAAAGTTGCTGCAGAAGACAAAATGGACATTAAAATATATTTTTTGGTACAGTATAGCTATGAAAATATTGAGACAAAAGGAGAAACTGCTGGTTATCAGCAGTTTCTTCTTTTGTTTCAATGTTTTCTCAAGCCTTTGGTATTAGGGACGTCAAAACCAGGTCTTGTTTGGAAAAGGGTTAAACAACATTGCTGCATTATATAGACTTGAAATTTTGAAATAGCAGATCTAATCGAAAGATTTTAGTTTTATAACCCTTTCCCCCGAAACAGATCTGCCTTGGATAGCATTAAAGTAAAAGAAGAAAATGTCGAGACATAGCATTTCCTGCTTTTGCTTCAATATGTTCTGTGCTACGTTATACACAAAGCCTATTTGTACTAGCATCCATCTTCTCATCTGTGGCAAGGGCTGTTGCCATGGCGTGGTTGGTAGCGCATCAGACTCTCATTCATGAGGTTCCGGGTTCGATTTCGAGTCGCGCAAATATCCTCTTAGACAAATTGTCTCCAAACATTGGTTTGATAATCATTAACCCTTTCCCAAATGACAAAATTTTAAGGTGGTCTAATTTGAAAGGAGTTGGAGACTACAAAATAATTGTTCTCAAAAGTAGAAAGTATGTACTGTAATAGCTTAGAAAATGTTGAGACAAAAGGAGAAACTGCTGGTTATCAGCAGTTTCTTCTTTTGTCTCAATGTTTTCCAAAGACATTTCAATAGAGACGTCAAAACCAGGTCTTGTTTGGGAAAGGGTTAACCTATGTGGGGAAGCAGCTGGAGGCTCGGTTAGGATGGTGTTATAGTACTTGTATAAGAAACAACACAAATTCATGGTTAGGTGCTCCAGCTGCTGCAATATGACCCTAGTTGAAAACGGCTATAAACCCCAATAAATAAAATAAAATCCCATTTGTAGCAGCTTAGCCTCACTGATGGTGAACTCGGCCAAAGCGTGTGACGTTTTTTCGCGATCATTGTATTCCGTCGATTTTGTTACAAAATATCATAACTACGGCTTCGATAAAGCCGTAGTTACGAGATTTTATACCAACACCGACGGTTTGTCAATACATATCAGTAAACCCGGTCTATTTTTAGAACAAATTCATTGTTATTAGAAAAACTATCCAATCAGATCTTTAAACTCACATTTAAACGCAAAATATCTGTACCTGGTTGTAGCGAAAAACGTCCATCACTTTGGCTGAGTTCACCACCAGTGAGCCTATTACCAATTTACCAGATGGCAAAATTTTGGCCTGCTCCAAATTTAAATTGCAGACAACAATCTCGAGTAAATGAATTTTTTTTTGTCTTTTTTGGGTAGAAAACATTGTGGAAAATGAAGAAATTCCTTGTCAAGGAATTTCTTCATTTTCAAAGAAGTTTTCCACAGCATTAAATTTTATCTCCTGGGTAGTCAAAAACAGTCAATGTATGGGAAAGGGTTAGACAGCCTAAATTGTTGCTTTTGGGAAGGAAAAAATGAATTAATGGGTGTCTTACACCATTCTAAACAGTATTTTTAGTTGGAGCATCTTTCCACAGATTCCTGCCAATTCTCTCGCCAGTACTACCACATCCTTTTCCTTAGGCTTACCTCACTTAGGTTTAGGACACAAAATTCAATGTCAGAAAGAAAATTCAATGTGTAAAGAATGACAAAGGACAATCAGCATGAAGTCTTAAGATACAGACCCGAGGCACGTTTTTTAGACCGAGAATTTTTAAGATTTCATAAGATGTTTTAGACAGTGTTTTTAAGACCGAGATTCTTACAGAGGTGTTCGGAATGCTCCATCCTTTATACAAATGACGCCATTATGACATCATTTGTATGAAGTATTGAGCATTCGGAACACAACTGTCTACAAATCATGGAGCATTCAGAACAACTCGGTCAATTTTCTATCATATTGTTTCTACAGAATTGACCGAGGGGTTCCACGAGAAGTACAGGGTAATGGCGCCTCCCATAGAGCATCAAAAAAATCTTGCTCTAAAGAACACTTTATCCTAAAATATTTTCGGAAATCTTGCTCTAAAGGACGCACCTCTGCACTAAAACCAGCAGACAGGATATTCAGATTATCAAGGAGACTAAAAGCAGCAGAACATATTTTATCAAAAAACACACAATTTTATTTCAATATGCAGGAAAACAATGACATAAATAAAGTAAAGTAAGAGGGATTAGTATTTCCTTATTAAAACTGACAGAGTGATAGGATGGAAAATAATAAAGAAAAGGAATAAAACAGCATTTTCTTCCATTTCTTCTGTATTTTCTCATTTTTTGAACCAAAGGTGTGTCAGAAGACATCACTGTTTGGGAATGGGTTAAGGTGTTCAACCTCTAATGAGGTTCACAATTTGAACATTTTTGGCAACATCATAAACATTAGGCGGTGAAAAAATACTTTTTTCCTGTAACTCAAAACATGTCCAAATAGATCAGATAAATTATAAATACTTATGTCACACAAAAATATCTGATGCATTGTGAATCTGATTATGGGTATACTTCCTTAACCCTTTCCCAAATGGCAAAATTGAATGGCTATGACACTTGAATGCAGCAGAAGACAACAAAATGGATGTTGTTTGAAATGGGTTTTATGCCGTTTTCAACTTCTATGGTCATATCGTGGCGGCTGGAGCACCTAACCGTGGGTTCCTGGTATTTCTCGCACCAGTACAACCACAATATCCAAACCGGGCCTCCAGCTGCTCTCTAACATAGATGATTCACACCCATTGGTGAGAGACAAATGACTTTTGTCAAATGTCAGAATGGATACTGGCCGAGCCGTGGTTCGAACTCGAGACCCCTGGAATGACAGACTCTGACGTAACCGACCGAGCTATACCGGCTCGGCTCTTCCTACTTCAACCATCAAAAAGTCCAGTCTTAAACCTATCCCAAACAAGACCTAGTTTTCAAATCCCTCACAAAAAAGGCTTGAGAAAACATTAAGACAAAAGAAGAAAAGACTGTTAATCAGCATTTTGTCTTTCTGGGCTATATTGTACACTAATCCTCTGTCCTCAAGCATCCGTTTTGTTGTATTAGGCAGCTTTCAAATTGGACCGCCCTGAAATTCTGTCATTTGGTGAAGGGTCAACAAAAGTGGCATGTGACAAATTGCCTTTAACCCTTTCTAAAACGGCAAATTTTTAGGGCGATCCACTTCAAAAACTGCCACAAGTGACAAAATAGATGTTATTAAAGATAGAATTTGTGTAAAATATGGCATAGAAAATATTGAGACAAAAGGAGAAACTGCTGGTTATCAGCAGTTTCTTCTTTTGTTTCAATGTTTTCCCAAGCCTTTTCTATTAGGGACGTCAAAACCAGGTCTTGTTTGGGAAAGGGTTAATTTCAATTGTCTTGAGGTCTTAGTGTGAAACTTATGCATATACTTTAAACCTTTCCCAAACAGCAAAAATTTGATTGTTCTGATTTGAAAGCCGACACCAAAATTGTTCCCTGATAATTTTTAGCTCCACTGGCCTTTTAGGCCAGCGGGCTATTGTCATGGCGATGTGTCCGTCGTGCGTCAGTGCGTCCGTGCGTGCGTCCGTAAACTTTTTCTTTAAAAATCTTCTCCTCAGAAACTACTGGATGGATTTCAACCAAACTTCACAGGAATGATCCTTGGGTGACCCTCTCTGAGATTCCTTCAAAGAATTTGGATTGAACCAGAATCACCTGAGTTATCTGCCCTTGAATGTCAAAAATAGCTGATTTTGACTTTATTTTTACTCTTAAATCTACAAATATTAACCAATCAAGACAAAACTTAAACAGAATATATATCAGCACAGTATCCTGCCTGGGTGTAATTTTCAGCTTAATCGGAATTTTACATCTTGAGTTATGTGCCCTTGAATTTGACAAAATTGCCATTTTCGACTTTGTTTTCACTCTAACAACCATAATTGTTAACCAATCAAGATGATATTTGGACAGAATCTAGTTGACAACAAGATCTTGCATATGTGTAATTTTCAGTATGATTGCATTGCTACAATCTGAGTTATGTGTCCTTGAAATTGACAAAATTTCAGTTTTCGACACTTTTTTCACTTTTGCGGCCATGATTATAGACTAATATTATGACAAAATTTGGACAGAATGATGCTGAACATAAGATCTTGCATGATTTTAATTTTCAGCTTGATTATAAACTCACATACTAAATTATGTGCCCTTGAATTTGGCATAATTACAGTTTTCAACTTTATCATCACTCTAAAAATCCCCCAAATATTGGTCAATCATTTACCTTCTTTTCGCTTTGACCACATGATTGCCTCTTTTTACTTTGATTTCGCTCTAAGAACCACAAGTTTTGATGAATCTAGTTTTTCTTTTACCACATTGCTGTATTTTACTTTGTTTCTGCTCTAAGAACCACAAGAATTTAATATTATATTTAAGTTTAAGCATTTAGATAAATTTGTCAAATTTTTTATAGTAAACCCCAAGAAATTCAGGCCTGTGGAGCGACTCAAGACCTTCAGGTCTTTCTAGTTTTGTACAATATAAAAAAGAAATTTTCGAGAGCCCAAGTGTTTCTCAAACCATGTCCTATTACAAGAGATGTCAAGCCTGTTTGGGAAAAGGTTTAGTTGCACAAAAAATAGCTTTATTACACGAAGTCACCATGCTATTAGCCCATTCCTTATAATGATTTTATAAGCATCCAACAAGATATAGACTATGGAAAACATATTGGGAAACAAAGAAATTGCTTGAGTGACATGCAATTTCTTTATTTCCCACAATATTTTCCACACAGAAAGACCCAAAAAATGCAAAATGTCATTCACTTAAAATAGTCAACAGCAATATTTTGAAATTGGACTAATCTAAAAAATTTGCCGTCTGGTGAACAATTAGCGTCATGATTCTGCCTGCTCAGGCGTGTCTAATTCTGTATTTTTGTCTTCTTTTCTGTTAATATTATCAATATTTAACTCTTTTGGAGGATGCGAACACTGGTACAGCAAAACCTGAAAAGAGAATGCAACAGGTTGCGACGGGGAATCATGTGACACAAATTTCAGATAATTCTCAAAAATCGTGACAATATGTCACTGTTTTTCAACAAATACCTCGTAACTGCAGCTTGTTTGAAGCTGCAGTTACGAGTTTTTTTGTTGAAAAGCCACAATGTCATCATTTCTAAAATGATTTAAAGCAAAGATAGGCAGAAATGTGTCCGTCATGGATTTCCTGGATATGAGAGATTCCTAAACAAGAGTTGTCCGTGGACAACGTAGCTCGCCTTTACGAGTTTGTCGCAAAAAAAGGAGTTCAAGGTCAAAGTAAGATAACTAGGTCAAAGGTCATGGTCTGAAGGTCCAGCTAAAAAGTATCCATATGTGAAATATCATGGCTCTATCTTTAATAGTGCATGAGATATAGGCCAGGTTAAAGTTTTTTTAAAAGTAGGTCAAACTCCAAGGTCAAGGTCACTAGGTCAAAGTTCATGGTCCCAAAATGAAAGGTCTTGGCAGGAGGTATCCATGTGTGAAATATCAAGGCTGTATCTCAAATAGCATCTGAGATATAAACCAGGTTAAAGTTTTTTTTTCAAGTGAAGATGTGACGTGAGGCGACGCCAACACTAGGGCTGTGACATTAGCTCCCCGGACTTAATGTCCCGGCTCGCTAAAAATCACTGAGATTTGTCTGTGAAACACCAATGCCCACAAAATGGCTACTGTTTCAGACTGACAGACAGACTGGTGGACAGACAGAGAGATGGACAGACAATGGTAAAACAATATACGCTGATCTTTCAGGGTTGCCACTAGTCAGTGGAAATAAAATTCCCTGACAATTCTCTGACATTTCCCTGACACAAATGGAAAATTCCCTGACATGTTTCGTCGCGGTAACTTCGCCGTAACTCGCAACATTTTGATAATTTTTTGAAAGGCAACTTTGAATTCATTAAACATGTGGCAATGCATCCAATTTTTTTTTCAAAATTCCCTGACAATTCCCTGACATTTGCCTGTATTTTCAAATTTCCCTGACAGTTCACAAAATTCCCTGACAATTCCCTGACCTTGAAAAAATTTAAATTTCCCTGACATTTCCCTGACGCGTGGCAACCCTGTCTTTCATTATGGAGGGATAAACAAGAGGGCCATTGGCCATGAAGCGCTCACCTGAGATAATAGCTTTCTGTATATGGTGTGTATGAGCATCTAAAATGATAGTTTTACTAATGTTTGTGGCCTGTATAGTGCACATACTTTTTTTAAGATTTGTTCCTGTGACCTAGTTTATGAACCAAGATGACCCAATTTCGAACTTGACCAAGGTTTTATTAAAACAATCATTCTGGCAAATTTCCGGGTTGACAAATTTCCGGGATGATTGGGCAAAAAAGAAATTCCAAGACTGGACCCCATGACCTAGTTTAGGGCCCCAGATGATCCAATTTTGAATTTGTCGGAGATTTTATCAAGATAATTATTCTGACCAGTTTTCAAGTTGATTGGGCATAGAATTTGGCCTGTAGAGTGCACACAAGATTTTTCTTAAATTTGACCTGGTGACCTAGTTTTTTTACCCAGATTAGCCAATTTTGAACATGTTGGACATTTCATCAAGACAATTATTCTCAGCCAATTTCAGGTTGATTTGGCAGAAAAGGGGCTTCTATGAGTGCACACAAGGTTTTCTAAGAATTGACCCTCTGACCTAGTTTATGGCCCCAGATGACCCAATTTCAAAATAATCAGAGATTGTATCAAGATAATTATTCTGACAAATTTTCATGATGATAGGGCAAAACAAGAGGCCCAAGAGGGCCTGTATCGCTCCACTGGCTAAAGTAAAAGAATAGCCTCATGATTTCTTAGGAGCCTCGCACTGCCAATTTTTGAAAAGGGTCACCCAAGGAATATTTCTGCCAAGTTTGATCTGAATTGGCCCATTGCTTTATTTCTAAATAATTATTTCATGGTTTGTCCAGTTCTGATAAGCCCTGCCCTGCTACATCCACAGTTATAGACCAATCATAAGTTTCAAAACACTGTAAACCACCCAAGGAACATTTATGCAAAGTTTGCTAAAATTGATCCAATGGTTGTTTTTAAAGAATTATTTCGTGATTTCACCCATTCTGATAAGCCCCCATCATGCCACGCCAACATTAATGGACCAACCAAATTTTCACTAACAAAGTACTGTATGTGTAGAAATATTCGCGGGCTTCTAATTTTCGCTATATTCGCGCTAGACCATTGGCCCGCGAATTCATGATTGCGCAAATATTTGTACTCCCAATTCTTCCTGAATAGTTTAATTTTCGCGTAAGTTGAAATGTATGTTAATTATAAACATTACATGAATATTCATTCAGTTTGTACATATATATGTTTCATTGACTAAATGTGTTGAAAAAAGGTGACAAAATACATGTATCATAAGTAATTTAACAATAAAACTGTGAATAACCATTTAACACTTTATCGGCAATAAATTGTTGTCATTGTATGGTTTCAAATACATATAACAAACATGCTATTAGAATGCATAAAGAAAATAATCAGTTACAGAGGAGCAATATCCGTTTAATCTCCTACTCCCAAGTTTTAAAGATACTGCAAATAAGAAAGAGTATTTACCCAGCACTTACATTCATTTTTCTGTGCGCGAAATTAAGAATTCTTAAATTGTCTCTCCACGAATTCAAAGTTGCGCGAATATTTGTAAAACTCGAAAATGGGGCCCTACCGCAAAATTTCTCTCCGCGAAAATATCTACACATACAGTAAGTAAAGGGCCACTCAAGTAAAAGTACTACCAAAATTGGTCTCCATTGGCCCATTGGTTGATTTATAAAGAATTATTTTGTGATTTCTCCAATTCTGATGCCCCCCCCCCCCTTCCACGCCCACATATATAGACCAATCAAAATTTCACCTAAAAATAGAGTCACCCAAGGTACATTTCTACCAAGTTGGTCAAAATTGGCCTAACGGTTAATTTTTAAAGAATTATTTTATGATTTCTCTGATAAGCCCTGCCCTGCCACGCCCACATTTATTGACCAATCAAAATTCTTTGAACAGTTAAAATAGAGGTTCATTTAAGGAACATTCTTGTACAGTTTGGTTTAAATTGGCCCACTGGTTTGAGAGGAGAAGATTTTTAAAGAATTATTTTGTGATTTCTCCAATTCTGACAAGCCCCGCCCTGCCACACCCACATTTATGGACCAATCAAAATTTCACTGACAATTTAGGTAAAGAGTCACAAAAGGTACAATTCTGCCAAATTTAGTTAAAATTGGCTCAATGGTTGATTTTTAAAGAATTATTTTGTGATTTCTCTAAGTCTGATAAGCCCCGCCCTGCCACGCCCACATTTATGGACCAATCAAAATTTTATTGACAATTTAGGTAAAGAGTCACCAAAGGTACATGTCTGCCAAGTTTAGTCAAAATTGGCTTAATGTTTGATTTTTAAAGAATTACTTTGTGATTTCTCTCTAAGTCTGTTTGGCGCCGCCCTGCCACGCCCACATTTATGGACTGATCAAATTTTTTATCGCAATTTAAGTAAAGCACCACCCAAGGAACATTTCTGCTAAGTTTGATCAAAATTGGCCCTCTGGTTTGAGGGAAGAAGATTTTTAAAGAATTATTTTGTGATTTCTCTAAGTCTGATAAGCCCCGCCCTGCCACGCCTACATTTATGGACCAATTAAAATTTTACTGACAATTTGAATAAAGGGTCACCCAAGGTACATTTCTGCTATGTTTAGTCAAAATTGGCTGAATGGTTGATTTTTAAGGAATTATTATGTGATTTCTCCAAGTCTGATAAGCCCCGCCCTGCCAGGCCCACATTTATGGACTGATCAAATTATTTTTCGCAATTTAAGTAAAGCACCACCCAGAGAACATTTCTGCCAAGTTTGATCAAAATTGGCCCACTGGTTTGAGAGAAGAAGACTTTTAAAGAATTATTTTGTGATTTCTCTAAGTCTGATAAGCCCCGCCCTGCCACGCCCACATTTATGGACCAATCAAAATTTAACTGACAATTTAAATAAAGGGCCACCCAAGGTACATTTCTGCCAAGTTTAGTCAAAATTGGCTGAATGTTTGATTTTTAAGGAATTATTTTGTGATTTCTCCAAGTCTGATAAGCCCCGCATTGCCACGCCCACATTTATGGACCAATCAAAATTATTTTCGCAATTTAAGTAAAGCAGCACCCAAGGAACATTTCTGCCAAGTTTGATCAAAATTGGCCCACTGGTTTGAGAGAAGAAGATTTTTAAAGAAAAGTTTAAGCACGCACGCACGGACGGACGCACAACGAACACAACGCCATGACAATAGCTCGCTGGCCTTCGGCCAGTGGAGCTAACAATGGCCTCTAGAGTGCACACAAGGTTTTTATTAGACTTGACCCCGTGACCTAGTTCATGACCTCAAATGACCCAATTTTAAAGTTGTCCAAGCTTTAATCAAGACAATCATTCTGGGCAACTTTCAGACTTATTGGGTAAAAACCGTGGCCGCTAGAGCACACACAAGCTTTTTCTAAGACTTGACCCCGTGACCTAGTTTATGACCCCAGATGACCCAATTTCACAACTGTCCTATAATTCATCAAGACAATCATTCTGAGCCAATTTCAGCTTTATTGGGCAAAAAATGTGGCCTCTAGAGTGTATATGTTGTGCCGATTTTAAGATTCTTGCCTAAATTCGAAATTGGGCATGCCCAATTTCGAAATTGGGCACGGAACTTTGCCCAATTTCGAAATTGGCCATCCATTTTCGAAATTATGATTCAGTAAGTTCCGTGTGTCATGCAGAACTATTTCTGTCGATCTTTTTTGACGATTTATTGATAATTGAATCATACAACGCCCGAAATGTTAATATTATTTACGGTTTACTACGAAACTGCCATGCAGAAATATTTCTGTCGATTTATTCTCGTTTTTTTCCTCACCGATTTATTAGTAATGAATCGAACAACGACATAATGATTATTTTACGGTTTACTTTGATTTTTGATACTTCCTACGTACTCGTTGCTGCCGCGGATCCAGGATGTCTGTGATGGGGTTCGAATTTACAAATAGAGAGGTTCGTTTTCCCAAGTATTACACAATTTTGTCCGAATTTCTGCATTGAAGTGAAATAATCAGGCTGCGGAGACAGTGGCAGATCCAGAGGGGGGTGCGGGAGTCAAACGAACCTCCTCTGAATCCTAATTATTTCAATTTCATGTAAAAATCCAGTCAGAATTTTGTAATAATAAGAGAACGAACCGCCTATTTGTAATTTCGAACCCCCTTACAAAGTCTGGATTCGCCGCTGAGAGGGGTTTCCTTTGAACCTCGAAAACTCCCCTACCCATTGGATACGCCGCTGCATTGTAAACGTGTACACCAGAATGTAAAAACTTCGTCTGCGGGTCCCAGTCGATATCAAAATCCAGTCTATTTTAAAACGAAAGTACAGTGCCATTCAAGGATAAACGAAACCTGTCACATGGTGTATAGATATTTATCCACATGCGAGAAAGAAATACGGCAACATTTTATCTGAATTTTCCGATAGAATTAGGTCACAGGATAAAATTAATGATGTCAATATGACGTTGCGAGGTCGTACTGTAAGCGGAATCATGCATACTTATTAAAATGATTATAATAGTATAAGATCCATTTCTCGCTCTGATTTTATTATCATTATTGTTCCAATGCATTTAAGCCGGGCATTAAATCAACAATTTACCAATCATTTATCTCTCATAAATCATATTTAATTTCAAATATGATATACACTTTTGGGGTATTTTTTATCAATTTAAATAGTGGGCCTTTTTTGAACTGTGCCTTTTTGGTCATTTACACTAGAACTGGGCATTTCTGGTTTCAGGGGATCAATTAGTTTGTCTAGGTTGGTCGCTTGTTCTGGCCGGCATGGTGGGAAGAATCGGCTTGTTCGGCTGGGTCAGTCGCTAGTTCTGGCCAGCACGGTGGGAAGGATCGGTATGTTCGGCTGGGTCAGTCGCTAGTTCTGGCCAGCACAGTGGGAAGGATCGGTTTGTTCGACTGGGTCGATTGCTAGTTCTGGCCAGCATGGTGGGAAGAATCGGCTTGTTCACCTGGGTCGGTTGCTAGTTCTGGCCAGCACGGTGGGAAGTATCGGCTTGTTCTGCTAGGTCAGTCGCTAGTTCTGGCCAGCACGGTGAGAAGGATCTGCTTGTTCGGATGGGTCGTCGCTAGTTCTGGTCAGCACGATGGGAAGTATCGGCTTGTTCGGCTAGGTCAGTCGCTAGTTCTGGCAAGCACGGTGGGAAGGATCTGCTTGTTCAAATGGGTCCGTCGCTTGTTCTGGCCAGCACGGTGGGAAGTATCGGCTTGTTCGGCTAGGTCAGTTGCTAGTTCTGGCCAGCACGGTGGGAAGGATCTGCTTGTTTGGATGGGTCGGTCGCTTGCTCTGGCCAGCAAGGTGAAAAGTATCAGCTTGTTCGGCTAGGTCAGTCGCTAGTTCTGGCCAGGACGGTGGGAAGGATCAGCTTGTTTGGATGGGTTGGTCGCTTGTTCTGGCCAGAACGGTGGGAAGTATCGGCTTGTTCGGCTGAGTTGGTCACTAGTTCTGGCCAGCAGGGTCGGAAGGATAGGTTTGCTCGGCTGGTTTGGTCGCTTGTTCTGGCCAGCATGGTGGGAAGGATTTGCTTGTTCGGATGGGTCGGTTGCTTGTTCTGGCCAGCACGGTGGGAAGTATCGGCTTGTTCGGCTAGGTCAGTCGCTAGTTCTGGCCAGCACGGTGGGAAGGATCAGCTTGTTTGGATGGGTCGGTCGCTTGTATTGGCCAGCACGGTGGGAAGTATCGGCTTGTTCAGCTAGGTCAGTCGCTTGTTCTGGCCAGAACGGTGGGAAGTATCGGCTTGTTCGGCTGAGTTGGTCACTAGTTCTGGCCAGCAGGGTCGGAAGGATAGGTTTGCTCGGCTGGTTTGGTCTCTTGTTCTGGCCAGCATGGTGGGAAGGATTTGCTTGTTCGGATGGGTCGGTTGCTTGTTCTGGCCAGCACGGTGGGAAGTATCGGCTTGTTCGGCTAGGTCAATCGCTAGTTCTGGCCAGCACGGTGGGAAGGATCAGCTTGTTTGGATGGGTCGGTCGCTTGTATTGGCCAGCACGGTGGGAAGTATCGGCTTGTTCAGCTAGGTCAGTCGCTTGTTCTGGCCAGAACGGTGGGAAGTATCGGCTTGTTCGGCTGAGTTGGTCACTAGTTCTGGCCAGCAGGGTCGGAAGGATAGGTTTGCTCGGCTGGTTTGGTCGCTTGTTCTGGCCAGCATGGTGGGAAGGATTTGCTTGTTCGGATGGGTCGGTTGCTTGTTCTGGCCAGCACGGTGGGAAGTATCGGCTTGTTCAGCTAGGTCAGTCGCTAGTTCTGGCCAGCACGGTGGGAAGGATCTGCTTGTTCGGATGGGTCGGTCGCTTGTTCTGGCCAGCACAGTGGGAAGTATCGGCTTGTTCGGCTAGGTCAGTTGCTAGTTCTGGCCAGCACGGTGGGAAGGATCTGCTTGTTTGGATGGGTCGGTCGCTTGTTCTGGCCAGCACGGTGGGAAGTATCGGCTTGTTCGGCTAAGTCAGTCGCTAGTTCTGGCCAGCACGGTGGGAAGGATCTGCTTGTTCGGATGGGTCGGTCGCTTGTTCTGGCCAGCACGGTGGGAAGTATGGGCTTGTTCGGCTAGGTCAGTCACTAGTTCTGGCTAGCATAGTAGGGAGGATCGGCTTGTTTGGCTGTTTTGACAGTTTGGCCTCTACAGCTTATGCAGGGAAAAATGCAGGGAAAAATGCTGAATATGGTATTTTTCACAGAAAGGGATTCTCCTGTTTAAATGGTTTTACAATCAGCTCACTATTTTGAGTTAGTTATCTTCAAAGTCTAAACGAAATTAGAACATATCAAATTAATTAACATAAGTATGCAGATCTATGGTAGATCACATATATTTAGCAGATGAAAAGCTTCATAATAAATCTTGTTTGCTTTAAAAGAACCATTTCTAAAATGTCGATATTTAACTTTAAGTAAGTGAAACCATTTTAATTTCGGTGGTTAGAAAGCCCAAAGCAATGGATCTAATTCAGGCTCCGAAAAAATATGGAACTGCAACTTTTTGAATAAATAAATGAAATCGAGTGTAGATATGATTTTTATGGCAATATTATATATAAATTTGATGTCCTGCTGAACGTGTAAACGAATTGATAAAAGCAGAGACATATAATATAATGTTTATCTATGTCTCTGATAAAAGATAAGGTGCGAATTGCTTAGGGTACGAATCAACTTCCCCGCAAACGGAAGAAGAATGTTCCGTATGTTCTGTTCGGTACGGAACTTTAGCTGTTCCGTACCGAACTTTTATTGGACTAAAAACGGCTTAAAATGATTTTGTAAGTGCTAACTGTGATACCTCCCTAAAAACGGATATTTTGAAGATGAGTTCTGCACAGAAAATGGCCCGATATACCATAAACTAATTATAAATAAGCTATTTCGCCGAGTTTCGAAATTAGGCAAATGAGTTCTGCAGGGATTTGCCGAATTTCGAAAATAGGCAAAAACGAAAATCGGCACAATATATACAATGTTTTTCTAAGATTTGACCCCATAACCTAGTTCATGACCCCAGATGACCCAATTTTCAACTTGTCTGAGATTTTATCAAGATAATCATTCTGACCAATTTTCAGGTTTATAGGACAGAAAATGAGGCCTCTAGAATGCACACAAGGTTTTTCTAAGACTTGACCCCGTGACCTAGTTCATGACCCCAAATGACCCAATTTATAATTTCTTCGAGCTTTTTTCAAGACAATCATTCTGAGGAAATTTCAACCTTATTGAGTAAAAAATGTGGCATCTAGAGCGCACACAAGCTTTTTGTAAGACTTGACCCCTTGACCCCAGATGACCCAATTTCAAACTTGTCAGAGATTTTATCAAGATAATTATTTCTGACCAATTTTCAGGTTGATTGGCCCATAACATGTGGCCTGTAGAGTGCACACAAGGTTTTTCGTAAATTTGACCTAATGACCTAGTTTTTGACTCAAGATGACCCAATTTCGAACTTGTCCCAGATTTGATTAAAATAATCATTCTGACCAAATTCATGTTAATTGAATATAACAGTGGCCTCTTTATAGTGTGCAAACAAGACAAAAAGTTTGAAAGATGACGCAAGACATGCGCCAATACAGTTACACCCCTCTAGGGAATACGGGCCCCCTCTGGGAAGAACATCTTGTCCAAGTTCAAAGACGTAGCAGATGACAATTGCAAGAGAATGAATTTTACAATGTTTTGGGGTAGAAAACATTGTGACAAGCAATTTCTTCATTTTCCACAATATATTCCAAAGCCTTTCATTCTTTTGGGAAGTCAAAGAGTCAATGTGTGGGAACAAGTTAAAAATACCACTCACGTCACTCAAGTCAATAACATGGTTCCTCTGCATCAATACATTGTTGACCGTCTCCAAATCGTTAAATTGAACAAATGCGGGTCCTTTGTATACTCCAAGAAACTGGTCCTGAAAACCCAAATAAAGTCATCCTATAGTGGTCCTAAGGTAATCTACTGTTTATAAACAATCTTTTAACCTGTAAAAACATGTTATAGCAGCCAAGAATTGAACTGGCAGAGCACTCCATTCGATTAGCATGGGCTGCTCTGCCAGGTCATTTATCGTGAGGTATATTATTGAGACGCACTTGAAAATTAAACATCTTGTCAATATCACATAAAAATACATATCATCGATAAGATTTCATTTTGACCAGCTTAACCTATAACTAGTAAATGGGTATGGACTTTTTTGTTCAACTGGAATCAGAAGATTGTGGGACCACTATACCTTAGTATCAGATTTAACCCTTTGCCAAACAACAAAATTTAAGGGTGATCCACTTAAAAAACAACAACAAATGACAAAATGGAAGCTATTTAAGATAGGATTTGTGCAAAATATGGCACAGAAAATATTGAGACAAAAGGAGAAACTGCTGGTTATCAGCAGTTTCTTCTTTTGTTTCAATGTTTTCCCAAGCCTTTTCTATTAGGGACGTCAAAACCAGGTCTTGTTTTGGAAAGGGTTAAAGGAGTTTTATGTTCCCCTCAACAGGTCCAAACTCAAAGATACTGCAGACGACAATTTCAAGTGAATGAAATCTTAAAATTTTTGTCGTTTTGTGTAGAAAACATTGAGTAGAAAACATTGCTTATCTCAAGCAATTTCTTTTTTTCCACAATGTTTTCCAAAGCCTTTATCTCATGGGGCGTCAAAAGGTGTCCATGTGTGGGAATGGATTAAACAATCTAGCCAAAACCTGGATTGAATATCATCAGTGTAAATGCAAAACCTCATATGTCGAATTTTGCAATTTTCAAAGATAAGCTTTGTATATCCAGTTTAAACAATTCTTGGGGTTTTGGATAATTTTTCTCATAAATCAATATAAAAGACATTTTATATCTGAACAACATGTCCGAATTTCAAATAAAACCTTACAGTTTCGGAAAAATTATTATCATTTTTTTCTTACGCTATAAAATCTTCCAAAAATGAGAGGAAAGGTTTTGCATTAACACTGACAATATTTCAAACAATTCAGGCCTCAGGAGCAATTGACCAAACGCCGACTGTCAATCAAAATCATTGATTAGCCAATGGACGATAAGAAAAATGTCATGCCCCAATTGTTCTTCGTTGCACGTGTTATTGTATCAATTTGTCGGCTGACAATCAAAACAATCGACATGCCAATGGCAAAGAATTTTGTGCTAACCATAGACTAGGTTTAACGTTATGTTTTGATAAACCGTCGGTGTTGTTATAAAATACTATTTTGTTTGTCCGCATTTACGTCACGACCAATTGGTAACATCGTTCCCTATTATTAATCACATCCCCATTGTTTGTCTTAAATTCTATGTTGGGTGGAGCGATCTGTCGATTTGCGTTTGGTCAATTCAGGCCCTTCCAGGCCCCCTTTCAGGCCTTCTAGTTAACATAATCTGTTCTAACGCTTGCCCTCTCTTCTCTATTCGATCAACTCTTTCCCAAACGACAAAATTTTCGACTAGTCCAATTTGGAAGCTGCTGCAGACAACAAAATAAATGTTGATAAATATAGTATTTGTGTAAAATGATGTGCAGGAAATCATACTATAATTTGAGCAACGTTTGTCTGTTTGTCTGTTTGTTCCCCTACTCCTCCCAGGTCCTTGGGCCGATCTTCACCAAACTTGGAGGGAAGGTGGAGGGCGGCCCCGGATATTAGCTTGAGGGGTTCATTTTTTGAAAGGTCAAGGTCATCGAGGTCAAAGGTCAAATTTATCGTTTTTACGGGTTACGGGACGGGATTGCTTAGTTACGGGACGGGATTGCTTACAGGTTACGGGACGGGATTAGGTGGAGTGCAGCCGCGGATAGGTCAAGGTCATCGAGGTCAAAGGTCAGCCCCGGATAGGTCAAGGTCATCAAGGTCAAAGGTCAAATTTCGAGACGGGTAAAATTGCTAGTATTGATACAAAAGGAGAAACTGCTGGCTATCAGCAGTTTCTTCTTTTGTCTCATTGTTTTCACGAGCCTTTTCTATTAGGGACGTGAAAACCAGGAATTGTTTGGGAAGGGGCTAACCCATTTCCACGCGGATAAGAGTAGATAAAGGCATTCTAAATTTGTTATTTGAAATCCAAGCCCTATGTTGTTGGTACTCATTTAAAATCGTCTCCATGAGACGATTCCACTGAATACCTAAAACATGTGGTTTGATGAACTATACATGAAATATTGCGTTTGGAAAAGCCATAACTCACTTTAATCTGTAGCTAAGCTTTCCAAAAGAATGCCTTATTTCGATGTCCTAGACAGAACAAGATATATCTAAAGGGAGAAAAAAATGCTGACATGAGCTAACCTTTTAACCCATTACCAGACGACATAATTCTAGGGGTGTGCTCAGCTGAAAGCTGCTGCAGACAACAAAATCAATGTTATTAAAGGTAGAATTTGTAAATAATATAGCAGAGAAAACAATGGGGCAAAAAAAGAAAATGCTGATTAATGATTATTTTTTCTTTTCTTATTTTCCCTCAATGTTTTCCCAAGCATTCTGTGTTTGGTACGTCAAAACCCATTTTTGTTTGGAAATGAATTAACCCATTACCACACAGTGGTGCCTGTTGACGCTCCGAAAGAGAAAAGCTTTGGATAACATTGTGGAAAATGAAGAAATTGCTTGTGACAAGCAATTTCTTCATTTTCCACAAAGTTTTCTCCCCTAAAAGACCAAAATATGTAAAATATAGTTTACTTGAAATTGTTGTTGGCGCCAACTTTGAATTTGGACAAGTCAAAAATTTTGCTGTCTAGTAATTGGTTAAAATTAACTTACTATATCTCTGTATACTTGATAAACTCTCCCGTAATTTTCAAAGTAGGTTTTGACATCAGCTGAAATGACCAATTCGACCTTTTTACCGAATCTACCTTTACTTGTGATAAAATTTAAACTTTACTAAATGATAAAATTTTGATCAATGCAACCTTTACTAAACAAAAAAAACATTACCAATGATTTAACCTTTACTAAATGACAAAGATTGAAACAATTAAACCTTCACTAAATGACAAAATTTTGACAAATGCAATGATCTTTACCAAATATTTGTATCAGGTCTTGTTTGGGAAAGAGTTTGAGGTTAGGGAATCCAATTACTACAACAAGAGCTGTCCGCAGACAACAAAGCTCGCATATATGAGAGCTCGTGGCAAAAAAAGGAGTCCAAGGTTAAAGGTCAAGGTCACTAGGTCAAAAGCCATGGTCTCAAGGTCAAAGTCATGGCATGTGGTATCCATATGTGAAATATCAAGGCTCTATCTATAATAGCGCATGAGATATAGGCAAGTTTAAAGTTTTTAAAAAGTAGGTCAAACTCCAACATCAAGGTCACTAGGTCAAAGGTCATGGTCCCAATCCAAAGGTCTTGGCGAAAGGCTATATCCATGTGTGAAATATGAAGGCTGTATCTCTAATAGTGCCTGAGATATAGACTAGGTTAAAAGTTTATCAAAAGAAGAAGCGACATCGACACTGACGCAACACCGACACTAGGGCTGTGACATTAGCTCCCCTGACACAAAGTCCCGACTCACTAAAAACTACATTGTAATCTGGCTATCTGAAGAATAATTGGAAGTAATATTGTGGGAAAAGATGAAATGGAATGTATTGATCATAAAGTAATATTGACATTGAGATGTAAAACTAGGATGGTCAGTTGGGCAGCAAGACTCGAACAGGTGCAAAGGCGAGCAGCTTGTGCAAAACAACTACAGTCGACACTCGTTGTGTCGAAGTCGGAGGGGGCCGTCAAAATACCTCGACATATCCAAAGTTCGACTCATCCGATTTTGTTCGGCTTTGATAAAGTTGATATTTGACCGTTTTTTGAAACTAATCAAGTACGATTATTATTGAAATATAGTAGGAAAAGGAAAGAAATTGCTCGTTTCGAGCAATTTATATCCTTTTCCTACTATATTTCAATAGCTATATCCAGTTCGAAATTATTTTGTTTTAAAAAGTTATGTCCATTGATGAGGACGGGACCAGATTTGAACTTCGACTTAAGCGAAAATTTGACTTATCCGATGTCGACATAACGAGTGTCGACTGTATTATGACAAGACACCAGGATGTGTCAACAGTATAGTTTTAAGGATTCAGTGGTCTCCAGAAAAAGAACCCAGCAACTAACAGTAACTATGCTCTTCAAGATGGAGAACTGGGCAGCTGATGTCAACTCCAATGACATTCTGTGCTGTGAAAACACACACTCTCATGGAAGCCAACATTTGTATCAACCAGTCGCCACACAGGGAGCTTATTAATACCGTAATTATTCTAATAAACGCCCATCCCCTAAATCTTGGCCCAAAATCTGCTTATTTCAAGCACAATTTTAGCAAAAAAAAGGTTATTCTAAAAAACACCCATCCCCTGATTCTGAATTAAAATAATGTATGTCGTTTACAAAGATCATTTCCAAAAGCAGTGAAAAAGAGGATGTCCAGCCCTTAATTAATCTGTTTGCAATGAAGGACTTTCATCGAAATATCGTATTTCACAGTCCTTATAACAAAACTTTGCCAAATTCAACTTGCTGAACTACGAGTCCATGAATTGCAGCATGCCCACTGGGTTTTCATTTTGGGGGTACATGCAACCTCTAATTTTAAAATTGGGGGTATAAAGAAAAATCTGGGGGTACGGTACAGTGAACCCTTTACTTTAAAAGTTAAGGGTACACCATATAAATCTTAATAATTCTTAACTACTACTAATAGTGCCAAACTAATTTAAGTGCCTAAAGATTTACAACTGTTTTGCTGTAAAAAGCATCTTAACTGGGTTCAATAATGCGACAACTATTCAAAAAGTACTCTTAGAAGTAAATGCACCTGGTACAGAACTTGCTATTAACAACTACTCTGGTCGCAATTGCTACCTTCTACAATTCTTTCAAGTTATTATAAAATTGAAGAAATTAGTTTCCCAAACAAGACCTGGTTTTGACGTCCCTATTAGAAAAGGCTTGAGAAAACATTGAAACAAAAGAAGAAACTGCTGATAACCAGCAGTTTCTCCTTTTGTCCCAATATTTTCTATGCCATATTTTACACAAATCCTATCTTTGATAACATCCATTTTGTCACGCGAATTTGTATCAAATATTGAAGTGGATCACCCTAATTTTTTGTCGTTTGGGAAAGGGTTAAACCAAGTAGCTTTCAGAACCTTCAACAGCCGAAACCACTTAACACATTAATTATTATATAAATAACAGGAGCCAGTTGAACCAGTCTACTGAAGAATCTTTAGAAATCTTTTGATAACACACAGACATAATTAGAGTTTCATGGCTGTCAATGTTTACAACCCCAGAATTACCTGTTGATTGATAAGCCTCAAAGCTTCGTCAATGGATACAGTAAATGACTGTGACCACTTAATTATAGGATTTACTACTGATAATCAGGCATGCAAACCAGATACTCTTTCATTCAAAACATTCACGTAATGGTCATAATCTTTTTACATTCATCCATTATTCTATACGTGCTTGCACGGCTGGCCTATACCTGGTTCTACCTGGTTCTGTAGGGAAACTTCGTAGACCCCTTAGGTCTGTTATTCCCCTCTATACAGGTTTCTTGCAGTCTCCGGCCCGGTTTAGCTGGTTGTAACTCTTTTGTAGCTGAGTATGCTATTAATAATACTTGTTGATACTTCTTTATAGGCTTATATAGCTGAATACACTATTAATTACACTCACTAATACTGAAACGCTTATGCAGCCACAACTAAATCTGTACGTGAATTAATTCATTTCTTTCTAAGTCTAAGACGACGGAGTGTGCGATTCTTATGACTAATATTAAAATCTTACTTCAACATAACGCCCATACCCCACTTTTCCATCGCCAATGTTTCACATGCCTTAACCCCTTCCCAAACGACAAATATTTAGGGTGATCCACTTCAAAAACTGCCACAAATGACAAAGTGGAAGTTACTAAAGATAGAATTTGTGTAAAATATGACATAAAAAATATTGAGACAAAAGGAGAAACTGCTGGTTATCAGCAGTTTCTTCTTTTGTTTCAATGTTTTCCCAAGCCTTTCCTATTAGGGACGTCAAAACCAGGTCTGTTGTAACTTGGAAACTAAAAATGTCCTTAGGTTTACTTGACCTTAGCTTTTATAAATTTATAGAATAGGTGACAAATTCACTTTTTTGGGCACCAATATTTTCAGTAATATATTGTTTGGTGAAAAGATTGAGAATACCTGGAGAAGTTCTTGGTGGTAGCTTTGATATATTTAAAACTCTTTGTTCTTGAACTGCTTTTAAAAAGGAAGATTTTAATATCAGTCGAATATGGGCCATGTTTTTTTTGGCAGTCTGGGTACTTTGATGAATTGTTGTTGTTGTCGTCGTTGTGATAGACTGGATGCCCAACCCAGAATGGAAGCTGAAGTGGATAACTTCAAGGCGATTTACAAACGCTATAAGAGAAGAGATCGGCCTTGTAATGTAGATGATGTTTTAGACTTTTCAAACAGTAGCTTTTCATTAAAGGGAAAAGTATGTTTTTATTCCTTTATTTGCCATAAAATCTTCATTTTAGGTCATTTCCGAAACTGGTCTAATTCACAGGGAATTTTAGCGATTTTTATGTAGACTCTTTCTATTAAAGACAAGGGGACCAAGTTTTCATGTATAGAAAATAGTACCCATTCTCGCAAAACACCTGTTACAACGCCAATTTTGAAGATAATTACAGGTGATCTTCTTTAATAAGCGCCTTACATATTTATTTAGCGAAAAATCCGGTGGTCTGCACAGGTAACGATCAGAGTTTTTCGTGACAGAGGCCGTTTCTCGACAAAAGGTTCGAAATTGCCATGTACGACACAAGCGTGATGTCAGCGCGTTCGGTTGTAACTCTGGTGAGTGTTTATGTCACAATGTTCCATTTGACTTTCGAACGAAACAGAACGGTTCATTATTCACTTTCCCCATAATTGTCCAAAGCAATGCTTTAATTCTCATTTTTTCAAGCTTAATTTAGCATAACTGTCGATGATTTTTTTTAGTTTTCACAATAAAAAGAATTACTTGAGTGAGTGCGCTCAACAGCGAGATGAACTCGCCCTCCATCACTCATACGTTCATTATTACTCGAGTAATTCTTTTTCTTGTTAAAAAATAAAATTTGTGTTCAATAAGCGTAAAAAGATACGAATTAAAGCATTGCTTTGGACAATTTTGTTAAAATTTGAAACTGAACCGTTCTGTTTCGTTCGAAAGTCAAGGGGAACATTGTGATAAAAACACTCACCAGAGTATCCCAAGCGAACGCGCCTAAAATTGCCGAAATCTAAAATCCGTTGAGTCGTCAAAACATTCAACAATTTAAAGCTGAATTCTTTGTGATATTATTCAACAAGGAAGGTTGGTGAAAGATTTTAATTTATTTTATCGTTTTAATGCATGTTTTGGCCACGATCATGCACAAACTAGCAGATTTAGTCCTACAAGCGGGGGTCACGCGGACACGTCGTAGTTGGCACTTTTGAACCTTTCGTCGAGAAACCGGCCTCTGTCACAAAAAACTCTGATCGTTACGCGTACAGACCACCGGATTTTTCGCTAAATAAATATATAAGGAGTTTATTAGTGAAGATCTCATGTAATTATCTTCAAAATTGGCGTTGTAACAGGTGTTTTGCGAGAATGGGTACTATTTTCTGTACATGAAAACTTGGTCCCCTTGTCTTTAATAGAAAGAGTCTACATAAAAATCGCTAAAATTCCCTGTGGTCTAATTGACCAAACGCCGACTGTCAATCAAAAACATCGATTAGCCAATGGACGATCAGAAAAATGCCATGCCCCAATTGTTCTTCGTTGCACGTGGTATTGTCACTGGTGGTGAACTCGGACAAAGCGAGGAACATTTTTCATGAACACAAGGTACAGATACTTCATTTGCACATCCGGATTTTTGTAAACAATACACGTGACATTTTGTTTTACTTCTCTTTCCGTCTTTTTTTAAAGGATGCACTCAAATGGAAGTTACTACGGTATGTAGATATGATTTATAATACGCACGAAAATATCAGTTTTATCGATCATTATTTTCAAATGGTATAAACGGATTGCAAGTGCACAAAGCACATATTGAGATCATGTGGGTTGATCTTAATCGCCCGAACGAAATGGTACGATATCACTGTTTTTGTTTATCCATTTGCATTGCAAGTAAACAAAAAAGACATATAAATGTACAAATACAGGCTGTAAATGGCAGTTTTCGGTGTCATGTCATTGAAAATCATTGTGCGGTTTCTTCGTGACAACGTTACAGCATGTTTGCGATGTTATCTTTTCCAGCTACGGTGTTTTATGAGAACATGTTTGATAAATTAATCGATTGCACTGGACTTAACAGCACATTTAAACATTTATTCGGTAATATCGCACTGATTTGAGCATCTAACCATAGATTTCCGGCGTCAAATTCGAGCACCAGGTACTTGTGTCAATATATATCAATTTGTACTGCCTAACTCCCCTTTCAGATAAATTACTGACAGGTGATGACAATTAGATGACATCATCACCATCATCATCACCACCATCATCATCATCATCATCATTTTTATCGTTACCTTGGAGTTTCACTGGTAAGATTTTCGTTATGCCTTCTTAAATTTGGTACAGGTGGAGAATAAGCTATTAAATGAGAACAAGATGGATCTTGATCAGACAGTGCACATGCAAAGTCTGATCTGGATCCATGTTGGTCGCAAAAGCCTAAATGAACGTTTCCAGATCTATACTGTAATGTTTGTCATTACCATTATCACCATTTATTCTAAGGAGGATCCACTGTTTCACACATCCCAGGCCCGTACGAACAGGGGGACTCTGGAGCCAACCCCCCCCCCCCTTCATAGTTGGCAAACATGCCGAATTTTCATCATTTCACATTTAAAACTTATGGCAAATCTAATTTAGCCCCCCCCCCACCCCAATATTAGACCGGGCCCATATGGAATTGCTTTCTACAGGCATGCATTCTAAAATTAGTCCATGAGCCAGACACTTTTTTGGTACCACTCGGAGGGAGTAATTCTTATTGCACTTTCTGAACAGCTTGATATATGTAGTTAACTAATTGATATGATAGCAGTCTGAAATTGGTAGCTTATGCTGAGAAAATCGCCGTTTTCTTAACCTACCCCATTTTCACATGTCCACAATTGGGACAGTAGGTGCGATTTCTTTTGGAAGTGCGTGATGTATCGAAAGGCTTGTCGTGATTATTTTCTCTGTCAAAATATTCTTAAAACAATATTTTTGAGTACTATTTAATCGGTTCCCAGGTTTGAGGCCTCTGTAGGCTGTTAAATAGAGGACAATTTGTCGGCCCCTACACCGAACGAAATGCACACTTTTTTCAAGTGAATTTTTCAATTCTTTGAAGCAGAAATGCAAGTGCCTACATATTTTTACACTTAAATATATTTTCAAATGCGTATTCATCGATTCAGGCCAGTTTCGTGACACAAAACACTCGGAAAAAGCTGTATAAGGCAAAAACATTTGGTCGATTCGGACCCTGAAATGTTCGTACCTAAAAACTAAAACGCATTTTATGAGTGTTTTGAGGCTTCTAGCTGTTGCTAATCTATTGAAAGCACTGTGTTTTTATCCAAAACAATTGGATTACCTCTTAGGTGACTATTTCATGCATATATATGTTATATGGATATGAAATGGAGAATTTTACGTTAGGCCTACTGAAAGAATGCTGAACTCAATAGCATTTTCACCTTTAAAAATAATGATGGGCCTTATATGTTCAGTTGAATGTCCAATCAATGCAAATTAGAAAATAATTACTGGAAATGTATACAATTGGACAATATTCGACGGTTCGTAACTAAATTGAATGACCAGATGAAAAAAAAATGAAGCAACACTTTACGCAACAAAATATAGCTGATGCCAATATACAATTATACGATATATAATGTACATTATGTAGCAACCAAAGTAAAACATGAGAGTCCCCTATTCAATGATACAATGAATATACAAAATAATTTGCTGCGTTTGTCATATGTATAGTACAAAACTCTCTTCGTCGGATATATTGGTATTCATATATATCCAATCGTAACTCAATATAATACGTGTACAATATAATGTGTCAGGATACGGAAAAAAGGTCCCTTAAGGCTCTAGAACCAAATATGGTTACAAATCAGCCTGCGTATACACGCAGTCTGATCAGGAACCATTGCTGTTCTCCACTTCATCCTTAATGACATGTTGCAATTGTAATATAGCAGCATGGATGTCTGCCTGTCTTCACTAAAAGCATGCACTGATCTTGAATTGTGACTGACTCATATGCTATAAGGGACCCTTTTCCAGATTCGAGCTCAGTTATGTAAGTTTGAGAGAATACATTTGTTTCTGCTATTAAGTGGGATTATAGCATTCTCATTTCCTAAACCTAGTTTGTATAAACTATGATGATTAGACAAAGGTTACTTATGCAAAAAATGGTACTCAAAGTGTACGAAGGGAACTTATTTCTATGTTGAAATAGAAATTAGATACATGTAGTACTTTTGCAATTTTACTTTGTTATTGCAGTGTCCATGAATGCATGCACCCCCCTGGCCTCCTAAAAAACAATTCTATATGTATTTCGACAGCGAAGTCCGTAGATGTACATCGCATACTAATAGAATAGATTTATCAAAACAATGTAATTTTATAAGACAGGTGATGCTATAACATGTGTGTCGTCCTTTTCCCATTTCCAAGTCTCCTTGTCTGTATGTACGTATTGTTACTACAGTTGCAATAGCAATATTTCTAAAATTTCTGCTATATATAGTCATATTGTATACATGTGCTGATTCTGGTATTCGTGATTGTGATTCAGTCAATAGTTCCTGACATAAATGTTGTTAGTGTAATGCTTTTTGTCACTGAAAATCACTTTAGGTAATAATGTGTCCAGCTCACTAGGAGAAATGATAAACATATAGATAACATATGCTTATATACTTTAAATAATCATTTGACAGAGATTTAAACTTCTGTCGAACATATGCATTAAAATGTGAATCAGATGTATATGTGTTCTAGTTTATTAGGCATGAATCATAACAAAATGCATTATGATACATACTCAAATGGTCGGGTAAGTCTTTGTTTTCATTTTGTAAGAGTCTGCATTGATTGAAGTTGTGGTAACAAAAGATAAAACGACACCCCTGTCTCTATAGTTACAGTGGCGTAATTTTTAATCAAACATATCTCATTCACCCTCTCTTTTAGACAAATGCAAACGTTTCATAGAATCTGCGTTGTGAGCAACAGATTCATCAGATCAGATCAACATAAATTGAAAACTCGATTTAGTAATCCTCTTAATAATTACCATACCTTGTCACTACTGGAGTGACTTTCATCTGTGTAGGAGAGAATGTAAGTTTGTGGTTGTTTAGCGGTTTCGTTTATGATCCCATGTTTCAAAACAAGTCGTTTATGAGGGCATATCAAAGGTTTATGATTCTTACATCTGCTGTATTTTTCATATAATATTCCCGTAGCCTTTCCAACCCAACACACTCCTTCCACCTTGTTAACAGTTCACTGATATCCGATGTTTAGGAATCAACGTCTTGTTACCCTAACCAGTCTCCTCGGCAGCAGTCAAGTAATCTTCTTAACTGTCTCAGTCTCACTGGAATTCCCTTTCCCAATATAAGATTGTTGCAAAAGAAGGGGTAGACTCCCCATAAACTTACGCAATCTTGTTAAGCACTTTAAGCCTCCAGGACTAGAAGCATTACCATGTGCAACCGGTTCTTAGTATTATCCATTTTGGCCAATAAAACTGGGAGGGGTAAGTCGGTTTAAAAGTTTCGGACAAGCTCGCTAGCCATATTATCCTACATGAAATTTAAAACATTAATTTACACGAAGGTGTAAAAACATTTACTACCTCAAAGGAGTAAATACCAGAAGCTCAAAACTGTTTTGATATCACCCCATACATAGTATTTTAATGACATGCCTGAACTTGACTAGTTACGAAAATGCACCAGCGGACTTTAAAGTGCCGAACAAATTCGTTGTCTACATGACTTTATAATTTCGAAATTGTCATTCTCGTGGGTAATTGGACTTATACCAACTGGTGATATATGACATTCTTCAACGACACAAATCACATTTTGCTTATGATTCAGTAATGATGGTTTTTATCTGACTAAGATTAAAATACTACAATTTGTTTGTAAAATGATAATGTCCGTTGTGCGGAGAAATTAAATTTCATTCTGCTCCATCAGTTCGCATTTCCATCACCGCTTTATACATCTTTTCTTACATAAACACCTAAATCATTGAAAAAAATAGTGATGCTAATTAAAATAGGTACTTAATTTATCAATGAACAGAGAAAAATAACTTTGGATCGTTTTTAAATGTTTTTATTATGTCTGTCTAAAGCACCAACTGACATATTTACTGACGACTTCGATACTTGGAAAATCTCTACCTCTGATTGACCATCTTCTTTCATACATTCATAACCGAGGCCACTTTTATCGTGATCCAATTCTCTCTCTTCTTTGCATATTTACAATAAATGAATCACAGGCTTGAACAATTTAATAAATGAACTTTAAATGACTACTCTCCATAACTATGAAGTGCTCAAAAATCACCAAACACATTTCCCTGTTATGTATACTAGACAGCATTCTTACATTTTTCTTTATATCAACATGTCTGCATTTCTTCATTTGAAATACAAATATTGTTGTAAGGCTAAATGCTATTGTAATTTCGGCTGTTCGGTTATAATCATAGCCTTGCTCATGACAGTTCCAAGCTTTGGGTACAAGTTGATTAATATCAAGTCGTAATTCTTGCGTTATGTTGTAATTGCAGTTCAACACATATGTTTTGGTGCCGAAATACTTACATTTGCATATTACCCTCTTTGTGTAATCATTGTTTACTTCGCATAGATAAATTGTGACTGTCTGTGTACATTGTATACCAGTCCATGAAGTGATTCTTTCTTCCTTTCGAGCCCATTTTATTTACAGTGTGCATCATTCGCGAAAGATTCCATCTGAACTTTGCTTTGTTTATTTGACATTGGAATTATAATTTTCTTTTTTTCAGAAACGCAGTGTGAGTTTTTTCAACAGCTTTTGTATCGATGTAATCAATTTTATCTCTAGTCTCATCGTTTATTTAACACTTTGCTTTATTTTTACTCGTAAATATTACTGCATCATATCTTGTATTCTATAAGACTATACTGCTGTAGTGATATGTCCACGCTGCAGAGTATAGTGCACTAAAGCGAACCCGGGACAACTGCATCTTCGTCCGTTAGTTGGGCGTCTTAAGAAAACATAGCCGAAGTAGGGTCATTACATTTTCAGATATCCTGGGTTAATGGTAATTCTGTTGCACAACAACACTTTTAATACTCTTACGATGTATTTAATTCTTGCTAGGTCTCTAATTATAGATTAGTTCCATGACAGTTTTGCTGAAAATAGCTCCTTTTTATAACATTTCTATCCGTACACACGAAAAGCGATAGCATTGTAGTTAACTACACATGTTTCTTAATATGTTGTATACATATACAATTTTTTGTGTACTTTTCCCGGAATGCATGTTTCATTTGTAATCCAGGTGATTGCATTAAGCATTATATACATGTACGTAGAAAGAATTTATACATATATTAGGAAACACTACAAATTTGCATGTCAGTGTTAACACCAGAAGTCCTCATAATTGTCTTTAAAAGCAGTCCAATAGCCTACATTTTTTGTATTCATTGTGCAGATGTATCCGAACAAAAGGCAAAAGACGAAGGTGCGCACTCTAGAGGGGCTCTTTATTTGTAAAGGATGTCTTATTCACTTGAATATACGCATTGGATTTCAGGAAAGAAAAATTATACATTATATAGCAGTATTGATAACCTGTTTCTCTTCACGAATCAACTGCACATGGAAAAACGTTATTCTTCAATGCTTTATGGGTGTACATTTATTTGTCTGGACATGTATTCTAATGACTGTCTGACAGTAGAATAACATTACAACAATGACTTTGTGTCATCCTCTCGAACCAGAAACATAAATACAGTATATCCGGCTTATAACCCTCACCCCTTTTTTATCTTGTGAGAAATTGGCTTCTCTGCGTACACTTTCGAACCAGGCCTAGTTTTCTTCATGTTTATCATTATAGAAGTGTTTGTAAGCATTATTCATTTGAATTATTCGTAGTTCGAATTAGTTTTTCATTAAAAATGAATGAAAATGTAAATGATAAACATTTATGTTTTTTTTTTACTTTCTGGTAGTGTAATGAGCGCCAATAAAGTCGGCATTGCTATCTATGCTAGTTTGTTATATGTATATTTATTTAGTATCACCTGATATCAAAGTAGTAATTACAGTTCATTTACATCAGAAAGCAGACTTTATGTGTCCACAAACACTATAATTGTCATTTTTTTCTTGTAATTCGTATCATCTGTGGATAGTTCTCTGTGTACACTAAAATCCTCCTACAGATGACATTTCAGGCTAACACAAAACCTTACAATATGCTACTCTGTACTGTATCTCGATTATGAACAAAGACTTTTGTATTTGAATGAGTTTAAAGGTTGTAAAAATGTATGTGTTGTTTCACTAGAAAACCAATGAAATTTTTGTGTGTAAAGGGTACCCTTGAAAAGAAGCGTTTTTCGGGGCATAAGCTACCAATCTGATATTGCTATCATACTGAAACATGAAGTATAGATATCAGACTAATCAAAAAGTGCAAAAAGAATTACTCCCTCCGAGTGGTACCAATCGGCCAAAATTCGGGTCCTGGCTCATGGACTAAATATACTAACGGGAAAAGTTAACTGTGTGCATTTCCTTTTTAATTAACACCTTGACTGCATACGGTACATGAATAAAATTTTACAAATGTGCATTTAATCTTTTACTTTCAATAATTGTCAATGTATTACTATACTTGTTATTACCGTAACAATTCCAGAAAGTGGATAAGGATAAGATTCGTGTTTACAAGACATTTTCGAGTGTGAACACCGTTGGTATTAATACATGCTATGCAATTGTCCTTAGAAAACAATAGATGCTGTCTAACCCACTGAAGGTAATGTTGTCAATAACATCGTAGCAAGACTATGGGTATCGCAAGACGTCTGAAACGGATGGTCTAATCCGTTAATCAGCCTCTACTGCTGATAGAACTCAACTCAGGAAGCAATCTATCTGTAACGTTTGCCTTTTTCTGTCGAATTCACAGGTAGTCGTTCCGATAATGGTTGTCTTGTCGGAATGACGTCAAGTGCAGACGTTGGATGTGTTGGAATTGTCTCAAAATTGTAGCATGGCAAGTAAATCGAAAACAGTCTAATTAATGGGGTAATTCGACTGTTTTCGATTTACTTGTCATGCTTCAATATCTTGTATTTATTTCGGTACATTTATGAATAATCCTAAAATTGGCGACCATTTGCATTAGACAAGTGGCTACTTTCTTAGGACGGGGAGTATATTTGTGCTACTATAATTAAATCCATTTGTTTCAATATTTTAGATTTCTTAAAGATAAAATGTTAAAAAAGACGTCACACTACATTTCTCCTGAAACAAAAGTTTACGTTCATGATCTGTTTTCATGACTTTATAACATCGCCGCCAAACAATATGACGTCCTTCCCACGTTTTGTGTAATTGACGTTGAAGTGCATATAGCAAACATTGAATCAAAAGAAGAATAGATCTATACTGAAAATAATTTGGCTCCTTTTTTCTTAATATTTTTCTTTCATATTTTCTTATTTAGTACACACATTTTAACTTCTCAACATATAAAATCAATGTATTTTGACATCTAGAGCAGTCAGCTAGACAAATTGGCGGACGGGTAGAAAAACGGACGGACGGGCAAACGAAGCACTATCTATATGGTGGTCATTACTGAAAGCCTTCTAATTGGGGGCTGCAATACCAGATAGGCCTATTGTTTTGGAAATGATTATTGTATACCATTAATTCGTCTTTGAAAAAGAATAAGTTTTATCTACTATATATAGACCTAGTGACGTTTTTTCGGACAAACACTAATGCTTCGTCGGTGTAAATCTTAAACGTCACAAACTCAACTTTATTGAAGCTGTAGTTACGGGATTTTATAACAACACCTACGATTTATCCATATTTAACCGAAAACCCATTCTATTGTTAGGACAAAAGTCATTGCAATTCGAACAGCCATTGAAAATGTTCACAGTATCATAAATAAACCGTACAAGTCCCCTTCAAAAAACGTTAACTACGATTTTCACATCGGAAAAAAACTTCTACTCCAAGAATTGTAATACCAACTTCCGAATCAGTCAGAGAAATAAAATAACAAAACTGACAATAGCCTCTAAGTGTCTCTCCGATTCGTCCATATTGTTTTGGGCGGATAAACAAGTGCAAATCGTTGTGTGCATGCTCAAACTACTAAAACTGGTTTTTAAACGCGCATTTAAACATGAAGTATCTGTACCTTGTGTTCATGAAAAATGTTCCTCGCTTTGTCCGAGTTCACCACCAGTGATTGTATCGATTTATCGACTGACAATCAAAACAATCGACATTCCAATGGCAAAGAATTTTTGCTGATAATAGACTACCGTTATGTTTTGATAAACGGTCAGTGTTGTTATAAAATCTCGTAACTACGGTTTAAATCAAGCCGTAGTTACGAGATTTTATAACAACACCTACGAAATACTATTTTGTTTGTCTGAATTTACGTCACAATTCACTGGATAAAATGGTTCTCTATTAACGATCACATCCCCATTGTTTGTCTTAAATTCTATGTTGGGCGCAGCGATCTGTCGATTGGTGTTTGATCAATTAAGCAGTCTTATTGCAACATACCGTAAATTCTAATAAACGTCCGGGCGTTTATAAGAAATATGGTCGATGGAAAAGTAGGGGATGGGCGTTTATTAGAGGTTTTGTAATTATGTTTGTCAAAATTTTGTGAAACAATACTGTCAATTCATTGACTCGAAGTTCAGTACAGTCATTGAACCAGTTCCAGTCCAATTTCTCATCGGGAGCGTCGCACAACCTTATAATCCCTTTTTTCTCTGAACAATCGATACCATTAGGTAGATAAATCATTCATCTTCAAGACAAACCTTTGTGTTTCATGTTCAGTTTTGGTAAGTAAACATCGCCCGTAAATGTGTGATACGATTGGACCAGTTCCGTGACATTTCTACTTGTACCCAAACTTGGAATACTTATTCACCATCACACCCTCTACCTTACTACCAGGGCCCATGACCCTGGCTCCACTATATTTGGAGTTATGCCCCTTTATAGTAAGCAACTTAGAAAGTCGAACGCGCTGTCTTCGGACAGCTCTTGTTAGACATTCAAGGGCACATAAAAGCACTTTCTGCAGCAATTGCATCCAAAATCATTCTTACACAAGGGCTTATGATCACAGGGAAATGAATCATACCTTTCCAAAATCAGTCAAAATAGGCCTAGAAAGGTATGTTTTGATTCCCTGTGCTTATGACAATACACATTTTGACAAAGTTTGGTGAAGATCGGATAATATTTGTGGATTCTAGAGAGTAAACCTGGGCTCGTATTCACCAATGTTTCTTAATTGATTTTCTAAAGTAAAATTATATTCGAACCAATCAGAGTGGTTGGGACAAATGTCTCGGCCACGCTGATTGGTTGGAGTGTAACTTTACTTTAGAAAATCAATTTAATGGACAGACAGACAGACAGATGGATGGACAACAGGCGAAACTGATTGCAATAGCTTATTTGTAGTACTATTTGCTGAGGCCAGCTATAATTCAAGCTAAGTAAACATTTCTGCCTAAAAGTTCTGTACGAAGAAAAGCCAGAAAAAATGCATTTTGTTATTTATTCCACAATTTGTTATGGGTTTTCATGCATTCAAGGGCCCAAAACTCATTTTCCGACCTAGCTATCAACAATCCCTCATAATATTGCAATGACAATTTATGAACAAGTTCTCACCTAAAATATTATTCCAATATGTCGCTTTATAAAAAGGTGTTGATGTTTTCCCCAAAATTGGGAGATGAAATATACGAAAAATTGAAAAATTACATAAAATGCCAATTATTTTAATATACAGTCGACACTCGTTGTGTCGAAGTCAGAGGGGCCGTCAAAATACCTCAACATATCCGGAGTTCGACTAATCCGATTTTGATTATTTTCGATAAAAACGATATTTAACCATTTTTGATGGGCATCATGTGTGTCATTATTGAAATATAGTCGGAAAAGGAAAGAAATTGCTCGATACGAGCAATTTCTATCTTTTTCCTACTAAATTTCAATGGCTGTATTTGTTTTGGAATTCATTTTGATATCCTTATGTTGAGGATGGGACATGACTTTCACTTCGATTCAGGCGGTATTTCGACTTATGCGATGTCGAGATAACGAGTGTCCACTGTATATCATAAGCAAGCCAATGGATTTAATGTCATCTTAAAATTGGCTCATATACAAAAACATAATGTTTTAAAAAATTTCGCCAATTATTTACATTTAGATAGAAAATTGATGAATAAGAACCTTGGATAGCGCCTGAATAGAATTACTCCACCCTCTTTCAATATACAATAATATTATACACCAAACCAAAGCTCTGTTCGATTCAGATTTTTCAGCAAAACACGTCCCCTTTATGTATCTATTTGTACTAAAAATATCATTGGAAAATTTAGACCCCAGGAAAACGGCCTTATGGTTCCCCCTTTCTGCTGCAATACATTTTTTGTTAGCTCCACTGGCCTTTCAGGCCAGCGGGCTATTGTCATGGCAGTGTGTCCGTCGTGTGTGTGCGTCCGTCTGTAAACTTTTTCTATAAAAATCTTCTCAAAAACTACTGGATTGATTTCAACCAAACTTCACAGGAATGATCCTTGGGTGACCCTCTCTCAGATTCCTTCAAAGAATTTTGATTGAACCAGAATAGCCTGAGTTATCTGCCCTTAAATGTCAAAAATAGCTGGTTTTGGCTTTGTTTTTACTCTAAAATCTACAAATATTGACCAATCAAGACAAAACTTGGACAGAATATTATATTAGCATTATATCCTGCCTTGGTGTAATTTTCAGCTTGATCAGAATCTTACATCATGAGTTATGTGCCCTTGAATTTGACAAAATTGCTGTTTTCGACTTTGTTTTCACTTTAACAACCGCAAATGTTAACCAATCAAGATAATACTTGGAAAGAATCTTGTTGAAAACAAGATCTTGCTTATGTGTAATTTTCAGCATGATCACACTGTTACAATATGAGTTATGTGCCCTTGAAATTGACAAAATTTCAGTTTTCGACTATTTTTTCACTCTTGCAGCCATGAATATTGACTAATAAAGACAATAATTAAAAAGAATGATGGTGACTACAAGATCTTGTATCAGTTTAATTTTGGGCTTGATTATAAACTCACATACTGTCACTGAATTATCTGTCCTTGAATTTGGCAAAATCACAGTTTTCAATTTTATCATTGCTCTCTAACATCCCCAAAGTATTAGTCCTTCATTTACCTTCTTTTTGCTTTGACTTGGATTACATATTAAGAGAAATTCAGGGCTGTGGGGCTACTCAACACCTTCAGGTCTTTCTAGTCTTCTTTTATCTCAATGTTTTCTCAAGTCTATCTTTTAGGAACTTCAAAATAAGAACCTTTTGGAAAGAATTTAAAATATATTTCATTGTGAAAAGCCATTTACTGTAATTATTCTAATAAACGCCCATATTCTAATAAACACCCATCCCCAAAATCTCAGCTGAAAATATGCAGTATTTCAATCACAATTTAAGCGGGAAAGGGTGATTCTAATAAACGCTCATCCCCAATTGGGGTTTAAGATAATATAAGTCATCAACAAAGATCCTTTCCAAAAGCAATGAAAGAGAGTATTTTCTGTCCCCTAATCTGTTTACAATGAATGAATTTCATAAAAAAATCTACTCTCCAAAGCCGAGGCCTATATTGATTAAACCATCAAATATGACCTCTGCAGTTTTCGGTACGCCAACAGCCTATGTGGTCGTCATAATCTAATTATAGCACATCATTTGAATTATCGAATCAAAATCATTCAGTTTTATCTTGCATGATCATTACATATACATTACGTCGCTTCTATTTCTGGCTGAAGCCGGTAACATTTGAATTATCGAATCAAAATCATTCAGTTTGATCTTGTTTGATTACGTATACATTACGTCGCTTCTATTTTTGGCTGAAGCCGGTAATTTGAAGCGTCAGTCAATGAAAGCTTGTATCAGCTTTTTAAATTGTTTTGTTGTGTATAGCCAACGAATGGATACTGAAATCCTGCCAAGGCCCCGAGATTAGACATGAAATGACCCCGCGAGAACAGAGCTCATTCTATCAAAATGGAATGTATAGATAATGTGCTCTGTTCTTAAGAGAGTACAAAAAATCCATATTACAGTCCTTGTAACAAAACTTTGCAACCTTTTACTTGATTAACTTCGAATCCATGAATTGACATTTGCTCGATCTGTTCTAGGTGACAGAATTTAGACTGACAGAACCAGCACACTTGCCAGGGTTTCCAGGCTTGAAGCCTTTTAAAGACTGGAAGGCCTACCAGTTGAAAGATTGTCCAGGTATGTAAAAAACATTTTCCAAACATATTTTTTTTTTGCTTTAAGCCTTTAACCCTTTTCCCAAACGACAAAATTTTAGGGTGATCCACGTAAAAAACTGCCTCAAAAGACAAAATGGATGTTATTAAAGATAGGATTTGTGCAGGATTTGTGTAAAACATGGCACAGAAAATATTGAGACAAAAGGAGAAACTGCTGGTTATCAGCAGTTTCTTCTTTTGTTTCAATATTTTCACAAACCTTTTCTATTAGGGACGTCAAAACCAGGTCTTGTTTGGGAAAGGGTTAGATGACAAAATGGATCTTGATAGATAACTAATTTGTATACATATTACACAGAATGAAATTGAGGCAAAGGAGAAAATGCTGATTTTGAGCATTATCTACTTTTACCTCAATGTTTTCCTTTTCTATTAGGGACATGAAAGCCTGGTCTTGTTTGGGAAATGGTTAAGTGTTTAGTATTATCCAATAAAAATAACAATGAAAAATAGATACAGAAAAAGATGAAATTCAATATCCTGCAATTATTTCTCATCCCTATATTAATATGCCTCAATATCATTATTTAGAGAGAAAATGTTAAACTGTAGTCTGTCCATCTGTACATTTATTAGCTCACCTCATCATTGGGCCAATTTGAACCAAACAGGGCAGGGATGTTCCTTTAGTGACCCTTTTCAGCAACTGTTCATAATTTTTAGCTCGACTTTTCGAAGAAAATGAGAGCTTATACTGTCACCCGGGCATTGGCGTCGGTGTTGCAACAAAGGTTAAAGTTTTTTCAAACATCAATAACTTCCATACTATCAAAGGGATTCAACCCAATCTTGGAATACTTATTCACCATCACACCCTCTACCTTACTACCTTGGCCCATGACCCTGGCTCCACTATATTTGGAGTTATGCCCCCTTTTTACTAAGCAACTTAGATAGTCGAGGGCGCTGTCTTCGGACAGCTCTTGTTTAGATTCGTCAGAAAAAGTGGGCGTGTCAGATCAAGGCTTATCCGACTTAGAGAAATTGTTAGATATTTCTTCAAAAATCTTCTTCTCCTTAACCAATGGGCTGATTTAGACCAAACTTGGCAGAAATGTTTCTTGCTTGACTTTTTTCAGAACTTGTTTGCGAGCAAAATCCAAAAATGTTGGCGTAGCAGTGCGGGGCTTATCAGACTTAGAAATATCATAAGAAAATTCTTTAAAATTAACCAGTGGGTCAATTTGAAACAAACTTGGCACAAATGTTCTTTGAGTGACCCTTTTCAACATTTGCTCATAAATATTTATATTCGTAAAAAAAGTGGACGTGGCAGGGCGGGGCTTAACCAACAGAACTTAGATAATTCTTCAAAAGTCTGAAGTCTTCTCCTTCACCATTGGGCCAATTCGAACCAAACTTGGCAGAAGTGTTCCTTTTGTAACTCTTTGTAATATTTTCATGCAAATTTTTGATTGGTCAAAAAATGTGGGTGTGGTTGGTGTAGCAGTGCGGGGCTTATCAGACTTAGAGAAATCATAAGAAAGTTCTTTAAAAAACGACCATCAGGCCAATTTGAACCACTTAGCAGGAATGTTTCTTTAGTGATTTTTTGGCATGTTTGCTTACATGCTTTTGGACTCGTTAAAAATGATAAGGTGGCGGAGTGTCCTTGAATGACCATTTTCAACATGTGTTCATGAATTTCTAGATTCATAGAAAAAAGAGGGCGTTGCAGGCGGGCTTATTCAACTTAGAGAAATTGATATATAATTCTCCAAAAATCTTCTCATCCTTAATCTTTACCAAACTTTGTTTAATATCCATTTCTGTGCTCCAACTGGAGAATAATTAGACCTATAGGCTATAGCTTTTTCCAAACGACCAGGACCTATGAAGAGGTTTGAGAATTTGAAATTTAATGTCAGATTTAAAGCAAAAAATTCAGGTGAGCAATATAGGGCCATTCTGGCTCTCTTGTATGTTTGATATAAGGGTACATTTCATGAATTTGCACCTTGTTTTCTTTATTCCAGGTTTCATAGTGATACCAAACCCCTTCAGGGTCAAGTACCAACGATACTGGATTAAAAGATGTCTGCTGGACTTCTCAACCAAGCCAAACACGACAAACTTGGACGCCCATATGGAGAGGCCTTCACAGATCTGGCATTCAAGTGTGGATGAACATAATGAGTAGGTGTATTCCTATTTTAAAAAGTGCTTAACCCATTACCACACAGTGACTCTTTTTGACTCCCCACAAGATAATGGCTTTGGAAAACGTAGTAGAAAATGAAGAAATTGTTTGTAACAAGCATTTTCCAAATTGTTTTCTACGCAAATAGACCAAAATATTTCAGATTTCATGCACTTGTATTTGCCATCTACAACATCTTTGAATTTTGATCAGTAATGGTATTGTAAATAATCACATTTTGATAACAAAGGAATCCACTAAAAGGAACATGCAGGTCATTTGACTGAAGTTTGAGTCAACTTGTCAGTCTGCATATCGTCGGTGTAAATGTAAAACCTTGTATGTCGATTCTTGCGATTTTCAAAGTACAAACTTGTATGCCCAGTTAAAGACAATTCTTGCCGGTTTTGAGATATTTTTACTGATCGGTATTAATGACAAATCATTTGTGAACAATATGTCCAAATTTCAAGTAAAACATTTCAGTTTGGAAAAAGTTATTACACTTTTTTACCACCCCTTTAAAATTTTCCAAAATCGAGATACGAGGTTTTGCATTTACAACGACGATATACATTATGTCAGATTTCTCTATACTATATTATAATTGGTTACCTTAATTTCAGATTAACTTGTGGTCAAATGCTGTCTTATAAGGACACGGTGATCACATGCAGTTGCTTTAGGCTATGGATCTTTATAAGACGGCTTGTATAATATGCAGGCTGATCTAGATCCATGTTGGTCTGTTATGCCCTTAACCCTTTCCCAAACAAGACCTGGTTTTAAGTCCCTAATAGAGAAGGCCTGGGAAAACATTGAAACAAAAGAAGAAACTGCTGATAACCAGCAGGTTCTCCGTTTGTCTCAATATTTTGTGCCATATTTGACACAAATCTTATATAGGGTTAATTCACGTTTTTGAGGTCGTTAACATTCGCAGAGGCCCAAGAAATACGTTAATGCCCGACTGCGAAGCAGGAGGGTCGTTTTCGTATTTTGCGGGCCTCTGCGAATGTTAACGACCGAAAAATACGTGAATTGACGCGATTATTGCATAAAAATCAATGATTACTTACCCCAAACCCCTTGATATGTGCGAAAAATGAACCAAGGTGAGATAAGAAAATGTCCGCCATTGGTGTTTTGTTCGGATAAATCTTCTGAGAATTTTTTGTTATGCATGACGTCGGTAAAAGAACGTTACGTCATAATTTGGCGCCAAAAGGCGAACATCGCTTATTTAACGTAAGACGTTGAGAATTTTGCGGGAAAAGAGACAGTTGTTTAATTTGAAGGGTCAAATCGAGGATATTTAAGTGCAAAACCGGTCCGATATGGCACATGAATCTGCCGATTAATGCACGATTTCTCTGGGTATCCGCCCAGTTTCTTCTCGTTATTCAATGTTGATAACGGCCCAAAAACACAAATTTTAGGCAATAATATTTATTATGCCCCCTTTCGAAGAAAATGGGGGTATATTGTTTTGCAAGTGTCGGTCGGTCGGAAGGTCGGTCAGTCGGTCGGTCGGTCTGTCGGTCGGTCGGTCAGTCCGTATGTCGGTCGGTCTGTCCGTAGACCAAACCTTGTCCGGAGCATAACTCGAAAAGTATTAAAGGTAGAATCATGAAACTTCATAGGTGGATAGATCTCATTATGGAGAGGTGCAGTGCACAAGAACCGTAACTCTGCCGATCAAATTTTTTGAGTTATTGCCCTTTATTGATTTTATAACTTGATTCTTGTCCGGAGCATAACTCAAAAAGTATGTAAGGCACAATCATGAAACTTTACAGGTGGATAGATCTCATTATGGAGAGGTGCAGTGCACAAGAATCGTAACTCTGCTGATCAAATTTTTTGAGTTATTGCCCTTTGTTGATTTTCCAACTTGATTTTTGTCCGGAGCATAACTCAAAAACTATGTTAGGTAGAATCATGAAACTTTACAGGTGAATAGATCTCATTATGGAGAGGTGCAGTGCACAAGAACCGTAACTCTGCCGATCAAATTTTTTGAGTTATTGCCCTTTGTTGATTTTCAAACTTGATTATTGTCCGGAGCATAACTCAAAAAGTATGTAAGGCAGAATCATGAAACTTAATAGGTAGATAGATCTCATTATGGAGAGGTGCAGTGCACAAGAACCGTAACTCTGCTGATCAACTTTTTTGAGTTATTGCCCTTTGTTGATTTTCAAACTTGATTATTGTCCGGAACATAACTCAAAAAGTATGTAAGGTAGAATCATGAAATTTAATAGGTGGATAGATCTCATTATGGAGAGGTGCAGTGCACAAGAACCGTAACTCTGCCGATCAAATTTTCTGAGTTATTGCCCTTTGTTGAGTTTATAACTTGATTCTTGTCCGGAGCACAACTCAAAAAATATGTAAGGTAGAATCATGAAACTTTACAGGTGAATAGATTTTATTATGGAGAGGTGCAGTGTACAAGAACCGTAACTCTGCCAATCAAATTCTTGGAGTTATTGCCGTTTGTTGATTTTTACACTTAATTCTTAACCTTGCCTATATCTCATGTCCTTTTACACATACAGCCTTGATATCTCACACATAGATACCTCCTATCAACATCATTCAGATTTAACCATGACCTTGGACCTTGTGACCTTGACCTTGGAGTTTGACCAATTTTGAAAAAATTAAACCCGGCAAATATCTCATGACCTTTTACAAATACAGCCTTGATATTTCACACATGGACACATCTTACCAAGACCTTTCATAATTGACCATGACCTTGGACTCTGTGACTTTGACCTTGGAGTTTGACCTACTTTTGAAAAACTTTAACCTGACCGATATATCATGTCCTTTTACACATACAGCCTTGATATTTGACACATGGAAACCTCCGACCAAGACCTATCACATACGACTATGACCTTGGACCATGTGGCCTTGACCTTGGAGTTTAACCTACTTTTAAATAAATTAAACTGGGCCTATATCTTATGCGCTATTACTCATACAGCCTTGGTATTTCACACATGGACACATCTTTCCAAGACCTTTTACATTTGACCATGACCTTGGACCTTGTGACTTTGACCTTGGACTTTGACCTACTTTAAAAAAACTTAATCTAGCCGATATATCATGTCCTTTTACACACACAGCCTTGGTATTTCACACATGGACACCTATGACTAAGACCTTTCACATTTGACCATGACCTTGGACCTTGTGACCTTGACCTTGGTGTTTAACCTACTTTAATAATACATTAATCTGGCCTATATTTCATGTCATTTTACATTTACAGCCATGATATTTCACACATGGTCACTTCCAACCAAGATATTTCACTTTTGACCATGACCTTGGACCTTGACCTTGGAGTTTGACCTACTTTAAAAAAAATAAACTAGGCCTATATCTCATGACCTGTTACCTGTACAGTCTCAATATTTTACACATGGACACCCCCTACCAAGACCTTTCACATTTGACCACGACCTTGGCCTGTATGTCATTGACCTTTGATTTTTACATACTTTTAGAAATCTTTAACATAGCCTTTATCTTATGTCCTATTACACCTACAGCCTTGATATTTCACACATAGACACCTCCTACCAAGACCTTTCACATTTGACCATGACTTTGAATATTGCAACCTTGACCTTGGAGTTTGACCTACTTTTAAAAAGACTGAAACCAGGCATATATATCATGTCCTTTTACACCTACAGCCTTGATATTTCACACATGGACACCTCCAACCCAGACCTTTCACATTTGACCATGACCTTGACATTTGGCCTACTTGTAAAAACTTTAACCTGGCCTATGTTTCATTTTACTTTTAGATATACAGCTTTGATATTTCACACATAGACACCTCCTACCAAGACCTTTCATATGTGACCATGACCTTGGACCTTGTTAACTTGACCTTGGACTTTGACCTACATCAAATGTAGGCCCTTAAGGGGGCATATATGTTTTACAAACATCTCTTGTTAACATCCATTTTGTCATTTGTGGCAGTTTTTGAATTGGACCACCCTAAAATTTTGTTGTTTGGGAAAGGGTTAAAACTGTTTCTAGAACCTGGCTCATATTCATGTATTCAATATCCCTTTCAGACCTGACCTAGCCAAAGACAGTTTACTGATGAAGTTGAGATGGGCAACTCTGGGCTATCAATATGAATGGAATACAAAGGTAGGACATTTGCTAAACTTTTCTTGAATAGCAATTAATTTTGTGCTAAAAATAGACTGGGTTTACTGTTATGTTTTAATAAACTGTCAGTGTTGTTATTATGCTCCCCGAAGGGAGAGCATATAGTCGCCGCTTCGTCCATCCGTCCGTCCATCATTCCGTCCGTCCGTCCGTCCGTCCGAAGCAATATCTCCATAACCCTTGGGCCAAATCAAATGATACTTACCATGTGAACTCCCTGTCACAAAATGCCGATGTACTTTTCCCCGTTTTTGGATTTGAGGCCTTGTCATGGGAAAAGGGGACTTATGGTGAAATATAGTTTTTCTCTAATTTCTCCTAGTCTAATGGTCAGAATTTGATGAAATTTCATATTTGAGTAGCAAATCAGATGCCCTTGACAAAAAAGTGCTCTCCATGGCATACATTTATTGTGACAATGCCTTATTCGGGGAGCATTGTCCGTCTCTGACGGCCCTTGTTAAACTTTTTGACTACGGCTTAAATCAAGCCGTAGTTGCGAGATTTTATAACAACATCTACGAAATACTATTGTTAGTCAGAAATCATGTCACAGTTAAAATTGTTCCCTATTATTCCGAAGCCAGGATATTCAAGTTGATTTCGCAGGTAGAACATAAGACCAGTCTGCATTTCTGGATGTTGACATGGTCATAATGTGTTGGTCAAAGTTTAACCCTTTCCAAAACAAGACCTGATTTTGCCTTCCCTATTAGAAAAGCTTTGGAAAACATTGAAACAAAAGAAGAAACTGCTGATTTGTCTCAATATTTTCTGTGCTTTATTCAACAGTATTTCAATTTTCACTTATATAAATTTTGTTGTCAATAGCAGCTTTAAAATTGTGCAATCCCTAAATTTTGTCGTTTGGGAAAGGGTAACTTAATGTGCAAGTGACATATCTTAACATCTTCCAATGATATTGCTCTGAAACTTTGCACATTATTTATGATGATAATATCATCTTCTAGGTAACGGGTAGATTCATTATTATGATATTATTATTGCAGAATTTTGACCATCTTCAACTAAAAAATTCCTGATTTAACCCTTTCCCAATCAAGAACGGGTTTTGATGTCCCTAATAGAAAAGGCTTGGGAAACATTGAAACAAAAGAAGAAACTGCTGATTTGTCTCAATATTTTCTGTGCTTTATTCAACAGTATTTCAATTTTCACTTATATAAATTTTGTTGTCAATAGCAGCTTTAAAATTGTGCAATCCCTAAATTTTGTCGTTTGGGAAAGGGTAACTTAATGTGCAAGTGACATATCTTAACATCTTCCAATGATATTGCTCTGAAACTTTGCACATTATTTATGATGATAATATCATCTTCTAGGTAACGGGTAGATTCATTATTATGATATTATTATTGCAGAATTTTGACCATCTTCAACTAAAAAATTCCTGATTTAACCCTTTCCCAATCAAGAACGGGTTTTGATGTCCTTAATAGAAAAGGCTTGGGAAAACATTGAAACAAAAGAAGAAACTGCTGATAACCAGCAGTTTCTCCTGTTGTCTCAGTATTTTCTCTGCCAAATTCTTACACAAATCATATCTTTAAGAACATCCATTTGGTCATTTGTGGCAGTTTCTGAAGTGAATCACTGTAAAATTTTGCCGTTTGGGAACGGGTAAGTCAACTTGCAAATGATATATACCGTACCTATTATATCTCAGTTATTGCTCTGAAACCATGCATATGTTTTTGTGACAAGAATATCATATTTTAGGTAAAGCCTCTGCATCATAACATTGATTTTAGCTGCATTTTTCATTATCCAGTTCTTGCTAGTCTAGCTTTGATCTCTTACACCTCACATCTCTTATTCCATACCACCCCAAATCTACTGCATGAAACTAGAAGTCGAGGTTTCAATTCACTAGGACCTTGGCTGTTGAGTTGGATGTAAAAGTCCAATCACTCAATTGCTGAACCGATATGTTAACCATTCAATTGATTAATCAACCAATTAACTCTTTTTCAGGAGTATTTTTCCAACAGAGTGCAGCCTTTTCCGGATGATTTGAAGCACATTTGCAGCTACATAGCTGCAGCCCTGGGTTTCAATGACTATTCATCAGAAGCTGGTATTGTGAATTATTATCGCATGGAATCTACTCTAATGGGACATACTGATGTATCAGAACTCGATAAAGCTGCCCCACTGATTTCATTCAGGTATTAAAATATAATTAATTAATCCTTTGAGTTTCTTAAATGACAGATTTTTAAGGTGGTCCAATTTTAAAGCTGCTGCAGATAACAAGATGGATATATAAATAGAATTTAAGTATAACCAAAAATATTTAGGCAGCAGCGTTTTCTTCTTTTGCCTCAGTATTTTCTGAAGTTTTTTCAGTCGGAGATGTCAAAATCAGGCTTTGTTTGGGAAAGTTGTAATTATTATACGCCCGAAGGGTCGTATTATGTTATGGCCCCGGTCGTCCATCTGTCTGTCCACTAGCAATTTCTTGTGTGTGCAACTCCTACAATTTTAATCGAAATTTTGCCACAATGAATCTCCATTATGTCTAGTTGTACACACCGCTTACGGAAATTAAACACCTCTTTTCGTTCTTAAATTATTTGCCCTTGAATTGAAAAAAGTTTCAACCCTAATTTAATCAAACTTGCCATGGTGTCTAGTTGTGCACACCGCTTAGGGAATTCAGATAGCTCTTTTCGCACTTGAGTTATCTGCCCATGAATTTAAAAAAAAATCCCATTTTCTCGTGTGTGCAACGCAACTCCTACAGTTTCAACCAGAATTTAATCAAACTTGCCACAATGAATCTCTATGGTGTCTGGTTGAGCAAACAGCTTACAAAATTTATATAATTCTTTTCATATTTGAATTATTTGCCCTTGAATTGAAAAAAATGGCCAATTTTACTGACAAGCCCCTCTCAAGCGTATATGTGCCTCTTTGAGAAGCTCATGTTATCGCATAGAATCAACTAGATGGGACATACAGACATATTAGAGTTCGATAAAGCTACTCCATTGATTTCATTCAGGTAAAATATTATTAGTTGCTTCATATACAGCACATTTTCTTGGTCGTCCAATATGGATGCAGCTGCAAAATTGTTATAACAAAATGAATGTTGATAAAGGTCTGATTTGTGTACAAAATATCATACAAAATATTGAGAGAAAAAGAGAAAATGCTAGTTATCAGCATTTTCTTCTTTTACCTCAATATTTTCTCAATCTTTTTCTATTAGGGATATCAAAATCAGGCTGTTTGGGAAAGGGATATTTTTATGCTATGGAGTTGACTCTAATGGGACATACTGATATATCAAGCTTGAAGAAGCTGCTCCTCTGATTAATTTCAGGTGAAATATTACCTCCTATCCCAAACATAACCTAATTTTGACATCCATAGTAAGAATAGCGGGGGGAAAAAAGTTGGTAATCAGCAATTTCTCCTTTTCTCTCAATATTTTCTATAGAATGACATACACATTTTCTACTTTTGATTACCATGGTGTTTGTCATTCGTAAACCCTTTCAAATTGAACCAGTTTGAAGTTTTGTCAATTTGGAATGGATGAATGAATTCGATAACACTTTACAACTTTTTATCCTTTACAATTACAGCATTTTCTTCTTTTCTCTCAATGTTTTTCAAAGCTTCCTTTGTAATGAAACATCAAAACAGGATCTTATTTGCAGAAAAAAAAATGGATCAGTCAATTCAATTACTGATCAAACAAAACTTTATATAATCCACAACTGCAATGTATATATTCCAGTTTTGGACAGTCCTGCATCTTCTTGATTGGTGGACCCACTAAAGAGACGCCTCCAGTGCCGCTATTTTTACACAGCGGGGATATTTGTCTAATGACTGGAGAGGCGAGACTGTCATATCATGCGGTACCGAGAATACACCCTTCAGATAAACAGTACTTTAGATCATGTTTTCATGAAAACGAGGTCAATAAAGGTGAAGAAGAAAATTATAAGAATGGTAACAATCAAAAGTCTGTGATATCAAATGGAGATGTTATAGGCTTAAGTGATAAATTAGTGTGGAAAGATAAGTCACATGATGGTGATAGAATAGAAGATTATGCTTTTGATAATTCTTATGTTTGTGATAATGAAGCTACTGATGCTGGAAACCAGTCAATAGAAAATGACAAAGGCTCTGACAATGAAGACGACCCTTATAGAAAATCGGAACGACAGAGAATTTTTCACGAAAATATACAAAGATTAGAAAATGACTGTGTTGAGAATATAGTAGAAACAGAGACAGTGGCTGGTAGTAAATGTACTGTTGAAGAGCTGTCTGAATTAATGGATAAAGTGGTGAACAAAACAGACTGGTTGCCTTTTGAAAAATATGTGGCGCAGTCGAGGATTAATTTGAATGTAAGACAGGTTTTAAAATGGGGACTTGAGTTGAGTCCCAGTCCAGATGTGATTGTTCCATGTAATAAGAAATAAAAATAAATGAAATAGAATAACAACTTGTGTATAGCATTGTTGACTTTCTTATTCATCCTTACTTTAAGGTAGCCCACCCCAATGAGATGCACACTGCATCATAATTTTTCAGACAATGTCGTTAACATTCAGCAGATGGAAGTGGCGAATTTTTCTAACTGGTAAAGTGTCTGTAAAGATCAGGGCCCCGTATTACTAAACATCTTACGATCAAGTTTTTGTGGAAACGGTGAAACAAGAGGTCTGATTGCACGAGAAATCCGACTGAGCCAATCAGGGCTGTTGTTACAAGAAATTATGCAAAAATCAAACGTACGATCGTTAGTAATACGGGCCCCAGATATGTTGCAACTCTTTGTGACGTCACACAAAAAATTCTGACATTGTATTAATTCTTTAACCCTTTCCCAAACAAGACCTGGTTTTGACGTTTCTTATAGAAAAGGCTTTGGAAAACATTGAGACAAAAGAAGAAACTGCTGATAACCAGCAGTTTCTCCTTTTGCCTCAATATTTTCTGTGCAATATTTTACACAAATCTTATTGTTATCAACATTTATTAGCTCACCTGAGCAACATGCTCAAGGTGAGCTTTTGTGATCACCCTGTGTCCGGCGTGCGTCGTGCGTCGGTCGTCGTCAACAATTGCTTTAAACATCTTCTCCTCCTCAACCACTGGGCAAATTCTTTCCAAACTTGGCAGAAATGTTCCTTGGGTGACCCTTTTCAAAACTTGTTCGCGAATTTTTGATTCGTCAAAAATTGTGGGCGTGGCAGGGCGGGGCTTATCAGACTTAAAGAAATCATTAGGAAATTCTTCAAAAATCTTCTCCTCCTCAACCACTGGGCCAATTCTTTCCAAACTTGGCAGAAATGTTCCTTGGGTGACCCTTTTCAAAACTTGTTCGTGAATTTTTGATTCGTCAAAAATTGTGGGCGTGGCAGGGCGGGGCTTATCAGACTTAAAGAAATCATTAGGGAATTCTTCAAAAATCTTCTCCTCCTCAACCACTTGGCCAATTCTTTCCAAACTTGGCAGAAATGTTCCTTGAGTGACCCTTTTCAAAACTTGTTCGTGAATTTTTGATTCGTCAAAAATTGTGGGCGTGGCAGGGCGGGGCTTATCGGACTTAGAGAAATAATGTGAAAAATCTTGAAAAATCAATTATCAGGCCAATTTGAATCAAGCTTGGCAGAAATGTCCTTTGAGTGACTGTTTTCAACACATGCTCATGAATTTTTGATTGGGTGAAAATTGTGGGCGTGGCAGGGCGGGGCTTATCAGACTTCGAGAAATCGTAAGATAATTATTCAAAAATCTTCTTCTCCTCAACCATTGGGCTAATTCTTACCAAACTTGACAGGAATGTTCCCTGGGTGACCCTTTTCAAAACTTGTTCGTGAATTTTTGATTTGTCAAAAATTGTGGGTGTGGCAAGGCGGGGCTTATCAGACTAAAAGAAATCTTTAGGTAATTCTTCAAAAATCTTCTCCTCCTCAACCACTTGGCCAATTCTTTCCAAACTTTGCAGAAATGTTCCTTGAGTGACCCTTTTCAAAACTTGTTCGTGAATTCTTGATTCCTCAAAAATTGTGGGCGTGGCAGGGCGGGGCTTATCGGACTTAGAGAAATCATGTGAAAAATCTTTAAAAATCAATTATCAGGCCAATTTGAACCAAGCTTGGCAGAAATGTCCCTTGAGTGACTGTTTTCAACACATGCTCATGAATTTCTGATTCCTCAAAAATTGTGGGTATGGCAGGGCGGGGCTAATCAGACTTCGAGAAATCGAAAGATAATTATTAAAAAATCTTTACCTCCTTTACCACTGGGCTAATTATTACCAAACTTGAAAGGAATGTTCCTTGGGTGACCCTTTTCAAAACTTGTACGTGAATTTTTGATTTGTCAAAAATTGTGGGCGTGGCAGGGCGGGGCTTATCAGACTAGGAGAAATCATGTGAAAAATCTTTAAAAATCAATTATTCGGCCAATTTGAACCAAACGTAGCAGGAATGTCCCTTGAGAGACTGTATTCAACACATGTTCATGAATTTTGATTGGGTGAATAACATCGGCTTACAGGGTGGGGCTTACCAGACTTCAAGAAATCGTTAGATAATTCTTCCAAAATCTTCTTCTCCTTAACCATCAGGCAATTCGTTACCAAACTTGGCATTCACGAACATTTTTTTAAAAGGGTCACCCAGGGAACATTTCTTTCAAGTTTGGTAATAATTAGCCCAGTGGTTAAGGAGGAGAAGATTTTCGAATAATTATCTTTCGATTTCTCGAAGTCTGATAAGCCCCGCCCTGCCACGCCCACAATTTTTGACGAATCAAAAATTCATTAACATGTGTTGAAAACAGTCACTCAAGGGACATTTCTGCCAAGCTTGGTTCAAATTGGCCTGATAATTGATTTTTAAATATTTTTCACATGATTTCTTTTAGTCTGATAAGCCCCGCCCTGCCATGCCCACAATTTTTGACCAATCAAAAATTCACGAACAAGTTTTGCAAAGGGTCACCCAATAAACATTTCTGCCAAGTTTGGAAAGAATTGGCCAAGTGGTTGAGGAGGAGAAGATTTTTGAAGAATTACCTAAAGATTTCTTTTAGTCTGATAAGCCCCGCCCTGCCACGCCCACAATTTTTGACAAATCAAAAATTCACGAACAAGTTTTGAAAAGGGTCACCCAAGGAACATTCCTTTCAAGTTTGGTAAGAATTAGCCCAATGGTTGAGGAGAAGAAGATTTTTGAATAATTATCTTACGATTTCTCGAAGTATGATAAGCCCCGCCCTGCCACACCCACTATTTTCACCCAATCAAAAATTCATGAGCATGTGTTGAATACAGTCATTCAAGGGACATTTCTGCCAAGCTTGATTCAAATTGGCCTGATAATTGATTTTTAAAGATTTTTCACATGATTTCTCTAAGTCCGATAAGCCCCGCCCTGCCCCGCCCACAATTTTTAACGAATCAAAAATTCACGAACAAGTTTTGAAAAGGGTCACCCAAGGAACATTTCTGCCAAGTTTGGAAAGAATTGGCCCAGTGGTTGAGGAGGAGAAGATTTTTGAAGAATTTCCTAATGATTTCTTTAAGTCTGATAAGCCCCGCCCTGCCACGCCCACAATTTTTGACCAATCAAAAATTCACGAACAAGTTTTGAAAAGGGTCACCCAAGGAACATTTCTGCCAAGTTTGGAAAGAATTGGCCCAGTGGTTGAGGAGGAGAAGATTTTTGAAGAATTTCCTAATGATTTCTTTAAGTCTGATAAGCCCCGCCCTGCCACGCCCACAATTTTTGACGAATCAAAAATTCACGAACAAGTTTTGAAAAGGGTCACCCAAGGAACATTTCTGCCAAGTTTGGAAAGAATTGGCCCAGTGGTTGAGGAGGAGAAGATGTTTAAAGCAATTGTTGACGACGCACGACGCACGCCGGACACAGGGTGATCACAAAAGCTCACCTTGAGCATGTTGCTCAGGTGAGCTAAAAATGTGGGCATGGCAGGTTGGGGCTTGTTGATTTTTAAATGAGTTATGTCCTTTTGTTGAAAATTGATATTTTTCGCAACATTTACATGTGTTGTATGGTCTGTTGATTTTTTTGTTTGCTCTTTTTCCCAATTGATCAGATCACAGTTCAAATGAAATGTACTTCTCAAAATGCACAAAAACAGTGCTGTTTGTGGGTATGATCACTTTCAGTGATATTCTAGTTTACAATAATTTAATATGACATAATACTAACATATTTATTTGTTTACAACAAAACCTATATTGTACACAATCAAATACCCTAAGAACTCAGGTGAGCGATATCAGTGCCTTTCAGGCACTCTTGTTAGCTCACCTGAGCACGAAGTGCTCAAGGTGAGCTATTGTGGTCGCTTTTTGTCCGTCGTCCGTCCGTCTGTCCGTCCGTCTGTCCGTCCGTCTGTCCGTCCGTTCACAATTTCTTTAAACATCTTCTCCTCCTATATCAATGGGCCAATTTTTACCAAACTTGGCAGGAATGTTCCTTGGGTGAATCTTCTCAAAACTTGTTCGTGGATTTTTGATTCATCAAAAAATGTGGGCGTGGCAGGGCGGGGCTTATCAGACTAAGAGAAATCATAAGAAAATTCTTTAAAAATCAACCATTGGGCCAATTTGAACCAAACTTGGCAGAAATGTGCCTTGAGTCACTTTTCTCAAAATTTATTCACAAATTTTTAGATTTGTCAAAAAATGTGGCCGTGGCAGGGAGAAAGGGGCTTATCGGCTTAGACAAAGCATAAGAAAATTCTTTAAAAATCAACCATAGGGCCCAATTGAACCAGACTTTGCAGGAATATTCCTTGAGTCACTCTTTACAAAATTTGTTCACAAATTTTTACATTTGTCAAAAAATGTGGCCGTGGCAGGGAGAAAGGGGCTTATCAGACTTAGATAAATCAGAAGAAAATGTTTTAAAAATCAACCATAGGGCCCAATTGATGCAGACTTGGTAGGAATGTGCCTTGAGTCAGTATTTTCGAATTTATTCACAATTTTTTACATTTGTCAAAAAATATGGTTGTGGCAGGGAGAAAGGGGCTTATCAGACTTAGAGAAATCATAAGAAAATTCTTTAAAAATCAACCATAGGGCCCAATTGAACCAGACTTTTCAGGAATGTTCCTTTAGTCACTCTTTTCAAAATTTGTTCACAAGTTTTTACATTTGTCAAAAAATGTGGCAGTGGCAGGGAGAAAGGGGCTTATCAGACTTAGATAAATCAGAAGAAAATTCTTTAAAAATCAACCATTGGGCCCAATTGAAGTAGACTTGGTAGGAATGTGTCTTGAGTCACTATTTTCGAATTTATTCGCAATTTTTTACATTTGTCAAAAAATATGGCTGTGGCAGGGAGGAAGGGGCTTATCGGACTTTGAGAAATCATAGGTATGGCAGGGTAAGGGAAATTCCGTGCATTGAAAATTATACTGTACTGTAGGTTGTAATGGAGATACTTTGTTTTCTTCTAAACTGTTTGGCCTAGAACCTTGAAATTTTGTGTAAGACCTAATTTCATGAATGGCTTCCAGAATACAAGAAGCTGAAGATAAGAGGAGATAATTGCTTTTCAAAAAGCAATATTTTGTTTCAATATTCATGAAACCCTATGTTGTTGGTGATCATTACAATCATTTGCTTGAAAAAATTAATACATTCTATATAGGATTTTGATATAAGTAATAAATTTGGAAAGCTTTTACTTTCTATTTCTGTAATCAATACCTCTGGCTGGCCCCATGTTTATCTTATGTAAACAAATAAGAAGGGATTATAAGCCTAGCTTATCAGATGGTTTGTCCTCATTTACTATATACTTTCAAATCACATACCAAATCTTGCTTATAATATCATAAATAATCAATTTTAACAGATCAGTACGCTTTGAAAATTAGCCCTATATTGTATATTGCAAAATAATGAAATAATTATTGAAAAAAACTCAACCATTATGCTAATTCATACCCAACTTTACAGGATCGATTGGAACAAAATTATTACTTAATTGTTTCCAAACAGAAAGTCCTTATAAGTTTCATGCCTTTGAATTTGACAAAATTGCCATTATCACTCTTGTCATCTTGATTCAGGTGAGCGATTTAGGACCATCATGGTCCTCTTGTTTTGTCATTTGTGGTAGATTTTTAATTGGACTACCCTAAAATTTTGTCATTTGGGAAAGGGTTAAATCAGGGTTTTCCCTGAGCTTGAGAATTTGGGGGTCATTGTGACCCCCTTGCCTTCAAAGTTAGGGGTCATTTCTACTATTTTGTGGGTCAAATGCCCTTCCACTCAAGTATGATACGAAGATCTGGATTTTAAAACTTGTGTCATTAATGACCCTCAGGTAAATTTCTAAGGGGTCATTTGTTTTGAAATTGCGACAATGACGCATGATTTGTGTGTCATGGAAAACCCTGGTTAAATAAAGGGAGATTATGTATGTCCATATGAAATTGATGTTTACAGGCTATAGCTCTTTATCTGGAAGTAATAGCTTTCATATCCCACATGTTTACTCCTTCCTTATATGGCATTTCCTTTATTTTGTAACCAAGATCTTAGGTCAAGGTCAAATATCAAGTTTGGGTGGTATTTTGCAAATACTAGTACATCTTGTTCATAGATAGTATTTATTACTAAACAATACCTGGGGTTGACCACACTTGGTTGAGCTTTAGCATAGAAGAAAATAAAACCATCATTTTCTCCTTTTTCTCTCAACAAATGTTTTGCCTTATGACCAGGCCAAGTTTCTTTCTTTTAGGAAAAGGTTAAATTTAAACTTTGATTATAGAATTTGAAACATAAAGGCTGCCAACATGACTCTTTTTTCCACACAATAATTTCCAAATCTTTCTTTTAAGAAGCTGTTTATCCTTTCCTGAACTGCAGCAAAATTTTAAGGTGAACTAAGTAAATTATTCATAGGTGATGCATGCGACAAAATTAATGTACCGTATATGTGAAATATATTTGTTTTTCAGAAAATGAAAAGTACTGCAGTAAAAGGAGAAAATGCAGGTTATCAGTATTTTGTGCTTTTCTTCCGGTGGTTTTTAGAGCTGTTCTGAATAGAAATGTCAAAACCAGGTCTTGTTCGGGAAGGGTTAAAACGAAACTGATATGTATAACAATATACACATCATTGTATAATGGGTTTCTGCAGTTGCTTTCAATTTGAACCAGTCTAAATTTTTGTTGTTTGGAAAAGGGTTAACCTATTACCAGACCGCGAATTTTTAGATAGGTCCAAATTCAAAGATGCTGCAGACCCAATTTCAAATGAATGGAATTATACAATTTTTTTTTTTTTTTTTTTTTTTTAAATATTTTGGAAAATGAAGAAATTTCTTGTCACAAGCAATTTCTTCATTTTCCACAATGTTTTCCAAAGCCTTTATCTTGTTGTGGATGTCAAAAAGGGTCCATGTGTTGGAATGGGTTAACATTTTTCCAAACAAACAATACCTGGTTTTGATGAATCCAATGGTTAAGGCCTTGGAAAACATTGAGGCAAAAGAATAATATGCTGATAATCAGCATTTTCTCCTTTTGTCTCACTGTTTTCTGTGCTATAATATTAACAAATTTTACCTTAAGTACCACCAATTTTCTCGTCTGCAGCAGCTTTCAAATTGGACCTGTCTAAAGTTTCGTTGTTTGGGAAAGGGTTAAGCAGGAAATAAGGTATTTGTAATCTGATATTCAGTCTAAATGTCAACAACATGTTTTTGTTGGCCTTTATTTGTGTAAAAGATAAACTTGGCTGTGTCTCTGTGTGTGAATTGTTAATATCTGATTCTCCCATCTGGTTTTGATTTGATTTGTCATCTGGTAGATGGACTCACAGGCCTGTAGAAACGAGGTGGGGATAGGCTAGGGCTGCTGAGCCCCCCCATAGCCCCCACCCCCCCCCCCCACCGTTGACCAAAAATGCTGATTTTTAGCTCACCTCAGCACGAAGTGCTCAAGGTGAGCTGTTGTGGTCACTCGCTGTCCGTCGTCCATCCGTCCGTCCGTCTGTATGTCCGTCTGTCAACAATTTGGTGTTTACACTCTAGCATCCACAAAAGTTGGCCAATCTTGATCAAACTTGGCCATAACAAGTACGATCATAAGTTCTCGAACAAGTTCGATTATGGGCCTGATCGGATCAGAATGTGCTGAGTTATCTGCCCTTGAATGTCAAAAAATGCTATTTTTTGAAGTTTGTATACACTCTAGCATCTACAATTATTGATCAATCAAGACAAAATTTGGAAATAATGTTGGAGACCATAAGATCTCATATGAGTTCGATTTTCAGTCTGATCTGACCAGAAAGATGGGAGTTATGTGCCCTTGAATTGGGCAAAATTGCCATTTTTGGCTGTTTTTGACCTTGTTTACACTCTAGAATCTACAATGATTATTATGCCCCCTTTCGAAGAAAATGGGGGTATATTGTTTTGCAAGTGTCGGTCGGTCGGAAGGTCGGTCGGTCGGTCGGTCCGTATGTCGGTCGGTCTGTCGGTAGACCAAATTTTGTCCGGAGCATAACTCAAAAAGTATTAAAGGTAGAATCATGAAACTTCATAGGTGGATAGATCTCATTATGGAGAGGTGCAGTGCACAAGAACCGTAACTCTGCTGATCAAATTTTTTGAGTTATTGCCCTTTGTTGATTTTATAACTTGATTCTTGTCCGGAGCATAACTCAAAAAGTATGTAAGGTACAAGCATGAAACTTTACAGGTGGATAGATCTCATTGTGGAGAGGTGCAGTGCACAAGAACCGTAACTCTGCTGATCAAATTTTTTGAGTTATTGCCCTTTGTTGATTTTCAAACTTGATTCTTGTCCGGAGCATAACTCAAAAACTATGTTAGGTAGAATCATGAAACTTTACAAGTGGATAGATCTCATGACGGAGAGGTGCAGTGCACAAGAACCGTAACTCTGCTGATCATATTTTTTGAGTTATTGCCCTTTGTTGATTTTCAAACTTGATTATTGTCCAGTGCATAACTCAAAAAGTATGTAAGGTAGAATCATGAAACTTTACAGTTGGATAGATCTCATTATGGAGAGGTGCAGTGCACAAGAACCGTAACACTGCCGATCAAATTAATTGAGTTATTGCCCTTTGTTGATTTTATAACTTGATTCTTGTCCGGAGCACAACTCAAAAAGTATGTAAGGTAGAATCATGAAACTTTACAGGTGAATAGATTTCATTATGGAGAGGTGCAGTGCACAAGAACCAAAACTCTGCCAATCAATATCTTGGAGTTATTGCCCTTTGTTGATTTTTAAACTTAATTCTTAACCTTGCCTATATCTCGTGTCCTTTTACACACACAGCCTTGATATCTCACACATAGATACCTCCTATCAACATCGTTCACATTTTACCATGACCTTGGACCTTGTGACCTTGACCTTGGAGTTTGACCTACTTTAAAAAAAATTAAACCTGGCATACTGTAAACCAAGATAAGTTCGCGTCAAGAAATGTTCGCGTTTTCATGCACTCGGGCTTGTTCGCGGCGTTTTAAGTTCGCGGATCAATGCTGTCCACGAATCGCGCGAAACAAAACACGCTATGGGGGATTATAAAATTGATATATTGAATAGTATGGGGAATTGGATAATTACATATTGAATTATGACTGTATTTACGATATTTTAGTCGCCATTGACAGTTTGATCGAAGTAAGTTTCAATCGACCCATTGTTTTATTTCACACTTCATAGTGTACTGGATTACAGTTTGTAACACAATGCATAGAATTTGAGCGTTACATTAACTTCACACCTATATACCTTTAGCGTCGAGAAGCAATAATGACAGTTTTATTCAATATCACGATTCAAACCTCGTAGCTGTGGCTCATTTCAAACTACAGTTACAAGGTTTTAAACGTCAATCGACGTTTGCTATCATACTTAGCATTCGAATGCCAAACGACCCCTTTTCTCAATTTCAAGCAGGTATATCTAGTTGAATAAGTTGGTTTATCTTTCAATGTCGTGTTTTTAATATATCACAATATCTATGTATTTTTGGATAAAAACAAAAGTAGTCTGAAATGAAGAAAACTTTTCACTTACATCCTGTTATGAAAAGGCTATTTCCTCCCTTGTTTACATAGTAACAAATACGTTTAGTGTAAATAAAACATCTCCCCATAGATTTTCCCAAAACAAAACCTATCAAAGCGATTAAAGTTCGCGTTTTTATTGAAAGTAGGCTATTAGCGGCGTTTTAAGTTCGCGGATCACACCCACCCGCGAAAGACGCTAACTTAAAAAGCGCGAAATAATTTCCAGGTTTACAGTATATCTCATGACCTTTTACAAATACAGCCTTGATATTTCACACATGGACACATCTTACCAAGACCTTTCACAATTGACCATGACCTTGGACTTTGTGACCTTGACCTTGGAGTTTGACCTACTTTTAAAAAACTTTAACCTGGCCGATATATCATGTCCTTTTACACATACAGCCTTGATATTTGACACATGGAAACCTCCGACCTAGACCTATCACATATGACTATGACCTTGGACCATGTGGCCTTGACCTTGGAGTTTGACCTACTTTTAAAAAAAATAAACTGGGCCTATATCTTATGTGCTATATTACACATACAGCCTTGGTATTTCACACACGGACACATCTTACCAAGACTTTTCACATTTGACCATGACCTTGGACCTTGTGACCTTGACCTTGGACTTTGACCTACTTTAAAAAAAACTTTAACCTAGCCTATATATCACGTCCTTTTACACATACAGCCTTGATATTTGACACATGGACACCTACAACCAAGACCTTTCACATTTGACCATGACCTTGGACCTTGTGACCTTGACCTTGGTGTTTGACCTACTTTAATAATACATTAACCTGGCCTATATTTCATGTCATTGTACATATACAGCCTTGATATTTCACACATGGTCACTTCCAACCAAGATATTTCACTTTTGACTATGACCTTGGACCTTGACCTTGGAGTTTGACCTACTTTTAGAAATATTCAACCTTGCCTTTATCTTATGTCCTATTACACCTACAGCCTTGATATTTCACACATAGACACCTCCTACCAAGACCTTTCACATTTGACCATGACCTTGAATATTGCAACCTTGACATTGGAGTTTGACCTTCTTTTAAAAAGACTGAAACCAGGCATATACATCATGTCCTTTTACACTTACAGCCTTGATATTTCACACATGGACACCTCCAACCAAGACCTTTCACATTTGACCTTGACCTTGGTATTTGGCCTACTTTTAAAAACTTTAACCTGGCCTATGTTTCATTTTACTTTTACATATACAGCTTTGATATTTCACACATAGACACCTCCTACCAAGACCTTTCATATTTGACCATGACCTTGGACCTTGTTAACTTGACCTTGGACTTTTATCTACATCAAATGTAGGCCCTTGAGGGGGCATATATGTTTTACAAACATCTCTTGTTATTAATAAATCAAGACAAAACTTGGACACAATCTTTGGTAGCATAAGATCTTACATGAGTTTGATTTTCAGTCTGATCTGATGAGAAAGTCGAGAGTCATGTGCCTTTGAATTTGACAAAATTGCTGTTTTCAGCTGTTTTCAACCTTGTTTACACTCTAGAATCTACAATTATTAATCAATCAAGATAAAATTTGGACACAATGTTGGGGACCATAAGATCTCAAATGACTTTGATTTTCAGTCTGATCTGACCAGTAAGATGAGAGTTATTGGTCCTTGAATTGGGAAAAATTGCCATTTTTGGCTGTTTTTTACCTTGTTTACACTCTAGAATCTACAATTATTGATCAATTAAGACAAAACTTGGACACAATGTTGGGGACCATAAGATCTCAGATGAGTATTATTTTCAGTCTGATCTGATCAAAAAGTCGAGGGTTATGAGCCCTTGAATTTGATAAAATTGTCATTTTTGGCTGTTTTCGACCTTGTTTACACTCTAGAATCTACAATTATTAAAAAAAAAACAATGTTGGGTACCATAAGAGCTCGAATGAGTTTGATTTTTACAATGTTATTGACCATAAGTTCATATTCAGTCTTAAAGTCATAAATATCAATGGAATTGAACATAAGTGTTGCTCATATCATTTTGGTTCAGGTGAGCGATATAGGACCATCATGGTCCTCTTGTTCTTTATTTTCCTATGAAAATTAACCCTTTCCCAAACAAGACCTGGTTTTGACGTCCCTAATAGAAAAGGCTTGGGAAAACATTGAAACAAAAGAAGAAACTGCTTGTAACCAGCAGTTTCTCCTTTTGTCTCAATATTTTCTGAGCTTGTGTCATACACACATCTTATCTTTATCAACATTTATTTTGTTGTCTGCAGCAGCTTTCAAAATGGATCACCCTAAAATTTTGTTGTTTGAGAAAGGGTTAAATTAAAGGAAAATCCAGTTCAGCTCTTCCAATATTCAGACATAGTTAGTCTGTGCAGGGACTTTAACCCTCCTAATATGAAATTGCTTCCTACGGGCCTGGCTCATATAGCTTTTTAGACAAACATGGATCCTAGTCAGCCTGCTAATAGACACAGTTTGATCAGGATCCATAATGTTCTTTAATTATCTTCAGCATTACCACATATGTGACTCGTCACGCTAAAAGGGACCTTATCCGAACTCCAAAAATCCAAATTTTGGCAAACTTGTCAGACTCAATACCAATCTCCTTCGCAGTTATCTCCCCTGAATTTGGATTGGGGAGATCTCTGCCGTCACAGCTTGAGTTACCAAGATTTCAGGTAATTGAATTTTTTTATTTTGATATTTATTCAAAAAAGTAAACATGCTTTAAGTGGTGTTTTAAGAATATGAGGTGTCAGATATGAATCCAAATAAAAAATATAATTGGATTTACAAAATGATTTAATAAATAATAAATAAATTTCCGCCATCTTTACGACATCACGTGACATTCTCCATGGTCACGTGATTTATATGCCTGCATTGATAATGTAAGGCATTGTCGCTGTGTGGAGTTTGACTCAATACATGTCAACCATATCCCGTATGCGAGAAATGAACATATTGTAAGACAGGGGAAACATTCCAGATTTAGAAAATTGCATAAAAGTGAAAGGTGTCGGCCCTAGTCTGGCTGCGCGGACTGCGCAGACTGACTAGGGTCGATATTTTTCACACATCCGATAAGGTCCCTTTTAGCGTGACGTGTCACATATATGTAACAACTCTTGAAGAGTAGGGGGTTGAAAAAATCTCCACTTAACCAATTTTAGAAACGATAAAAAATCGGCCGACTCCAATTTGGGAGGCCCTTTGGACAACAAAATTGGTGTTCACAAAGACAACATTATGCACATAATAGCACTGAAAATATTGAGACAAAAGGAGAAAATCCAGATGATCAGCATTTTCATCTTTTGTCTTATTGTTTTCTTGCATCTTTTTAATCAGGGATGTCTAAACGAGATGTTGCTTGGGAATAAGTTACATGTAATGGCTCTAAAGGTAAAAGATAAACTTGGTCCCACTCTGTGTGAAATGTCAATACATGTAGTCTATCTAGTACCATCTGGTTTTGGTTTGATTTGGCAAAATGGCAAAAAGCAATGGCAACCAGAGTAGATTTATAAATAGAAAATAAAAACAATTATAATAAAATTTGTCTCTTTAATAGTGGAATGTCACTTGTCAGTGGCAGATCCAGAGGGGTGCCAAACGAACCCCTCTCTCAGTATGTAGCCAGATCAATTCATTTTCATTCAGAAAGTGTAATAGATCTAGCAAAACCACTGGCACAGGAAGAGGGGGCCAGGCCCCCCACAGCGACGGATACAGGATTTCTGTGAGGGAGGTTCGAATTTACAAATAGGGGGTTCGTTTTCCTAGTATAACACAAAATTGTGACTAAATTTCTGCATAAAAAAGAAATAATCTGGCTACAGAGGGGGTTGGTTTGAACCCGCCGAGCCCCCTCTGGATCCGCCACTGCCCCAATAATTTGGAAGGGGACCAGCATATCCTATGCCCCCCTCCCCCAATAATACACCCATACTTAAACATTTGGTCCCACCAATATTATAAACTTTCCTATGCCTATGAAACAAACTCCCTATTTGTATATTCAAACCCTTTTAACCCATTACCACACACCCTTTTTGACTCCTTACACGATAATGGCTTTGGAAAACTTTGTGGAAAATGAAGAAATTGCTTGTGACAAGCAATTTCTTCATTTCCCACAATTTTTTCTACCCGGAAAGATCAAAGAATGTGAAATTTCATTCAATTCATAGATCTATTGTCGTCAGCAGCATCTTTGTATTTGGACAAGTCCAAAATTTTGTTGTTTGGTAATGGGTTAACAGTATTCCTGGATCAGCAGCAGATTGAGGCAAAAGAAGAAAATGTTGGTTGGAAAACATTGAAGTGACAGAATGAAATGAAACTGGTTTGATGTGTCCAGTAGATGATACTTGCGAAAACGCCGAGGCAAAAGAAGAAAAATACCGATAACCAGCATTTTCTCTCTTTTTTCTCAATGTTTTCTAAGCTATGATGTACACAGACTTCCTCTATATATAGATGTTATGTTAATGTTCAGCTTTCATATCAAGTTAGAGCAGTTAGAAAATGTTTTCTTTTGGTATAGGACAGTGGTGGATACAGAGGGGGTTCGGGGGGTTCAAACGAACCCCCCTCTGAAGCCTAATTCTTTCATTTTCATGCAGAAATTTAGTCAAAATTGTATATTAATAGGAAAACGCCCCCCCCCCCCCCATTGTAAATTCGACCCCCCCCCCCCTTTCAGAAATCCTGTATCCGCCACTGTAGGATTAAATCTCTTCACTAAGTTATGAATTTTTTATGTGATCCAATGTGAAAGCTACTGTAGACAACACAATTGATCATGTTAAAAAAAGAAAGGATTTGGGTACAATGTAGAATCTGGCACCACACTATAGGCCTAGATCTAGATCTATATTGAGACAAATAGAGAAAATACTGATTATAATATCATCTTCTTTTGTCTCAATGTTCTCTTCTCCAAAGCCTTTATTTCTAGACATGTCAAAAATCAGGTCTTGTTAAATTATGGAAAAGGGTTATTTAAAATATAGATAAAGGGTTAACTAGTTATACCCCCCCCCCCCCCTCCGCCTCCTTTTCTTGCATCATTTAGTCGGATATTACCGTAAGTTCTCGTAAGCATTCGGTACTGTACGTAAACTGCTTTTTCATAAGACGAAACTTACCGAACCGTGTCCGGAAAGACCGGCGGAGATTTCCGATACTAAAAATCCGGTTTAGACTGGAAGAGCGCATGCGCTCGTCTTGCATTCCATAAAAGGATTTTCAGTAGCCAGGGAGTGTCTGAAAAGACAACAAACCGTGAGTATTCAACGAAGATCGAGTTAAAATTATGGCGGACAACGAAAACGCTAACCATCCGGACGAAAAGAAGCCGTTGAATGAAACGACAGAATACGAGGACCCGATTGACGAAGAATTCAACGACTCAAAAGCAAAATTTCTGAACGGTGGCAAAAATGGCGGAGAGGTTCATGTGGCAGTTCCTTCGACCGAGGACAGCAGCTCCGAGATTTCTTTCAGCGGTCTTGGAAAGGAAGAATTGATGAAGTATGCAGACGATCCATTCTGGGTAAAGATCAGGATCATCCTGTTCGCTCTTTTCTGGATCGGGTGGATTCTGATGTTGGTGGCAGCCATTGTGATCATTGTCTTTGCACCAAAATGTCCAGAAAGACCAAGTCTGAAATGGTACCAGACGAATGTCGTCTACAAGATGGACCCCAAATCGTTCAAGGACTCCAGCAACAAGGATTCAACTGTCGGAAAGGGAGTGGGCGATCTAGCAGGTATTTTGACTAAATTTTCTTTTTGTCTTTTGACCAACATGACTCCTAATTTTTAAAATTTATTCAATATTGTGATAGATTTTTAGATCTAGATCTAACTCTAGTTCTGCTTTCAAAGTCTGTTCGTATTACTGATCACTGTCAAATAAAAAAATTATTACCGGGTTAAACTCATGTATTATGAGATTAATTACAAGTGAAGGCCGAAGGGTGCTTGATGTTGCATCAGATTACATCATTTATGGAAAGGGGCCAATTTACATTTGATTGCGGTTGATAGGACAAAGAGATTATTATTTTTAGATAACTATTCTCATTGTCAAGACTTGGCTAATGCAATTTTACCGTTCTCTCAATGTTGAAGTGAATGAATAAATAAAATTGTTCATTTAATTTTTTCATAGAATGACATGCTACCATTAGAATATTAAGATGCATTGTTCTTCATGCACAGAGTTTTGATAATTTTTTACTCTTAATCTTTTCAGGAATCAAGGCCAACATCCCCTACATTCAGTCACTTGGAGCAAATGCCCTGTGGATATCCTCGTTCTTCAAATCTGGAGAGCCTCTTGATGGAGAAGACATTGTCGACCACACCAAGGTCAATGAGGTGTTGGGAACCATGGGAGACTTTGATGCAATCAGGAAGGATACAAAGAAGAAGGGTAAGGGGTGTGGTCAATAATTATCAGCATGAAAAATTAAGGATGGTCAGCAATTTCAAGATGAGTAGGTTGCAGTGGCGGATCCAGGATTTCTGAGAGGGGGGTCCGAATTTACAATTAGTTGGGTTCGTTTTCCTATTATTTTACAATTTTGACTGAATTTCTGCATGAAAATGGCTTCAAAGGGGGGGTTCGTTTGAACCCCCGAACCCCCTCTGGATCTGCCACTGGTAGGTTGGACTAAATCTATGCTGTCTACAACAGCCACAGATTGATCACCACAACAAAGTAATGTCAATCATAAATTAGTTAGGAAAAATTTGAAGTAAAGAGTGAGAAGGTATATTAAGAAATGGTGATGTAGCGCGCAAGTGGTCCGCTCGCGCTCTAGGGGAAGCTGCGATGGTGGCTCGACGACTCGACCTTCATGGTGTTGGATGGCTAGCGGGAAATAAAGGGGGGGGTTGGACTTCACAAAAAAAAAATAATTGCCAAAGAGGAAAGGGTTAATTTCAATCTCAAAATGCGGGGCTAAAATCAAAGACAAAAGACAAAGTTTCAGTTTACACTTTACCAAAATAATAAATATTCCAACAATAATTCAATAATAATTTAAATCTATGTCAACAATTCAGAAAATCAATGATAAATGCCAAAGTCAATGCCAAAAAGTCTTATCTGCAATTTAATTCGAATTCCAAAACAAAATCAAAGACAAAATAATTACGACTGCTAATTTCTACTTAAAACTAATTTAGAATTGATTCCCAAAGTCAAAATAAAAGAAAAAAAAAACTAAAAAAAAAGAATGTTTTCAAATACCTCAAAATAATTCTACATGTTTCCTTTCCAAAGTTTAGAAGTGAAGTCCCGTGAAAATCTGTGGGAAGACCATATTTATACTAGGCTCATACGATTTTCCCTCAGTTTCGTCTATCAATGTAAGCCAATCAAGACGCTGAATTCTTCCCACAGTGTTAGGGAAAAATGCTGGAAGAGACCCCGCATTTCCAGCAAAATTCCCGCATCATGTGGGAAATGGTGGGAATTTGATACCCAGTGCAGCAAAAGTGCATTTCTAGGGACTTTTACAATGAAAGTTACACAAATTACATACTACATACATAGAAAAATGGTTAATCTACGATTCTGGCATAAAAGCATAAGAAATTAACTTGTAATAAGGCTAAAAACGAGTTGCAAAGACAGATGACAGCTCTAGAAAAGTTTCGTCGTTGGGCTCTAGTCTAAACAAATCCCATCATGCAATGCGAGATGTAAACAAACAACATGGCGGCCATTAAACTTGAACAAGCGCTACTGGAGCAAAAATATTACAATTTGTCTTTTTACAGATAAACTAATGAATGACAACAGGTAATTAATGTATCTTCGTAAAATATGAACATAAAACTATTGATTTGTATATTTACAACTGTCTACGACTGTTCTAAGGGATTTTAGCTTTGATGCAAGTTGAGTGCAAGTGACCTTGTTTGGCGGATCGAGCGCTAGCTCACTACATTACCCCCCTGTTGGTGTGCCAAAGCTCCGACTGGCACACAAACAAAGGCGAAATGCAATGCTAGTAAGGTCGTGTTCCTGGCTGCGGTTAAGGATACACTATAATCTGTATTACGTTAAAGAAAAACGCTGCGTAAAGAGGAAATATGGAAACGCAAAACTTGTATTTCCAATTTTCCTTTGTGCACAGAGAAATCTTATTAACATTCATTATATACATACAACAATGTGTCTAAATGAACAAATGCTAACAATAAAGGCTAATTATTATTACAAAAAAAATGCTATTGTACATTTTCGCATTCAACTAAGTGACTTAAACATTGTAGAAAAAGAGCTGATGCAAATTTGGATCAATTCTTCCTCAATAATGCTTATAATATAACAGGACAATATACATGTGTGAGCTTTTTTTTTGCCTTTTGACAACAAATAAATTGACAAACAATTACATTTTGCAAAACATGTAACATTTCAAGTCCTTCATGCATGGAATTTAATGAACAAAACATTGTGGAAAGTGATCGACAATAGCTGACATGCCAGACAATTTCTTCTCAACAATGCTTGGAATGTAATCGCATAAATCCAATTACAAAGACTAATTTTTTTTTACTAAATTATCATGCTAGAAGCACTACATATTAATAAACAAACAATTTTTATTTACAAATAAGCAAGCAAAATTCACATTAAATTCAGTGAGAAGTGGCAAAATCTTTTTAAAATAAGCCTAGACATCCTAAATTTTGAATGTTGCGAGAAGATAGTTTATTCTGCCATGTGGCAAAATAAATTTTCTCCTGGCTACAGTCATTTGCACAAATTAAACACATATAATGGTCAACAACATATTAATTTAAACATTACAAATATTTAAATAACATTTTACTGCAGATGACGCATTTTTTTTGACTGATGTAGGAGAAAGTTGGATCCTTCAGCTGGAAGGTTCTTCCTAACTCCTGGAGCAATCAAAAGGATTTATACAAGACAATAAAAGGTTGGATGTCAGAGCAAAAATAAAATTTTACATCAAAACCACAGTTTTTAGGTAGACGACTCAGCAATTATCTTGACTGACACAAGAGGGAGTGAGATCTTTCTGTATAAAAAGGTTCTCTCTCTCTCTCCCTTGGGACAATCAAATCACATTTCTATAGTAGGCTCGTACAACAAATAGTAAATAACGACAGTGTGATTATGCTGGGATAAGGCTTAAATCTTATACATAGTACATTATACATAGACAAAAGTTACAAAGTAAAAGTAAACGTTGAGGTCCCTCGAATGTCTTGAGGTGGTAGGTTACTTCTCCATCAGTACGTGTTACGGTCGCGATGTAAACGAGAGTTTATACATCATTGACTAATACAAGGGGAAAATTAGTGTTCTGATAAAAAGGGGCTTAGTGAATTACGCGGGACAACACTGTAATGAAATATTATTAAAGTTCTGATAATTACTACTGTTGATAACGCATTTATCCAAACATCAGATATGCACATGGTACGCTATCACTACGCGGAATAGTCTAAATGTTAATTTCTTGCACTACATTTTTACCATGAATCGATACTTTTCACCACGGATCGATACTTTTCACCACGGATCGATACTCTTCACCATGGATCGATACTTCTCACCACGGATCGATACTTCTCACCACGGATCGATGCTCCTCACCACGGATCGACAATCAACTCCTGACTCACAGCAGGGCTTTCATCTCTCACGGCCCACGATCGGTTGCTGTTCCCAGACGGTCAACCATTGACCTTACACGACATCCGATGGTCACTCAGACGGTCAACCTATGACCAATAAACCGGATGGCCAAATCCCATGGCCTAGAACGTAAACATCGGATAACACATGGAACCTCATCAACGGATCGTCAACTCATGATAACGAAACCTGCCTCTGGTCTTCTTGGGGAGACTGGAATCACTGGTGGATGGTCAACCTGTGACCTGGTGCGGAAACGATGGATGTTCAACTCATGAATGGTAACTCTTATACAGACGGTCAACACATGACCTGGTTCGGAACACTGGACTGGACGGTCAACTCTTGACCTGGTACAGAACACTGGACTGGACGGTCAACTCTTGACCTGGTACGGAACACTGGACTGGGCGGTCAACTCTTGACCTGGTACGGAACACTGGACTGGATGGTCAACTCTTGACCTGGTATGGAATACTGGACTGGACGGTCAACTCTTGACCTGGTACGGAACACTGGACTGGACGGTCAACTCTTGACCTGGTACGGAATACTGGACTGGACGGTCAACTCTTGACCTGGTACGGAACACTGGACTGGATGGTCATCTTATGACCTGGTATGGAACACTGGAATGGACAGTCATCTCATGACCTGGTATGGAACACTGGACTTGACAGTCATCTCTTGACCTGGTATGGAACACTGGACTAGACGGTCATCTCTTGACCTTGTACGGAACACTGGACTGGACGGTCAACTCTTGACCTGGTACGGAATGCTGGACTGGACGGTCATCTCATGACCTGGTACTGAACACTGGACTGGACGGTCAACTCTTGACCTGGTACAGAACACTGGACTGGACGGTCAACTCTTGACCTGGTACGGAACACTGGACTGGACGGTCAACTCTTGACCTGGTATGGAACGCTGGACTGGATGGTCAACTCTTGACCTGGTACGGAACACTGGACTGGACGGTCAACTCTTGACCTGGTATGGAACGCTGGACTGGATGGTCAACTCTTGACCTGGTACGGAACACTGGACTGGACAGTCAACTCTTGACCTGGTATGGAGCACTGGACTGGACAGTCAACTCTTGACCTGGTATGGAACACTGGAATGGACAGTCATCTCATGACCTGGTATGGAACACTGGACTTGACAGTCATCTCTTGACCTGGTATGGAACACTGGACTGGGCGGTCATCTCATGACCTGGTATGGAACACTGGACTGGACGGTCATCACTTGACCTGGTAGTGAACACTGGACTGGACGGTCATCTCATGTCTCTATACGGAACACTGGACTGGACGGTCAACTCTTGACCTGGTACGGAACACTGGACTGGACAGTCAACTCTTGACCTGGTACGAAACACTGGACTGGATGGTCAACTCTTGACCTGGTACGGAAAACTGGACTGGACGGTCAACTCTTGACCTGGTACTGAACACTGGACTGGACGGTCATCTTATGACCTGGTACTGAACACTGGACTGGATGGTCAACTCTTGACCTGGTACGGAATACTGGTAACGGCGGACAGCCACCAAATGACTGGTAATGTCATGGAACTCCGTATAACTATAAACAAATAAACAACTGTAACAATTAAAACTAAATTTGTTATAAAATTTGGCCCTTGGTCTGGTAAGCTTTACTGGAGGTGCTCGTAGCGGGCTCTCTTCAACCACATCATGTCGCTGGGTTGGTAGTTTCTAAATGGTGGTAAGGGTATTTGGTCTGGAGGCCTTTGCTCTCTGTAGGCTACAATGGTCCACTGGATTTTGGTCTGGCGGCATCGGCTTGTCACAGGCAGTGAAAGCCCAGACATTGGGGTCATGGTTTTGGTCCGCTGGATTTGATCTGGCAGCTTCGGCTTTTCACAGGGGGTAAAGGTGCAGACATTGGGACCAGGGTTATGGTCCGCTGAATATCGGTCTGGAGGTCTAGGCTTCTTGCAGGCAGCGAAGGCACAGACGCTGGGACACCAGTTATGGTCTGCTGAATTGTGGTCTGGAGGTTTCGGCTGGTTGTCAGCGCAGACATTTTGGTCATTGTTGCTGACTGCCAAGCTTTGGCCTGGTGGCTTTTGCTGGTTCCAAGTGGTAATGGCAGAGACAGCATGGTCAGGGTTATGTCTGGCAGGACTCTGGTCTGGCGGCTTTGGCTCGTTGTGGACAGCATTGGCACAGACATTTGGGTCAGGGTTATGGTTGGCCGGATTCTGGTCTGGATTCTCTGGTATTTGGCATGCAGCAAGGGGGCAGACATCAGGGCAAGGATTACAGTCTGCCTGGTTGCAGCTGCTTTGCCCATTCTCTATGGTAAAGGGTTCTGCTTGCCTCTGGGTTTGTCTGTGCAGGTTGGGCTGGATCTGCTCCAGGTGCTTTGGACCTTTGGCTTCTCGCTGGCTACCGCAGATTGGCCCTTCATAGGAAGGTGGTTCTGAAATACAACTCATAAAAAAGTTAGTGTTGGACAACATAAGTTTGGCCCTCTTGGCACCTTTCTGGTATGATTCATACTCCACTGGTCCTACCATGTCATAGAGGGGCCTTTGCTCTGGGTAGTCATTCTGGAATGGCTGGTTACAGTTTGCTGGACTTCGGTCTGGCCCACTTTCCTCAACCTCTATGGCAAATGGTTCTGCATGGCCCTGGGGTTGTCTGTGCAGGTTGGAATGCGTCTGCTTCAGGTGCTTGGAAGCTTTGGCTCCTCGGCGGGTACTGTGGATTGGCCCTTCATTGGATGGTAGTTCTGAAACATAGCTAATAGAACAATTATTATTAGACAACATAAGTCTGACCCTCTTGGAACCTTTCTGGTAGGATTCATACTCAGCTGGTTCTGCCACGTTATGGAGGGGCCTACGCTGTGGGTAGTCATTCTGGAATGACTTGTTGTCTGCTACCATACTGGCTGGTCTGCTGGTGCCCTTGGGGGAACGGGCTGGTCTCATAGGATGGCATTGGCTAGGGAGGTCTCTATACTGTGTGTAGCACGGCTCACTTCTACCCATGTCAGGCTGCTCACTGGTGCTAGCATGGGGATACCTGCTACAATAAAAGGTTTGAAAGGGGTAGCTTGGATCTTGGTAGATTAAGGAATTTAGCATGGCGTTGGTAAGCCTGGGTTGGTATCTACTCATGTCAGGATAGTCAGTTGGATGATGGATCGGGTCTGGATCAGACTGTACTCTATGGCTGGTGGTGTTCTCTCCGGTCATGCTGCCCTGGTAATGGCCCAAATTGGGTGCCCTGGCTTTCTGGCCTACAGGGGGTCTACACTGGGGAGGAGAGACAAGGCAATAGTTATAGAAATTATTCCTACCTGAGTCTGATCTGAGTCTATGGTCTCCTGTCTGTTTTTGGAAGTGGCCCATGGTCAGGTGCTGCAGGCTGGACAGGACTAATGGTGTGGTTTGGTCTGCTGGATCGTGGCCCGGATCAGGGTACATGGTTGAGTCGGTTTCTGTCTTCCCCGGTTTGGCTAGGCCTGGATTCGGCTCTCTGGATCAGCTGAGTGGTAAGGTATGCTGATCTGCACTTCTGACACCAGAATTATGTAGCGTGCAAGTGGTCCGCTCGCGCTCTAGGGGAAGCTGCGATGGTGGCTCGACGACTCGACTGTCATGGTGATGGATGGCTAGCGGGAAATAAGGGGGGTTGGACTTCACAAAAAAAATAATTGCCAAAGAGGAAAGGGTTAATTTCAATCTCAAAATGCAGGGCTAAAATCAAGACCAAAAGACAAAGATTCAGTTTAAACTTTACCAAAATAATTAATATTCCAACAATAATTCAATAATAATTTAAATCTATGTCAACAATTCAGAAAATCAATGATAAATGCCAAAGTCAATGCCAAAAAGTCTTATCTGCAATTTAATTCGAATTCCAAAACAAAATCAAAGACAAAATAATTACGACTGCTAATTTCTACTTAAAACTAATTTAGAATTGATTCCCAAAGTCAAAATAAAAGAAAAAAAAAACTAAAAAAAAAGAATGTTTTCAAATACCTCAAAATAATTCTACATGTTTCCTTTCCAAAGTTTAGAAGTGAAGTCCCGTGAAAATCTGTGGGAAGACCATATTTATACTAGGCTCATACGATTTTCCCTCAGTTTCGTCTATCAATGTAAGCCAATCAAGACGCTGAATTCTTCCCACAGTGTTAGGGAAAAATGCTGGAAGAGACCCCGCATTTCCAGCAAAATTCCCGCATCATGTGGGAAATGGTGGGAATTTGATACCCAGTGCAGCAAAAGTGCATTTCTAGGGACTTTTACAATGAAAGTTACACAAATTACATACTACATACATAGAAAAATGGTTAATCTACGATTCTGGCATAAAAGCATAAGAAATTAACTTGTAATAAGGCTAAAAACGAGTTGCAAAGACAGATGACAGCTCTAGAAAAGTTTCGTCGTTGGGCTCTAGTCTAAACAAATCCCATCATGCAATGCGAGATGTAAACAAACAACATGGCGGCCATTAAACTTGAACAAGCGCTACTGGAGCAAAAATATTACAATTTGTCTTTTTACAGATAAACTAATGAATGACAACAGGTAATTAATGTATCTTCGTAAAATATGAACATAAAACTATTGATTTGTATATTTACAACTGTCTACGACTGTTCTAAGGGATTTTAGCTTTGATGCAAGTTGAGTGCAAGTGACCTTGTTTGGCGGATCGAGCGCTAGCTCACTACAGTGATGCTGTGCACCATATAAAGCCATACTTTGATTTTCATAGCTATATAATAAAATTATTGCTCACAAATAACATAAGCACAAACTTTCATTTTGTGATCTGCAAGTTAATGTCAAAATCAAACAGTCAAAAAGTCTCCGTTATAGCAAGGGTTAATCAACACTCATGATAACATGGTAAACCTGTTCTTTTCCACTAGGTATGAAGATGGTTGTTGATTTCATTCCGAACCACACTGGTAAGAAACATGACTGGTTCAAGAAGAGTCAAGACAGGGACGGTGACTATACAAACTACTACATCTGGGCTGATGGACCTAACAATAGTACACCACCAAACAACTGGGTAAGACATTTATTTATCAGCCTCTCTGATGCTGGCTTCAACCCTTTCTCAAATAAAACCTGCTTTTGATTCCCCTAAAAGAAATGGCTTGGGAAAATATTGAGGCAAAAGAAGAAAATGCTGATTATCAGCATTTTCTCCTTGTGCCTCAATATTTTTTTGGGGGGAGGGGGTCTTCTCTTTTAATGATTTCTGTCTTTATCAACATGAATTTTGTCGTCTGACTTTGAGCATGCTGCAGTATAGAACAAGGTCAGACTGTGCTTACATGAAGGCTGATTGCTGGTAAGAAACATGACTGGTTCATGAAGAGTCGAGACAAGGACGGTGACTATACAAACTACTACATCTGGGCTGATGGACCCAACAATAGTACACCACCAAACAACTGGGTAAGACATTTATCATTGACTCATTACCAGACGGCTAAATTGTACACTGGTTCGAATTCAAACAATGTGGGTTTTGATCAGCATGAGCACTGAATTAAATTTGACATGTTTTGAGGGTGAATGAGAAATTGCTTGTGACAAGCTATATATGTCTTCATTTGCTACCACTGTTAATTTGTATATTTTTCTAAAAATCTGTATGGTCGGAAGCATTCATTTGTGAATAAAAATTGTAATAATTTCAATTTGATTCATACTTTTGTTTTATAGAAAATTTGTCAGATTTGGCATAAAGATATTTTGTTACATTACAGATGACAGTGTATGGTAAGCCTGCTTGGGCATATGACAACAAGAGGAGCCAGTGGTACTACTTCTCGTACCTGCCTGAATACCCAGATCTTAACTTGAAGAACAACAAGGTCCTGGGTGAACTAGATGTAAGTACCTTAATCGATTCCAGAACAAAGACGTTAATGTGCACTTCTAATAGTAAATATGAGAACTTAAGAAAACATTCAGATTGAGACAAAAGAAGAAAATGCTGATAATTATTATTTTCTCCTTTTGTCTCAATAGTTTCTTTGTAAGACTTGTTACTTAACAACAAGATGATGCAGTTGTAAACAAAGATAGGTGATTAAGTGACAATAGAATTATTTCATGTCCTGTGAATTGTTGGCATTATAGTTGTAAAATGGCCACTAACAATCTTAGTTTCCTGCATTCATTTAGCAATTCTGATACAACCATTTGGAAAACTGATAAAATATTTTTTGGATAAGAGCTCAACAGAGAAAAATCTCGACTGCCTATTTAATTTGCTCTAAGTCATATTGACTTTCCCAAACAAGACATTCTTAAAGAAAAAAAGTTCAAAACATCGAGACAAGAGAAGAAAATGCTGTTGCCAACCAATTTCTCCTTTTGCTTGGACATATTCTTTGCAATATTGTACAAAATTCTTTATGAATATCAATGTTGTTGTCCACAGCAGCATTGAAATTGGAGAGACCAAAATTTTGCTGTTTGGGAAAGGGTTGTAACAAAAAAATCTTCTATTATTTTCAGGGTATACTGAGGTTCTGGCTGGACAAGGGAGTGGACGGCATCAATGTGAAGGGACTACAGAGACTGGTGGAGAAGAATGACACCTCTGTGAATGAGCCCATGACTGGTCACTGCACGGATGATCAGCCAGAGAACCTTGAACTGGTTAAGAGGTGGAGGAAGATAGTGGATGAATACAGCGACAAGCCTGGAAGGGAAAGGTAGGCACTTACGCAGAGTATTGGAAATTTTGAGCTACATATCGCTGCTTTTCAACAAAAACCTTGTAACTGCAGCTTAAAACAAGCTGCAGTTACAATGTTTTTGTAGAAAAGCAACAATATAAGAAGGGATGAAGACTTTTCAAAATGCAATATATCACTTATTGCTCACCTAACCCCATGTTCTGGGTACTCATTTGAATCGTCTCCATGAGAACCTACAACATAGGGTTTTGATTTTAAATGACACGATCTTGATTCATGAACGAGCTCATGACCTGTCACTGCACGGACTACCAGCAACTCTAAAATTACACAAATCTAATTACACAACTAATCCGAGTTATTTCTGATTTTGAACTGTTCGTGTGCTCAACCAGAGCTACAGATAATTTTGGGGGAAGACATTCTAACTTTGTTATTTTAAACCCATTACCAAACCGCAAAATTTCAGACTGGTCCAAATTGAAAGATGTTGCAGACGACAATTTTAAGGGAACGAAATATAACAAATATTGATCTTTTGTGGTAGAAAATATTGTGGGAAATGAAGAAATTGCTTGTCACAAGCAATTTCTTCATTTTCCACAATGTTTTCCAAGGCCCTTTTCTTTAGAGGAGTCAAAAGGAGTTCATATGTGGTAATGGGTTAATACCAAAGCCCATGTTTTGGGTACTCATTTGAATCGTCTCAAAGAGATGATTTTAATGAGTACCCAAAATATAGGGTTTGATGAACAACAAATATTGCATTAACCCCATCCTATCTGTAGCTCTGCTCAACCTTTAAATTGACCCTTTTACAGGGCCCTGTTTGGTCACATCGAGGAGAAGGGTAACAACACTAAGGACTACTACACAGCGGGCATGCACATCATGCTGACAGACGCCCTGATTGATCTTGACCTCACCGCCAGCTGCGACTCGGCCTGTCTGGAGAACGACATCATTGCTGCCACACAGGGTGGTCACTGGAAGGGATGGATGGTAGGCTTAACCCTTTCTTAAACTTGAAAAATTGTAGACTTTTCTGATTCAAAAGCTGCTACAGGCTTCAAAATGGTTGTTGAAAAAGGCAGGAATTGTGTACAATGTAGCACAGACAATATTGAGGAAAAGGGAGAAAAAGCTTATCAGGATGGTTGATGTAATTAACCCTTTCCCACACGACAAAGTTTTAGGGTGATCCACTTCAAAAACTGTAAAAAATGACAAAATGGATGTTATTAAAGATAGGATTTGTGTAACATATGGCATAGAAAATATTGAGACAAAAGGAGAAACTGCTGGTTATCAGCAGTTTCTTCTTTTGTCTCGATGTTTTCCAAAGCCTTTTCTATTAGAGACGTCAAAACCAGGTCTTGTTTGGGAAAGGGTTAAAAGAAGTAAGACGGAATCTGGTGGACATTAATTATGGTGAATTGAGACCAATATGATTCAAAATTTATTTAAGAATAGACTGATACAAAAGATGGATCAAAGATCCAAATTTTCAAAATAAAAGTGAAGAATTCAAGATGAATTTGAAAAAAAAAGAACACATAATTTGTATGCTACATCTTGACCCATTACAACATGGTGACGCCTATTGACGCTCTATAACACAATGGCTTTGGAAAACATTGTGGAAAATAAAGAAATTGCTTGTGACAAGCAATTTCTTCATTTCCCACAATGTTTTCTGCCAAAAAAAGACCAAAATATTGATTTGAAAACCACCACCAATCAATATTTTGCCGTCTTTTAAGTGGTTACGGGTTAATATGGTAAAAGGGAGTTTCAATATTGTCAAATAAGGAATTTTGTCAATGTTATATTTGTTATGCTCACGACTCTATAACTTGCATGTTTGTATTACAGCTTGGTAATGAGATGAGCCGCAGGTTTGGTAGCCGTGTGAGCGATGCTGGGCTCAGAATGGTGTATCAAGTGATGCAGCTACTACTGCCTGGTTCACCATTTGTGTATTACGGAGATGAGATCGCAATGGTCAACGGTGTTGTGTCTACAGGGCAAAACGAGGACCCAAGGACAAAATACAACCTGGTAAGCAATATTATTGGATAGAGACTTGTGCTCAATTTCTGAGATAATGACGCAATTTATATTTTATAGAATCATCCTGATTTTTAGTCTTTAAGACATGATTTACAATATTGGAAAGAGCTGATTTTGTACGGTGGTAACATGCTGGATTTGTTCCTTGATGGATCACAGGTTTGATCCCCTGTCATTCCAGTTTTGCTTATGAGACCTAAAACCAAGGTCCCGTCTCCATATTACCATAGCTGTTGAGTGGGATGAAAACTCCATTTATTCCAATTAATACAAAACTGGGAAGAAGTTATATTATATCCAAAAGTTTCAACATTTAAAAATATTTCACCATGAAAAACAATAAGTCAAAGATTTTTGCTTGGTGCATGCACTAAACAATTGCCATGTTTTCTTTCTAAAAAGACCAGTAAATGTAAAATCCTTTCACATGAAGTTTTCGTCTGAAGTATCTTAATTAGAACAAGTCTAAAATTTAGCTGTCTAGTAACAGGTTAAATATGTATCTTTTTACAGGCATCTCAAGATCCCTACAGGACCCCTATGTTATGGAATAACGAAGCCAATGCTGGATTCTGTGATGATGATGTGAGCCCATGGCTGCCAGTCAACGCTGATTATAGCGAGAACAATGTTCAGGTATGTCAGCTTACACTTTGCAAAACTACAAAATTTTAAGGTGCTACAATTTGAAATCTACTTTATCGGGCTCATGCTATGGTGACCGATTCACAAAATGTCCAATATCTACACATGGGTAATTCGGGCTAAGGAAAGGCTATTAACTTGGGGCAGCCCAAATTCAAAGATGTTGCAGAGAACTATTTCAAGTAAATGAAAATTTAAGATGTGCTGCTTTCTTGGTTGAAAATATTGTAGAAAAGGAAGAAATTGCTTGTCACACACTTCATTCTTCATTTTCCACAATGTTTTTCAAAACTCTATCTTGTGAGGATGTCAATAAAGCGTCCTTATGTGGTAAAGGATGTTAAACATATGACAGCTGTCAAAATATCAGTAAACAAAAAAGATTAACTATTTAGGGAAGTGCATTCTATTCAATTGGGTTATAATCTCATTATAATATTAGATATATAAGACATTTCCATAACTCCACTACATAAATTTGGCCAGTTTTGTGATTATCTTTGAAGAGAACTTTTCCATAGGATAAAGTTGGCCAAATAAAAAATTCTGTAGAAATTATTATACGCCCGAAGGGTCGTATTATATTATGGCCCCGCTTGTCTGTCCGTCCGTCTGTCCGTCCGTCCGTCCGTTAGCAATTTCTTGTGTGCGCAACTCCTCCTACAGTTTTGATCGGAATTTGATCAAACTTGCCACAATGAATCTCCATGGTGTCTAGTTGTGCATCCCGCTTACGGAATTTGATTAACTCTTTTCGTTCTTGAATTATCTTCCCTTGAATTAAAAAAATGCCCATTTTCTTGTGTGCACAACTCCTCCTGCAGTTTTGATCAGAATTTGATCAAACTTGCCACAATGAATCTCCATTGTGTCTAGTTGTGCACACCGCTTACGGAATTTAGATAACTGTTTTCGTTCTTGAATTATCTGCCCTTGAATTTAAGAAAAAATGCCCATTTTCTCAAAAATGTCCATTTTCTCCTGTGTGCAACTCCTATAGTTTCAACCAGAATTTAACCAAACTAGCCACAATGAATCTCTATGGTGTCTTGTTGTGCAAACAAAAACTTTTGATAACTTTTAATGTTTGAATTAACTGCCCTTGAATCGAAAAAATGGCCAATTTTACTGACAAGCCCCTCTCGGGCGTATATGCGCCGCTTTGCGAAGCTCTTGTTGTTTATGGTAAGAAAAAGTTTAGACTAAAATTTATTCTATTTCTATTACAGTTCAACAGTGCCCATATGAACGGATTCACCATCCTGGAGTCATTCATGGCCCTGGCCAAGCTGCGAGACAGCGAGTCATTCCAGTTTGGTAAAATGGTGATCAACGTCGACGGAGACATTGTCTACTTCACCAGGAAGGCTGAAGGGTTTGACGGGTACCTAGTCGCGATTAACCGCGGAACCGCCGCATCCTACAGCTTCGGATCAATCGCTGATGCAATGACCCTGGTGTATAACTCGGACAACTCTGGAGTTGGCGAGACCTTCAGTATGAAGAGTAAACATCTGGCATTTAAACAGGGACAGATATACGTCTTCAAGTATTAGGAGACTAACATAACATTTGTCATGCTGTTCTTATTGTATGTAATTCAGAAAAGATTAATATAGATCTATACAGATTTAACCCTTTGCCAAACAAGACTTGGTTTTAACATCGCCAATAGAAAAGGATAACATTGAGACAAAAGAAGAAAAAGCTGATAATCAGCAATGTCTCCTTTTCTCTCAATATGTATAAACATCCGTTTTGTGGGTGGTATGCAGAACTTTTTGAATAAGGCCACCTTAAAATGTTAGGGTAACTGTTTTGGAAAAGGTTAATATCAGTAAACTGTAGATAATGTTCAGACTGCAGGTCTTTATTGCTCTCCTTTTAGCTATGGATGAACATGAAGTGCTCAAGTAATCAATTTTAAAAACTTTTGGAAAATTAACGAAGGTAAAAAAATCTAAAAACCAAAATTGTCCATGGATGAAAATTGTAACAAACATGTATCCTTCACCTTACAAAAAATAAAATATTTTAATAAAGAAAAGGACAGCATGACGAGGTTATAATGATTACGCCCTTACCACAGTGATTGTAATGATGCATTCATACCTTTATTAAAGAAATGAATTACCTTAAAAAACGATAAAGCAATCAAATTATGTTTACAGTTTAACTCTTAATTTACAAAATAAGAAGAAGTACTGTACTATATGTATGGTACATGAATATAGCTATTTCTATAGTTTCTCATGTGACACATCAATTTTTGAACCTTGATTATAAAAGCAACTGAAAAATCGAATTTGGAGACCTCTTTTCACTGGGTAAGGGTGTAAAATAAAATATTTGAAAAAAGGATCAATTAATTTGAAAATAACATGATTTACATGAATAAAGTAACAAAAAAATTTCTGGAACATCTTGAATCTTCAAAAAAAGAAAATGTATCCACTTTTGAATGAATTAAGTGCCCAATTAAATTGATAGAATGAAATAAGCCACCTAAGTTCACAAATTCTTTTTGACATCTACTGACTGCAATTTGATAATAAAAAAGACCCACCAAAATCATTATCTCAATAAAAAAAAAGATCCACCAAAAACATTATCTTGTTGTTCATTTGACCCTTTACCAAGAATCGTTCAATTTCTTCTTTTGGAACACTTTCACTGGATAATCACGTGATACAATGTTTTCAGAAAATCTTCAATAATTTTGTAATTTTTGGACCGATTTGAATTCAGTTTGAAGCAGAGAATGTGGACAGACGTCACGCATTAGATGGACTTGATTGACTTTTAAAAAATCAACTGATAAAAAAAGTTATTGAAGATAAACCAAAATTTTGGTTTATCTTCAATTACTTTTTTATCAGTGGATTTTTTTAAAAATCCAACACGTCCAGCTTATTTCTGGCATTTTCTCACCTTCACTGCTTCAAACGGAATTCCAATTGGTCAAGTATTAAAAAGGATATTGAAGATTATCGGAAATTCTGAGTCACGTGATTATACACCGTGACTTTAACACATCAAAACCATGGTGTTATCCATTCCCGACTAGTTCCGGGAAACTTCGAGGGATAAGAAGAATATGCTCACATGCAGTGTTTCTCCCTTTCTCACTGTAATTGATGGACTTTTTAGCTCACCTGAGCACGAATGTGCTCATGGTGAGCTATTGTGATACCGCTGTGTCCGGCGTCCGTCGTCCGGTGTCCGTCGTCCGTCGTCCGTCGTCCGTCAAACTTTGCCTTGTGTGCACTCTAGAGGCCACATTTTTTGCCCAATCAACCTGAAATTTGCTCAGAATGATTGTCTTGATCAAATCTCGGACAAGTTCGAAATTGGGTCATCTGGGATCAAAAACTAGGTCACGGGGTCAAATCTTAGTAAAACCTTGTGTGCACTCTAGAAGCCACATTTTTTGCCAAATCAACTTGGAATTTGCTCAGAATGATTGTCTTGATGAAATCTTGGACAAGTTCGAAATTGGGTCATCTGGGGTCAAAAACTAGGTCACGAGGTCAAATCTTAGTAAAACCTTGTGTGCACTCTGGAGGCCACATTTTTTGCCCAATGAACCTGAAAATTGATCAGAATTATCGTCTTGATAAAATCTCGGACAAGTTTGAAATTGGGTCATCTGGGGTCAAAAACTAGGTCACGGGGTCAAATCTTAGAAAAACCTTGTGTGCACTCTAGAGGTCACATTTTTTTCCCAATCAACCTGAAATTTGATCAGAATGATTGTCTTGATGAAATCTCGGACAAGTTTGAAATTGGGTCATCTGGGGTCAAAAACTAGGTAACAGGGTCAAATCTTAGAAATACCTTGTGTGCACTCTAGAGGCCATATTTTTTGCCCAATCAACCTGAAATTTGCTCAGAATAATTGTCTTGGTAAAATGTTGGACAAGTGCGAAGTTTGGTTGTCTTGGGTCAAAAACTAGGTCACGGGGTCAAATCTTAGAAAAACCTTGTGTGCACTCTAGAGGCCACATTTTTTGCCTGATCAACCTGAAAATTGATCAGAATGATTGTCTTGATCAAATCTCAGACAAGTTTGAAATTGGATCCTCTGGGGTCAAAAACTAGGTCACGAGGTCAAATCTTAGAAAAACCTTGTGTGCACTCTAGAGGTCACATTTTTTTGCCCAATCAACCTGAAATTTGCTCAGAATGATTTTCTTGATCAAATCTTGGACAAGTTTATAATTGAGTCATCTTGGGTCAAAAACTAGGTCACGGGGTCAAATCTTAGAAAAACCTTGTGTGCACTCTAGAGGCCACATCTTTTGCCCAATCAACCTGAAAATTGATCAGAATGATTGTCTTGATGAAATCTTGGACAAGTTTATAATTGAGTCATCTTGGGTCAAAAACTAGGTCACGGGGTCAAATCTTAGAAAAACCTTGTGTGCACTCTAGAGGCCACATTTTTTGCCCAATCAATCTGAAAATTGATCAGAATAATTTTCTTGATGATATCTTGGACAAGTGTATAATTGAGTCATCTTGGGTCAAAAACTAGGTCACGGGGTCAAATCTTAGAAAAACCTTGTGTGCACTCTACAGGCCACATTTTTTGCCCAATCAACCTGAAAATTTATCAGAATGATTGTCTTGATGAAATCTTGGACAAGTGTATAATTAAGTCATCTTGGGTCAAATACTAGGTCACGGGGTCAAATCTTAGAAAAACCTTGTGTGCATTCTACAGGCCACATTTTTTGCCCAATTAACCTGAAAATTGATCAGAATGATTGTCTTGATCAATTCTCAGACAAGATCGAATTGGGTCATCTGGGGTCATAAACTAGGTCATGAGGTCAAATCTTTGTAAAACCTTGTGTGCACTCTAGAGGCCACATTTTGCCCAATCAACCTGAAAATTGATCAGAATGATTGTCTAGATCAATTCTAGGTCACGAGGTCAAATCTTAGTTAAACCTTGTGTGCATCCTAGAGGTCACATTTTTTGCCCAATCAACCTGAAAATTGGTGTACAAAAAGTTATTATATCAGGTGAGCGCTTCAGGGCCAATGGCCCTCTTGTTTTTTAAACCCATTAACACACAGTGAGTGACGCGCACCTTTTAATGCCACATAAGATAAAGGCTTTGGAAAACATCGCTGAGAATGAAGAAATTGTTTATAAGTTAATCAATTTCTTCATTTCCCACTTTGTTTTCTACACAGAAAGACCACAAAATATAGAATTCCCTTCAATTGAAATTGTTTGCAACATCTATCAATTGGAATAGTTCGAATTGTATTGCTAGGGAATGGGCGAACATTCAAATGTTCCCAGAAATGTTTGTCGTTTGATGCTTCCTTCACTTTGGACTGGTGCAAAACTATCGTTTGTTCAAAGGTTAAGACTTTCCCAAACAACAAACGCCAGGGCTGTTTCAAATTCGAATGTAATATAGAGCGTACAAGTTAAATGAAAAGGAGAAATTGATTTTGGAAGTTTTTCCAAGCCTTTTCTGTCGGTGGTTCTTTTTAACCCATTACCACACAATGACTCTTTACTCCCCACAAGAAAACGGCTTTGGAAAACATGGAAAATGAAGAAATTGCTTGTGACAAGCAATTTCTACATTTCCCAAAATGTTTTCTTCCATAAAATACAAAATTTAATTCACACAGAAATGTCGTCTGCATCATCTTTGAATATGGACCACCCTAAAATTTTGTCGTTTTTGTCTTGGAATGTCAGGCGAGCTGTACACAGTGCCCCCATTTCCCTCGCCGAGCTTCAAGGGAGAAACTAGATCTAATACGTCACGTTTAAAGGGACCTTTCGTGAATTCCATGCCACCCAAATTTCGAGAAACGGACCAGACCCAGCGGAGGCCAATTAAATCAGGGTTCCCACGCGTCAGGGAAAAGTCAGGGAAAAATGGAATTTTGAAAAAGTCAGGGAAATGTCAGGGAATTTTGATGAGTGTCAGGGAAATTTGAAAAATGAGGCAAAAGTCAGGAAAATGTCAGGGAATTTTGAACAGGCTGTCAGGGAATTTTTCAATGGAGTAGTTTTCAAGGCAAATACAGAGTCTTAAAGTAATGATTTCCAATTTTGATTTTTAGTTAACGAGTGCCCATTGCCTTCAAAACTGTTTGGTTATTTCTGTGAAAGTTCTAATTTTTGTGGGGCCGATTTGTTGCTAACATGCTTGACTTGTAACAAAGGAGTAGTCGCAGGTTCGATCCCTTGCCATTTGTGTCATTTAAATGAGCTGTTGAGTGAGACGTAAAATTTCATTCAATTCAATCTAGTTTCTAGTAGAAACATCGGTAGAAACGGCGATAAAATGTCAGGGAAAATCAGTTTTTTGTCATGGAAAAGTCAGGGAAATGTCAGGGAATTTTAGTATTGCTTGAGCGTGGGAACCCTGTAAATGGCTTATTTGGAAAATGAAAATATTCTTAGATCGAGAAAACGGTCTAGCTTCATAAAATGACCCAATGGTGCAAAAATGTCACCCATCAATGGTTTGATATCGTGAACCTATGTGGGGGAGTAGCTGGAGGCTCGGTAAGGTTGTGGTAGTACTGGTATGAGAAACGACAGGAATCCATGGTTAGGTGCTCCATCCGCTGCGATATGACCAAAGAGGTTGAAAACGGCTTCAAACCCCAATAGACCGAACCAAACCATTTTATTAGGCCTAATGTCGTCTGCAACTCCTTTATGGTAGGAGTTGTCCAAATATCCTTCTTTGGATACAACGGCATTTTAGATCAGGATGGATCGTACAGATGAAAACACATTTCATACGGTTCTTTTCTGTTACCTGATAATGCAGGCCTACACAGCGTAGAATCACGTGACAACATTTTCGATGTTTTCAATAAGACTGATAACCCTCTTTCCGGACTTGTTACGGTGATAACGAGTAAGGTAATAAATTGACAATTGCTCAGTTTAAAGTGACATTTCACATTTATTTCATTTTTTAAAAGTATGTCTTGTTGCAAAGATTGAGTATTCTAATGCGTAGAAATGCTATCAGTTTTTTGAAGTTGTTATCTATAAGCGAAAAATGCGCCTTTAAAGTTGAGACAGAAATGACAAATTCTATATAAATCTGAACTGTTGTCCACAACAATTTGTTTAATTTTAGCACAAAAATATATATTCCTCGTAAACGGTTCAATATTTTGACTTGAAATTTTGAGACTTTTCATAAGAAAAGATGCCCTTTCAGATAGAATAAAAGTAAAATTTATGTAAAATTAATTGTGAAATGTCACTTTAAACGCCTGTTTGCCAAATTGTAAAATATGATTCACCTACCTTATGTTTTAATACGTTATTTAGTAAGGAAATGTGCAAAGTTACCTTTTTCCGTTAGTAGCCTATATTTGCTTCCCATACAACACTAGCAATTTCTTCATTTTCTACAATGTTTTCCCGTGCACTTTTTTCATGGTCATCGAAAAGCGTTACTCTGTCGGTATTTTTTCTGCTTTTCTACGAAATAACATACAATTAACCCTTTCCCAAACAAGACCTGGTTTTGACGCCCCTGATAAAATAGGCTTGAGAAAACATTGAGACAAAAGAAGAAACTGCTGATAACCAGCAGTTTCTCCGTTTGTCTCAATATTTTCCTTGCTATATTACACATATTCCATCTTCCATAGCATTTGTTTTATCGTCTGCAGCAACTATTGAATTGGACCACCCTAAAATTTTGTCGTTTGGGAAAGGGTTAAGATTTTCGATAAAAAAAAGTGCATCACTGCAAGACGAAAATGCCTGGTGTGACACCACGCACCTTGCCGCGCATGACGTCACGTCGTCTAATACCGGAACTACCAGACGACAAAAATAAATTTTCTTCAAGTTGGAACTGATAAAAATAGCAGGTGGAAAGATCACGGAATGATAACGATGGCGACGATTTAGCTAGTTTGGTAATAAAGTAAGGTGAGTTTGCAAGGTAACTGTGCTTGTTGCATTTTCTCAATTAGTGGCTAGATAATGCGATTTCGCGCTCGTTGATAACGACGCTTTAGGGAAGGATCGATAACGGGTCCAAATTCAAAGATGGTACGCAGACGACAAAATTGACATTGCGACAAAAATGTTTTGTTTGTTTCAGGGTTGGAACAATAAAGACAGAAAAAGAAGAAGAAATCTAATGATTAGTCGTTTTCTTCAGGTTCACATTGGTTTTCAATAAAGAATTTAAACGGGGAAGGGGGACCCCTCTATTTTGGTATCACCAGTGGCGGATCCAGGGGGGGGGGGGGGGGTGTCAAACACCCGCCTTTTATAGCCTTATCATATCATTTTCAAGCAGAAATTAGAGCAATGTCGGGTTATTTCGACCATCGGGAATTAGATCTCATCGACCATTTACTGTTTTGATTACCATTTCCTTCATATGATCTCATTATCTATCTATCTATGTATTCTGCTGCACACCCTCACGGGTAATTTTGAGCAGTTGCGTGTCTGTGCCTGGTTAAAAAGAGTGAGAAAAAGTAAAAGAGCTAAAAGACGATAATTCGACGCATAAGATCTAGATTAATAATGTTTTACAAAATTACCCACTGTATCGTAGCTATAAGACCTCCCGACAATCTCTTAATCCGCACTGATACTAGAACCAGACACAGTAATCCTTACACATATAAACATATCTATGCAGCCAAAGACTCATACAAATATTCTTTCTACCCCAGAAGTCTCCCAATGGAACCTCCTACCTCTCACCGTACAGTCAGCAGACACTGTTGAAGCTTTTAAAGCACTCATACCAGTGTCGGCCCTATCACCAATTTTCCTTATGTAGACATGATTGAATGTACATAGTTTTATCTCTGCATTGTAAAGTATGAGCACCGTATTACATTGACCATAACACTATCACATGTATATATGCATCTTTTCACAGCTATGAATAACCATCTTACTAACAAGGCGCCGGCACAGAATCTTCAACAATGAAGGAGTGCTTGTACATAAAAGAAGAAGAAGAAGAAGAAGATATGAATGAATAATGGATGAAAAATGTTAAAAGAGGGGTGAAAAGATAAAATGATAAAAACACACAGACGCAGTGCTTACTGTTTATGGTGAGGGATGGTACTGACAGAAGACCTGAAGTGGTTCAGGTCTCCTGCCAGTACAACATCTGGTGGCAGAGAATTCCATTGCACAATGCAGGGGTCTCGTTTGCCAAATTTTGGGGCCGTTATTCGGCCCCATTCCCAATGGCAAAAAGTATCTTTTTTTCCCAATTCTCTGGTGAAAATTCCCAATGAGGACCCAGAATGCCCCATGTTAAGACCTCATCTTCATTTACAAACATTTTGAAGACAGTTTTAGAGTAGATTCTTAAACCACAGTATGTACAAATGCATTCACATCACAACAGTCTAATTTATAGCTGAAACTGAGTGACAGTATGAATACAAACTTGTTTTAGTTTTTCCCAATTTAGGTAAAAACGTCGCTATTTTTCCCAATTTCACTGGCCCCTGGCCCCAAACAAAAATTGGTAACAAGACCCCTGCAATGGTAGCAGGAAAGAAAGAATATTTATAGAGGTCTGCCCTGGTGTGGATCTGCCGAAAGCTGTAAGAGTGACCGTATCTTGATGTTCGTGGGTTTCTGTGGAGGTAAACTGGGATGGGAACAGCGACTAGGCCATGAACTATCCGATAAAACATACAAAGACGGGCATCCTGTCGTCGCTGTTCTAGTGTTCTCCAACCCAACTTTTCCAGCATAGATGTGACACTGGAGTGTCTAGAATAATCATCCAAGGTCCATTAGATTTCATTATAACTTAAAAATCCGACACAATGGATCTTTACCAAGTAATATGTCTACATTTCTACCCAAAATCAGGCGTTATTCAAGAAATTTTAACCATTCATTGCAAGAGGCGCATGAACGTTATTTACAAAATGGCCGTCTTATCGGGTGAGTTAAGAGCTATGTTCATTTAAAAATGGATTTTTATGAGAAAGCACTTTGTATATTTCTATTTCATTTAACAAAACATGTGCCAAATTGAATTTCTCGCCTCTCTAACTCTATATATAAGCCGTCTCAGTGATTTTTTTCCTAAAAAAACGGTCGTTATTGGGCCTCTCTCCCCTATCTGAGGAATATACTTTTTTCCCCCTTTTCAGAAAAATTTTCCCCTCCTGAGACGAGATTTTTTTGTTGCAAAGAAAAATCCGAATCATATTTAGATTCTAGGCATTTCTAACAGTTCTAATGGGTGTTTGAATGTCCCATTATGATATACAAGCATGTTAAATGCATTTATAACACTGTATTTGAGAGTATAGGCATGTATTGAAATTTCCCCTTTTTGGGCGTTGACGCGCAAATTTTCCCCCACCTATGGGCCCTGACCCCCTTCCCCCAAAATTAAAAATAAAAACTGCGTCTGACCTTAGATACATGCGTGGTCGGTAACTGCCACTAACATTTACGGAGTGTGGGTGATACCGACCAAAGACATGCCCTTCTTCCTGTAACTATGTTCAGAGGTCGGTAACACACACAATTGAAAGGCATTTTTTGAATATGGCTGACAGTCTACGATGTTAGAACAAAAGTCAACCCATTTCATCTGCCACATGGTTTGAACCTCCAATGGTCGGTAATACCCCACACTCCTCCGACCAGTCATTGTTGTTCAGTTTTTTACTAAACAACCTACATACAGGCCCGTAGGAAGCAATTTCATATGGGGGGGCTAAAGTCCTTTTTCTGAATATTGGGGGGGCTAATTTGGATTTTCCCAAAATTTTCAGTGTAAAATTAAGAAAATTTGGCAATTTTGGCCAACTTTGGGGGGGGGGGGCTTAGCCCCCCCTAGCCCCCCCCTGTTCCTACGGGCCTGACATAGAAGTTATCAATTGTTTGTAAAAGCGATGACCTCTGCATAGAGATGACGGATCTTCCACCCGTACTTCAGCTTTTAAACTTTAAATAACATTTTGGGTAAGTGGTCGATAATTGCCACACTGGTCGATAACAGACTGCTCAAGGTCATCTTATAAAAACGTTGGTACTTTATTACATTTCAAAGATATATGGTCGGTAACACACGCAATCGAAAGCCAATATTTGAATCTCAGTGACAGTCAACGATGTTAGGAGGACAGTCAGCCTGTTTCACCCGTAACATAATTTGAACCTTAAGTGGTCGATAATACCCGTCGTTGCTCTAATTCAAGATTGGGTAATTAAATAGATCTATAAGAAAAGGAACCACCCTATTTTTATTTGAACCCCCCTCATAGAAATACTCAATCCGCCGCTGAGAGACAAACAACTTTTGTCAAAATATCAGAAAGTTTGTTTGCCAAGCCATGATTGCTCCCTGGAATGGTAAATCTAGTCTCCTTTCCTGAACTTCAAAATTTTAGGATGATCCACTTCAATAAATGACACAAATGTCAAAATGGATATTATTATTTATTAAAGATAGAATTTGTGTAAAATATGGCAAAGAAAATATTGAGACAAAAGGAGAAACTGCTGGTTATCAGCAGTTTCTCATTTTGTTTCAATGTTTTCCCAAGGCTTTTCTATTATGGATGTCAAAACCGGGCCCCGGTTTCTCGAAAAAACTTATATACTCATGAGTTCATGTTCAACTTCAATTGAATACCAATCAACGTTGATTGATATTCAATTGAAGTTCACATGTATTTCGTGTAATTTAAGCATGGTGCTCAGATTTGAGTATTAGAACGTATTTAAGTTTTTTGAGAAACCGGGACCAGGCCCCGGTTTCTCGAAAAAGCTTAAGTATATTCTCATGAGAACATGCTCAACTTCAAAGGAATACTCTCCGACGTTGAAGGGTATTTGATTGAAGTTCATGTGGATTTCGTGCGATTTGAGCACGGTGCTCAGATTTGAGCATGACAACGTACTTAAGTTTTTTCGAGAAACCGGGGCCAGATCTTGTTTGGGAAAGGGCTAAGCAATCTGGGCTCAGCTGAAAATAAAAGGTCTTGGCAGAACATGTGTGACATTAGTTGCACTAATCAGGGTTCACACTGTCGATCTCCATTGTCTCAAAATGCGACATAAAGTTAATTCTTGTGCTAAAAAATTGTATTTCACGAAAATGTTTAGCGCCAAAAAATCTTGTCTGGCACAAAATTATCAACAAGTATCAAGCGCTGTCGCATTTAAATTCTGTCATTGCCGTTGTGGTAAATGAAGAAATTGCTTGTCACAAGCAATTTTTGCATTTTCCACAATGTTTTCCAAAGCCTTTATTTTTTAGGGGGTCATAAGGCATGATCACTGTTTGGGAACAGGCCCGTAGAAAGCAATTTCATATTGGGGTGGCTAAAGCCCAAGTGTCTGAATATTGGGGGGCTAAATTGGATTTTCCATAAATTTTCAGTGTGAAATAAGGAAAATTCGTCATTTTTTGCCAACTTTAGGGGGGCTTAGCCTAGCTCCCCTGTTCCTACGGGCCTGGAGAATGGACTATACCCGCAGCTCTGATTTTATTTCAGAACTAAGACACAAAACAATGGAAGGAGAAAGCCTTACAGAAGATGAAGAACACAACATGTACATCGCCCAACTTCGTGATGTTTTTGATGGATGTGATACGACTGGTTCCGGAAAACTTGACAGAAATGAACTTCTGGTGCTCTGTGATAAATTACAGTTAGACGACCAGTCTGAGTTCCTCGTTAATGAGCTTCTTGTTGATACAGATGAGGTAATTTAGGACCAATATGAACCAAACTTTACATGTATGTTCCTATCAGTGTGGAACATATTGTTTCAGGGTTCCCAAATACCCCCAAATGGGGGATTCAGCCCCAAATTGCATCTTGTACCTCCAACTTTTGCAAGCAGCCTTCTTTGTTTCATTTAGAGGGGGAACAAAATATGCTGTAAAATGACTTTTTTCACTCACAGATTTAAAAGTCAGTGGAAACCCTGTAGTTTTTTCGTTATCTGTCTGTTTTTCTATTTGTCATAAATCAAAACACATCTTTTGGTATCAAGGTTATCTTTCAAGGACAGTTATCCAGGTTACAGTTTAAAAATACCTGTTTCAGGGCATGATTATGTGTTATATTTGATTCATTTGACCAATCAATGATATACATTGTATAGGTAATGTTAGAATAATTACTGAATTGCTCAACCTTTTATTCTTTATTCTTTGATTGAATATAAGAAAATGTTGGATAAATTTTAGCATTTTCTTCTTTTTCTTCTTGTTTGATGAAAGCATGTTTCTCTGGGAAAGGCTTAACCCATTACCACACCTTGACGCCTTTTTACTCCCTACAAGAAAATGGCTTTGGAAAACATTGTGGAAAATGAAGAAATTGCTTGTAACAAGCAATTTCTTCATTTCCCACAATGTTTTCTACCCAAAATGACCAATCTTTTTTAAAATCCATTCATTTGAAATTGTTGTCTGCAACATCTTTGAATTGGAGCAGTCTAAAATATTGTCGTTTGGTAAAGGGTTAAGATAAGCATAAATTAAATTTCATTTAGGTTCCTAAAAAAATGCTATGGTGATAACAATTTTTAGCATGTTCTTTTCCAGGTTGGGTTTGACCACTTTAAAGAATCATTCATCAACATTCTGTCAAAGACGGGCGTGGCCGTCCAGTCTTCAGATGAGGAGGAGGAGTATGTGATTGGTGGAGAAAATGTAGGTCAAGGTCACATGGCAGAGGTCAAAGGTGAAGGTCAAACAGAGGAGGACGGAAATGAGTCAGAAGAAAGTGGTAAGTTGAAGGAATGAAATGTTTATATTTCATCTGTGTATGTTAACCCTTTCCCAAATGACAAAATTTTGGGGTGATCCAATTCGAAAGCTGATCTAGCTAAGTGATGTTAAAATAGAAGGAATTGCGTTCAATAAAGAACAGAAAATATTGAGGCAAAAGGAGAAAATGCTGATTATCAGCATTTTCTTCTTTTGCATCAATGTTTTCCAAAGCTTTTCTATCAGGGATGTTAAAACCAGGTATTTTTTGGGAAAGGGTTAATCTTTTTCTAAACAAGGCCAGTTTCATATGCAGAATTTTACTCTGGTCCAAATTCAAAAATGTTGAAACGACAATTTAAAGTGAATAAAGAAATAAATTTTTGGTCTCTCTTGGAAGAAAATATTGTGGGAAGAAAGATATTGCTTTGGGGTTTTTTTACCCCTAAATTGAATCTCTTACCTAGAATTTTTGCAAACAGCCTTCTATGTTTCTTGTAGAGAGGGGTACAAGCAAGCTGTTTAGAAAACAGTTTTTACCTCCAAATTTGAAAGTCAGTGGAAACGCTGCTGATTTACAATCATAATTCTCTTTTCAACAGATTCATCCATAAAGAGAGAAGTCAGCCCAAAGTATGTCGTTGGAAAGAAGAGGTATGGCAGGAGGTCGATGCCATTTTCCGCGGAGGATTTCGAGTGTCTGGCGGATGATGAAGATGATATTGAGGTGGCATCGTCAACAAAATCGTTAAATTCGTTAAAACACTCGCTCGTTGTTCACGACCTGTCAGACACAGAGGAGGTACGATTAACCCTTTCCCAAACGAGACCTGGTTTTGACGTCCCTAAAAGAAAATGCTTTTGAAAACATTGAAACAAAAGAACAAACTGCTGATAACCAGCAGTTTCTCCTTTTGTCTCAATATTTTCTTTGCTACATTGTACACAAGTTATGTCTTGATTACAATCTTTTTGTCGTCCGCAGCAGCTTACAAATTAGACTGCCCTACGATTTTGTTGTCCGGATAAATCACAAATTAACCCTTTCCCAAACAAGACCTGGTTTTGACTTCCCTAATAGAAAAGGCTTGGGAAAACATTGAAACAAAAGAAGAAACTGCTGATAACCAGCAGTTTCTCCTTTTGTCTCAATATTTTCTGTGTCATTTTTTACACAAATCCTTTCTTTAATAACACCCATTTTGTCTTTTGTGGCAGTTTTTGAAGAGGATCACCCTAAATTTTGTCGTTTGGGAAAGGGTTAACCCTTGCACAAACGACAATATTTTAGGGTGGTCCAAATTGAAAGCTGCTGCAGACGGCAATACGAATGTTGCCAAAGAAAGGATTTGTGTGCAAAATAGCTCAGAAAATATTGAGGCAAAAGGAGAAAGTGCTGGTTATCAGCACTTTCTTCTTTTGCCTCAATGTTTTCCCAAGCCTTTTCTACTAACGACGTCAAAATCAGGTCTTGTTTGGGAAAGGGTAAATGTAGATATATACAAAATTGATAATGTCTCAAACAAAAATTTTAAACAGGTCTGTTGAATGAAATATCAGTATTACAAAGAACAGAAATTCTACAATACATATAGGTAGTATAGAGGTCCTTCACCAAAATTGTCATTCTTTCACAATTTCCCTAATAATTCTGAGTTTTGACATCCCTTATACATTAGGCATAATTATGAAATAAATACACATGATAATGACAATTATGCAGTTGGGTATTTTATGCCCCCATTTCGAAAGATTGGGGCATATTGTTTTAATCATGTCTATCTGTCTGTCCATCCGTCTGTCCGTCCAAAAACATAACATTGGCCATTTGGAGGGGGCATTGGTGTTTCACAAACACATTTTGTTTATCTTGAAAAATACTTATAGTCCAGTCAATAAACCCGAAAAATGGGTCAAACCTCAAACTAATTGCAACAGAAATGTTTCTTGCATTTTTTAGCTCACCTGAGCAACATGCTCAAGGTGAGCTTTTGTGATCACCCTGTGTCCGGCGTGCGTCGTGCGTCGTGCGTCGGAAGGCGTCAACAATTTCTTTAAACATCTTCTCCTCCTTAACCATTGGGCCAATTCTTACCAAACTTGGCAGGCATGTTCCCTGGGTGACCCTTTTCAAAACTTGTTTTCAAATTTTTGATTCGTCAAAAAATGTGGGCGTGGCAGGGCAGGGCTTATCAGACTTAGAGAAATTGTTACATAATTCTTCAAAAATCTTCTCCTCCTTAACCATTTAGTCAATTTTTACCAAAGTTGGCAGAAATGTTCCTTGGGTGACCCTTTTCAAAACTTTTTTTAAAATTTTTGATTCGTCAAAAAATGTGGGCGTGGCAGGGCGGGGCTTATCAGACTTAGAGAAATTGATAAATAATTCTTCAAAAATCTTCTTCTCCCTAACCATAGAGTCAATTTTTACCAAAGTTGGCAGAAATGTTCCTTGGGTGATCTTTTTCAAAACTTGTTTTCAAATTTTTGATTCGTCAAAAAATGTGGGCGTGGCAGGGCGGGGCTTATCAGACTTAGAGAAACCATGAGAAAATTCTTTAAAAATCAACTATTGGTCCAATCTGTACCAAACTTGGCAGGAATGTTCCTTGAGTGACTGTTTTCAATGCCTCTTGATAAATCTTTGTTTCGTTAAAAAAATGTGGGCGTGGCAGGGCGGGGCTTATCAGACTTAAAGAAATTGTTAAATAATTCTTCAAAAATCTTCTTCTCATTAACCATTGATTCAATTTTTATCAAACTTGGCAGAAATGTTCCTTGGGTGATCTTTTGCAAAATTTGTTTTCAATTTTTTGTTTCATCAAAAAATGTGGGCGTGGCAGGGCGGGGCTTATCAGACTTAGAGAAATTGTTAAATAATTCTTTAAAAACCAAATGTTGATCCAATTTGTACCAATCTTGGCAGGAATGTTCCTTGAGTGAGTGTCTGTACTGCCTGTGTTTCAAATTTTTGATTTGTCAGAAAATGAGGGCGTGGCAGGGTGAGGCTTATCAGACTTAGAGAAATCATTAAGTAATTCTTAAAAAATCTTCTTCTCCTTAACCAATGGATAAATTTTTACCAAACTTGGCAGAAATGTTACTTGGATGACCATTTTCAAAATTTGTTTTCAAATTTTTGATTTGTCAAAAATGTGGGCATGGCAGGGCGGGGCTTATCAGACTTAAAGAAATCATGAAAAAAATCTTTAAAAATCAACCATTGGTCAAATTTAAACCAAACCTGGCAGATCTGTTTCTTGAGTGACTGTTTTCAATGTGTGTTAATGAATTTTTTGATTTGTCAAAAAATGTAGGTGCGGCAGGGCGGGGCTTATCAGACTTGGAGAAGTTATTAAACGAATCCTTGAAAATTTTCTTCTCCTTAACTGTTGGACAAATTATATCAAATTATCCAGGAATGTTCCTTGGGTACCCGTTTCAGTGATAATTTTACAATTTTAAGACTGTGGGTCCTTGGGACTCACTGGATTCCATATCAATGAGTCCAGCTACTAGCTTAATGAGTCCAATACACTGTTTTCAATAGGAAATTGTAAAAATTGTTGCATCCTGGGACTCGCTAGAATTAAAACTTTGCATCCGACAGACCAAATTATGAGTAAAAGTTGCAGGATGTGCAGGTAAAAAAATCACTGCGTTTTTATTTTTTTTTTTTACAAATTTGTGATTGGTTGAAAATGTGGGCATGGCAGGATGTTTATACGACTAGGAGAAATGACAAGAAAATTCTTTAAAAATCAACTGTTGGGTCAATTTGAACCAGGGATGTTGCTTGAGTGACTCTTTTTAACAATAATATTGTTTGTGAATTTTTGATTTGTTAAAAAATTTGAGTGTGGCAGGGTAGGGCTTATCAGACTTCAAAAAATGATAAAGAAATTCTTCAAAAATCAACCATGGGGCCAATTTAAACCAAGAGAACAAAATGCTTATTGAGTTACTCTTTTCAAACACTTGGTTATAAATTTTTGATAGGATAATAAATGTTGATGAGGCAAGGAGGGGCTTATCATATTAAGCGTATTAATACCTGTAATGTATCATTCTGATGTTTCAAAATTGTAAATTGTTAATTGTAAAAGTTTAATCCTGATTATAACAAGAGCCGTCACAGACGGATTATGCTCCCCGAATAAGTGTTTGTCACAAAATAAAAACTACCATACATTAAGCCCCCTTTTCCCATGACAGCTTTTTTGTACACACATTATTTATAGAATATGGTCTAGAACATCCTATTTATTACATGAGCACAAAATTTAATTAAATTCTGCCCATTAGATGAAGAGAAATAAGAGAAAAACTAATTTTTACACTAAGGCCCCTTTTTCCATGACACAGCCTTAAATTTACTAACGGAGAAAATGGTCTCTAGGTATTGACCCAGGGAGTTCACATGTGAAGTTTCATTGAATTTGGTCCAAGGGTTGCTGAGATATGGCTGTGGACGGACGGACGGACAGACACACGGACGGACGGATGGACGGACAGCGTGGCGACTATATGCTCCCCCCCCCCCCATAAAGCATAAAAATCAAACTGGAACAGCACATGATATTCAATTTCAAAGATGTATGCAAATTATGCTACTACATGCAATATGATTGAATACTAATGTGATTTCATTGTCTTCATTGGAAATTATGAAACTTAATTTACAATAGTTTGATACGACATACATATTTGTTTACAACAAAATTTATATTGCACACCATCAAATACAGGAAGAACTCAGGTGAGCGATATCAGTGCCTTTCAGGCACTCTTGTATAATGTTAAATATCTGTAGAATCACTGTTTAAAAATCTACCAAAATCTATCGGGCGGAAATTGGTGAAAATTTGCTTCAAAAAGGGTGACCCAAAATTTTTGCTTGTCTAATTTTTGTTGCAGGCTGGCCACAAAATAACATAAATTCACCCAATAAACCCATCTATTCCACCTTTTCTCATTGTTTTGTTGAAATGAACATATATTAGAGTACAAGAAATACAATGAAACACTTTTTTCATTGTCTCTCACGATTTTATGATTCATTTACTATTAGATTTTCGTGAAGGATTACCCCAGGCCTGTGGAGCGACTCAAGACCTTCAGGTCTTTCTAGTTTACCCAAGCGCTCATATCTGACTTAATTCAAGGATACAGGTCATGTCAATTGACACCCCATTCTATAACACTTGTATGATATGGACAAAAATATCATTTTATAGTTTTAAATCTGATCAAATAGTTAGATTTGTAAGCCTTGAGATTGAACATACAACTTTGAGATCTTATGTTTTTTTCTTTAGTACTGAGCTTACAGATATGTAAGCATCTAATAACTTTATGGACACGCACAAATAAATTTGTGATCTGTCTCGCAAAAAAAAGATCATGTTGGAAGTGTGATAGTGTAGCCGGTTACATGTATTTGGTGATAATTATATCGTATGGCCATGTCGACATGTGGTTCGGTAGCTCAGTGGTTAGAGTGTAGGAACGGTATTCCTGAGGTCCTGGGTTCGAATCCCGGTCGAGCCACGACATTTTTCACCACCTGTTACATTTGGCGCCCACCGAGGGACGGTGGTTATGTATATGGCTACTGTTTTAGGCACCTTAAGAACCACAGTCAGTCAGGGCACTCAGGCTAGGGTTGAAACATTTTGCTCTGCGATAATTTTTCTGAATCTAGATGTTGTCGTCTGTATTTTACTTTTTTTTTTCATTTTAGAAATGCAATGTCTGGTCACTGTTATCTGTTCGATGCTATTTTTCGTTTATTGGCTATTTAGCAGACTTCCAGCAAGCTCATTACAACTTGGGCGGTAATTTTACCACATTATTTGAGAGATTAGATGAAATAAATCTATATGTTCACAAAGGCTCTCTATCTGCAGCCTAAAAGTAACACGCATGATGCCGTCCATACTTTAACTCTTTCGCTGCCAATGTCGCCTTTTGGCGACCTATTACGAGACTGCCAATGTCGCCTTTTGGCGACTTCAAAACAATAGCTTAATTAGGTCATTCAAGGTCAAGGTCAGGGTCATCTGATCAAACTGCCTGATAAAAAGTATGCTATTCAAGAAAATAGTTTATGTGCAATCATTCCTGAGGGTTTCAGGTTAAAATTCATCAAATAATAATTTTACTATGTTATAAACTGATAAGCCCTGTTATGAAATTTAAAAAAAAATGGCACTGGAAATAGCACAATTCCAGGAAATTTGGCAGCGAAAGAGTTAACCTAATGAATCAATTGGTGCGATTAAAATATGGAATCCTTCATTAGGTTCTTCAGCTGTCATGAAATGAAATGAGATACTCTGTAAAGAGGAGTAAAACACCACCCGATCAATTAAATTCTGCCATACATCTTTCTATCTTACTGTCTAGTTAATTCTAAATCAAATTTTTAGAACTGATTTATTTTTATCCTTCTTTCGTCCACAGCAAGTTACTATTAGGCCTATATCATCATTTCTTCAAGAAAGATAATAGGGAAGGCTTATACTGTATTTCATAAAAAAATGCACGAGTTTGGGTGTGGATAAGTTAAACAGTAGTTTTGCTCAACAAAAGTTTACTCTTTAATGTGATTGCAATATGTGTGATATGTGCTTTTATGTAAACAAGAAACATGTAGGAAAGGGGATGGCATCTGATATAGGTCACCCGGATTCTTGTCTTCTTAACATGACCAGCGCTAGTTAAAAGATAAAGAAATGTGAAGTGTTTGGTAAGGGTTTATCTTTAAAATGATCTCTTTGAAATAAACACAGCTAATTAAAAAAAGCTTTAGGTTAAAAAAAGCAAACGTTCTGCAGAGCAACAGATCAGAAGTGGTAAAGATGTTCTAAATTTGTTCATTTAAATGAAAGCCCTATGGCGTTGATACTCATTTGAATAGCAAAGAATTTTGTGCTTAAATATACTCGATTCACCGTTAGGCTATGTTTTGATAAACCGTCGGTGTTGTTGCAAAATCTTGTAACTACGGCTTGAATCAAACTAGCTGTAGTTACGAAATTTTAAAACAACACCTACAAAATAGGGCCTACTATTGTTTGTCCGAAATTACGTCATGTTTAATTAGTTAAAATCGTCCCCTATTGTCAGGTCATAAATGGTTATTTGACAAAATTTCCCCTTTTTAGAACATATACCTCTTTTACAATTGTAGCTCTGGTATAACTGGAATGATCAAAACCCCAAAAGACCCCCGCTCTCTACCTTCACTCTTTATCTCTTTCCCTGAACCCTATCCCAAACAAGTCCTGGTTTTGACGTCCCTATTAGAAAACACAGGTTAAAGTATCTACTGAAAACACGATGGAAAAAGGACATTAGATAGATTAATTGTCAATTAATCTATCTAATGTCCTTTTTCCATCGTGTTTTCAGTAGATACTTTTACCCGTGTTAGAAAAGGCTTGTGAAAACATTGAAACAAAAGAAGAATCTGCTGATAGCCAGCAGTTTCTCCTTTTGTCTCAATATTTCCTATGCCATATTTTACACAAATTCTATCTTTGATAACTTCATTTTTGTCATTTGTGGCAGTTTTTATGCTCCCCGAAGGGAGAGCATATAGTCGCCGCTTCGTCTGTCCGTCCGTCCGTCATTCCGTCCGTCCGTCCGAAGCGATTTCTCTATAACCCTTGGGCCAAATCAAATGAAACTTACCATGTGAACTCCCTATGACATAATGCCGATGTACTTTTCCCAGTTTTTGGATTTGAGGCCTCGTCATGGGAAAAGGGGACTTAAGGTCAAATACACTTTTTCTCTAATTTCTCATAGTCTAATGGTCAGAATTTGATGAAATTTCATATTTGAGTAGCAAATGATGCAAATCAGATGCCCTTGACAGTAAATTACTTGAAATTTGCGTATAAAAAGTATGTCATGGAAAAAGGGGGCTTATCGTTTGTTAGCTTAATCTTAGCTCTGTATGGCATACATTTATTGTGACAAAGCCTTATTCGGGGAGCATTGTCCGTCTCTGACGGCTCTTGTTGAAATAGATCAAGCTAAAATTTTGCCGTTTGGAAAAGGGTTATCAAGGGAAATATACATTCTATTATCAATTTTTGGCAACCATTTCCATGCATATATTTATAAATATTTGTGTATTGTCCCCTTGTTAAAAGAGAAGGAGATTTGCGAAGTGGGGGAGGGGGGGTGGTGGGATTTACAGTCATGTTCATTGAGAAGCTTGACACGATCAAAGTACTGATCACATCATCAATGTTTTTGATGCTGAAAAGGTTGTTCTAGAATTTATATTCACATGTTCATGAAGTGAATGATCAATCTTAGCTGATAAACATTCTTTTTGCTAAAAAAACACAGGATGTTTCATGAAATATTGGAAAATAATACTATGTAATCATGATCAGTGGAACGCTTGCTTAAAATAATCAAAGTACACAGAGTACCCAAAACTCTGTCTTACTTGTCCTTTTTTAAACATGTTTTATGCAATAACGGCTCGATAGATTTTGGTAGATTTTAAGCACATTGTTCAGTAATGATATAGGTTCATTTTAGTAAAGAAATAATTTCTGTTGCAATTAGTTTGATGTCCAACCCTTTATTGACTGGACTATTACTGCATAACTTTCAAATAAAATTGCCAACTTTTTCAGAGAACATGGTGAATGAATGGTAAACAAAGGTACATGGAATATTATAAACTTGTTTTATTGTTCTAAAATTCTTACTTGATTTTGTTTTAATTTCCCTGTGTTGTTTTTCCCTATGATAATCTTACCACAAAGTCCATTTTCTAACTGGTTGAAGGCAGGTTAATTTTCGCCCTTTCCGCAAAGATCAGTTTTCTGAGAAAAAGCTGTATTTCATTGCTTTCCAAAACTTGATATAGTCCATAAATATTGACCTGAACCTGTGGAACATACAATGAGTAAATTATTGTAATGGGAAATAATTGCTCTCCAATATATGTTGACATGAGAAGCATGTGCAGAATAAAAAGTCATAATGCTCATGGAAACTATCGACAGTGAGGATTGCTGGCGAGTATTGACTATTTCGTGTGACAATTACTCATTGCATATTCATCAGGTTCAGGTCAATATCTACAGACTATATTTATTGCTAAACCCTTGTCATGCTGAAGTTAGACAAACTTGTATGCAGTTTAGAATAAGATTAGATTACACATCTGTTCGGTCTTATCCTATGCTAAACTGCCTGTCAAAGTCCCCAGACCATTCCAAGATCTGCATAACAAAGTTAGCCAAGGTACTTAACCCATTTCCACATAATGACGTTTTCTGAAGATAAAGGCATAGGAAAACATTGTGGAATATAAAGAAATTGCTTGTGACAAGCAATTTCTTCATTTTCCACAATGTTTTTTACCCAGAAAGACCAAAAACATAAAGTTTCATTTCTCTTCTGCATCATCTTTAAATTTGGATCAGTCTAAATTATCTCTGTCAGGTTATGGGTTAACCCTTTCCCAAACAAGACCTGGTTTTGACGTCCCTAATAGAAAAGGCTTGGGAAAACATTGAAACAAAAGAAGAAACTGATGATTATCAGCAGTTTCTCCTTTTGTCTCAATATTTTCTATGCCATATTTTACACAAATCCTATCTTTGATAACATCCAATTTGTCATTAGTGGCAGTTTTTGAAGTGGATCACCCTAAAATTTTGTCGTTTGGGAAAGGGTTAATATCATTTTCTAAAATTTTAATGTTTTGGAATGTAGCTAGCTGATGATGAATTGTCAACTTACGTTTCCGTTTACATTATTTTCTGTTCTCCTTTTCAGTTAGTGATTTTGATTCCAAAATGCTTCTACTAGTAATTAGAGTTTTATTTTATAAATTAAGAGGTTGTATTGAAATATGTTAATGAAGTATCATTTAAGGCTTTACCCCAAAAAAGAAATTTTTAGATTTGTCCATTTCAAAAACTGCCACTGAAAACAAAATAGGAATTATTGTGAATGTTATTTATGTATAATATATCTCGAGCTTTTCCAATCCAGAACATCAAAACCAAGTGTTACTTGGGAAAGGGTTGAATAATTTATGGAATTTAGAAATATGGAAAAGAATGAATGTAGGACGTTTTGGCCACAGACTTTTTGGCCACAATATATTTCAAGGTAGGTCCTTTTGGCCAAATATGAATTTAATTGAAATATTAAAAATTTAGACCATTCATTCTTATTTTTTCCTTATAATGAACTTTATATATAAATTTTATCATCAAAATGTCTAAAAGTGCAACTATGAAATAAATTCAATTGGTTCATTTCCTTAAAAAATTTTTTGGCCAAAAGGTCCTACCTTGTAAAATATTGTGGCCAAAACGTCCGTGGCCAAAACGTCTGTGGCCAAAACGTCCGTCCACCGAAACGAATAGACCAACATGTTTCTTAATCCTCCCCCAAACAGCAAAATTTTATGGCAACCCACTTCAAAAACTGACACAAATGACAAAATGGAATGTTTTTAAGATAGAATTTGTTTAAGTGTATGGCAAAGAAAAAATTGAGACAAAAGGAGAAACTGCTGGTTATCAGCAGTTTCTTCTTTTGTCTCAATGTTTTCTCAAGCATTTTCTAATAGGGACGTCAAAACCAGGTCTTGTTTTGGAAAGGGTTAATTTAACATATGGAATTAAGAAAGCATAAAAAATAATTTAGAAAAGAAACAAAATTACTAAATCAATGTTTATCTTGTCAATAATAATAATGTACAGTAATATTTTCAATTCTAGGGATCATGGTGGATAATCATGTGACTCAGAATTTCAGAATATCATCAATATTTTTGTTAAAGCTTTACCAATTTGAATTCAGTTTCCCATCCAGTTATTTTGAAGAATTTGTTGAATTCAGTTTGAAGCAGAAAATGTCAGGAGTGAACTGGACATGGTGGATTTTTAAAAGATTAGCTGATAAAGAAGTTATTTAAGATCAACCAAAAATCCACCACATCTATCTTATGTGCGAAGTCTTCTCTGCTCCAAATCGAATTCAAATCGGTCCTGTATTAACAAAATTATTGAAGATTTTCTGAAATTGTTGTATCACGTGATTGTCCACCATGGGGGTTGTAATTCAGTTTGGCAAAGGGTTAATGCTTTTGTAATGGAATTTTGTTTTCAATATGTGTAATTATGGTTGTGGTAGTTAATATTTTTCTGTTCATGATCCTGGGAGAAATGCTTTTTGAAAGAAAGTTTAGGGAAAGAAGAAAACTTATGATAGACAACATTTTATCATTTTCCCCTAAGGTTGTCTAGGCTATAGCCTACTAAAACTTTTAACTGTTTGCAACATTTTTTGATTACCCAAAAGAATAAATACTTTGCACCCAGTTTCCCAAACAAGATAAGGTTTTAATGTGCCTTTAAGACAAAGCTGTGGAAAAAAATAAGGCAAAAGAAGAAAATGCTAGACTGACCAGCATTTTCTCCTTTTGTATCAATATTTTCTATGCTGTATTGTACACAAATTCTATCTTTATTAACCCATTACCTAACTGCAATATTTTAGGCTGTTCCAAATTGAAAGATGTTTCAGACGACATTTTGAATTGAATGGAATTTAACATTTTTTGGTCTTATATGGTAGAAAACATTGTGGGAAATGAAGAAATTGTTTGTCACAAGCAATTTCTTCATTTTCCACAATGTTTTCCGAAGCCATTATATTGTAGGGACTCAAAAGGAGTCATTGTGTGGTAATGGGTTAACATCCATTTTGTTGTCTGCAACAGTTTTCAAATTAGACCAATTCAAATGTTCAAAATGTTGCTGTTTAGGAAACAATTTTGAGTACAGATCTTATTGATGATTAGCCCCTTTCAATATTACCTCTTGTTTGTTTCTAAAACAATAGTCATTACAAATAACTGTGTTTTGTCTGTGTGTAACATTGCACGGATTGTCAACCCCCTTTGTCTCCTTTTATGACAATAATTTTCCTGTCAACGTTTCACCACTAATAACTTTGATGCCTAACCTTACCCCAAATATTCCCTTATTTATTAGACCGTATAAACAATGTATGGGATAATGTTGAGGGAAAAGAAGAAAATGCTGATGAGAAGCATTCTCTCTTTTCCCGTTCCCCAAATATTTCCATATTTAATAGTCCTAATAAAGAAAGTATAGAAATGTTGAGGGAAAAGAAGAAAATGCTGATGAGAAGCATTCTCTCTTTTCCCCTCAAAAATAATTCTCATTACGTTTTTTCTTAAAAAGAAATAAAATTTGTGCGGAAAAAAGAAAAAGAAAACAGAAGGAAATGATAATATTATCAGAATGTTTCCCTTTCACCTTAATGTTTTCAATTCATTTTCTGTTAGGTACATCAGAATCAAAAATTGTCAGGGAAATGATTGATTGACTTTGAACTTTTTGTTTAGTCTTATTTAAGATTTCAACCTCTTCCCAAGCAATACAGACATGAATCATTTTATTCGCAGATGTTGTATGGATAACTTGATATTGAAAAATATGATAATATGACATATGAGTACATTGTACATAAAACCTAATGCCTAAAGCAATTTATTCTTTCTCAAACCGTCCCTGGTTGTCCCCTGGTTGTTCATAAGGAAAAAAAACTCAAAAGAAAAAGAAGAATATGATGAGGATACACAGAGATAGTTTTTTTTTTAATTTAGTACATCAAAAATAATCAAAATCTGTGATTGACAGAGGGACAAAATGCAGAAAATGCTAATGTGACAAGCAATTTCATTATTATCCACAATGTTTTCTATCCCAGAAGATGCAAAGATTGTGAAAATCTCACCATCTTCAAATATTTATTTGCAGCACCTTTCAAATCGGAATAGTCTAATTAATCTCTCTATTTAAATTGTTTGGGATAGTTTTAATTTAATTTGATGTTCAATATTTTAGATACAAGTTTTCCAAAATATTTCCTACCCAAAAAGAAAATATATAATTCCTTTCACTCAACAGTACTGTTGTCTTCACCATCTTTGAATTTGTACCAGTCTTAAATTTTGTCGTCTGATAAAGAGTTAATTGATACCAGCAGACTATTTTCTTGTTTTATTTCATATTTCTATGTGGGGGAGACTTGTTTGGCAATGTCTACTTTTTTAATAAATAGTCATTGAATCTTAATTCTGACATTCAACCAATTTTGGGAAAGTGTCAACCAATCTATCTACATTCTGACTGTTGACAGCTGCCATTTTGCTATAGTTGGTACTAGAAGGCCAGTATCTTGTGCAGTTTCACATTTCTATCTGGGGAGATTTGTTTGGCAAGGGCTGCAAAGTTACTTTCCATTATAGTTATTGAGTCTTGATTTTCACTGCAGGGAATCATGTGACACACCAATTTCTGAAAATTGTCAATAATTTTGTTAACACTTGACCAATTTGGTTGAAGATTAAAACAAAAAAAAGTCAAGTATTTGCTGGGTTTGGTAGATCTTTCATAGAACACCTGATAAAAAAGTTATTGATGACCAAACAAAATTTTTGTTTGGTCATCAATAACTTTTTTCATCAGGTGCTGTTTAAAATATCTATCACATTAGACAAATCCCTTACATTTTTACACCTGCTATGCTTCAAGCCAAATTCAAATTGGTCCGGTATTAACAGAATCATTAAATATTTTCTGTTATTGTTCTTATTTTTGTGTCGCACGATCCCAGCCATTATAATTGGTACTAGAAGGCCAGCAGTCTTTTGTGCGGTTTCATATTTCTATGTGGGGGGATTTATTTGGCAAGGGCTGCAAAGTTATTTTCCATATTTAGTCATTGAGTCTTAATACCTCATTTCTGCACAATGATCCTTTTTTTGGTGCTGATGTCAAGAAAAATGCTTCTGAAAAAATTGCAGAATAAAGTTAAATGGAAGATGAGGTTATACAGTTAAGAATCATTAATGTTATACTAGTTCTAGTTCTAATTTGGTTAGAAAATATTTAAGGAATAGTTGCAGATTGTCTTTTAATCCTTTCCCAAACAAGACCTGATTTTGACGCCCGTCCTTAGTAGAAGAGGTTTGGGAAAACATTGAGGCAAAAGAAGAAAGTGCTGATAACCAGCACTTTTTCCTTTTGTCTCAATATTTTCTGAGCTACTTTGTACAAATCCTTTCATTAGTAGCATTTCTTTCGTCTGCAGCAGCTTTCAATTTGGACCTCCCTGAAATATTGTCTTTTGGGAAAGGGTTAAGAGGGTCATTTGGAAGGGGTTAATTAAGCTGTAGAGATCACTAAATAATGCAAGAATAGGGTCATAAACTAATATGGGCTCTGATTTCTTAGTAGGATGCTTGTATGTAATGTTACTAGCATTTTCTTTTGCCTCAATGTTTTCCCACGCTTTTCCTATAAGCCATCCAAACCATAATTTGTTTGATAGATTAAGCTGTAGTGACTACAATAAGGGCCGTCAATGTAACATGAGTTCTGATTTCTGAGTAGTATGTAAATGCTTGATATATAGGCATTTTCTTTTGCCTCAATGGTTTCCCAAAATTTTCCTGTAAGGGACATCCTAACCATAATTTGTATGGTAGATTAACCTATTACCACACAGTGACAACTTTTGACTCCCCAAGAGTGAAAGTGATTTGAGAAACACTGTGGAAAATGAAGAAATTGCTTGTCACAAGCAATTTCTTCATTTACCACAATGTTTTCTACCCCAAGAGACCACAAAAAATTGAATTAATTTAATTTAAGTCATCGTCTGCAATATCAAGAATATAGATAAGTCTAAAATTTTGCCGTCTGGTAATGGGTTAAGCTGTATTGACTACATTAAAGCTACTATTTCCCAGATTTGGACCCAAAAATTGTCAAATACAAACGAAATGTACACTTTTTAAGCTTTATATGACCTGATTAAATGATTACGAGAAACTATTGAAGCAACGACTCATTTCTTCGCAATTTGATACCAAATTCATGAAGCGATGTCGAAAGTAGGTCAAAACAGTAGGACATGCGACTTTCTTAAAATACGTCACAACATACATGATGACGTCATATTGAAATTTAAGTATGAATCTCGTTTGAATCATGGTCCGCGCTGTATGCACATGCGCAACAATTTAAAAATAATTCTAACCCCATCAGTGATGGGGTTGAATTTAGGCTTGGATTCTCCCTAAATTCAGCTATCTGTCTTGTAATTTCGGCTCATTCTCCGTCTGAATCGCATATTATTAACCATCCCGAGGTGGTCAACACAAAAGTTTTTCATATTTTTTCAAAAAAATTCATTTTTTGCAATTAGACCATCTGTTACCGTCGCCCTTTAAGGGTCGTCAATGTAACATTAGTTCTGATTTCTAAGTAGTATGATCGTATGCATTGTTACAAGCATATTCTTTTGCCTCAATGTTTTCCCACGCTTTTCCTATAAGCCATCCAAACCATAATTTGTTTGGTAGATTAAGCTGTATTGATTAACCCTTTCCTAAATGACAAAATTTTAAGGTGGTCAAATTTGAAAGCTGCTGCAGACGACAAAATAAATGATCACAAAATGCCAAAATGTTAATGTTATAGCTAAGAAAATATTGAGACAAAAGGAGAAACGGCTGGTTATCAGCAGTTTCTTCTTTTGTCTCAATGTTTTCCCAAGACATGTCTACTAAAGCAATGACATCAAAACCTGGTCTCGTTTAGTAGAGTAAGCTGTAGCGACTACAAAAAGGGTGGTCAATGTAATATGAGTTCTGATTTCTGAGTAGTATGTAATTGCTATGGATATCAAATGTACCTACATCATCATTTATGCCAAATATGGTTAGTCAGGAGAAAATGGATTTGCTGAAAATGTGAAAGTCTTGGATCTTGGCATTTTGTTTGTAGATAATTTTCCTTTCATCAAATCTTGAGTGCTTTGTTGGTAATGTCAGAGATTATTAAGCTGGAAATGACTTTGCGGATATCATTTTTAGCTCGACTTTTCGAAGAAAATGAGAGCTTATACTGTCACCCGGGCGTCGGCGTTGGCGTCGGCGTTGCAACAAAGGCTAAAGTTTTTTTCAAACATCAATGACTTCCATACTATCAAAGGGGATTCAACCCAAACTTGGAATACTTATTCACCATCACACCCTCTACCTTACTATTAGGGCCCATGATACTGGCTCCACTATATTTGGAGTTATGCCCCCTTTATACTAAGCAACTTAGAAAGTCTAGCGCGCTGTCTTCGGACAGCTCTTGTTGATACACTGTATTTGATAAAAATGGGATATTAGCAGCTGTTGACTCAAATTTCATGTTGTTGTGCTGGTGATACAAATGCCAGAACTCATGGTAAGGTGTATCAGCTGTCATGATACATGGATGAAAAATTTAAATCAAAATCAAAAAAAAAAAAGAAAAAAAAAAAAAAAAACAGCCTTAAAGGAAAATAGGTTTTATTGTTTTTGAAACCAACATGGATTCAGATCAGCCTGCAAATATGCGCAGTCTGATCTAGATGCATGTTGTTCATTTAGAACTTCCTCATAACCTTTATGGAATGTAACAGCTTTAGAATCTTAGATCCTGATCAGACTTCACATGGACAAAAATTAAACTTGTTGAACTGATTCAATGGTGGTCATGAATTTATAATTGCCATTGAGTACTTTTTGTAATGTCTCAGCCCAAATATGATTGGGCTGTCTTTTTAACCTTTTCCGAATAATATTCTTGGTATTGACAGAAATCTTCAGAAAACATTGAATGGAAAAAGAAAAAAAATGATAGCCTGCATTTTCTCCTTTTCCCTCGATATATGCTGTGATAATTTGTACACATATCATTTCTTTGTCAACATTCATTCTGTCCTTTACAGCAACTTTGAAATATGACCATCCTTAACCCTTTCCCAAACAAGACCTGGTTTTGATGTCCCTAAAAGAAAAGGTGTGGGAAAACATTTAGACAAAAGAAGAAACTGCTGATAACCAGCAGTTTCTCCTTTTGTCGCAATATTTTCTGTGCCATATTTTATAAAAATCCTATCTTTTATAACATCCATTTTGTCATTTGTAGCAGTTTTTGAAGTCATTCACCCTAAAATTTTGCCGTTTGGGAAAGGGTTAACTAGTGTTGTTTGAGAAAGAGTTCTGGACGTCAGGCCACACCTGTGATATAGTCTTTTGTTTTCTGCAGTCCTGAGAACATGTTTCATTGATGGATATATCATTGCTTAGAAATATTGCAGCTTTTGTAATTTACATTGCTATATCGTTGTGGGAGGTCAAAACCTCGTAACTACAGCTTGAAAAAGCTGGAGTTACAAGGTTTTTACCTCCCACTAACGATACTCATATTAGTAGTCTGAAGTTATGTTGCCTTTTCTTGTCTTCAAGAAATGTTCATGAATTGTTACTATGAATAAATGCAAATGAGCAAAAGACTTTTGTTGCGACAAAAATGAGGATATTTTGACTTAAGCTATGCTGCGTTTTTTACTTGTTAGGAGTTTTCTTACATTGTTGCCGCATAAATGAGGAGAAAAACTAATATGACTGTTGCTTAGCTGCAAATTCTTGTTTTGAAGGAATTTTCATAAATTGTTGCTGCAAAAATGAGGAGAAAACTTTGTAAGAAGTTGCCGTTTACAGCTCTTGGCGTGTTGTTTATTACATATCTTGCATTTTCTTTACTTATCAATGGACGTATGTATTCTATTCAAGAGTATTTCACCGAAGGACAATCAGCGGACACTAGAAGAGATATTGTGGTGGAAATCTCTGATGCATGTGGAAGAGAAAGGACTAATTTTGTTTTCATAAAGTGTATGAAATGTGCAACAGAAACCATGGCAACCATTATACGAAGATTTGGATATGTTAGAAACTTAAACTTTGCTCTTCCTATCAAAAGAAACTTGTACTTTGGTTGGCCTTTCCCGATAGAACTCAAAGATGTAAGACCAAGCAAGTTTGATTATAACATTTTGATGGAGCACAGCATATATAATAGAAGTGTAATGAGATCATTTATGCCAAACAACACAGTTTACATTTCAATCATCCGACATCCTTGGAACCATTTTAAATCCACATTTAATTATTTTGACTTGGGAAGGATAGCCAATGTGCCCAACAAGAACATTACAGAGTATTTAGAACATTTGGAGAAGTATGAGGCGGTGTACATGAGCCCAGAGAACAACCAGGCCAGATGGTGCATACCCGATGGCTTCTCTCTCACTAAGAACATCATGTCTCACTGCCTTGGGATGCCACTCGGCTTTCCTGCTGGTCGTGTGGATATTACTGAAAACAATCAAGATATTCAGCAATATATAAACACACTTGACGATGAGTTCTCTCTAATAATGATTGCTGATTATTTCCAAGAATCTCTGGTGTTACTGAAGTTAAAAATGTGTTGGGGATTCAAAGATATTGTGTACCACAGGTCAAATGTTGGACAATATGGTTACAAGTCGTGGGGAATGCACGGTCGCTTATATGATATTCATAGAAACTGGAGTCAAGTGGATTACATGCTGTATGAACATTTCAATAAAACATTCTGGAATAAAGTTGAGCAATATGGTCAGAGATTTTATGATGAGTTGGAGCATTTTAAACTTATTCAGATGATTGTAGAAAGATTTTGTTTTGTTGAACAAGTTCGTGAAGCGTCTGCCTATGTGACAATTCCGAGATCGAAGTTTGGTGATGAATTTGATATAACTGGATCAGATTGTAGTTTAATGAATACTTATATGTTACCGATGTTGTGGTCCAAATATTATGAAAGGGAAGGTTTAGTGCCAGAAAACTTTGGAAAAATTGAAGAGAGGCTGAGACCAGCTAAAGGATGTAGTATTTAATGATACCTAATCAAAGTTTGGTGATGAATTTAATATAACTGGATCAGATTGTAGCTTAATGAACACTTATATGTTACCAATGTTGTGGTCCAAATATAATGAAAGGGAAGGTCTAGTGCCAGAAAACTTTGGAAAAATTGAAGAGAGACCCAGACCTGACAAAGGATGCAGCTATATAAAAAGAGAGATTGATCTGAAATGTTGTGAAACTTAGGCCCATGCTAGATATTTCAGGCATCAGAACAACATGGGGATCGTAAGAGTTTGCATAGGACCAAAAAAAAAGACTTTTAGTGCTGATACTAAGTTTTTCACTTTCTTCCAAGGATCGGTTTCCTATATATATGTTGTATTAGAAATTAAAACTGGGGATAGGTAATGTCTTGTTACATACAGACTTGTTTTAAAAGAACTTTATGGATACGCTCCTTCATTGATAACGTAACAGACATTAACTCGGGACATCTACATATGTAATTACTGCACTTCGGCAATGTTTTGTTAAGATGCTTGATTAACAGACTTTGCACATGAAAATTAAGTTGTCGTGGGTTAATTTGGGTGCAGTATACACAAACACATCTTGTTTTGAATGAATGTACTGCAATATCTGATATGATCAATGATGGCTATCATTCTAGGTCATTTTGTGTGGAATTCTAAAGGTATGTTTTATCAAAATGACAATATCTACATGAACATAATAATATCACTGGTTTTCAACAAAAACCTCTTAACTGCAGCTTGTTTTAAGCTGCAGTTTCAAGGTTTTCATTGAAAACCAGCGATATTTCAACCCTTTCCAAAACAAGTCCAATTTCGACATTCCTTATATGAAAGGCCTGGGACCCAAATGAAGCAGAAGAAAAAAATGCTGATAACAGATCAGATCCATACCTCTGACCTGTACTTTTCCAGGTTCCCTTTCAATTAATTGCAAAAGGATAAAATATCCATATCAAATCCCTCTTGCTATTTACCCTTTCCTAAACAAAAATACCCCCCCCCCCCCCCAAAAAAAAAAAAAAAAAAAAAAAAAATCAGCTTGATCCAACTATAAATGGTTTTCAAAAAATGAATGATATTAAAGGGAGAAAACCTGGATGTTATAGCAAAGAAAATATGGAAGAAAATGATAATGGTCAGCATTTTCTTCCTTTATTTCAATGCTTTCCAAAGAATACTCTAGATAGGTTTGTCAAAACATTGAATTGTTTGAGGAAAGGTTAAATCTTTCATTGTTATTTTAAGTAAGGAGCTTTAAGAATATTGACCATAATACTCAAACAGTGACCACCGATTTAATCTTCAAGGAAAATACTGGATAGTTATCATCGTTAGTAATGGTACGGTAATTTAGATAAAATTTTACTTTATTAAAGCCTAATCCCACCCAGACACACCTTTCGACGCCTCTCAAGAAAAGTGCTTGGAAAACATGGTGGAAAATTAAGAAATTGCTGATAACAAGCAATTTCTTAATTTTCCACAAGATGTTCTAATCCAAATACGGGCCTGAATGATGGGTTGTTATCATTAACTGCTATCATGTGCAATTTTGTGAAAATCCTTGACATTGGTATGGAAAAGTTGTTTATCATCATTAAAACATGTAAAAGCAGATACTTTTTTCTTTACTTTACATTCTCGGTGTCACCTTTATTCCCCTTTTCCTTCTGTTATTATAATGCCACTAACAAGCGTTTGACATAGTCATAAGTGACAGTCTCAGAAAACGGTATAAAACCAATGAAATAACTGATTTTCAGCAGTTTCTGCTTTTCTCTAGATGTTTCTTCATGCGCCTTGTAGATTGAATAATTTAAGGCTTTTGACACTATTCATTATGCTGTCTGCAAAGCCTTTCAATGTTGACTGGTATAACATTTTGTTGTTTGGATACAATTTTGATCAATTCCCCAAACAGTTAAACTTTTTAACTTATTACCACATATTATAATGACCCCTTTTTATGCCCTACAAGATACAAACTTGGAAAAAGACTGTGGCAAATGAAGGAATTGCTTGTGACAAGCAATTTCTTCATTTCCAACAATGTTTTTTACCGGCAAAGACCAAAGAAATGTAAAATTCCATACACTTGAAATTGTCGTCTGCATCATTTTTGTATTTGGACTAGTCTGACATTTTGACATTAATTCTGTAAATGGGTGAATATGAGACCGATTGGCATTTGGGTAGAAGCAGAGATGGTTGGGAAACATCAGGGATAAGCTGTATGTTGCCGATCTTTCAAACAGCATTTGAGAAAAACAAGAGCTTCGTGGAGTGGCACATATACGCACGAGAGGGGCTTGTCAGTAAAATTGCCATTTGTTCAATTCAAGGGGAGATAATTCAAGAATGCCAAGAGTTATCTTTTAATAGTAGCACACACGTGTAGACCATTGAGATTCATTACAGCAAGTTTAATCATAGTGTGGTTGAAATTTTACAAGTTTTAGTCACAAGAAAATGGGCTTTTTTCTTTTATTCAAAGGCAGATAATTCAAGAACAAAAAGAGTTATCTGAATTGCGTAAATAGTGTGCATAACTAGAAACCATGGAGATTCATTGTGGCAAGTTTGATAAAATTCTAAACTGTAGGAGTTGAGCACACAAGAAATTGTTAACAGATGGACAGACAGACGGACGACCTGGGTCATAAAATAATATGACCCTCGGGCATATGATAAAAAATATTAAAGTTACTAAGCCAAAATTGACTTAAGATAACTTTGTCAGCTGTTGTTTAAAAAAATCTACAAGTACATCCAAAAAATCCCTAGCAACTTTCTGCCCTCTCTGCTTCAAACTGTTTTCAATTCGGTCATGTATTGTCCAGCAAGATTAACCCGGGACATCTACATATGTAATGACCCCACTTCGGCAATGTTTTGTTAAGACGCTCAATTAACAGACTTTGCGCACGAAAATTGGGTTTTGACGTCCCTTACAGAAAAGGCTTGGGAAAACATTGAAAGAGAAGAAGAAACTGCTGATAACCAGCAGTTTCTCCTTTTGTCTCAATATTTTCTGTGCCATATTTTACACAAATCCTATCTTTAATAACATCCATTTTGTCATTTGTGTAAGTTTTTGAAGTGGATCACCCTAAAATTTTGTTGTTTGGGAAAGGGTTAAGAGAAGAAAAGAAGAAAAGCTGATAACCAACAAATTCTCCTTTTCTCTCAATAAGTAATATGCCATAACTTGAAACGGTTATGTTTCTTGTATCTTCTCTTGTATCTTCTTTCCTCTGAATGTTTTGAATTTTGACAAGTTTATAATTTAAAAAAGTTAGATATCTCTTCAGTGCTCAGTGCAATTTACTTGCATTATTATGCAGGAAGACATGACTCTACTTCTACCCCTTTCCCAATCGGCCATGGTTTTAACATCCCATATACAGAAGGCATTGAAAAACATTGAGAGAAAATAAAAAATGCTGATAGCCAGCATTTTCTCCTTTTCAATCAATATTTTTCTATGTTATGAATTAGCAGATTTTTATGCTCCCCGAAAAAATTTCGGGGGAGCATATAGTGGCCACGCTGTCCGTCCGTGTGTCCGTCCGTCTTTCCGTCCGTCCACAGCCAGATCTCAGCAACCCTTGGACCAAATTCAATGAACTTCACATCTGAACTCCCTGGGATAATCCCTAGAAACCTTTTTCTCTGTTTCTTAATTTGAGGCTGTGTCATGGAAAAAGGGGCCTTAGTGTAAAAATTAGTTTTTCTCTAATATCTCTTCATCTAATGGGCAGAATTAAATGAAATTTTGTACTTATGTGATAAATAGGATGTTCTAGACCATATTCTATAAATAATGTGTGTACAATAAATCCATCATGGGAAAAGGGGGCTTAATGTTTCATAGTTTTTATTTTGTGACAAACACTAACTTATTCGGGGAGCATAATCCGTCTATGACGGCTCTTGTCTTGTTCTGAAGCATTTATTCTGTCATCTGGAACTCCTTTTTAAATAGGGAATGATTTTATCCAGTTAACCCTTTCCCAAACGACAAAATTTTACGGTAATCCACTTCAAAAACTGCCACAAATGACAAAATGAATGTTATTAAAGATAAGATTTGTGTAAAATATGGCGCAGAAAATATTGAGACAAAAGGAGAAACTGCTGGTTATCAGCAGTTTCTTCTTTTGTTTCAATTTTTTCCCAAGCCTTTTCTATAAGGGACGTCAAAACCAGGTCTTGTTTGGGAAAGGGTTAACTGTGACATAATTTTGGACGAACAGGTGTTGTTATAAAATCTGGTAACTCTGGCTTGAATCAAGCCGTAGTTAAAGCCTCTCTTACAACCCGTCGTGCGTCTTTTTAGCTCACCTGAGCACATAGTGCTCAAGGTGAGGTATTGTGATCGGTCTGTTGTCCGGCGTCTGTCCATCCGTCAACTTTTCACAAAAAAATCTTCTCCTCCAAAACTACTTGGCAGAATTCAATCATATTTCACACATATGATCTATGGGTCATGCTTTTTCAAAATACTTCAAAGAATTTGAATCGGGGCCATAATGGGGTCAAAAAGTAGGTCACTAGGTCAAATCTTCTTTCTGCTCTAGGGGCCATATTTGTTGCTCAATTGTTGTGAAAATTGATCAGAATATTTGTCTTGATGATATTTAGGTCATAATAAAAAATAGGTCAAAAACTAGGTCACTAGGTCAAATATTGTAAAATCCATCGTTTTACTCTATAAGTGCCAATTTTGGCACAAACTTTGTCAAAATTGTCCTGAATGTTTATCTTGATGATATCTAGGCTATGTCAAAAAGTGGGTCATTCCAGGTCATTAACTAGGTCATGAGGTCAAATCTTGTGAAATCCTTTATTTTGCTCTGGAAGTGGCAATTTTGGTCCAAACTTTGTCAAAATTGTTCTAAATGTTTATCGTTATGATATCTGTGTCATGATCAAAGGAGGGTCAGGCAAGGTCAAAAAGTAGGTCAAAAGGTCAAATATTACAGATCCTTTCTTTTGCTCTAGAGATGCCAATTTTGCCCAAAACTTACGTTAACTTACGTTCCCTGGACCAAGTGTAAGCCTAAGGCTTCTGGGGGTCCTTCTGTTTGTCTTCTTGTACTGTTTGTGTGAGTGCTGTAGCAGCTCGGAGTGAATTTTCTTGGGTGGTTTTTCCAATGGTTGTTTATTCTGCTTTTAAAGGAGTTAATGCTGGGTGCGGTTACAACATCGTTAGGGAGTGAATTCCATACGTCTACAACACGGTTGCTGAATGAGTGTTTCCGCTGTTCTGTTCGTGACCTCTTTTTGAATAGTTTTAGACTATTCCCGCGTGTTCTGTCGTTAGTGGATAGTTGTAATAACTCACAATTGGTTGTATCATATTTATGCAATATTTTGAACACTTGTATCATATCCGCCCTTTCTCTACGATATTCTAAGGACGGTATTCCTAATTGTAGAAGCCTTTCTGTATATGATAAATTTCTTAAAGCTGGAACTAGTTTTGTCGCTCTTCTTTGCACATTTTTGATGGAGATTTTATGTTTTTTGAGATAAGGCGACCATACAGGACTAGCGTACTCTAAATGAGGTCTAACAAGTGCTTTGTAAAGTTGTAAAAACATGGTTTTGTCCAGGTAGTTGAAACTTCTGCGGATTATACCTAGATTTTGGTTAGCCTTTGTGATCTTAGAGTTGATATGGGTGTCAAATTGAAGGTTTCTGTCTATGATTACCCCTAGGTCCTTTTCTTCATTCACATTTGTTATTTTGAGTGACTCATTATTTACTGTCTTCATGAAGTAGTCTGTTTGTTCGTCTTTCTTCCCTATATTCAGTCTTTTGCACTTTGTTGTGTTGAAGTCGAGGCTCCAATCAATAGACCATTTGCATAGTGCGTCTGTCGTAGCTTGTAGTTTAATCATATCATTTGGGGCTTCTATTGAAGTATATGTTTTGGTATCGTCAGCGAACAGCTTCACATTGGTCACTGCTTTTTCTGGTAGGTTGTTGATAAATATGAGGAATAGCGTTGGACCTAATACGCTGCCTTGAGGTACTCCACTGGTAACTGCTTGTTTGGTCGAATGGTAGTTATTCACTACCACGGACTGATGTCTGTTATGGAGAAAATTCTCGATCCAGTTGAGTACATTGCCAGAGATCCCATATGACTTTATTTTTTCGAGGAGTTTTTTGTGAGAAAGAGTGTCAAAAGCTTTCTTAAAGTCGTAGAAGATTATATCTGTTTCTTTGGAGCGGTCTTGAGCTTGTGACCAATCTTCAAGTGACTCAAGTAGTTGTAATTGACAGGATTTCCCTTTTAAAAAGCCATATTGTTCTTTCGCGAAAAGGTCGTTCGAGGCCATTTGTAATATAATCTGCTCATTTATTATTTTTTGTAGAAGGTTTGCACATATTGGACTAAGGCTGATAGGTCTATAGTTCTCCGTTTTATGTCTGTCCCCACCTTTAAAGATTGGCACTACGTCTGAATATTTCCACTGGTCTGGCAGTATTCCACTCTTGACTGACATGTCAAATATTTTTGTTAGTGGGTAGCAAAGCTCTTCTTTACATTCGATTATCAGCTTAGGGTGTAGATTGTCTGGCCCACTGGTTTTGCTTGCTTTCAGCCCGTTTATTGCTTTCATTACAACTTCCTCATTTATGGTGATATCACTTAGAGTGGCATTTGTTCTGACTTCAATTTCCTGTATATCTTGATTATCCTCGTCTTTAAACACGCTTACGAAATAGTCGTTAAATATGTTTGCCTTCTCTGTGTCTGATTCAACGTTTTTTCCGTCTTTGTCGTGAATGTTGTAACAGTTAGATGATGTTTTGCTTTTTGATCTTACATATTTCCAAAACAGTTTGCTGTTTGAGTTAATACGGGAGGCTAGGTCCTTCTCATAGTTGTATTTCGTATTTCTGATGGCGCTTGTGACCTTGTTTCGAGCATCCTTGTATTTATTGTAATTTTCTTCTGTTTTGCAATGTAGATATTTGGTCCAAGAGCTTTTTTTCTTCTTAATCTTCTTCCTGGTCTCCGAGTTGATATATGGAATCTGGCTATTGAATTTTGGATTGTCCTTGTACACTGGTATGTATTCTTCTATCAATTTATTTATTAAATCGACAAGGATTTTCCATGATTCATTAGCGTTTCCATTTTCAAATAACGCATCCCAGTCTTTAGATTGTAATTTCTCCCTTATGGTTTGGTAATCACCTTTAAAAAAATTTCTTTTCATGGTTGTTGACTTTCCCACCCGATCTGTATAGCATTGAAATTCAATTTCTAACACTTCGTGGTCGCTCTTCCCCAAGCTTGGTAAGTGTAGAATCTTGTTTATCATATGTTCTTCATTTGTGATGACTAGATCCAGTAAAGACGGTATTTGTCCTTCTCTGTATCGTGTAGGTTTGTCTACGTGTTGAAAAAGGAAATGTTCACGTATTGATTCAAGCAATTTGTATGCTGGGTGATTTTCACCTACATTTGTTTTGTTTTGCTTCCAGTCTATCCAGTGTCATGATCAAAGGAGGCAATCGCGACCCTCGAGACTGTTTGCAACCTTTTGCCGCGTTGGAACGTGGTTGCAACATGATCTCGAGCGTAATACAGTGACCGCCATATTGAACGTGAAAGTAGACGCGCGTAAATGACGTCACCAAAACAATTCAATCCTTTAGCTAACGTTATAATTCAAGTGAAATATTCTGTCAATGATCGGTAAATCACATCAATTATTTTATCTGGTAAAATTTTGTGACATTTACGAGGATACAATCGACGTTTGAACGTTGTTTGTTTCAAATATTTTTCTGGCGTAGATTTAAATAGTTGTTTGGTCTGCTTCCGTTGTTGTGACCGCATTACCTTGCGCAGTGATATGGGCAGGATCTTCTCATGCCGGCAACTGTAATACATTCGAGGGGTTCTTGAGTAACGATAAGAACCGAGAATATTCGAATGTCAAAGGAGGGTCAGGCAAGGTCAAAAAGTAGGTCAAAAGGTCAAATATTACAGATCCTTTCTTTTGCTCTAGAGATGCCAATTTTGCCCAAAACTTTGTCAAAACTATCCTAAATACTTATCTTGATATCTAGGTTATGTACAAAGTGTGGGTCATGTAAGGTCAAAAACTAGGTCATTGGGTCAAATCTTGGTTTTGCTTTAAGAACGGAAATATATACTTAAACATTGTGAAAATTGTTCAGAATGTTTATCTTGACGAAATCTGGGTCATTTTAAAAGTGGGTCATGTGAGGTCAGAAACTAGGTCACTAGGTCAAATCTTGTTTTTCCTGTAAGAACCAAAATATTTACTCAATCATTGTGAAATTGTTCAGAATGTTTATCTTGACAAACTCTGAGTCATTTTAAAAGTGGGTCATGTGAGGTCAGAAACTAGGTCACTAGGTCAAATTTTGTTTTTCCTCTAAGAACCAAAATATTTACCCAATCATTGGGAAAATTCAGAATGTTTATCTTGGTGATATGAATAGCAGGTCATTCGAAGTTAAAAACTAGGTCAATAGGTCAAATTTTGATTTTGCCCTAAGAACCAAAATATTTACTATATCATTGTGAAAATTTCCAGAATGTTTATCCTGATGATTTATTGGTGATTTGAAAAGTGGATCATGCTAGGTCTAAAATTAGGTCACTAGGTCAAATTTTGTTTTTGCTCTTAGAACCAAAATATTTACTTTATCATTGTGAAAATTGTTCAGAATGTTTATCTTGACGAAATTTAGGTCATTTTAAAAGTTGGTCATGTGAGGTTAGAAACTAGGTCACTAGGTCAAATTTTGTTTATGCTCTAAGAACCAAAATATTTACTTTATTGTGAAAATTGTTCAGGATGTTTATCTTGATGAAATCTGGGTCATTTTAAAAGTGGGTCATGTGAGGTCAGAAACTAGGTCACTAGGTCAAATTTTGTTTTTCCTCTAAGAACCAAAATATTTACTCAATCATTGTGAAAATTCAGAATGTTTATCTTGGTGATATGAATAGCAGGTCATTCGAGGTTAAAAACTAGGTCACCAGGTCAAATTTTGATTTTGCTCTAAGAACAAAAATATTTACTTTATCATTGTGAAAATTGTTCAGAATGTTTATCCTGATATCTTGGTGATGTGAAAAGTGGGTCATGCGAGATCTAAAATTAGGTCACTAGGTCAATTCTTGTTTTTGCTCTAGGAACCAAAATATTCACTTTATCGTTGTGAAAATTGTTCAGAATATTTATCTTGGTGATATCTGGTCAATATTAAAAGGGGGCCATGTGAGGTAAAAAACTAGGTCACCAGGTCAAATTTTGATTTTGCTCTAAGAACCAAAAATATTTACTTTATCATTGTGAAAATTTCCAGAATGTTTATCCTGATGATATCTTGGTGATGTGAAAAGTGGGTCATGGTAGGTCTAAAACTAGGTCACTAGGTCAATTTTTTTGCTGTAAGAACCAAGATATTTACTTTATCATTGTGAAAATTGTTCAGAATGTTTATTTTCACAATATCTGGGGCATGTATAAAGTGGGTCATGGGCGGTCAAAACCTAGGTCAAATATTGTTTTTGCCAAAAAAATCAATATTTATTCATCATTGTGGAAATAGTTCAGAATTGCTTATCTTGATGATAAATGGGTTATGTAGAAAGTGGCTAATGTTAGGTCAAAAACTAGGTCAAAAGGTCAAATCTTGTTTTTTGTTCTAAGAACCAAAATATTTACTCATCATTGTGAAAATTGTTCTGAATGTTTATCTTGATGATGTCTAGGTCATGTAAAAAATGGGTCATGCGAGTTTGAAGTTTGCAAGCTGTTTGTTTCAAAGTCCTCTCAGGTGAGCGATGCAGGGCCATCTTGGCCCTCTTGTTAAATCGTATGTTCTAAAACTCTGCAAAATCGCACAATTTATAAAGACGCATGACGGGTTGTAAGAGCGCCTCAAAATATGTACATTCAAAGCAGGTCAAAAGTATGAATCTCTTTCGAGAAAAGTACTCATTCTTTGTGAATTTTCTGGAATTTCAGTATATCGTTCCCTGCGTCACACGCACGCCTGTGGTACGTGTTCCGTACTTCTGTCTTGTGTGCTCCTGGTGTTCTAAAAGACGCAGAATGGTCGTAGCAAAGAATTGTCCGGTCAATTCTTTGCTGCGTGCAATCTGTGTCATGGTTGCGTCCAACAAAATCGTATGTTGCACATGCATGCATCGCACGACTAAACATATGTTTTAGACGCAGACTGCACGCAGGAGCACGTACAACCGGTTGTAAGAGAGGCTTAAGAGATCTTATAACGACACTGATGGCAAACACTACGTTATCACTTCAGGCGTATAAATTATGTGACCATGGTATTTAGTCATGTGATATTGTAATGGCGTAAAATTAAACATTATGACAGTAGAAAATATTTTCATGATTCTATGTTTCTGAAAATCATTTTAGCTCGACTTTACGAAGAAAATGAGAGCTTATACTGTCACCCGGGCGTCGGCGTTGGCGTCAGCGTCAGCGTTGCAACAAAGGTTAAAGTTTTTTTCAAACATCATTGACTTCCATACTATCAAAGGGATTCAACCCAAACTTGGAATACTTATTCACCATCACACCTTCTACCTTACTACCAGGGCCCATGACCCTGGCTCCACTATATTTGGAGTTATGCCTCCTTTATACTAAGCAACTTAGAAAGTAGAGCGCGCTGTCTTCGGACAGCTCTTGTTTTATCTTATTTTGCTTTTGATATGGATTCATATCTGACACCTCATATTCTTAAAACATTTCTAAAACATGTTTACTTTTTTAAATAAAAATCTAAATAAAAAGAAAAGTTCAATTACCTAAAATCTTGGTAACTGAAGCTGTGCCTGCAGAGATCTACCCAATCCCATTTCAGGGGAGATAACTGCAAAGGAGATTGCACTGATGGTTTATCAATACAGAATGGTAAATATTAAGTTCATTGCTATTGGACTAGTCTACAAATGTGCTATTCGGGATAGGACTTTACAATGACAAATGAATAAGTATTGTAACAGCTGTATGGGCTTTATTGATAAAGTATAGTGTACCAAACATAAAGAATAAATATGATCCGTACATTCTGTTGCTTGAAAAATTGGACAACGGTGGCTTTTGTGTCTTGCATTCATGATGAAAATGCTCACCATGTTATTGTCTACCTCACCTTTCAATTTGAAATGTCCTAATATGTTGTTTAACCCATTACCAAACGACAAAATTTTAGGGTGGTCAAAATTAAAAGATCCTGCAGACCACAATTTCAAGTGAACGGAATTTTTATTTTTTAGGTCTTTTTGGGAGGAAAACATTGTGGGAAATGAAGAAATTGCTTGTCACAAGCAATTTCTTCATTTTCCACAATATTTTCCGCGGCATTTTTCTTCCAGGGCGTCAAAAAGCGTCACTGTTTGGGAATGGGTTAAAACACATTAACAACTTACCAATTTTAGATTCTCCAAAATTAAAAGCTGATACAGATGGCATAAAAATGATTTGTGTTTAAATTTTGCCTGGTTATCAGCATTTTCTCCTTTTCCCTCAATATTTTCTTGGACATTTCCTGTAAGGGAAGTCAAAGTCATGACTTGTTTGGAAAAATGTCCAGGTATTGACAATTTATTGTGACCCTATCATATTTGTATCATATCAACAAAACAATTATGATATTTTTTTTGTAAAAAACAACACTTTCAGAGGTATTTTATCTTTAAATTTTATTTCATAAAATCTTTAATTGAGAGCTTGATTGTAATGTGTGTTTAAAATGACATTTCAGAATTTTTTGTCATACATTTTACTTTTATTTTTATCTGAAAGAGCATATTTCCTTTTGAAAATTCTGAAAATTTCAAGCCAAACTATTGCACCGTTTACGAGAAATTTATATTTTTGTGTTAAAATTGAACAAATTGTTGTGGACAACAGTTCATACTTATACGCAATTTATCGATTATGTCTCAACTTTAATTGCGTGTTTCTCGCTTAGTGGCAACAACTTAAAAAAACTAATAGTATTTATACTCATTAGAATAACCAATCTTGGCATCGAGACAAACTTTAAAAAATTGAAATTGGAATGAAATGTCCCTTTAAGGATTTTGATGATATTTTTCTTTAAGGACAGATCCTCCAGTTGTTACTGCGCAACTTACTGCGCATATCCTAAATAACGAAATAAAGCTGTTTCAGTAATTGGCATTTTCAGCAAATGTATTTTTTTTACATTTAGTTAATGTTTGGTTGATAAATGACAAGACCCTTTTCGGTTATTTCAATTTTCTCTGTTTGGTCAATTAAAGTGTAATAGTACTCGGATGGTACATTTCGCTTTCTGTTACGCGTTCAACATGTGGCGTTAGCGATAGGAAACGGAGCAATAAAAGCAAAGTGGTGTCTTTATGAGCTAGTCCGCTTCAGATGGACACAAAATACGACACTTTTTATTATCTAAAGCTGGTAATAGGGAAGAAAATTGATAAAAGAAGTGAAACAATTTCGGACAGAGCGGCAAAAAGTAAACCAAATTTTACTTATAACTAAGAAAAAAGCTTGGTTTGATATATTTTTCTTTTTTTGTTTTTGTAGGTATGACCAAGTACTATTTCTATACCAAAAAAGAAAAAATTCTTACCGCTGGAATATTTTTTATTATCAGAAATGTTGCGAAAAAAGAGAAATTTCAGCTTCTTTTGAAAGAATATTTTACTAAAAATTTCAAAATCATCCTTAAATTTTCCCAAATTGATACTCATTTAGACAGATTAAAACATATTGAACACAGTAAAGACTTATTTATGTAATCCTAGTCATTTCGAACACGTTTTTTGTGGGTATTTAAGTGACACCTCATTTTTGCAATTTTAGACAAGGGTAGTCTCCCTTGAAATCCAATAACTTTTTAATTCGCTTGGTGACCTATAGTTTTTAAGTCATTATTTTACTTCTCATATATTTAAACATCAGTACAGAAAATATAAAAAAAATCTTACCGTAGGAAATAAATGGAGGATCTGTCCTTAAAAAAAAATAGGCAAGTATGGTGACACAATCATTTTCTTTTCATAGGCCTAAAAAAGGCACCTTTCAGAGCTACAAGAAAGAGGGGGTGATGGCTTTTCAAAATGCAGTATTTCTTTTATTGTCGAACCCTATGTCATGGGTACTCATTAGAATTGTCTTGTCGAAACTATTCAAATGACTAAACGAGACAATTCATATTAGTACCCACAACATAGATGTTTGGATTTAAAATCCTATTTGTAGCTCTGGCCTTTAAAAAATTGTTATCCTCAGCTGGTTCATCTGTTCATGATGATTTATTTCAATACCCTAGCAAGTGGGACGCCGTGGTCTAGTGGTAAGGACGCAGGCTTCCGGATCGAGAAGTCCCGGGTTCAAATCCTGCCGGTGACACGGGAATTTCTCTGAACAAAAAATATATCCCACGTTTCTCCTCTTCACGCAGGTGTATAAATGGGTACACATGAGAGTTGAAAGCCAAAGTGCTGTGGCTGTCAGTGACGCCGACTGTAAACAGCCGAATTGAAACCTCAATGATCGTGCAGTAAAGTGTGAAAGTCGTGCAAATATGGACCCAGTTCGTAAATTTGAGACTATAAACCACCTTTACTTTACTTTAGCAAGATCAAAAACATATTGCAAACAAACGACCTGGTTTTGACGTCCCTAATAGAAAAGGCTAGGGAAAACATTGAACAAAACTCGTCAAAAGAAGAAACTGCTGATAACAAGCAGTTTCTCCTTTTGCCTCAATATTTTCTGAGCCATATTGTACACAAATCCAATCTAAATTAACACATATTTTGTCGCCTGCAACAGCTTTTGAATTGAACCACCAAAAACTTATGTCGTTTGGGAAAGGGTTAACTGAATGCTTTGTGGTCTATTTACAGGATGGGAGTGAATCTCAGAAGAAACGTCGTAAAAAAGATGGCGGGGAATCGGGGACCGATGACGATCTGACAGAAACTTTCGAAGCTGAAGGTAAGGTAGAGTAGACCTTAATAGGGAAAGATTTTTATGCTCCCCGAAGGGAGAGCATATAGTCGCCGCTTTGTCTGTCCGTCCGTCCGTCCGTCCTGTCCGTCTGTCATTCCGTCCGTCCGTCCGTCCGTCCGTCCGTCCGAAGTGATTTCTCCATAACCCTTGGGCCAAATCAAATGAAACTTACCATGTGAACTCCCTATGACAAAATGCCGATGTACTTTTCCCGGTTTTTGGATTTGAGGCCTCGTCATGGGAAAAGGGGACTTAAGGTTAAATACAGTTTTTCTCTAATTTCTCCTAATCTAATGGTCAGAATTTGATGAAATTTCATATTTGAGTAGCAAATCAGATGCCCTTGACAATAAACTATTTAAAATTTGCGTATACAAAATATGTCATGGAAAAAGGGGGCTTAACATTTGATAGCTCTGCATGGCATATATTTATTGTGACAATGCCTTATTCGGGGAGCATTGTCCGTCTCTGACGGCTCTTGTATCCACTTAACGGTGATGTAATTTTGGACAAGTAATAGTATTTCCGTAGGTGTTGTTTTAAAATTTAGCAACTATGGCTTGATTTTACTGTTTAGCAAAACATAACAGTAAAACAAGTCTATTTCTAACACAAATTCATTGCTATTCTGTTCCGTTATCACGGCGCTTTCTTTTGATGCCCCAGAACATGACGGTTTTGGAAAATATAATGGAAAAATTGTTACAAGCAATTTATGCATTTCCCACAATGTTTCTAAGCTGAAAGACAAGAAAATTGTAAAATTGCATTAACTCTAAATTGTCATCTGCAATATCTTTTGAAAAATTTATTGTAGTCCAATTTGAAAGCTGCTAGAGACAATAAACTGGATGTAGATAAAAAGCATAGAAAATGATGATGCAAAAGGAGAAAACACTGATCATCAAGCCAATTTTCTTAGGGATGTCAAAAACTAGGTTTTGTTAACCCTTTCCCAAACAAGACCTGGTTTTGACGTCCCTCATAGAAAAGGCTTGAGAAAACATTGAGACAAAAGAAGAAAATGCTGATAACCAGCATTTTCTCCTTTTGCCTCAATATTTTCTGTGCTATATTGAGCATAAATCTTATACTTAATAATACCTATTTTATCGTCTGCAACAACTTTCAAATTGGACCACCATAAAATTTTGTCATTTGGGAAAGGGTTAAGGAAGTGGTTAACAGCTGTGATTGGTCAATTTTAGGTCAGATAGATCACATGATGGCAGAGAATCTCACGGAGGAGGAACAATATTTACGCGGAATCTGGAATAATCTGAAGGTCGGACAAAATGGCTACATCGATATTCACGAGCTGGGTCAAGTTTGTACATACATTGGAATGGAGGAGATGAACCAAACTGTAAGTTAGCTGGGTGATTTGTTGTAAAAAATATACTGTTCTTTTAACCCTTTCCCGAACAAGACCTGGTTTTGACGTTCCTATTAGAAAAGAATTGGGAAAACATTGAGGCAAAAGCAGAAAGTGCTGAAAATCAGCACTTTCTCCTTTTACCTCAATATTTTCTGAGCTATATTGTATACAAATCCAATTCTGATTAACGCCCCTTTTGTTGCCTGCAGCAGCTTTTAAATTGAACCACCCAAAAATTTTGTCGTTTGGGAAAGGGTTAAGTCTCCACTAAAATGTTGAACTTGTCTAGAGCTTTGTCAAGTTTATCTGGTCCCATCTTCGCCAGCCACGGTTGAACCCACCTACGTTTGAATTCACTCTTGGCAGATTTAGTGCGATTTTCTTGAAATCGAGAAACACCGACTAGCGGTTGTCTTGCTAGTTATTGTGGACCAGTAGCAACGAATTAAACGTCGCGTTCTTAACACATTTGACGTTACTTCGTCCGTCATTGACACACGTTCTCTTTCGCGTTCTACGTTATATACTCATCAAAAAAAGTTAAGGACCACTTTTTGAAATAAAATATTCTACGATTCTTTTAAATAAAATTATTCGTGAATTACTGCATAATGAATGGCAATCTTTCCTCCAAAACAAATCATCGAGAAATTGTAAAAATTGCCGAAACTAAAATTGTAAGAGAACTTGGCAGTGCACTACTCATCGAAATGCTTGATTTTACATGTAGTGGGTGGGGTAGCATTTTATAGAAAAGGTCCTTGTTTCTCAAGATTTCCCTCTGAAAATTCAGGTACATAACCTGCGTGGTCATCTTATGCATCCATCACTTCAATTAAATATGAACAGATGCTTGAAATCAACTTCCGGTTCCGGCATGAAGGGATCTAGACAATGCATCTATCGGGACCCGTTTGAATGATTCCGATATGTCTGTATGGACATTATGGGAAGGAATTCTTCTGTGATGACAGTCCCAAACATGTTAAACGAGTTTTATGTAAAGAAAGCTTGCTAACCTTTCAAAAATTTGCGTTTTTCCTACTTGACAACAAAGCTAGACGTGTGAAGACGAGCGTTATCGTCCATCAAATTACACTTGAGACTAACAGTACAAGCTGTTTATGTTCAAACAACAAAAAGCACATCTGAGCTCATAAATAATGCACATGGAGGCTTCCAGTTAGCCCCACTTCATCTGCACAGGCCGGGCGGTATTGCATTGACTTTCAACGTCCATAATGCAAACTTTCGCCTTGCAGATTTGAGGTCTACTTTGGGATGCGACCGGTGCAAATTGTGGCAGAATACCAAAGTCGGAAAAGTCGTAATGTTTCCTCAGAAAAATCGGTGTTTTAAAGATTTTTATGGTGTGACAGGTGATAGGTGAAATTGGCCATTTGTGCTTGTGTGGGTGGGTATGTTAAGATGGTTCTACGGAACTTGGCATCCATCCTAACAGATCACTGTCCGGTGATAGATATAGAGATGATGTTCTCGTCAGATAATCTTATCAATTCACTGGTGCTATTGTTCCTAAATTCGTTTTAGGGGACGTTAACAACCATCCACACATGGTTAGAATTGCAACTGAGTTTTTAAGAGAGAGAAAAATGTAACTAATGCAATAGACAGTACACTCTCCTCACATGAATCCTGTTGAAAATGTGTGGGACCATCATTACAGAAAGGATCTCTACTCATAATGTTCCGTAAGTGATGATGGAAGCTCTCAAACGGACGATGGTAGTCATAATGTAAATAACTCATACAGGGTACCAGAAGTTAGTTTACAACTTCTACTTTTCTTGCATTGAGTTAATAGAGGTTCAAGATAGTCAAAACTGGCCATACGTGTGATTTTTCAAAAGAAAATCCTGAGGAAAGGGGCTTTTTCTGAAAGTTGCCATTCTACCCACTACATGCAAAAACAAGCATTTTAAAGGGTAGTGTTATGCCATTTCCTCTTACAGATTTAAATTCGGTTAATTTTCCAATCAACTGATTAACTGATTATAAAGAAAGGGTACTAGTTTTCATGCAACAAATCATAAATAGATTTATATAAGGAATCACAAAATATCGCACTTTGAATGTGTGGTCCTTAACTTTTTTTGAGGAGTATACATACTAGGCAAAAGTTAACTGCTTTTTTGGTCAAGTTGTTGCAAGTATCATAGTTTGTCAAATGAAAAAAGAAAATTTCTGTGTATTACAGTAAAAGTTTCAGGAAAAATCCCTCATCTTCGCGTTTTTGAGTTGCAAATGCAATGCCTTTTCCTGCCAGTTGTCATGAATTGTTTACTCATAATAAATATGTGTATCCAACAATCTGATTGGTTCCAGGTCTCGCTGGAACCAATGAAAATGCTTTCCAGTACACCAAGAAAATCGGACTAAATACGCCAAGGGTGAATACAGTTCGGCGTTACGTCGTAGATGTCACCTCTTGACTTGCGAAGATGATCTGGTCAAAATGTCATTTCAGATAATTACATAATCATGAACAAAACTACAAATTTTAATTCAATAGGGTAGAAAAATCCTGAAAGAAAAAAGGAAATGTTAACATGACCATAGCATTTTGGATGTCAAAGCTAGGTATTATGTGAGAAAGTGTCAAGGTGGAACAAAATGGCTTTATCTTTGTCAAGACATTTGTTAGAATATATCGTCGGTGCTATGACAAAATGGCATAATAGAAATTTTGCTCGAAAACCATTTTTTTCAGGAGAGCCAAAAACGTTTTTGCCGTTTTAAAAAATGTTAAAAAATATGCCGGCAAAATTGCGTAACTCAATATTACTCTCGTGTAAATTTGTCTACGTATAACGCATTTTTGTCAGCTAAATCGAGTTACGCAATTTTGTCACATGATAATTGAAAGGGTTCTAATATGTGTAGAAAAACGCCGTTTTGACAGGATATGCGCTCCTACATACTTAGTAGAAAGCATTTATAAAAAAAGATTGACAAAATTGTGTAACTAATTTGTTACGCCATTTTGTCATAGCACCGACGATATTCTAGTACCCTTTGAAAAATCTTAAACCCACTTAATCATGTTGTTATCTCATACAGATATGAATTTTTACCAGTCTATTTTTATGCTCCCCGAAGGGAGAGCATATAGTCGCCGCTTCGTCTGTCCGTCCGTCCGTCCGTCCTGTCCGTCCGTCATTCCGTCCGTCCGTCCGTCCGTCCGTCCGTCCGTCCGTCCGAAGCAATATCTCCATAACCCTTGGGCCAAATCAAATGAAACTTACCATGTGAACTCCCTGTGACAAAATGCCGATGTACTTTTCCCCGTTTTTGGATTTGAGGCCTTGTCGTGGGAAAAGGGGACTTATGGTCAAATACAGTTTTTCTCTAATTTCTCCTAGTCTAATGGTCAGAATTTGATGAAATTTCATATTTGAGTAGCAAATCAGATGCCCTTGACAATAAAGTGCTCTCCATGGCATACATTTATTGTGACAATGCCTTATTCGGGGAGCATTGTCCGTCTCTGACGGCCCTTGTTTGTAGTTTAGAGAAAGTATAAAGAGACACAATTTTTCTCTTAATATGCTACTTTTCTTTGCAGCAACTCAAGCAGCTGTTTGACAAACTTGACGCTGATGGTGATGGGAGGGTCTCATTTCAAGAGTTTCTCAATGAGCTCTTCCAACACAGTTTTGACGTTCCATGAAGGAAAGTTTTGGGAAAACATTGAGACAAAAGAAGAAAATGCTGATGATCAGCATTTTCTCCTTTTGTCTCAATATTTTCTGCACTATAATGCACACTTTTCACTACCAATTTTGTTTTCCATAATAGCTTTCAACGTAGACCATTCTAAAATTTCTGGTGTTTGGGAATGTGTTAATACGCTACTTTTCTCTCAATGTTTGCAGCAACTCAAGCAGCTGTTTGATAAACTAGACGCCGATGGAGATGGGAGGGTCTCGTTCCAAGAGTTTCTCAACGAGCTCTTCCAACACAGCACGCCCACAAAATCTGGTGTGGCCACGCCCAGATCTATTGGAGCCACACCCACTAGAACTTTGGCCACGCCTCCTAGGGCATTGTCGGCTCAGAAAAAGATGAAATATCCAAGTGGTGATGATCGAACGACACCTTCGATAGTCCAGGGGTCAGGGGCAGCTGGGTTATTTACAGTTTTGGATCCAGAAAAAACAGGGTAAATAAAAACAAATTTTAACATATTTCACCAATCATTAGTTATCAAGCACTATGGCCAATATCTGGTAACAGAAATTTATGAGGATGTCCGGATGTTAAAAATCTGGCTAACCTCTTCAATTTCCCTTGCTACATATGTTGCTTAAGTTGCACATAGTGTTTTGTATCTAATGATAGGTGATGATCGGACGACACCTTCGATAGTTCAGGGATCAGGGGTAGCTCGTTTTTTTTTTGTTGGGAAAGGGTTAAATTGTATGCTCACTGTTACATTTTTTTTTTCTTTCTAGTCTATTCTATTAGTTCGAATTTGAAAGCTGCTGAAGCCAACAAAACAAATGTTGATAAAGATAAGATTTTAGTAATTCAATGCACAGAAAACATTGGGGTGAAAGGAGAAAATACTGCATTTTCTTCTTTGGCTTTGATGTTTTTCCCAAGCCTCAAATATTGGATATATATCAAAACTTGGTATTGTTTGGAGAGTGGGTTATGATATGAAAAAATGCAATTTCTTTTGCAGGTTTGCCAAAGCAGAAGACCTTCTGGATCTGTGGGAGAAGTACAATGTGACAAATGGGGCTGATGTTTTGATTGTAAGTTGAATATATGTGACCCATCACAATAAAAGGGACCTTATCCGAACTCCAAAAATCAGAATTTTGACAAACTTGTCAGATTCGGCACAGGTCAACCAGATCCCACATGTGAGAGATGAACATATAGTAAGGTAGGGAAATCATTCTGGATTTAGAAAATTACATAAAAGTGAAAAGTGTCGGCCGTAGTCTGGCTGCGCGGACTGCGCAGACTGACTAGGGTCGATATTTTTCACACACCCAATAAGGTCCCTTTTAGCGCGACGGGTCACATATTCTTATGTTTAATTTGGCTTATATACATGATACTGAAATGTTAACATTGCTCTGATTGGAATTTTTTCCCAAAATGACCTTTAATTAACCCATTCCCCAAACAAGACCTGGTTTTGACGTCTCTAATAGAAAAGGCTTGGAAAAACATTGAGACAAAAGAAGAAACTGCTGATAACCAGCAGTTTCTCCTTTTGTCTCAATATTTTCTGAGCTATATCATACACAAATCCCTTCCATCAAATTTGTTGTTTAGAGCAGCTTTTAAATAAGACCATCCTAAATTTTGTTGTTTTGGAAAGGGTTAAATGGTTCTTCAAGGTCATTAAGGCATTCCATCAATTGGCTGCGGCCATGACACAGTTGGTAGCACATCAGACTCTCACTTGTGAGGTCCTGGGTTCAATCCCCTGTCACGGCAAATATCCTTTCAGACAAAGTTGTCTCCCTGATATCGTTATGTTGAGCAGCTGGAGGCTTGGTTAGGATGTTGTTGTAGTACTGGAATGAGAAACAACAGAAATTCATGGTTAGGCAATTCAGCTGCGACGATATGACCAAAGCAAGTGAAAAAGGCGTTAAACTCCTATCAATCATTCCATCCATCATTAGATACCAAACACTTTGTACAACTTTGGACGTCACCTTTGGCAATGGAAATTGTGGATGGTGACATGTCAATTACCAAGCATTTTTAGTGGCAATGGAAATGAAAAAGGGATACCCTTGTCAAATTCAAGAAATTTCCATTGCCATGGATGACATCCATAGTTGCATGAATTGTATTATTTGTTTATGGATAGAATACATTAAAGGGAGACAGTTGAACACCAGCATTAGACACAGGGTTAGGAAGGACAAAAAGAGTCATTGTGTGGGAATGGGTTAAGGTGTTTAACCCATTCCCACACAATGACTCTTTTTGACTTCCTACAAAATAATGGCTTTTCAAAAATCATTGTGGAAGATGAAGAAATTGCTTGTGACAAGCAATTTCTTCATTTGCCACAATAGTTTCCCTGATAGACCTAAACATGTAAAATTTAATTTACTGGAAATTGGCATCTGCGAAATTTTTTAATTTGGACAAGTCTGAAATTTTGCTGTCTAGTAATGAGTAAGTTAGAAAATAAAATTGAACTATTTGGATTTTTTCAAATGGCAAAGAGGCTTTGTTATTTATTAAAACGTACCTTTTACAGGGTCTTGGTTTTGATCTCAGTTCCAAGGTCAATCTATCAGAGCTGTCTGTGTGTTTGGAGCAAACCCTGATATCCGCAGATGAACAGAATCTGGTGTACCTAGCTGCCACAGCCTCCTTCCAGCAAGAAATTAGACATCTCAAGTGAGTATTATACAAAGATTTGACCCTTTAACCCTTTCCCAAACGTCAAAATTTTAGGGTGATCCACTTCCATAAATGTCACAAATGATATAATGGATGTTATTAAAGATAGGATTTGTGTAAAATATGGCACAGAAAATATTGAGACAAAAGGAGAAACTGCTGGTTATCAGCAGTTTCTTCTTTTGTCTCAATGTTTTCCCAAACAATATCTATTAGGGACGTCAAAACCAGGTCTTATTTGGGAAAGGGTTAAATTGTTTTTGTTCATAAACATTGATAGATCATAGGGTTTAAAATTGCCCAAAATATGATAACTTTAATTGTTGATTGTGTCTTTTATTTTTCAAATTTGTATTTGCACTGACAAAACCTTTCCTGTGATGTGATACCATGTCAGAGGATCAGATAAGAGGGGTTGAAGTTCAAGATGGTTGTTCAATTAGGCATCTCAAGTGAGTAACGAGACAAAATGGTGGTACGGCGCCAAATTGATCGACCGAAATGTATCCTATCGATCAGGTCGGAAATCAAATAAGCGCAAAACAGTTTTACGCAGTAAGAATATTTGAGTTGTTTTCCATCGATGTTTCATTTTGAGAAACCTCCTACACTTACACGTTTGAGATATCCCATGTTTTCAACCGGCAACATGCCTAACTCTTGTGGTCAAGAAATCAACACATTTAGCCCGAGTGAAAACATACAAAATAGAAGTCCGCCAAGATGTAGTAATGAACAGTTGCGGAACTGTTCGTTACTCCATGTCCTTGTACAATTTACACCTCCAGTGATAAAGCTCCAATAATATACAATATTGTACGGCGCTTGCAGAGCACCGTACAATAATCATAGAAATAACTTTGCATACCAGAAAGGGACATTTTTGGAATTTCTGTACATCTGGCTATTTTCATGCTTCCATATTTTTGCAGGCTTTGGCCACAAAAAAGTACTTCTTACTTTTGTGAATTTAATTATGGCTTATTGGCCTTTCATATTTCAGATATGTATTACTGAAGAAAAAACCTTTCCAGCTATTTGACACCATGCTGAAGATCAATATGGTTGGTCATGGGCTAAGCATTAGGTATTGGGGGTTGTCAGAAACACACTTTCTAAACAAATCAAGTGATTTGTCCATAGATATTTTAATTGACTTGCTAGCCCATTACCAAACAGCAAAATTTTAAGGTAGTCTGAATTGGAAGATGTTGCAGACGACAACTTCAAGTGAATAGAATTTTGCATATTTTGGTCTTTAAGGGTAGAAAACATTGTGGGAAATGAAGAAATTGCTTGTCACAAGCAATTTCTTCATTTTCCACAATGTTTTCCTAGCTATTACTTTGTAGGGTGTCACTATGTTGGGCTAGCAATATACCAATTTGAATAGTACACTTGTACTCTTATGTTTAAGGTCTTCCTTAGAGCAGATGAGCTGGGCCAGAGAAAAATTAAAGCTTGACCTTGCAGAGTCGAATGCCAGGAACAGTTTACTAGCCAAAGAAGTTGATGAGAGACATGCTTCAATTGAAAAGTCATCAGAGTCCAAACTTTTGTAAGTATTTGTGTTGTATAAAACCACTAGGGCCTGCTTGCCTTAAACAAATTCTTTTTCCAACTGGCAACCATTTTGGTTGTTCCGATGTGTACACTACTACAGGTCAGGTGACCAAAAGGATGTTTTTAAAAAAATGATACATGACCAATATGGCACAAAAAATTACGATACAAATTAAGAGTATTAGCGGTGTAAAAAGGCATCATTGTTGACTGTTTTGGAGAGGAGGAAACAAGTTTAAGTAAACCCTGGGGTATTTTTTAACCACAAGGTTTTATGCAACCATCTTTAGGAGGAATAATATGTTAGTAATAATTATGCTATTATCTTGTTAACTCATTACCAAACATTTTTTTTCAGACTGATCCAAATTCAAAGACATTGCTCAAATTTTACATTTTTTGTGTGTAACCCGCAAATAAATATCCTATCGACTCCTGTAGGGATTCGATCCTGGGACCTCTCACACCCTAAGCGAACACTCTGCCACGTCGCTATAAAAGCTAGCTTGTACGGGAGATAGTATAAGTGCCCCTTACACTACACCCGGCTACATACACCCCCTCGACAATTAAGATTCTTCCACGAATCTTTTTTCTCAACATCATCAACTCACTACTCTCACAAACCAACACCTCATGCAGGTTTTTTACGGTGGGCGCCAAATGTAACCAGCATATTAATATCGCATCGACTCCTGTGGGGATTCGATCCTGGGACCTCTCACACCCTAAGCGAACACTCTACCACGTCGCTATAAAAGCTAGCTTGTACGGCGAGATAGGATAAGTGCCCCTTACACTACACCCGGCTACATGTGTCTTTCTGAGTAGAAAACATTATGGTAAAGGAAGAAATTCCTTTTCACAAGGAATTTCTTCATTTTCCAAAATGTTTCCTTTCATTTTTTCTTGGAGAGTGTCAAAAAGCGTCAATATGTGGGAATGGCTTAAAGATTTAAAAAAAGTATTGTTCTAGAATAAGATACATTTTTCTTGGCATTCATGGATCACAACCAATTGTTGTTTTGAAGATAGTTTTGACTAACATCTGACTCATTAAATATATACAACATACTATTTTTATATGCTGAATAGGTGTGAATATGCTCATTTAATCCTTTCCACAACGGCAAAGTTTTAGGGTGGCCCAATTCAAAAGTTGTAGAAGACATCAAAATGCATGTTGATGAACATTGAAATGCATTATGATGTAACATAGAAAATATTCAGGCAAAAGGAGAAAATGCTGGTTATCAGCATTTTCTTTTTTTCTCAATGTTTTCCCAAACTTGTTCTACTTGGGAGGTCAAATCCAGCTGTTGTTTGGGAAAGAGTTAAAAGAAGTACTACACACAGATTTGCTCTAGTTTTGCTCTAAGCCCCTAAATTTATAATGTTGTTGTGACTTTAGCTCAGTTCTAAGTGGCATCAAATCTACTTATTTGTAAGTATGTAGAGGTGTCCTGTTCATACTTCTTGGTTTTAAGACCTTGGGTAATGGAAAAGATTTGATTCATTTTGACCTTCAGCTTATGTTTGGAACTAGTTTTACATATTTCACATATTTTTAACTAGACAATTATGGGACAATGCTTTTAGTTAATCCACTTTCAGATGATAACATTTTAGTCTGATCAAAATGATACATATGACTATTTCAAGTGAATGAAATTTTACATTTTTTCGGCCTTTCTGGAAAGGCCAGAAAGGTTCGGTTATGACATTGTGTGAAATGAAGAAATTGCTTGTCACCACATTTTCCACAATGTTTTCTAACACCCTTATCTCATGGAGTATCATTATGTGGGAATGGTTTAAGGTAGATTCACGTGACATCGGAATTAGTTGAGCGATGGCGTAAATATTCGGCGGTGGAACATTCCTACGCCGAATGTACCATGTTGCCCGAATAGGTTCAGATACATAATGAAGGTTAACGAGTTTGCATGAAAAATTTCAATGTCGCATGAATCTCATTAGGAGTGGAATACTGTAAAGGGTTATTTCAGATCAGCTTGACTAAATGATGGAGGTAGTGATATTTTTCTTTTTATCTTATTCATTTACTTAATGTATATAACCCATCATTAGCACTAAAGAGCCAGAGACAAATTTGAAAAGTGTCAGTTATTCCTTAACTGTGTTACATTTTCATTCCAAATACAAACATAAGCATTTTGAACGGTTTAGAATTTTGAATTAATGCATACTTATGGAAATAAATGTTCAAAATTACCTCCCTTGCATATGAATATAGAATGAAAATATATTTATAAATTATAAACTTATTTGAAGTGTATTTACAAGTGTGTGTAATTTGATGCATGTCGCATGGCTAGAAAGCGGTGTTTTTAATGATGGGTCGTATTCCTTAAGTTGATATAAAACTAATATTTACGGTCCTCTTTAGTTAGATCTAGTTGATGTTAAATGAAAATTTGAACTTTTTCATTTTAATTGATTTGACCCATCACCAGATGGCAAAATTTTAGACTTGTCCAGACTGAAGGAGTCTGCAGATGACAACTTCAAGCAAATGATATTCTACATTTTCTTTACACTTTTGGTAGAAAACATTGAGGGAAATGATGAAATTGCTTATCACAAGCAATTTCTTCATTTTCCACAATGATTTCCAAAGCCTTTTTCTTGCAGGACTTCAAAATTTATCAATGTTTGGTAATGCATTACCATTGATTATATAATGTAAATTTTGTGAACACCAAAGTGTCTTTGTTTGGTAATGCATTAACAATTATTACTGTAACTTTTATTAACACCAATGCTAGCAGGAAAAGACTAGGGTAAGCGCCAACCACCAACTGTATAATTATATATATCAATTATGAAATTATCCAAAAATTACTAGCCATCTGATTAAAGTCCGCTGTTTTCTTACAGTAATATCTGACAGGCACCAGTAAGGGGTCATCTTCTATGACATTTTCTTCTGGCTAATCAAATAAACCCTTTCAAGATTCTGCTCAGCGATAAAAACTGACAAATAGGCCATGAATATATCTTATTTCAGTGCAGAACATGTGTTTGCATGTGCTTGTCTTGGAAAATCATATAGGCCTAAGACAGGAGATTTTTAAAATTGGTTACAGTAAAAATATCAGATATTGGTTTCCCCAGGGTCACTGAATATGATCCCTTACTGGTGCCTATCAGGTGTTACTGTAAGTTAACAACAAATTTTAATCAGATTGAAATAACTAGAAACCTTTTTCTCAAACAATCCATTGTTTTGACATTCCCAGAATGGGACGCCGAAAGAAGAGCTTGATTGGGAAAGGGTTGAACAAATGGGTACTTTTCGAACATCAATCTGTCAATGTTTGCATGCAAATTGGTAGCAAATATAATTGAAACATGCCTTGTATTAGCCCTTCCAAAACAAGACTTGGTTTTGACATTCCTGGTTGAAAAGGCTGTGGAAAACATTGAGACAAAAGTAGAAAATCCTGATAACCAGTATTTTCTGCTTTTCAGCTTTTGCCTCATTATTTTTTGTGCTATATTTTACACAGATTATGCCTTCGGTAACAACATCCATTTTGTCGTCTGCTACAGCTTTCAAATTGGGCCAGTTTAAGATTTCTCTGTTTGAAAAGAGGTTAAAGATCCTATTCAGACTCCAACATTAACCCATTACCAAACGACAAAATTTTAGACTGACTCAAATTCAAAGATGTTGCAGACGACAATGTCAAGTGAATGAAATTAAAAATGCTTTGGTCTTTTTATGTAGGAAACATTGTGAAAAGTGAAGAAATTGCTTATCACAAGCAATTTCTTCATTTTCCATAATGTTTTCCAAAGTCTTTTTCTTAAAAAAAGTCAATGTGTGGGAATGGGTTAAAGACTATTTCATTGCATGTGCAATTCAAAATATCTATATTCTGCATGCATGGAAATACCTGTAACTAGACATCATATTACATCATATCCAATAGGGAACGCTATTATCCAGCTAACTGTGACATCATTTTGGACAAACAACAATACATCCTCGTGTAATTGTTAATTGTTAAACTTAGCAACTACAGCTTGATTGAAGCTGTAGTTACAAGATTTTATAACAACACCGATGATTTATCAGGTAAAACCAATAGAATCAGTCTATTTTTAGCACAACATGCTGTTGTAAGTACAAATAAACAGACTTAAAAGAACTGGCTGTAAATTGTACAAATATGTCTTGTCTTGAGAAAATAGGCCTTATAGAAATGTATAAACCCAGATCAGCCTGCATTGTATGCAGTCTGATCTTGGCCAAAACTTAATTTGATGTCCTTAATAACTCTCATTATACCCTGCAAAACCAATGTTTTAGGGGTATACTTTTGTCCATGTATCCATTTGTCCATGTGTCCCTCTGTCTGTCCATTCATTTGTCCATCTGTCACTCTGTCTGTCCATCCATTTGTCCATCTGTCCCTTTGCCTGTCCATCCATTTGTCCATCTATCACTGTCTGTCCATCCATTTGTCCATCTGTCCCTGTCTGTCCATCCATTTGTTCATATGTCCCTCTGTCTGTCCATCCATTTGTCCATCTGTCCCTCTGTCTGTCCATCCATTTGTCCATCTGTCCCTCTGTCTGCCCATCCATTTGTCCATCTGTCTGTCCATCCATTTGTCCATCTGTCCCTCTGTCTGTCCATCCATTTGTCCATCTGTCCCTCTGTCTGTCCATCCATTTGTCCATCTGTCCCTCTGTCTGTCCATCCATTTGTCCATCTGTCCCTCTGTCTGTCCATCCATTTGCCCATCTGTCCCTCTGTCTGCCCATCCATTTGTCCATCTGTCTGTCCATCCATTTACCCATCAGTCCCTCTGTCTTTCCTTCCATTTGTCCATCTGTCCCTCTGTCTGTCCATCCATTTGTCCATCTGTCCCTCTGTCTGTCCATCCATTTGTCCATCTGTCCCTCTGTCTGTCCATCCATTTGTCCATCTGTCCCTCTGTCTGTCCATCCATTTGTCCAGCTGTCCCTCTGTCTGTCCATACATTTGTCCAGCTGTCCCTCTGTCTGTCCATCCATTTGTCCAGCTGTCCCTCTGTCTGTCCATCCAATTGTCCATCTGTCCCACTGTCTGTCCATCCATTTGTCCATCTGTCCCTCTGTCTGCCCATCCATTTGTCCATCTGTCCATCTGTCTGTCCATCCATTTGTCCATCTGTCCCTCTGTCTGTCCATCCATTTGTCTATCTCTCCCTCTGTCTGTTCATCCATTTGTCCATCTGTCCCTCTGTCTGTCCATTCATTTGTCCATCTGTCCCTCTGTCTGTCCATCCATTTGTCCATCTGTCCCTTTGTCTGTCCCTCTGTCTGTCCATCCATTTGTCCATCTGTCCCTCTGTCCATCCATCTGTCCCTCTGTCTGTCCATCCATTTGTCCCTCTGTCTGTCCATCCATTTGTCTATCTCTCCCTCTGTCTGTCCATCCATTTATCCATCTGTCCCTCTGTCTGCCCATCCATTTGTCCATCTGTCCATCTGTCTGTCCATCCATTTGTCTATCTCTCCCTCTGTCTGTCCATCCATTTGTCTATCTCTCCCTCTGTCTGTTCATCCATTTGTCTATCTGTCCCTCTTTCTGTCCATTCATTTGTCCATCTGTCCCTCTGTCTGTCCATCCATTTGTCCATCTGTCCCTCTGTCTGTCCATCCATTTGTCCATCTGTCTGTCCATCCATTTGTCCATCTGTCCCTCTGTCTGTCCATCCATTTGTCCATCTGTCTCTCTGTCTGTTCATTCATTTGTCCATATGTCCCTCTGTCTATCAATCCATCTATTTACAAAATTGTTTTATCTCTCAAAGTAAAGTAGCTATGATCATGAAACTTCGTGGGTAGATAGTGCTCACTGTGGAGAAGTGTAGTGTACAAGGAGCATAACTCTACCTTTCTTATTTTATGACTTATTTCCCTTTGTTTTTGACAAATAAGCTTGTCCATACAAATGTAGTTGTTGGGGTATTTTATCACCTTAAGTGATACATTCATAGTTTTGTACAGTATCAAGCCAATGTTTACTTTAAATATCTCATATCAATTGAAGCCTCATAAAACTTTTGACAGCCATAAAGATGTTGTAAAATGAAATGAGCCAGGATCTGGAAAAATGTCCCTTAAAGCATTTTTCAAAATTGAGTTTCAAGATCAGCCTGTTGTAAAATGGAGTCCAATATGCATCCATACTGCTCCCTTTAAGTTACTATATAGGTCACAAAGAAGCTATTAGAGAACAACATGGATCCTGATCAGACTGTGCGTATGCACAGGCTGATCTGGATCTATGTTGGGCTCAAAAGCCTTAAAGGACGTTTTTCCAGATCCTGGCTCAAATGATTTGATGAAAAGTTGTGAGCAAATAATATAGACTTTGTCATGTAGGTTCAAACAGGATTCTTAAAGTTTTGTTGCGTATTTTGCATTTTGATTATTGTGTTAAACTCTCAAGGATTATTGAATTATGAAAGGTTAGATTCTCCTAATTCCTAAAAATACAGATCTGATGCTTTGTTGATATAAATGAAACAATGTTTGAAAAAATGTACAAGTATGGAAGTAATTTGAGGGCTGTAATGAAGAAGTTTCCAAAAGAAATATCATTAGTTACTCCCATTACCACACAGTGATTCTTTTTGACCCCTCACAAGATAATGGCTTTGGAAAACATTGTAGAAATTGAAGAAATTGCTTCTTCATTTCCCACAATATTTTCTTCACAAAAAGACAAAAATTTAATATTTCATTCAGGTTTAATTGTTATATGCATCATCTTTGCATTTGGAGGAGTCTAAAAGTTAGCCGTTTGGTAATGGGTTCATTTTCTGGTTTGGCAAGTAAAAACAATCAAAGTATAAAAATATTGTTGTTTGTTTTTGGTGTTAATTATCTGCAGAGAAGAAATATCCAGGAGCAAGTGAAGCCAGACAAAGAGAGAGAAATTGAGGGATGCGGAAAAGAAATGAGCCAGGATCTGGAAAAAGGTCCTTTAACCCATTAGGGCCTACCAGACTGCAAAATTTCAAGCTTAACCAAATTGAAAGAAATTGCAGGCAACATTTTAGATATGATGAAATTTTGAAAGTGTATGTCTTTTGGGGTAGAAAACATAGTGGGGAATGAAGAAATTGCTTGTTACAATGTTTTCCAAAGCCATTATCTTGTAGGGAGTCAAAAAGAGTCATGTATGGTAGTGGGTTAAAGTGTTTGAGAACAACATGGTTCCACAACAGCCTGTGTATGCACACAGTCTGACCAAGAACCATGTTGTTCTCTAATATCTTCTTCATAATATGAAGCAACCATAAGAGAGCAGAAAAATGTTGTTTATTTCTGCTTTTAGGTCTGTGGAAAAGAAATACCAAGAACAAGTGAAGCTGTTACAAAGTGAGCTTGACAAAGAGAGAGAAAACCAGACAAATTTGGCTGTCAAACACAAACAAACTATGGAAGCTGAAATGGTGGAGCTGAAACAAGAAGAGGCAAAACTAAGGGAACAACTGCTGCAATCACAAAAGGTTGGTCAAACTTGTTTGAAAAGTTCATAGAGACATTTCTCTCTCTCTTCCTATGTCCATTTATCATTTCAATCATTGTGAATAATAGATATGATTTTAAAAGAAAAACTATGTAACACATAAACAAACTATGGAAGCTGAATAGGTAGAGCTAAAACAAGAAGAGGCTAAACTCAGGGAACAAGTGCTGCAATCACAAAAGGTTGGTCAAACTTGTTTGAAAAGTTCATAGAGGCTACTTATAATCTACTTACAATGTCCATCACTGTGGACAATAGATATATAGTACAGCTCATGCTTTTTAGCTCCACTGGCCGAAGGCCAGCGAGCTATTGTCATGGCGTTGTGTCCATCATGCGTGCGTCAGTGTGTGCGTGCCTGCGTCCGTTAACTTTTTCTTTAAAAATCTTCTTCTCTCAAACCTAGCTGTGGGCCAATCATGACCAAACTTTGCAGAATCCTTCCTTGGGTGACCCTTTACTTAAGTTGTTCAAAGAATTTTGATTGGTCCATAAATGTGGTTGTGGCAGGGCGGGGCTTATCAGACTTATCAAACTTTGCAGGAATGATGCTTGGGTGACCCTTTACTTAGATTGTTCAAAGGTTCATTACTGGTCCAAAAATGTGGGCGTGGCTTATCAGACTTAGAAAAATCACAAAATAATTCTTTAAAAATCAACCATTCTGCCAATTTTGACAAAACATGGCAGAAATGTTCCTTAGGTGACTCTTTACCTAAATTGTTCAAAGAATTTTGATAGGTCCATAATTGTGGGCATGGCAGGATCGGGCTTATCAGACTTAGAAAAATCACAAAATAATTCTTGAAAAATCAACCATCCGGCCAATTTGGACCAAACTTGGCAGAAATGTACCTTGGACGAATCTTTACTTAAATTGTTTGTGAAATATTGATTGGTCCATAAATGTGGGCGTTGCAGGGTGGGGCTTATCAGAATTGGAGAAATCACAAAATAATTTCCTATAAATCAGCTAATGGGCCAATGTAGACCAATTCTAGCAATACTGTTCATTGGGCAGCCCTTTACTTATTTTTTTAATAAAATTTTGATTAGTCCATTAATGTGGGCGTGGCAGGATGGGGCTTATAATAATTAAACAAACCATGAAATAATTCTTTAAAAATAAACCAATTGGCTAATTCAGACCAAACTTGGCAGAAATATTCCTTGGGTGACCCTTTTCAAGATTTGGCAGTGTGAGGCTTACAAGAAGTCATGAGATAATTCTTTTACTTTAGCCAGTGGAGCGATTCAGGCCCGCTTGGGCCTCTTGTTTGCCTATTTCCACGCATTGCCGCAATTAGATTTTGGATGGAACGCGATGGTTGGAGTAAGCGTGTTTTTCCACCCGAATCAGTGGGGATTGCTGCGATTTTCCACTTGATCACCGCAAATCAGGACGATTTGGGCAGACATGTTATATTGGTCTTATCTAGAATTTCCACCCAAACACAGCCAATTTCCGCGATCAGCATGTTTCTCTACCTATTGCCACGATGTGCGGTGATTGCTGGAAATTTCAAGTGGAAAAATGCGGTGGCCACAATGGCAAATCACCGAAATTTTCCACCCGAATTTTTTTTGTCCGCAATGGACGAGCGTTTTAGGCAAAAACGGGCGAGTTGTCCTGTATTTAGGTAGAAGTTAAACACAATCAAGCTATGGAAGCTGAAATGGTAGAGCTAATACAAAAAGCAAAACTCGAGGAGCAGCACAAAAGGTTCGTCAAATGTGATTTTCGCATGCACCTTTGGGAGAATAGAAAACTGCTGTCAGGTTTTCAACCAGTCAAAATGGAGATGTCTTACTTGATTTGGTCTAATATTAATGATGCTGTAAACAAATGGTTGTTAGCGCTATAGAAAATAGGGAGTAAGCAATTTCTTTCTATGCCTTTCTATAATGTTTTAACCCATTACCAGACGACAAAATTTTGGACTTTTCAAATTTTAAAGGTGTTGCAGATGACAATTTCAAGTTGATGAAATTTCAAAAATCTTTGCATTTTCCACCCATTTTGTGGAAAATGCAGAAATTGCTTGTCGCAAGCAATTTCTTCATTTTCCACAATGATTTCCCAAGCCTTTTCTTGTGAAGGAGCCAAAAGGCATCTCTGTGTAGTAATGGATTAAATACAGAATTTGTGATATATCGTCGGTGTAAATTCAAAACCATGTATGTCGATTCTTGCAATTTTCAAAGTACGAATTTGTGTGCCCAGTTACAGACAATTCTTGCAAGTTTTGAGCTATTTTACTGATCAGTATTTATGACAAATCATTTGTGAACAATATGTCCGAATTTCAAGTAAATCATTTCAGTTTGGGAAAAGTTATCACACTTTTTTCCCTCCCCTTTGAAATTTTCCGAAAACGAGATACGAGGTTTTGCATTTACAACAACGATATACAGATTATTTCTTAATGGGATTTACTTACCATAAGGTGGTTTGATGTTTATAATTTTAAACATGGAAATGCATTAATCTTTTTTTTTTCGCTACAAATCGCTAATTAACCCTTTCCCAAACGACAAAATTTCAGGGTGCTCCAATTTGAAAGCTGGTTGCAGTTGACAAAATTAAGATCGAAAACTATTGGATTTGTGTAAAATAAAGCATAGAAAATATTGAAGCAAAAGGAGAAACTGCTGGTTATCAGCAGTTTCTTCTTTTGCCTCAATGTTTTCCCAAGCCTATTGTACTAGGGACGTCAAAACCAGGTTTTGTTTGGGAAAGGGAAGAGGGCAATTCTTAGCCTCAACATCAAACCAAAAAATATGTTTGTATGGCTATATACGATATCGTAGCTAGATGATTTCAATTGGCTTGACAAATAAAAAATCCACCCAGATAGCTATTTATCATAACCTAGCTTTGTAGAATATGCCATATGCAAAGGACGGGAGCATTATGGTTTTGATATATAAGGCAAAATTGTTGAGCAGTCAACTTAAGTTCTTTGAAAGCCAAAAAGGGTCAAATATGCGCCGAAACAATGAGGAAAACGGTCAACTGTCAATATAAAAAAACACATCGAAACTATAAATTATTGAATAAACCATCAGTAATAGGGCGCAGAGCTCCAGATAAGAGGGGGTGATGACTTTTCAAACTGCAATAATTCTGTTATTGTTCACCAAACCCTATGTTGTGGGTACTCATTTGCATCGTCTTGTCGAGACGATTCAAATGAGTACCCACAACATAGGGTTTGGAATTGAAATAACAAAGTTAGAATGTCTTCTGCCCCACTTATCTGTAGCCCTGCGTTTTGTAATCGATGCATCACTATCGGGGTAGTATCTATCACAATGCATCAATGTATCAATCCGTCGTTACACCCCTAATTGTTAAGGTTTACGAACTGAGAATGAAAACACCACTTTCTAGCCATATGAAATGCATCAAATTACACACACTTGTAAATACACTTCACATAAGTTGATTCACCATGCTAGATTTCAAGATTATGCTAAAGAAGAAAATAATTTACAAATCGTCGTTGTAAATGCAAAACCTCGTATCTCGGTTTTGGAAAATTTTAAAGGGGAGGGAAAAAAGTGTAATAACCTTTCCCAAACTGAAATGTCTTACTTGAAATTTGGACATATTGTTCACAAATAATATGCCTATAATACTGATTGGTAAAATATCTCAAAACCTGCGAGAATTGTCTACACTGGGCACACAAGTTTGTACTTTGAAAATTGCACCAATCGACATACGAGGTTTTGCATTTACACCGACGAAATATTATTTTACTCTATTTTCATATGCAAGGGAGGTAACTTTGAACATTTTTGTCAAATATTTCCATAAGTATGCATTAATTCAAAATTCTAAACCATACAAAATGCTTATGTTTGTATTTGGAATGTAAATGCAACACATTTTAGGAATTACTGGCACTTTTCAAATTTCGCCTGTGGCTCTGCATTTCATTCTCAGTTTGTAAACCTTAACTCAGAATTTGTTACTGTTATTGGAACTGCACACTAACAAAATAACGATTACAATTGTGTTCACCCAAGGGCTTACATTCAAATAAATTTTCTGTTCCATTTCATATTACCCCTTTCCCAACAAGACTTGGTTTTGACGTCCCTATTAGAAAAGGCTTTGGAAAACATTGAGACGAAAGAAGAAACTGCTGAAAACCAGCAGTTTCTCCTTTTGTCTCAATATTTTTTGTGCTATATTGTAGCCAAATCCTATCTTTAATAACATCCATTTTGTCATCTGTGGCAGTTTTAGAAATTGATCACCCTAAAATTTTGTCGTTTGGGAAAGGGTTAAAATTCATCCCTATTGGTGGCACTGCACACCAACATCTTTACTATGATCACATCTGTATTCACCCCAGGGCCTGTGACTACATTCGAATAACGAAGTTTCGTTTCCATTACATATTACGTTGTCTAGCCATATTGGTCCTGTTCCCACTAGTGTGTAGTTTAATACCTCACCCCTGAAAGCAATATATAGTATTCTGCAACACGCTGTATAATCACGTGATGCAATATTTTCAGAAAATCTTCAATAGCTTTGTAAATACTGGATCGATCCGATTTCGGTTTGAAGCAGAGAATGTGGACAGACATCACGCATTAGATGGATGCTGTTGAATCTTGAAAAAATCAAATGATAAAAAAGTTATTGAAGATAAACAAAAAATTTGGTTTATCTTCAATAACTTATATCAGTTGATTTTCAAAAAAATCAACACGTCCAGCTTATTCCTGGCATTTCCCCACCTTTTCTGCTCCAAACCAAATTCAAATTGGTCAAGAAATAAAAAAGATATTGAAGATTTTCAGAAATTCGTTGAGTCACGTTGATTATACACTGTGTATAGTATCTTGCAAGTATCATAAGTTTATGATGCATTTCACCATTACCCTAACAAGTCTAAACCAGTTTTATTTGAAAACTGCTGAAGATGTCATACTGGGAATAAAGGAAAAAAGGACTGTATCTACAATATCGCATGGACAATACCTAGGTTTAAGTAATATTATACTGGCTTTCAGCAATATTTCTCAAAACATCTTACTTCGTGAAAGTGAAAACCAAGATTAGATAAGGAAAGGTACAGAACTGATATTTTGCAGTTGAAAGTAAAAAAAAATGGTTTGAATAGGACTTGGAACACCAACTTTTCCAAATACGATAGACTTTAGAAAGTAGATCTATCAAGGATTATTGGACTTGGTGCCAACAAATTTTAGACATTTCGTCGTTGTAAATGCAAAACCTTGTATCTTGTTTTTGGAAAATTTTAAAGGGGAGGGAAAAAAGTGTATTAACTTTTCCCAAACTGAAATGTTTTACTTGCAATTTGGACATATTGTTCATAAATAATGTATCATTGATACTGATTAGTAAAAAATATATCAAAACCTGCGATAATTTTCTAAACTGGACACACAAGTTTGTAAATCGCAAGAATCAACAGTTTTACTTTACACCGACGATTTGGGTTATTGTTATTCATTTATGTACAATATTCTATGCTTTCTGATGATTTTTGTTTTGCAAGGAAAGAGTGTCAAATAGAATGTAAAATGAAAAATAAATTGTCGTCTTTCAACAAAAACTTTGTATCTGCAAGTTTTTGTTGAAAAGGATCAAAATGATCTTACGCTGAAAACCCAAGGGAACGGCATACAACACTGGCAGCGTTATTATTGTTCCTGAACTTTTCTTTACATACTGTTCCCCATATACCATTATATTTCACCTCCACCCGCCCGTAGTTTTGTCCACCATCACTTAGTCTGATCCGTACTGTTAAATATAGTAAAGAATTTGTGTGAAGACTGTATCTTTCCATTCATGGAATGAGTTATATAAAGACCAAGTCACATACAATTCAGCATCCATACAGCGTCCACATCACGTCCAAAGTTATACTGCATGGGTCCACTGATTTATGCGTGCTCCGGCTGTGATGTATACACTGTATCGTGTATGTGACCAGGCCTTTAGGCAGAGAATCGTTCCTATTTTAATAGATATAGCTGTTATTCGATTGTCACCAAAATTTGTTGCTACAAATTTTTGAAACTATCACCAGTATCCATTTAGGTCTCCACATAGTCGTTAAATCTGGGAGTATCATTTCTTGAGATATTTAAGTGGCAAAGTGCAGTTTTGCTTCTATATCATACCTAGATATTTCAAGGATGATGTCCACATAAACAAACCTATGTTTCGTGATGCCTAGGCATCTTGTATTGACCCCTTTTAATTATCGTTTAAGCGACAACTTGTGTTGGACTTTTCTTTTGTTTTTGAATGGGACAGCCCTCTGATGTAAATAGCGACATCTAAATATCAAAGAGCAAATTTTCATCAGAGAAGACTCAAATTAAATTCCAGTAGAAAACAATGGGTTTATGGGAAATTAACATTGTATTAGATAGGGAATCGAAATGGTTTTAAACTGCATCGTTTATTAATGCAAGAATTGGAAGATAAATGACAGAAGTAAAAAGAATCTTCACATTTTCCAATTTCCACAAGGTCAACACAAGCGCAGAACATGGATAAAGAAAGTGAACAGGGATGAATTTTGCCTTTTACCTCTAAGGACGACTTCCAGTGGCTGTTCTGTGTGCAGGGATCATAGTTGAAATAACCTAACTGCGAAATTTGGGGTCAGAAATATAAGATTTTCATTTTGATACCAAGTGAAATTGGTAATGAGCCACATGCTACAATTATCTCTGAATATGATTAAAACCACAAAATACCTTGGCTCGTTGAGGTTGTAGTCCATGTAGGTGATGGAGTTTGTGCAACTTCAGAACTGCTAGGCGATGGTTCCGTTGATGTTGTAGTCGCTGTAGATGTCAAGGATGTTGAAACTGCAGAGCTGCTTGTTAATGGACATGTTGACATTGTAGCCCAAGTTGTTAATCCCGCAGAAGTAATTGGAGCTCCACTAGAACTTGTTGCTGGACCTGAACTAGGATTTTTAGGTGGAGCTGTTGATAAGAAAAAGATAATTGAGTCAGGATCTGGAAAAGGGTCCCTTATAGCATTTGAGAGTCATGTTTAAAGATCAGTCTGTGCCCAAGTGGAGTCTGGCAGTGATCTATGCCACTCTTACAGTTGCTACAAGTCACAAAGAAGCTATTAGAGAACAGCATGCAGTCCGATCTAGAACCATGTTGGTCTGAAAAGCCTTAAGTGACCTTTATCCAGATCATGGTTCAGTTATAAAATATTTTTTTTGACCAATAGCCAGGGCTCCAGAAATTTCCAAATCTGAATCGGTTTAGCAAAGATCACAGCTTTATCAGAGATCATTCATCTGTGAAACTTCAGGTAACTGTAAGCATGTGCGACCGGGGACCTCCTTCTGTCGGGTGCAGTCGGTCGAGTACCAACAGCACAGGGGTTTTGGTTCCCACAGTCGCCTTCCGGGGTCTGGTCCGTTTGGTTGTCGCCAGACCCTTGGGGTTATCGCATATCGCTCTGCTAGACACCAGGGCTACTTTGGTAGAGCTGCAGGCACCAGGCTGGGGATGCGCAGATACACTTTGGAGTGGGGAATTTAGCTTTTACCCCGATGTCCAGCTATGACAGTTGGGTACTAGTTAGAGTCCCTTTCCATAGTCACGTTCCATTCTCTAGGTTTAAGTAACAAACTCAACACAGTTTTACAGTTCCAAATTACTCAATTTCTTCAACTCAAAATGTTCCAGTTTCCAATACAATTTACAATGTTCAATTTAGATAGTTCTAATATATTAAAGTTCCATGATTATTTCCACAGTGTTTTAGTTTTAAAGAATTTCTCAAGTGTTCCAGTAAAATAGAATTTCCAACAATGTAAGAGTATTTAGTTTGAATGATCCTAAGATCTATGTTTCCAAAATAAGATCATGAATGACATATGATCTATGATGAATGATCTATATCTATGATTAATGCTTAATGATCCCAAGTCTAGAATTTCATGACTATTTATACTAAACTTTCACAAAGCCAAAAGGAAGCAATTTCTCTCAAGATTAAGTTATTACAGTTCAAGTTGATTAAATTAATCATGTCAATCAAAGGTGTTAAAACAATATCATTGTGACCTTGATCTTCAAAGCTTTCTCAGTCTATTGTCTACCAAGAAATAATCAAACAATGAAAACACATATGTCTACAGTTTGAGAACAGATTAAATTGTTTTACAAACAGATTAGTTTTAAAGGAAATGTTTAGTAGTATATGTCAATTCTCAAAGTCAAATCAATCACAAAAATATTCTGAGAATAAACTTTGTCAAAACATGTCAAAAGATTAGACTGATCAATGATTTTCCCTATTTCCAAATGTTTTTCAAATGATTCTCCAATTTCATATGCATACCAATATTATTTTATTATCTGATTTATTATTTTATTATTCAATTTATTATTTTATTATTTAATAAAATTCTGACACAAAAGTGTCCTCGGTGGCACATGCCTGTGAGTAAATTATCAGTTTCAGTCACCTCCTAATCTTGAGGTTAAGTGTAAAACCATTGATTTTGTTACTTTTCATGTTGATTTTTAGCTCCACTGGCCGAATTAGGCCAGCGGGGCTTATGTCATGGCCCTGTGTCCGTCATGCGTCTGTGCATGCATGCATCAACTTTTTCTTTAAACATCTTCTCCAAAACTACTGGACCAATTTCAACCAAACTTCACAGCATTCTTCCTTGCATGAACCTTTTCCAAATTCCTTCAAAAAATTAAATTCCGTGTAGAACTTGAGTTTTAGTTAATTTAAATTAATTAAATTTTCAAAAAATCTTTAAAGATCTTCTTCTCCAAAACTATTTGACCAATATTTACCAAATTGCTCAGGAATCTTCCTTGCACAAATCTCTTCCAAATTCCTTAAAAAAAATAAATTCTGAGCAGAACTTAAATTTTGATTCAATTAATTAATTCAAATTTTTGAAAAATCTTTAAAAGTCTTCTTCTCCAAAACTACTGGACAAATTTCAACCAAACTTCACAGGAATTTTCCTTGTATGAACCTTCTCCAAATTTCTTCAAAAAAATAAATTCCGTGTAGAACTTGAATTTTAATCAAATTAAATTAATTGAATTTTCGAAAAAAAAAAAAAAATCTTCTTCTCCAAAACTATCACACCAATTTCAATCAAACTTCTAAGGAATATTTCTGGCACAAATCTCTTCCAAATTCCTTAAAAAAGAATGATTCTGAGCAGAACTTAAATTTTGATTAAATTAATGAATTCAAATTTTCGAAAAATCTTAAATTAGTCTTCTTCTCCAAAACTATTGGACCAATTTCAACCCAACTTCACTTGAATCTTCCTTGCATGTATCTTTTTCAAATTCCTGAAAAAAATCTGCTTCAAACTGAAATTTCAAAAAAGATATTGACATTGAATTTTTGAAAAATCTTTTAAACTCTTCTTCACCAAAACTGCTGGACCAATTTCAACGCAACTTCACAGCAACCTTCCTTGCATGAATATCTTCCAAATTCCTTCAAAAAAAGAATTTCCGTTCAGAACTGAAATTTCAAAAATTAATTAAATTAAATTTTCAAAAAATCTTTATTTTCCAAAATGCCTTTTTGGATTTCATTGTAATTTAGCCTGAATGTTCAATGTACAGTTCTCCAAAAGATTCTTTGAATTTTTTTTCGATCTGATGAAAAACAAGGCCACTGTGGGCTGGGCTTATTTTTTGCTATATGAAACAATTAGTGTAATTTTAAGAAAATTTAAAAATTATTTCTCCTCCATAACCACTTATTGGATTTCAATGTAATTTTGCATGAATATTCTTTAGATAGACCTCTATTGTATTACTTGAAGAAATTTGTAGTCTAAGGTCTAAAAGCCACTGGAGCGATACAGGGCCATCATCGATACAGGGCCATCATGGCCCTCTTGTTATAAATTGTGGAAAATCTTTGGACCAATTTTTTCAGTCAATATGATGATTTCAATTGGTCCCAGAAGTCAAAGTCCAGTCCAGACCGATATTTTATTGGATTTCCAGAGCTCTGCTACTAAGCATGCTATGAAAAGTGAAGAACTTGTTGAACATGATGTCAAAATTGACCTTGATTTGACTATATATGTAGGTCTTCATATGACTATGCTATTCCCTGTAAAGATTATTTCGCCGCGTTTCAACAGAAACCTTATAACAACAGCTTTAAACAAGCTTTAGTTCCATGGTTTGTTGGACAGTAGTGATTTAGTGTGCTGCCTAACTCAGAACTGTGGTTAAATGAATGATAAACAATGGTAGAACATCAGCATTTTCCCTGTTTGCCTCAATATTTTCTGTGCAAATTTTCTGTGCAAATATTTTCTGTACACAAATTGTACTTTATCAACTGCCATTTTTAACTCCACTGGCCTTTCAGGCCAGCGGGCTAATGTCATGGTGGTGTGTCCGTCGTGCGTCTGTGCGTCCGTCCGTCCGTAAACTTTTTCTTTAAAAATCTTCTCAAAAACTACTGGATGGATTTTATTAAAACTTCACAGGAATGATCCTTGGGTGACCCTCTCTCAGATTCCTTCAAAGAATTCTGATTGAAGTAGACTGTCTGGAGTTATCTGCCCTTGAATTTCAAAAATGGCCGTTTTGACTTTGTTTTCCTTCCAGCAACTTTAAAGATATAAACAATCAAGACAAAACTATTACAGATTGATGGTAACTTTTAGATCTTGCCTAGTTTTAATTTTCAGCTTGATCTGAATTTTACATCATGAGTTATGTGCCCTTGAAATTGACAAAATTTCCATTTTCGGCTTATTTTGACTTTGTTTTCACTCTATCAACTATAAATATTGACCAATCAAGACATAACTTCAAAAAATTGTTGGTGACCATAAGATCTTGCCTGGGTGTAATTTTCTTTCATGCATGCATGCCTGCCTCCGTCTGTAATCTTTTTTTTTAAAATCTTCTCAAAAACTAATGGATGGATTTCAACCAAACTTTACGCGATTGATCCTTTGGCGACGCTTTCTCAGATTCCTTCAAAGAATTTGGATTGAACTAGAATAACCTGAATTATCTGCCCTTGAATGTCAAAAATAGCTGATTTTGACTATATCTTTACTCTAAAATCTACAAATATTGACCAATCAAGACAAAACAAAAAATGAATATAAGCACAATGTCCTGCCTATGTGTAAATTTCAGCTTAATCGGAATGTTACATCATGAGTTATGTGCCCTTGAATTTGACAAAAATTGCGATTTTCGACTTTATTTTCACCCTTAAAACAATAAATGTTGACCAATCAAAGTTATACTTGGAGAAAATCTTATTGACAACAAGATCTTGCTCATGTGTAATTTTCAGGATGATCACATGGTTACAATCTGAGTTATGTGCCCTTGAAATTGAAAAAAATTCAGTTTTCAACACTTTTATCACTCTTGCGGCCACAAGTATAGACTAATATAGACAAAATTTAGACAGAATGATGGTGACCATAAGATCTTGCATGAGTTTAATTTCAGCTTGATTATAAACTCACATATTGAATTATGTGCCCTTGAATTTGGCAAAATTACAGTTTTCAACTTTATTATCACTCTAACATTCTCAAAATAATAGTCAATCATTTACCTTCTTTTTGCTTTGACCAACTGATTGCTGCTTTTTACTTTGTGTTTGTTCTAAGAACCACAAGAATTGAAAAATCTAGTCAAAACTTGGATTTTATATTATAAGAAATCCAGGCCTGTGGAGCAACTCAAGCCTTTCAGGGCTTTCTAGATAGCTCCACTGGCCGAAGGCTTATGTCATGGCCCTGTGTCCATCGTGCGTCTGTCTGTCCGTGTGTGTGTGCGTGCGTCAACTTTTTCTCTAAACATCTTCTTCTCCAAAACTACAGGACCAATTTCAACCAAACTTATCAGCATTCTTCCTTGCATGAACCTCTTCCAAATTCCTACAAAAAATTAAATTCCATGAAGAACTTGAATTTTAATTAAATAGAATTAATTAAATTTTCAAAAAATCTTTAAAAATCTTCTCCAAAACTATTGGACCAATTTCAACTAAACTTAACAGGAATCTTCCTTGCACAAATCTCTTGCAAATTCCTTCAAAAAATTTAATTCTGAGTAGAACTTGAATTTGAATTAAATTAATTATTTTTTTGAAAAATCTTTCAAAATGTTCTGCTCCAAAACCATCGGACCAATTTCAACCAAACTGCACAGGAATCTTCCTTGCACAAATCTCTTGCAAATTCCTTAAAAAAAATTAATTCCAAGTAGAACTTGAATTTTAATTAGATTAAATTAACCCTTTCACTGCAAAATATTTTTTTCGGACGTGTTTCTCACCGCTGAATTAATTCGAAGAAATTTCGATACCCTGTTCACAAAAACATGCATAACTTTTGACTCATTTGATGGATTCCTTTCAAATTTTCAGCACATACAGACAAATGAAGCACCTATATGTGACCAAAATTTAAAGGTAATTTATGAAATAATTTTTTTTTTTTTATGTTGTTGGTACTCGTCCCCATAAATTTGTCGACAAAAGTCGCCTATGGCAGGGAACCCCTCGTCGACAAAAGTCGCCTATGGCAGTGAAAGGGTTAATTAAATTTTCGAAAAACCTTTCAAAATTTTCTGCTCCAAAACCATTGAATTAATTTCAACCAAACTTCACAGGAATCTTCCTTGCATGAACCTCTTGCAAATTCCTTCAAAAAATTAAATTCCGAGTAGAACTTGAATTTGAATTAAATTAAATTAATTAAATTTTTGAAAAATCTTTCAAAAATTTTCTGCTTGAAAACCATTGGACCAATTTCAACCAAACTACACAGGAATCTTCCTTGCACAAATCTCTTCTAAATTCCTTCAAAAAAATGAATTTGGAGCAGAACTTAAATTTTGATTAAATTAATTAATTTGAATATTCGAAAAATAATTAAAAATCTTCTTCTCCAAAACTATCGGACCAATTTCAACAAAACTTCACAGGAATCTTCCTTGCATGAACCTCTTCCAAATTCCTCTAAAAAATTAAATTCCGTGAAGGAAGTAAATTTTGATTAAATTAATTAATGTAAATTTTCAAAAAAATCTTTAAAACTCTTCTTCTCCAAAACTACTGGACCAATTTCAACCGAACTTCACAGGAATCTCCCTTGCATGAATATCTTCCAAATTCCTTTTGAAAAATCATATCCGTTTAGAACTGAAATTTTAAATAAATTAATTAAATTAAATGTTAGAAAAATCTTTAAACATGCAATTATCTTCTCCAAAACACCTTATTGGATTTTATTGTAATTTAGCCTGAATGTTCAATGTGCAGTTCTCCATGATATTCTAAAATTTCGATCAGATGAAAAACATGACCACTGTGGGCTGGGCTAAATTTTTGCTATATGGAAAATAGTGTAATTTTACGAAAATTCTAAAAGTATTTCTCCTCCATAACCACCATTTGGATTTCAATGTAATTTTGCATGAATGTTCTTTAGATAGACCTCTATTGTATTTCTTGAAGAAATTTGTAGTCTAAAAGTCTAAAAGCCAGTGGAGCGATACAGGGCCATCATGGCCCTCTTGTTTTTGTCTGCAATGGCTTTGAAATTGGACCACCTAAAACCTGTGACATATGGGAAAGGGTTAAATATCAATATGGATGGATTTTAGGATTTAAACAGTGACATAGATAAGGACAAACATAGTGATTACAGATTAAACTCTACATATGTTTAAACCAATCTACTTTTAGCACAATATACTTCCAATATCTATCCCTATTCAAAAGTCTGTCACTTCCTTTATCACCGTGATTAATCACCTTCTGTCCACCTTCTCTGCTTCAAGCGAAATTTAAATCGGTCCCGTAATAACAGAATTATTGAAGATTTTCTGAAATACAGTCGAAACTCCTTGTGTCGACTTTTGCAGGCCGCTGAAAATACTTCGACTTCTCCGGAATTCGATACAAAAATCAGCAATCAGAAGTCGAAGTTTTCCCTGAAGTATTCGGCGGAAGTCGGGGTATGGATAAAACGACAACCTGACAGATTCTTCGGGAAGGTGGGTGGTCGTATATACCCGCATACATGTAATTATTGTAATGGTGTTGAAGTGTTTTGAAAAAATGGAAACGAAAGATTTATTATATTGTTGTTTTTATTTTTTGAGTTACAAGCGTTATCTGCAAAAAGCCTTTCTTTCGCATGTATTTTTCACGGTTGGTGCAATCTTATGGTGAACCGACAGCAGAATACTATCATCCCAGTTTTTCACACCTTTCGATCGAGATTTTAATTCCTATTGTTAGAAAATGTTAAACTCCTAAATTGGGGGTTTAACAGACTAGACAAAGTGACTTTGTTAATCAGTTAATGAGCTGAACAGGTAGTTTTAAGGTGAAATTTTCATACTGACCGGCCGAAATAACTTGAGTCATCCGGAGTTAACGATTTTGTCAAGTCGACTTAAACATTGAAATTTAAATGAAACAAAGAAGGGACAAAGTTGGGACTTTGGAAACACTTCGACTTATCTGGATAATCAACTCATCCAATGTCGACACAATGAGTTTCGACTGTAGTAGTACAACATGATTATCCCTGTGCTTATACTCACCAATTTTGCTGCATACATACCAGCCACCATTATTGATACACCTTTCTTTCTCAGTACATGGCCTGTTGAAGCAAGGATCATTACCAACCTGAAACATGTAGGGCTGGTTGCATAAAACCAGTTCTAATAAACATTAAGATTCAGGCTAAAATTTTTACATGTGCAAATGTATTAATTATGTGATCAGGCTATTTTTTGTGTACATGCTAAAAATAAACTTTTTCTGCCTAAGATCAAGACTATCCAATAAAAATGGTTGTTACAATTGTAATTAAATTTATCATATTTGACATACTTTTATGCGGGACATTTTATCTTCTGTATTAAGAAAAGATTACACTCAATGTTTACTTAACCCTAAAACAACCATATATACTAGAGGAAAGAAGAAACGCAACAACTATTTTTTGTTATTTCTCTTAATTCTTTTATGTTACCGAGTCAAAAATGTAACTGATTATTACAGGGTACTGTATATTGATATTAATCTTTGTATTTACGTTTGAACCTGTATTACCTGTGAGATAACGTCAAAATAGACGTTTACACGTTTCTCACGTACAAACCTTTAAATATCCAAACTTTACATAGAACTCTTTTAATTTTTTTAGATGCACGTCGACTCGACAAAATGCAATGATTTTTGTTTGGATTAAATCCCTTATATCGTTTTGCATCCTATTCAAAGACGTCGTCCGGTAGCAATTGTGATGTTTACGAATGGAACATCTCAACCCGCAGTTGCTGCTGACTTTGGTGTATATCGGTTTACAAAATATTTCTTGAGATAATGTCTCAGAACTTACGGAACAACTGGTGGTCACCCGAAAAGCGGTCGTCAACGTCTAACGTCATGACGTCAGGACCATAACGTGCATTTATTTTACCAACGGAAACAAATTCTGGTATCGAGCAAAACTGTTGATGCTATTCATGAACAGTACAGCAATCAAATTTCAGCCAGGTATCGTTATAGTCCGTTTGGATTGCGTGCAAGAACACATTTAACGTTGACGCCAATCCGCTCTCGTTTAAACGCATATTGTTGGCACGTACAACCTGTGACATTGATGAAATTTTGACACAAGAAAGTCAAATGATTAAGTTTAACTATGCATTGAAAAAAAGTATGCGAATTATGTTGATTTTGAGAAAAACAAAAACAAAACGCATGACCAAATTAATTTTTTGTTGCGTTTCTTTTTTCCTTTAGTATATTTTATGTAATGAAGCTGCGGCCATGGCGCAGTTGGTAGCGCATCTGCCTTTCATTCGAGAGGTCCAGGGTTCGATACCCGGCCGTGGCAAATACCCTTACAGACAAAAATGTCACTCATCAATAGTTTGATATCGTGAACATAATATGTGGGGAGCAGCTGGAGGCTCTGTAAGAGTGTTGTGGTAGTACTGGTTTGAGAAACAACAGGAATCCATGGGTAGGTGCTCCAGCCGCCGCAATATGACCTCAGTAGTTGAAAACGGTGTAAAACCCCTATTAACCAAACCAAACTTTATCTAATGACGGGAGTAATAACTTAATTACCTTTGGCCATATGTCTATGTCCATGTTGATAAACGACACATTTCTTTTCAAGTCACATTGATTCTCTGGTGATTTCTTCACCAAATTTAGTTCACAGATTTTGTATTTTATCGAAAAATTGATCGATTTACACTTCTTGTATTCAATGCAACGACGTGCGCATGTGGGTAAATCTTCCATTTTGTTACGTGTCCAAAACACATGACCAGTCAAACGAACGTTGAGGTCCTCTTTATCAAGATGAATTTTCTTACTTTCACATTGCATTTGCAAGATAATCAAAGCGAACATCACTTTGGGGAATATTTTAAAAGCCAGCATCATGACTAGGAAAATAAGCAAATATGTGAAATGACATCCAAATGGCTTTTGTCAGCAATCTGGCAACACTGATTTGAATTTCTGAAATTAACCCTTTCCAATTACCGTAATTATTCTGATAAACGCCCATATTCAAATATACGCCTATCCCCCAAATCATGGCTGAAAATCTGCTTATGTTAAGCACAATTTAAGTGAGAAAGGGTGATTCTAATAAATGTCCATCCTCCAATTCCGGGTTGAAATAATGTAAGTCATAAACAAAGATCATTTCAAAAAGCAAAGAAAAAGGGAATGTCCAGCCTTCAATCTGTTCGTAATGAAGGAAGTTCATTGAATAATCGTATACCTGTACGAAAAATTACGCCCGTAACAGAGGTGTAAATGAGACGGAATTATGAGACGGAATCCGTCTCATTTTCCGCTAGTAAGCTTGTTTAAAGAAATATAAGAATGAGACGGAAACCAAGCGTAAACCAAGCGTAATTTAGAGGCATAAAATGTTAATTAACCGGAATTTTTAGAGACGGAATATGCAAATGAAGCAGATTTTTTTACAGGCGTAATTGTTAGGAGGCGTAACTAGATAGAATTATGAGGCGGATTCTGCTTGGAATTTTTAAGAAATTACAGGCAGAATCTGCCTCATAATTACCCCTCCTAGATATTCACTACATAATATGTGGGTGGGGAATGGTAAAAATGAACATTTGAATTTGTTTAATTTACCGGTAGTCAAAAGAAGACTCACCAATGTTGCCTCACTTGGTCCTACCATTTAGTCAGCCCCTTAATGTCCTGGATTTATCAATATCAATGTTTGAATTCATATCTCAAACGTTAACTTTACAAAAAGTCAGAGAAGCAAAATTCCCTCCAATTTTCTAAAGAGGAAGTAGGAAATGGTCATAGACTGGGAGAAAATAGACTGGGAGGCCTTATTTTCACAAAGTTAATTCTGTATCTTCTGAACTATATATCTCAGGCACTATTTGAGACACAGCCATAATATTTCACACATGGATACTTCCTGCCTATACCTTTTATTTGGGACCATGACCTTTGGCCTAGTGACCTTGACCTTGGATAAATACTGCAAAATGACTGGATGGGAAACATAGAGACATGCTTCCAGTTGATCTGACTCCAGACTGGTTTCGTTCAATGGTTTGAACTCATCAGGGGTTTTTTGTTGTTTTAAGGCAAGAGAGATGTCTTGCAATGCTGGTCCTTGACCATGACCTTGGAGTTTGACTTTTAAAAAAACTTTAACCTGGCCTATATCCCATGCACTATTATTGATAGAGCCCTGATATTTCACACATCGATACCTCCTTGCCAAGACCTTTAATTTGGAATCATGACCTTGGACCTTGTGACCTTGAAGTTTGACCTACTTTTATTTTTTTTACCTGGCTGATATATCATGCTCTTTTACACATACAGCCTTAATATTTCTCACATAGACACCTCCCACCAACACCTTTCACATTTGACCATGACCTTGTGACCTTGACCTTGGCATTTGACCTACTTTTTAAAAACTTTAACTTAGCCTCTATCTCATGTCCTTTTACACATACATTCTTGATATTGCACACATGGACACCTCCTACCAAGACTGTTCACATTTGACCATGACCTTGGACCTTGTGACCTTGACCTTGGACTTTGACCTACGTTTTAAAAACTTTAATCTGGCATCTATCTCATGTCCTTTTACATGTACAGCCTTGATATCTCACACATGGACACCTCCTACCAAGACCTTTTGCATTTGACCATGACCTTGGCGTTTGACCTACTTTAAAGAACTTTAACCTGGCCTATATTTCATGTGCTTTTACACATACAGACTTGATATTTCTTACATGGACACCTCCTACCAAGACCTTTTACATTTGATCATGACCTTGGACCTTGTGACCTTGACCTTGGACTTTGACCTACGTTTTAAAAACTTTAATCTGGCATCTATCTCATGTCCTTTTACATGTACAGCCTTGATATCTCACACATGGACACCTCCTACCAAGAACTTTTACCTACATTAAAGGTAGGTCCTTGAGGGGGCATATTATGTTTTAAAAACACTTCTTGTTTAGATAGAGCCTTGATATTTCACACAAAGATACTACCTGACATTTACTTTCATTCAGGAATTAAGACCTTGTGACCTTGACCTTGAAGTTTGACCTACTGTTTAACCTGGCCTACATCTCATACACTGTAAGATATAGAGCTTTGATATTTCACATAAGGATAGAACTTGTTAAGACCTTTCATTTGGGATCATGACCTTTGGCATTAGGACCTTTACCTTAAGGCATATACTTTACAAGAACTTTAACTTGGCCTATATTCTAATCACTATTACAGATGGAGTCTTGATATTTTACTCTTGCATACCTCGTACCAAGACCATCAATCTTGGAATTTGACCTTGTGACCTTGAATTTGGAGTTTGACCTTCTTAACAAAAGATGTTTCTTTGCCTTTATCTTATGCAGTGCAAAAATGAAAATGGCTAGTATATTGGAATCGCGTCATTATAAAATTGCTAAGTCCAAAAATTCCGCCTCCCTGGAAAGTTTAAGTTATTTTCTGCTTTAAGAAACAGCTTTTCCGCCTTGTTAAAATGGCTAAGTCCAAAAATTACGCCTGCTCAAAAATTAAAGATTTAAATTACGCCTGTTGTGATAAAATTTCGCCTCCATTTCATTTTATGCCTTTAATTTCCGTCACTACTATACACAGTGACTAAGGCGTAAAGTATAAATCCGCCACTGTTACAAGTGTAAATTGCCATTTACGCCTCTTTTACGCCTCATTTACTCCTGTTTTCCAAGCGGAATCCGTTTCTTTTTTTCGTACAGGTTCTATCGTCCTTATAACAAAATTTTGCCAAATTTGACTTGCTGAACTTCCAGTCCATGAATTGACGCTTGATTGACAAATTTTGACTCACAAAATTAGAATACCTCTAATAAACACCCACTCTATACTTTTCAATTGACCTTGTTTCTAATAAAAGCCCGGGTGTTTATTAGAAAACTTACGGTAAATATCTCCAATTGAGCCCTAATTTGACACTTAGAGCCAGAGCTACAGATTAAAGAGGTTGAATACAGCCTAACTTAGTTATTTCAATTCCAAACTCTATGCTGTTTGCACCATTTGCAATTGTCTGGATGAGACAATTGCAATGAGTACCCAAAGCATAGGGTTCAATGAACAATAAATGAAATATTGCATTTTGAAAAGTATTTAATCCCTCATATCTAGAGCTCTTGTCTGGAGTCATTGTAAAACATAAACCATCATTTTAAAAAAAATTGTGATGGCATAAGTAGCATTTTCTCACTTTTCTATAATAATGCCTTGCTATATGATTCCAGTCCAGCAGTATTTTCTATTTCTGAAGCTTTTATTTTGCTGTCTTTGATGGTTATTCAATGTTGGATTAAAAAATATTGACATTTTGGAAAGTGTTACTCTCATTTGCCTAATGGCAATTATACATGTCATGGAATGATGCACTGATTTTAAAATGAACAGAAATAAATCAAAATGCTCAAAATTGCTTTAACCCTTTCCCAAACAAGACCTGGTTTTGACGTCCAAATTAGAAATGGCTTAGGAAAATATTGAGACAAAAGAAGAAACTGCTGATAACCAGCAGTTTCTTCTTTTGTCTCAATATTTTCTTTGACATATTCTACACAAATAATATCTTTAACAAAATCCATTTTGTCATTTGTGGCAATTTTTGAAGTGGATCGCCCTAAAATTTTGCTTTTTGGGAAAGGGTTAAATCATAAATTGTGGCAATACTAAATTATAATGTAAATAATAAATGAATACATTAACAAGTTCTAATGTGAAAGCTCCAACAGAGACAAAATGGATGTTGATTGACATATAGATGACATATGATATGAAACAGTTAATATTGAGGCAAAAGAATTAAATGGTGGTTTTTTGGCCTTTTTTCTCAAACCTTTCCTATAAGAAATGTTTATCCCTTTCCCAAATAAGAACTGGTTTTGACATCCCTAATAGAAATGTCTTGAGAAAACATTGAGATTAAAGAAGAAACTACTGATAACCAGCAGTTTCTCCTTTTGTCTCAATATTTCTGTGCTGTATTTTACCCAAACCCATTCCTCTTTAACATTGATTTTGTCGTCTACAGCAGCTATCAAATTGGAACAGCCCAAAATTCTGCCGCCTGGTTATTGGTTAAACTGGGTCTTGTTAGGGATGGGTATAAAGATTATCAAAACTCTTGATAGAGTTGGAGTAAGACTAAGCTTCAAATAAAAGGGGTTAATGGCTTTTCAAAATGCAATATTTCATTAATTGTCCATCAAATGCTATGTTGTAGGTACTCATTGGAATAATCTCCTTGAGACGAATCAAATGCCCCCACCTCCCACCCACACACACTTTTCAGTTACTCTTGTAAGTGAGGCAAATTGACCAAACGCCGACTGTCAATCGAAAACATCGATTAGCCAATGGACGATCACAAAAATGTCATGCACCAATTGTTCATCGTTGCACGTGGTTTTGTATCGATTTATCGACTGACAATCAAAACAATCGACATACCAATTGCAAAGAATTTTGTGCTAACAATAGACTATGTTCAACGTTATGTTTTGATAAACCGTCGGTGTTGTTATAAAATCTCGTAACTACAGCTTAAATCAAGCCGTAGTTACGAGATTTTATAACAACAACCACGAAATACTATTTTGATTGTCCCAATTTACGTCACGATTAACTGGATAAAATCGTTCCCAATTAACGACCACATGCCCATTGTTTGCCTTAAATTCTATGTTGGGCGGAGCGATCTGTCGATTGGCGTTTGGTCAATTGTCACAAGATAAACCTATGTAACTGCAATATGCGAAAAGCAGTTCTATCTGCCCAAAAAATGTATAATCATAATCTTCATTAATATTTTATAAACTAATGTTAATGTTAGACTGGAAAAAAGATAATAAACATTGTGGAAAATGAAGGAATTGCTTGCTACAAGCAATTATCTCATTTTTATGCCCCAGTATCGAAAGATCGGGGGCATATTGTTTTACTCTTGTCTGTCAGTCCATCCATCTGTCTGTCCAAAAACTTAGTGTTGGCCTTCTCTCCAAAAATAATTGACATACAAAGCTCAAATTTGGTATGTAACCATCTTTCAATGATATCTATCTGTTCCAACAATATGGCCTCTTTTAAGGTTCACGAACTGAGAATGAAATGCAGAGCCAGAGATGAAATTTGAAAAGTGTCAGTAATTCCTAATCTGTGTTACATTTCCCTTCCAAATACAAATATAAGCATTTTGTATGGATTAGAATTTTTAATTAATGCATACTTATGGAAATATTTGACCAAAATGTTCAAAATTACCTCCCTTGCATATGAAAATAGAGTAAAACAATATTTCTAAATAATTATCTTCCTGTAGCATAATCTTGAAATCCGGCCTGGTGAATCAACTTGTGTGAAGTGTATTTACATGTGTGTGAAATTTGATGCATTTCGTATGGCTAGAAAGTGGTGTTTTCATTCTCAGTTTGTAAACCTTAAGGTCATCCATTAACCCTTATGAACCCTGTACATGAGAAGTTAACATGAAAACTTAACATTGCCATTTCAGGGGCATTCATGTTTCACAAACACATCTTGTTCACAATATTTTCCAAAGCCTTTTGATCTTTTTGGGAGTAAAAAAGAGTCAATGAGTGGTTATGGGTTACTTTAGATGTCTGCCATAATTTTGGACCTGTTAGTGGTTTGGTGTCAATAATTCAAAAATATGAAAGTCATATATTGCACAAAACTTTTAACTTAATTGACAGGTTGGGTTACATATTCAGGTTGGTGAGGCGTAAAAAGAACTAATGTTTATTCAAACATTGTAAATTAGCTTGATTGCATATTATTGGTAACAAACATTTTATGAATACATGTAATATTAAATGGAACCAATAATTTGATTGTGGTCCTGATAATTAGCTCATCTGAGCACAGCATCCTCAAGGTGTCACAAGCAATTTCTTCATTTTTAGAGTGCCGGGACTTTATTTCGGAGGTGCTTATGTCACAGCCGTAGTAATGGCGTCAGCTTCATTTCCCGTCCTGTCTTGCCTTCAAAAACTTTCACCTGGTCTATATCTCAGGCACTATTATCGATACAGCCTTGATATTTCACACATGGATACTTCGTGCCAAGACCTTTTATTTGGGACCATAACCATTGACCTAGTGACCTTGACATTACAATTTGACATACTTTTAAAAAACTTTAAACTGGCCTATATCTCATGCAATAATATTTATAGAGCCTTGAAATTTCACACATTGATACCTCCTGACAAGATCCTTCATTTGGGACCATGACCTTTGACCTTGTGACCTTGACCATGGAATTAGACCTACTTTGAAAAAACTTTAACCTGGCCTATATTTTAGGCATGATTAGAGAAAGAGCCTTTATATTTCCCTCATATATGCCTCCTGCCAAGGCATTTCATCTGGGACTATGACCTTTGACCTCTTGACCTTGGCCATGGAATTGACCTGTTTTGTGACAAGCTCCTGTATAGGCAAGCTACATTGTCCACGGACAACTCTAGTTTACAATGTTTGTTCCCAAGACTTTTCTTGGGTTGGTGTCGCTGTTTGGGAATGGGTGAAGGTGCTTTCAACCCTTTCCCAAACGACAAAATTTATGGTGATCCATTTCAAAATGTAAATGCAGTCATCAAAATTGATGTTGAAAAAGACTGGATTTGTGTAAAATATGGCATAGTAAATGTTGAGGCAAAAGGAGAAACTGCTGATCATCAGCAGTTTCTTCTTTTATCTCAATGTTTTCCCAACCCTTTTTGTTTAGCGATGCCAAAACCAGGTCTTGTTTGGGAAAGGGTTAAAGTGCTTTCAAGAGACTTTTCTCAAGTCCTGACTCATATGTTATTGACCCTATAAATGGAACTTTTTCAGGAGCTAGAGAAAATTGGTCGTGAATTTGAGGACATGGCAGGGCAGCTAGATGAAACAACAAAACAGAATCAACGTTTACAGAGAGAGCTAGAAAATGTCCATGATCTACATAGAAAGGTAGGGGGCACCTTAACCCATTACCACATGGAAAATTTTTAGCCTTGTCAAAATTCAGAGAATTTGCACATGACAATATCTAATTAACTAGATTTGAAAAGTTTTGATCTTTTTGGGTAAAAAACATTGTGGGAAATGAAGAAATTGCTTGTTACAAGCAATTTCTCCATTTTCCATAATGTTTTTCAAAGCCCTGTTCTTTCAAAAGGCAAAAAGATTCAATTTATTGGAACATGTTATAGGTTTAATAATTAGAAACCAGAGAAGATTGGTCGTGAGTTTGAAGACATGGCAGGGCAGCTAGATGAAACAACAAAACAGAATCAACGGTTACAGAGAGAACTAGAAAATGTTCATGACCTACATAGAAAGGTAGGGAGCACTTTAAAGGTTTAACCCTTTATAAAATAAGACCTGGTTTTGATGTCCCAGATATGGCTCTGGAAAACATTGAGACGAAAGAAGAAACTGTTGATAACCAGCAGTTTCTCCTTTTGTCTCAAAATTTTCTGTGTTGTAATATGCAAAACAGAATCAGCGTTTAGAGAGAGAGCTTGAAAATCTCCATGACCTACATAGAAAGGTAAGTGTCATCTAAATATAGCAATGGCAGATCCGGAGGTTCGGGGCTCAAATGAACCCTCCTCAGTAGCCAGGGGCCCGTATTATCAATGGTCGTATGATATTTTTGCGTAATTACTTGTAACAACAATCCTGATTGGCCCAATCTGATTTCTTGTGCAATCAGTTGTTTTGTTACACATTTTACACAAAAGGTTTGTTGTTACAAAAAATAAACATACGACTGTTGATAATACGGGCCCTAGGTCTTTTTTGGAAAAGGGTTAATTTTCCTGGATGAGAATTAATTTTTATGCTCCCTTATTGAAAGATTAGGGGCATATTGTTTTACCGTTGTATACTCCCCGTCATAAGAAAGTAGCCACTTGTATAATGCAAATAGTCGGCAATTTTAAGATAATTCATACCCGCATCGAAATAAATACAAAATATTGCAACAAGGCAGGTAAAATGCTTTGGTGAAAGTATCGAAAACTGTCGAATTATCCCATTAGATATGGAAGCTTGGTGGTTGTTCCAGGAAATCTGTTACTGATACGGAACACACTACCGAAATTCACGTCCATATATAGGGCTAGGAAAGGGACAAAAATGAATAAGGACATGTGTTTATGATACTGTTTTTATTCGAAATGCTTAGTGACTAATAAGTGATGTTCGTTACACCCAAAATCCTTGCAAAATGACAGTTTCCAGTTTCAGTCCAACCAACCCCCATTTCCTCTCAAATGCTCTATTCTTTGAAATTTTGTTTACAAGTTTCTAATTCGGAAAATGTTTCCCTTCACTTTACTCACCAACCACTTCCGTTTTTTATCAAACTTTTAATATTGAATCGTGCTATACTGGTAGTGCTGAATTTTCATAGACCTCTATCGATTCAATGGAATGATTTTCTGTAAAATTGAAATGGGACTTTTGTTTGGGTTTTAACTGCGTCAATTTACGCTGAAAAAGACACCTGTAAGTAAACAAAACTGAATTTTGTATCCTAAAGTACTGTTTTGAACCCATTTTACAACTAAACATCTTTCCGAAAATGTTGAAAGCGTTTAACCATTTAGGTGTTAAAAGGAACTATTGGGAATGTATATAAATGTGTAAAAACAAAGAGACATAAAGAATTGTAAAAAATATGGCTATTTCAAAAGTGGCTACTTTCTTATGACGGTGAGTAAATGTTTGTCTGTCTGTCTTTCTGTTTGTCATTCCAAAACTTAAAGCGTAAAAACTTAATGTGAAAACTTAATTTGGGCCTTTTCGGGGGCATTAGTGTTTCTTAAACACATCTTGGTTACATGTATCTATCTTTTGCAGCTTGCAGAATATGAGAGTGCCAGCTATTTGAGTCCAGGTGAACAGAAATTTACACAAGAGAAAGTACAGAGATTGGAACAAGACAATAAGGTAGGACCTGAAAAAATTATATATTTCCCTTTACTAAGATAATACTGAAATCTTAATTAGGTGTCATACTTAATCATTCTAATATTTTGCTGTTTGAGAAATTTAGGTCAAAAGATCTTTCAATGAAAAAAGCTTTGTGTGTCCATCCGTCCGTCCACAGCCAGATCTCAGCAACCCTTGGACCAAATTCAATGAAACTTCACATGTGAACTCCCTGGGATAATACCTTGGGACTCTTTTCTCTGTTTCTTAATTTGAGGCTGCGTCATGGATAAATGGGCCTTAGTGTAAAAAATAAGTTTTTCTCTAATTTCTCTTTATCTAATGGGCAGAATTTAATGTAATTTTGTGTTTATGTAATAAATAGAATGTTCTATACCATAGTCTATAAATAATGTGTGTACAAAAAAGCTGTCATGGGAAAATGGGGCTTAATGTATGATAGTTTTTATTTTGTGACAAACACTTATTCGGGGAGCATAAACCGTCTGTGACGGCTTTTATTTTTTTGTTTGTTACCCAGGATTTGAAAGACCTAAATGATGAGCTAACTACCGAGTTAGAACAATGGAAACAGCAAATGATTTTCTCATTTTCCCTTATTGTTTTCTAGACTAGGATTTAAACAATTACTTAAACCTTACCCGAACAAGACCTGATTTTGATGTCCCTAAAAGTTATGGCTTGAGAAAACATTGAAGCAAACGGAGTAAATGCTGATGATCAGCATTTTCTCCTTTGGCCTCAATATTTTCTGAGGTAGATTGAATACAAATCTTCTCTTTGTCAACATCTTTTTATGCCCCCTTATACAGAGATCGGGGGCATATTGTATAACTTGTGTCCGCCTGTCTGTCTGTTTGTCCGTCTGTCTGTCAGTCTGCCCGTCTGTCCGAAAACTTAACAAACTAAACCTTTGCCTTTTCTCCTAAAGTATTTGATATAGAAAGCTCTAATTTGGTATGTAACATCCTGTCAATGATATCTTTCTGTTCCATGCAATTTGACCTTCCTCAAGGTCATATGTTAACCCTTATCAACCCTTTACTCTACGAAAACTTAACCTTTTACTCCGAAAACTTAACCTTTGCCGTTTTCTCCAAAAGTATTTGACATACAAAGCTCAAATTTGGTATGCAACTTCCTTTCAATGATATCTTTCTGTTCCGTGCAATTTGACCTTCCTCAAGGTCATCCGTTAACCCCTATCAACCCTTTACTCTATAAATACTTAACATTTTACAAAAATGGCCATTTCGGGTGCATTTGTGTTTCACGAACACATCTTGTTTGTCGTCTGCTGCACCCATTAAACCAGACCGCCCTAAAAATTTTGCTGTTTGGGAAAGGGTTAATATATCTATTGTTTTTTACCCAGGATTTGAAAGACCAAAATGATGAGCTGACAGCAGAGTTAGAACACTGGAAACAGCAAGTTGTGCCAAGTCGCAGGACTGGAGGACCCCAGGATCAAATGGAGGATGAAAATGACGGTGTTCAACATACGCCAATAAGGAAAGATGGATCGTTTTTGTCACAATATTTCACACCAGTTGTACTGAAAAAGGCTTCATACATTTCACCAGGTAAGGAAAAATTTGCTTTTCTTCTCTATTTGTGTATTGAATCCAGGATTAAACTAATGACAAGAAGACAATAATACTCTCATTAGGAAAGACGATGTGTGGCCAACAATGGGTCAATCACAATATTTCACACCTTGTTCTGAAAGGGCTAACACATTTTACCTTGTAAGGTTTGTGGCATCTGTAAAGGCATAAGGCATTTGTTAAAATCTAATGTAAATTTTATATGACCTGTGTCTTCAAGTGCTATTGCTTTGACATTTTGAATAACGCGTGTGACACCACAGCACAAGATTATTAACCAAATCTGACAAGCATCTCATGAAGAATTGCAGTACAAATGAACCATGACTTTGTTATCTTTTTTCTTTTCATTTTCTTCAGAATGTTCGGATGATGAGATGAGCCGACAAGGCAGTGCCCAGAGTCGACGACTACCTTCAGCACCTAATGAGGAAGATAATATAAGTAAGTGCTTAACCCATTACCAAATGAAAAATTTAAAGACTTGTCCATATTGACAGAAGTTGCAGACAATATTTTCATCCTGTGCATTTTTTAAAGACTAAACTAAAGTAAAAGTTTTACACCATTTTTAGTAGAAAACATGGGAAATAGATTGCTTGTCACAAGCAATTTCATCATTTTCACAATGTTTTCTCCTGTAAGTTTTGACAGGCTTAAAAATGTTTACACACAACAAAACTTTATGTGGATAAGGTCGTTGAATTTTCTCATGGAAAACGAAATTGTGATGTCAGTTTTAACCCTTTCCCAATTGATAAGTTGTATAGATAGATAGAATTTATTACACATAAAATGTTACATTTCACATGGCAAGCAAGAATAGTCCAACTTGAGAGCTGCTTCACATAACAAAATTGATGAAGGAAAAAAATGGTATGCAATTTAGCACAGAAAATATTATGTCTAAATGTTTCCCTAAGCTTTTTGAGTAGGCATCATTGTTTGGGAAAGGATTAATGTCATACCACTAAATAGTTTTTCACTACAAGCTGTATTGGAATAGTACATTCATTAATATTTTTGTCATATCAAAGTGAAAAGATAGAAATACACATGTGCTAAAACTTTACAATGTTCCGAATAAAACCATCCATCCGATAGAGATAGTGCTCAACCAATACAAGTATATAGGGAACATTATAATAATAAATCCAAAGACTTTTAGATGATCAAATGTGCTTGATCATCTAAAAGTCTTTGGATTTATTATTATAGGGTTAATTCACGTTTTTGAGGTCGTTAACATTCTCAGAGGCCCAAAAAATGCGTTATCGCCTGAGACCGAAGGTCGAGGGCGATAACCCATTTTGTGGGCCTCTGAGAATGTTAACGACCAAAAAAACGTAAATTGACGCTATTATTGCATAAAATATGAAGAATTTGCAAAGAAATGTTATAAACTAAGACGAATAACTAAAAAACTTTGTGAAAATTTAGCCACATTTACACCGACAGATACCAGAGTTTTCCGGCATTCGACTCGACATATATCGAGTAAGTATGATATCCACTAGACGGGCCGTTAGATTTTCATCGTGTAGCTATGTAATCAAGTTTCACCGCATTTTTACTGACATAATCTTCATTTGGGTTGGCAAAATCGTAACAATATTCAACTAAGTTTTCTTTTGGAAACATACTCTGGATATTCTAACGTTCATTTCAGTGCGAGTAATAAAACAAAAGGTCGGAACTTCCAAGGTATATCTCTGGTTCGTTTCAGACATTCGTTCATTTCAATAAAAAACGAAGTTGTAAAGGAAAAATTGCAGTAACTAAAAGAAGAACAAGAAACACATAGGCTTACCACCACATTTGACCAGACCACAACCACTCAATTCTAATTTCTATCCTTCCTTGTCCACGAAATCCACTTTTAGTTTAAAATCTTTCAGCTGCCCGTTTGTTTACTTTTTGATTCCAAGAATTAAACCTACGTCACTATATACGTCATCAGATATAGTTACACTGGGAGACCTAGTTTAATGGGGGTGTAAACTGGAAATAGGGTCTTACAAGAATTTACACTGCGGAAAAGGGAAATGACAAAATTTCGGCTTTATTTTCAATTTTCTGAAGCACTCACAACAAATCCCCGATCGAGGATATGTGAATGCAAAACCAGTCCGATAATGCACGTGAATTTACTGAATAACGACCGTTTTTGACAATATCAGACTGATTTTTACTCGTTATCCAATGCCAATAACAGACTGAAAACACACATTTTAGGCAATAATATGTGCTAAAACTTTATTTATTTTAAAATTAAGAATATTGGACAAATAAGAAAATACTGTTAAAGACTATTCTCCCACGCTTTCACCAATACAGTCCTTTATTCCAAGGGTTTTGGGAAAGGAATTTTAATCTTTATGACCAAAAGGTTTACATATTATGAAAATAGCATTAGAAATACTGAGTTATCTTTCCTTTTAGTAGAGAAACTAAAGAGTGACCTTGCTAAATTAGGAATTAAATATGGGGAAGGTAAGACAAGCAGTTCAACCCAATACTATTGCAAGTGCATCTAATTTAACTCTTTCCCAAACGGCAACTGTTTTGGATCGTCCAATTTGAAAGCTGTTTCAGACGACCAAATGGATATAAAAATATTTGTGAATAACATAACTCAGAAAACATTGAGGCAAAAGGAGAAAATGCTGATAATCAGCATTTTCTTCTTTTGCCTCAATGTTTTCCCAAGCCTATACTACTCGGTAGATCAAAACCAGGTCTTGTTTGGGAACTGGTTGATACATGTATGCACTAAAAAATATTTTTGTGGTATGTCTTCAATACATTATATTGACCTTTAGGTGGTAAGTTTTTGTTTTGCCCATATTATTTCTTTTTTTTTTTTATTTGATTTACAATAGCCAATGTTTGGTAATCTTGTCATTCCTGAACTTTTAATGTTATTGAAAAGAACCATTAGACTGATTTCAACCAAATATAGTATAATAATACCTTTTCTGTTTATCTGTGTTTTTGTACTTTTTTGGTTCAAGTAACTGATAAGGCCCTCTGTACTCTTGGCTATATATGCAGATATCTGTTAATTCTGACCATTATGATATTTGTGGCCATCATAGATTTTGATCATTTTGTACATGAGTACCGTCTGATCGTGATCCATGATGGTCTTTTGGAGTTACGGCACTGTTGGTAATAAACAAGTTATGGGAGAATATAATGGATCTTGATCAGATTGTGCGATACCATTCCCAAACAATAACAGGATTTATACATATCCATACATATCCATTTTAAAGTCCGTTTTCCTCTATCGAGGGTTGGACTTGTCTGACAGGTCTGCTACGCAGTCGTCCTCTCCATTCGGACCGGTTCTGTGGGTCAGTAGAAATCATTCCTAATTTTGTTCTGTCATCCTGCACTACTTCTTCCCATGTTTTCTTGGGTCTGCCTGAACTTTTCTGTGTAGCAACATTCAGTGTCCTTACTTGGGAAACCCAGCCAGTACTGCGCTCCACATGGCCGAACCATCTCAGTCTATTGGTACGTAAGACTAGGCCTAGATCCTTGACCCCAAGCTTTGTGAGCAAGGATTCTGAGCTGACGTCATCTGTGGCTTTAACGTTACAGATCCAGCGAATCATTGCCCTGTCGTTTCGCTGGAGGCGGTTCAGTGTAGCAGTTGTTGTGGCCCATGTCTCTGATGCATGGAGCATGACGCATGACGATTTGATATCCTTAATAGAAAATGCCTGGGAAAACATTGAAGCAAAAGGAGAAAATGCTGATTATCAGCATTTTCCACTTATGTCTTAATATTTTCAGTGCTATATTGTACACATATCCAGTCTTTATCAATATCAATTTTGTTGTCAGCAGCAATTTTTAAGTTGGAAAACATAAAGAATTTGCCTTTTGTCAAAGGGTTAACCCATTATCACACAATGACTTTTTGATGCCTTAAAAGATAATGGCTTTGGAAAACATTGTGGAAAAATGAAGAAATTGCTTTTGACAAGCAATTTCTTCATTTCCCACCATGTTTTCTGTACCAAAAGACTAAAATATGCAAAATTTCGTCTCTTTCAAATTGTTGTCTGCATCATCTTTGAATTTGGACCAGTCTAGAAATTTGCCGTCTGGTAATGGATTAACACACACACGGTGGATAATCATGTGATATAATAAATACTGAATATCTTCAATAAACTTTGTTAATACGGGACCGATTTGAATTCGGTTTGGAGCAGAGAATGTTGACAAACATCATGCATTAGATGCACGTGGTTGATTTTTGAAAAACCAACTGATAAAAAAGATAGAAAATTTTGGTTTATCTTCAGTAACTTTTTTATTAGTAGATTTTTAAAAAATCTACCACGTCCATGTTATTTTTGACATTTTTCCACCTTCTCTGCTTCAAACCGATTTCAAATTGATCAAATATTGACAAAGTCATTGAAGATTATCCGAAATTCTAAATCACGTGATTATACACCGTGACACAGGCTGATCTGGATCCATGGTGGCCTCAATTGTCACAAGGCACTCTTTCCAGTTCCAAGCTCATTGCTAAATACAGCCTTTTCTGTAGCATACATTATTTTATGAAATGTTTTTTACAGGGATAAGATTACTAAAATCTGCTCTTAGAACCAATTCAGGTAAAAGGGTGTGAATGATAACCTACCCACGTTTTCCTTAATTTCCTGATTTTTGTGTTTGAAATATACTAGGTTTACCGTTATAGATTGATAAATGGTCAGTGTTGTTACAAAATCTCGTAACTACAGCTTGAATCAAGCTGTAGTTGCAAGATTTTATAACAATTCGTATGAAAATAATACTATTGTTTGTCCGACATTATGTCATTGTTAACTGGATAAGATCGTTCCATATTGTTTATTTACCTCTTGTCATTTATAAATAAGTGGACATAACATTACATTATTCTCTTAAAATCAGTAAATATCAATATTTTTTATCCCTACACCCTAAATCAATATAAGGCAAAGAAGCTGTTAAAAACTTGTTGTGGTATACAGTTGACACTCGTTATGTTGACATCGGATAAGTCGAATTACCGCTTAAGTCGAAGTGAAAGTCTGGCCCCGTCCTCACAAATGGATATCAAAATGTTAAATAAAATAATTGCGAAATAAATATAGCCATTGAAATTTAGTAGGAAAAGGATAGAAATTGCTCGTTTCGAGCAATTTCTTTCCTTTTCCTACTATATTTCAATTATTAACGCACTTGATGAACAATGAAAATGGTCAAATGGCATTCAAAATTGAACAAAATCGGATGAGGCGAACTCCGGATATGTCGGGATAATTTGACGACCCCTCTGACTTCGACACAAAGAGTTTCGACTGTATATGTATAGAAAGCATTTAGTCACAAAGAGAAATGGATGCTGGTAATCATCATTCTCTTCTTTTCTGTCAATGATTTCCAAAACTTCCTTGTTTATGGACATCAAAATTAGGGTTTCTTGGCTAAACAATATGCTGTATTTTACAAGATAAAAAGTATTTCAATGTGTGATTAATTTTTAACCTTACCTAATTTCAGAGTTTGCTGTCTTAACAATTTCTTAACAAATTGTGCCTTTTTTTTGTTTTAACCCTTTCCCAAACAGCAGACTTTTAGACTAGATCTAGTCCAAAGTAAATGTCCATTTCCCAAACAAGACCTGGTTTTGATATCCCAAGTAGAAATGTCTTGAGAAAACATTGAAGCAAAAGAAGAAAATGCTGATAAACAGCAAATTGAAAAGACCAAATTTTTGCTGTTTGGGAAAGGGTTAAGCTTAGAAAGTGTGGAAGGAATAGAAGATAATGCTGATTATCAGCATTTCTGTTCATGTAATGATTCCTTATAGTCCTTGGGCCAGATATGGTTGGAGTTACCACTAAAATGGACAAAGGGACACCTATATATCTTGAAAGACCTATCCAAAGGAAGAACAAAAATGCAATGATATCCACTCTGCAGAGTAGCTATACCTCAGAATGAGCATTTGAAATTTGATAGGGTTTGGAGAGTTGAAAATCAGTGCAAGGTTTTGAAATGTTTAAAATAATGTGGCTTTACTGCTTTCTATACTAAGCATACACTGCATATATAAACCATATGCATAGAAATACAATTCATGTTGAATAATTTGTTCTACACATGCAGCATGTATATGGAAAAAAATCACAACAGGTATATCCATAAAGGGAGGTAATAAGCCGAGCAAATTACATGCTTTTCAATATGGAGTATGGCATTATTATGTCATAAGCCAAAAATGAAAACCCTCTGTATTTTCTTGAACCTGTTAATGAATTCTGACTTGTTCCATTTCAAAGTGCCGAATAAGCAAAATTTAACAACCTTCTTGTTTCCATGGCAACTGTCTTCTTATAGAAGTTTCATCATTAGCTTCAACTAATCGCAAAAAAAACATTTTAAAACTATTATAGTAATAAAACATACATTTTAGTTTTGAAATGTTATTTTGTTAAGACATCTCTTACACAAAACTAATTAGTATGCTTATGAATATTAATAAAAACTTTAATAACAAGATCGTGAAACACAAATGCCCAAGGAATGGCAATGTTAAGTTTTTATGCTAAGTTTTCGAGTTAAGGATTGATAAGGGTTAATGAATGACCTTGAGGAAGGTCATATTGATATTGCACGAACAGATAAATATCATTGTTCAAAAGAAGGTTACATACAAAATTATAGCTTTGTATGTCAAATATTTTTGGAGAAAAGGCCAGTGTTAAGTTTTCATACAGACAGATGGACGGACAGACAGACAGACAAGAGTAAAACAATATGCTCCTGCGTGTTTAGATTGCTAAAATGAGACACTTCTAGTTGCAATGTAAATATGATGTGTGTTTTATACCGTAATTCAAAAGGTAAAATAACACAAATAAATTAATTATTACTTCGTTGACAAATTATGGACAATTATAGGTAAACTGCATGTAGATCTAAAAGGAGACAAGAAAGAGACGGGGGACTCAGTATACAGTGTTTTTGACAGCATTTGGGGTTAAGGATAAATTCCTGTTGTAAGCCCTTTAAAGTTTAAGTTTTTTAAAAGTAGGTCAAACTCAAAGGTCAGGGTAACTAGGTCAAAGGTTATGGTCCCAAATAAATGGGCGTGGTGGGAGTCCTCATCCGGTAGGTTTCAAACCAAGGCCAAAGAAGTTCAAGACTTAACCATCTGCATGCAAAGTCGCATAACTATCACCCTTCCACTTCTGTTTGTTTCTTGCCCCTCTCAGTACCATGCTGAATGACACTGGACATGGATATGAAATCCAAGGTAAGAAGATCAACCATCTTTTCTACATGGATGACCTAAAGACCTTTGCCAAGAACGATCACCAGCAAAAACAACTGCTCGAGACAGTAAATGTCTTTAGTGATGACATATGTACGCAATTTGAACTGGACAAGTGTCTAAAAGCCACCTTCAAAAAAGGAAAACTAACATCAACATCTGACATACAGCTAGAAAGAGACAACATCATCAAGAAACTATACCAAGACGCTAAATACAAATACCTTGTGTTAATGAAGGTGACGGAATTCAACATGCAGCAATGATGGAAAAGATCAGAAAAGAGTATTACAGAAGAGTTAAGGCTTGCCATCAAGAGTGAGCTAAAAGCTGCAGATAAGATTGAAGCCATAAACTGACAAATGCAAGAAAAACGGAAAACTTGACACAAAGACCAGACAGTTACTAACAACAGAATGAATGCAACACCCAAAGGTTGACGTTGAAAGATTGTACCTACCACGAAAGATCGGTGGTAGGGGCCTCTCATAGATTGAGATGGCATAATTACGTATTTGGAGACAGCACAAGACAATCTGCTACATCTGATCCGGGAACATGAACGTAACAAGAAACTTTACTCAATCTCAGAGCAAACCAGCACATTCATTCAAGAACTGAACATTGCACAAACGACAAGAAATGCAGAAGAATCCGTCACAGAGTTTACCAAAAGAACAAGACGGACAAAGCAAATGCCCAACAGAGGATGACACAAACATGGAAAGCCAAACCAATGCATGGGCAATACCCTTGGGGTTTGACAAACCAGATGTTGACCAAGATCAGACACATAAGTGGCTCTCTAGTGCAGGTCTCAATGCAGAAACAGAGGGGAATGGTGATAGCAGCACAAGATCAGAGTTTGGCTACAAGAGCATATCACAACAAGATCATCAAAGATGGTACAGATCCAAAGTGGAGAATATGCAACCAATATGATGAAATTGTCTCGGGCTGTCCAACATTAGTGGCAACATAGTACATTCAAAGACATGACAAGGCAGCAGGGTACATTCATTGGAAAATCTGCAAGCAATTTGGACTCCCAGCAAACAAAAAACAGTATGAACATAAACCAAAAACTGTTGTAGAGGGACATGTCGGTGAATACTGGTACAGAGATCAGGGCTAACAGACCAGAAATCATTAAGAACAAATTGGACAAGACGTTCATCATGATTGACATGACGGTTCCTTCTGAAAGAAATGTCTCCGTTCTGGCACTTGAGAAACTATCAAAATACAAAGACCTTGAGATAGAAGTAGCCAGAATGTGGGGTATGGAGACGACAACTGTACAAGTCGTTGTAGGCGCACTTGGTCTCATTAAGAAGGGACTTGACAAAATATTCAAACAAATCCCTGGTGCACCAGTTATCGAGGAACAGCAGAAGATCATACTCCTTGGAAGTGCACATATCATCCAAAGAACGCTGTATAATAATAATGAAAACACTATAATTACAAAATTTATACCTTCTGTCATAGATCTAGCTATCCCCTAAAGAATCTGCTATACATGTATACGACCTACTGGTACAACCTTAATTTTAAACGTTGTCAATAAACTTTCAATGTATTGCAGTTGTCCTTTTTGTTAATCCATGTGTTTTGATTCTACTTTGAATTCTAAAAGTATCAAACGAGATCATTTGAACCATCTAATCAGTTCTGTTGATCATCATAATCATTCAATCATTAGTGTAAATTGTGCAAAGGAAGTGTTAAAATATTTAACAATTATTTATAATAATGTATTCAGTTTACTGTATCAGTGTTTTCCTAAACTTTAGGGACATTATTTTCTATTTGATATTGGATTTAGGGTGTAATATTTTACGTTCAAAAGGGTTGTTTAGCCCTTATATTTAAGCAGATTTACAGTAAGATGCAAAATTACGGATGCTAAAAAATGATTGAATCTTGCATGAAAATGAGTGAATATGCCAAACGAATGAACATTAACTGTTACTAGATAACATAACAGATGCTGATCTTAGAAGCAAGAGCATATGCCAAGTTTGAAAGCAAAAGTTATTGACAGAAACAAACTTATTTGTGACAGATGATTGAAAGATGCTCATTAAAGTTTGATGAAGAATTTCTAGGCAACAAAAAGGTAAAAATTGCTCGGCATTAAATACTAGAGCAATAGATATTTGTCTTGAGGTTGGTACCATGGTCATAGAGGTATGTGCAAAGTTTTAGAGTAATGGCGTTAGTAAAACAGAGATATGACACTTTTACCAAAGAAAAACCTAATTCGCAAAAAGGGTCCCAGTTTTAAGTAGTGTCATTAATATTCGCGAATATGCAAATAAGGTAATTTGCATAAAACTTATGGTAAATTATTGAGCAAGTCATAAACTTTCATTCGATACCATTCTTACATCTGTAGGTCAATATTCAACCAAGACATGACCAAAAACGTTATGAAATGACTGAACAATTTTATAGGGTTAAGGGTTTAGATAAGGTTTATGACCCAAAGCCGCTACGGCCAAATTAAGTGCAAACATCGCTCAAAATGTTTGATATATTAATTTTCTTTAAGATTTAATATGTTTACGTTATTCCCCTGCACAAAAAATGCCTCTTTTTTGGAAAGTATTTACCAAATTTCCGTAGAAAATCGCAATTTTAGGGAAATTCATGAATATGCAAATGAGCTAATTTGCATAACATAACTAGAATGAAAGAATAAGTCATAAGCTTTCATTTGATATCATTCTGACAACTGTGTGCAAATATTCAATGAAGATATGGCCGAATTCATTTTCAAAATTGACATAAGTAATTTGATGGGGCTAAGGGTTTAGATAAGGGTTACGACAAAAAGCCCCAACGGCCAGAGTGTAAACAAGGCTCAAAATGTTTCTAATAAAATGTTCTTTAAGAAAAATCATGTTTTCAAAATTCCCCCTGAAAAGAAACGCCTTGTTTTGGAAAGTATTTATCAAAATTTTCGCCAAAAATGGATTTTTTAAGGGAAATCATTGATATTCATGAATATGCAAATGAGATAATTTGAATAAGATAACTACAAACAAAAGAGCGAGTCATAAGCTTTCATTTGATACCATTTTGACACCTGTAGGTCAATATTCAATGGAAATATGACCAAATAAGTGTTATAAATTTGAATGCAAAAAATGATAGGGTTAAGGGTTTAAGATAAGGGTTACAGCCAAAAGCCCCGACGGCCAGAGTGCAAACAACGCTCAAAATGTTTCTAAGATAATGTACTTTATGAAAAACTATGTCTTCTTGAATTAGAAATAAATGATAATTATAGAAAAATACTTTTTCGAATATTTCGGCCAATTCTTATACTTGATTGCACATAAAGCATATTTTGAAGAGGAGTAATGACGTCATAATAATTACATAATTTAAAAAATCATGATTCATAAGTAGTGAAATACATGTTCATACGTATGGATTCAAATAAATAGATTTATACATTCATTTGATATTTTTTATTAATTTTTCCCTTTCCCTTACCCCAAAGCAGATTGTCATTCACGTTGTGAAGGGTACCTATATAAAGGTAAGGGTAAAACATATTTAGCTACTCTTCATGTCGGATATCATCACTGAAAAACATCCGCCAGATGTATATCTACAAATATATATAGGTGTCCTTTTGTCCTTTTTTCTGGTAATACTTACCCGATTTTCCTGGTCCTGGCCCAAGGACTATTATAGGTTTGCATTCTACCCGTTAAACTTAACCCATATCCATTGTCTTTTTAAGTGTCTTTCTTAACCCGTTTCCACACACTGACACTCTTTGATGCCCCTAAAGAAAAATGCTTGGGAAAAAATTGTGGAAAAAGAAGAAATTGCTTGTCATAAGCAATGTCTTCATTGTCCATAATGTTTTCTTACCTGGAATGCAATGATTTTTAAAATTTCACAAACTTGAAATTTCGTCTGCAAAACCTTTCAAATTTGAATTGTCCAATAATTTCCGTCTTGTAATGGGTTAATGTCTTTAAACCAGGGAGTATCTTTTGTCTCAATATTTTCTCAGTTCCATTTTGTTTGAGACTTTTAAACTAGATATTGTTTGGGAAAGGGTTATTAAGTCATATCTTTATTTTGAACAATTAAGTTGAAAGTATGATTATTGTAGTTACTGAAGTATTTAGAAATCTTTTAATCCAATCCTTTATTACATCATGATTTCCAATATTCATACACATTTAATATCAACTTGGACATGAGAAAAGGGGCCTCTGTGGTAATTATGATCAACATTGATACAGATCACCTTATGCATTAAATGCAGTCTGATCAGGGTCCAGTTTTATCTCTTATTTTGACTTAGCCATTACTTGTAATATATCTCATAGTGCAGCATTTATCCTAATCAAACTGATCCTACCTGTGTTCTGTTCTGTTTCTGTGGTCTCAAATGCTTTACTCCTTTCCCAAAGGGCAAAATTTTGTACCAGTCCAATTTGAAAGGACTTAAAGATGATAAAACAATTGATGTCTAAATTGGAAAATATGTATGTAATAGTCTAGAAAATATTTAGGCAAAATGAGAAATTGCTGATTATCAGCAATTTCTTCTTTTGCCTAAATATTTTCCCAAGCTGTTTCTATTAGGAACATAAAATACAGTTCTTGTTCGGGAAAGAGTTAAGGTCTTTCTCCCATATCCTAGTGGAATGGCAATTTATCCATCTGAATTTATTAGTTTGGACTGTTTATAGTTGCAAAAAGTGTACCATTTGGACAGGTTTAACAAAGTTTAATTTTTTTATCTTTATGTTTTAGATTGGCTTGCTTAAATTAGAAAAGTATTTTAGACAACAAATGAATGTTTTAGAAGACAGATATTGTGATATCTAGCATCTTAGTTTAGTTTCCTCGGTGTTGTCTGTCAATAATGAATTAAGGTAGAATACCCGTAATGAGATTCACGCGACTGTGGAATTATTATACCCCCGCAAACGAAGTTTGGAGGGGGTATACTGGAATCAGCCTGTCGGTCCAGTGGTTGGATGGTTGGATGGTTGGTTTTTTGGTTTGTTGGTTTGTTGGTCTGTCTCCAAAACTTTGTCCGGACAACTCCTCCTACACTTGTTGACCGATTTAGTTCATACTTGGCACAAGTGTTCATTGTGACCTGTAGATGTGCAAGACACAAATTTCACGGAAATCGGACTGACACTTTTTGAGTTATGGCCCCTGATTTGACCCAAAAATGCTTGTCCGGACAAATCCTCCTACAGTTACTGTCCGATTTGCTTCATACTTGGCACAGGTGTGCATTAGGATGTGTAGATGTGCAAGACGCAAATTTCACGAAAATCCGACTGTTACTTTCTGAGTTATGGCCCCTGATTTTACAACAAAATGCTTGTCCGGACAACTCCTCCTACAGTTACTGTCCGATTTGCTTCATACTTAACACATGTGTGCATTAGGACCTGTAGATGTGCAAGACGCAAATTTCTTGAAAATCCGACCATTACTTTCTGAGTTATGGCCCCTGATTTGACAAAAAATGCTTGTCCGGATAACTTCTCCTACACTTGTGGACCGATTTAATTCATACTTGGCACAAGTGTTCATTGTGACCTATAAATGTGCAAGACGCAAATTTCACGGAAATCGGATCGATACTTTCTGAGTTATGGCCCCTGATTTGACCCAAAAATGATTGTCCGGACAACTCCTCCTACAGTTACTGTCTGATTTGCTTCATACTTGGCACATGTGTGCATTAGGACGTGTAGATGTGCAAGACGCAAATTTCACGGAAATCGGACTGATACTTTCTGAGTTATGGCCTCTGATTTGAACCAAAAATGCTTGTCCGGACAACTCCTACAGTTACTGTCCGATTTGCTTCATACTTGGCACAGGTGTGCATTAGGACGTGTAGATAGGCAAGACGCAACTTTCACGAAAATCTGACTGTTACATTCTGAGTTATGGCCCTTGATTTTACGACAAAATGCTTGTCCGGACAACTCCTCCTACAGTTACTGTCCGATTTGCTTCATACTTGACACATGTGTGCATTAGGACCTGTAGATGTGCAAGACGCAAATTTCTTGAAAATCCGACCATTACTTTCTGAGTTATTGCCCCTGATTTGACAAAAAATGCTTGTCTGGATAACTCCTACACTTGTGGACCGATTTAATTCATACTTGGCACAAGTGTTCATTGTGACCTGTAGATGTGCAAGACACAAATTTCACGGAAATTGGACCGATACTTTCTGAGTTATGGCCCCTGATGTGACCAAATTTCAAAAAAATCGGATTGACAATTTCTGACTTATGGCTCTTGATTCAACAAAAACGCTTGTCTGAACAAAGGTGGTGGCGGGGGTATTTTCATCACCTTCAGTGATAGATTTCTAGTTCGTTTTACGTCGAAAACATTCGGAACTTTCCGCTGTCGAATATTTATGACCGCACCAGAAAAAGTTCGGATACGTAACATCAACGCTTGAAAAAATCTAATGTTTTATGAATCTGAAAATGGCCTCATTACAGGTATTCTACCTTAATTGATAAAAAAGAAATTCATATTCACAGGTAATTTATAAACAATTTTGTGTGTTAATTTACTAAAGGATTGTATTTTATGATTTAGGTGTTGGAAGCAATGCTGACAAAGAAAAGATAGAACAATTGCAAGCAGAGCTAAAAGATCTGAGAGAGAAATTTGAGATAGAAAAGAAGGAGATTGAGCAAGCTTATAAACTAGAAATAGCTGGGATTGAAGAACGGCAGGATAAGGATAAAGAATTGCTTATGCAACATCTTCAAACAGAAAAGGTTTGTAAACCTCTTCCAAAATAAGACAAATTTTGAAGTCATTGAAAAAAAAAGTTTGAGAAAAATTGGCAAAGGAATAAGAATGACAATTTGATGGGTTAGTTCAATAGTTCAAAACTTAATACTAATCAATTATTGTTCTTGCTTTTGCAAGCATAAAAAGCAAAGATCAGACTGTACAAATGTGCAGTCTAATCTTAGCCTTTGATGCCTGTTCTTCAAATTAGGAATGAAAAAAAAGTTTCTAAGATAAACTGATGATTTTAATACTTGATATGATTGATTCAATGAAGTTTTATCTCAGTCATCAGCTATTGTCTCGTTGTTACAAAACCTCAGTTTTAACCCATTCTCACACAGTGAAACATTTTGACACCCTACAAGATAAAGACTTTGGAAAAATTGTGAAAAATTTATGAAGAAATTTCTTGTGACAAGCAATTTCTTCATTTCCCATAATGTTTCCTACCCAAAAACACAAAAAATGCAAAATTTCATATACTTGAATTATCATCTGCAACATCTTTGAATTTGGACCAGTGTGAACTCTTGCAATTTGGTAATAGGTAAACCCATTACCAGAAGGCAAATTTTTTACCATTCCAATTTGAAAAGTGTTGCAGACGACAATTATAAGTTGATGAGATTTTGAAAATCTTTCCATTTTTGGTTGGAAAACATTGTGGAAAATGAAGAAATTGCTTGTCACAAGCAATTTCTTCATTTTCCTCAATGCTTTCCAAAGCCTTTTCTTGTAAGGGAGTCAAAAAGAGTCACTGTGTGGTAATGGGTTAAATCTAAAAAAAAAAAACCCACTTTATTGTAGGAAAAGATATCACAAGAGTTTGAGCGTCTCCAGCAAGCAGCACTAGCAGAATTGGCTCAGGAACTGCAGACCACATTTGCTCACGAGAAAGAAGAATTGATACGCAAATTTAACACAGAGAAAAATCATTTAGAACATAAACATTCAGAGGAAAAGGAGATTTATTCACAAAAGTAAGTTAAGAAACTTTCCCTTGTTATCAGCATATTTTCTTCTTTATACCCCCGCAAACGAAGTTTGGAGGGGGTATACTGGAATCAACCTGTCGGTCCAGTGGTTGGATGGTTGGATGGTTGGATGGTTGGATGGTTTGTTGGTCTGTCTCCAAAACTTTGTCCGGACAACTCCTCCTACACTTGTGGACCGATTTTGTTCATACTTGGCACAAATGTTCATTGTGACCTGTAGATGTGCAAGACGCAAATTTCAGGGAAATCGGACCAATACTTTTTGAGTTATGGCCCCTGATTTGACCCAAAAATGCTTGTCCGGACAACTCCTCCTACAGTTACTGTCCGATTTGCTTCATACTTGGCACATGTGTGCATTAGGACCTGTAGATGTGCAAGACGCAAATTTCTTGAAAATCCGACCGTTACTTTCTGAGTTATGGCCCCTGATTTGACCAAAAAATGCTTGTCCGGACAACTCCTCCTACAGTTACTGTCCGATTTAGTTCATACTTGGCACAAATGTTTATTGTGACCTGTAGATGTGCAAGACGCAAATTTCAGAGAAATCGGACCAATACTTTTTGAGTTATGGCCCCTGATTTGACCCAAAAATGCTTGTCCGGACAACTCCTCCTACAGTTACTGTCCGATTTGCTTCATACTTGGCACAGGTGTGCATTAGGACCTGTAGATGTACAAGACGCAAATTTCACGAAAATCCGACCGTTACTTTCTGAGTTATGGCCCCTGATTTGACCAAAAAATGCTTGTCCGGACAACTCCTCCTACAGTTACTGTCCGATTTAGTTCATACTTGGCACAAATGTTTATTGTGACCTGTAGATGTGCAAGACGCAAATTTCACGGAAATCGGACCAATACTTTTTGAGTTATGGCCCCTGATTTGACCCAAAAATGCTTGTCCGGACAACTCCTCCTACAGTTACTGTCCGATTTGCTTCATACTTGGCACAGGTGTGCATTAGGACCTGTAGATGTGCAAGACGCAAATTGCACAGAAATCCGACCAATACTTTTTGAGTTATGGCCCCTGATTTGACCCAAAAATGCTTGTCCGGACAACTCCTCCTACAGTTACCGTCCGATTTGCTTCATACTTGGCACAGGTGTGCATTAGGACCTGTAGATGTGCAAGACGCAAATTTCACAGAAATCCGACCAATACTTTTTGAGTTATGGCCCCTGATTTGACCCAAAAATGCTTGTCCGGACAACTCCTCCTACAGTTACTGTCCGATTTGCTTCATACTTGGCACAGGTGTGCATTAGGACCTGTAGATGTGCAAGACGCAAATTTCACGAAAATCCGACCGTTACTTTCTGAGTTATGGCCCCTGATTTGACCAAAAAATGCTTGTCCGGACAACTCCTCCTACAGTTACTGTCCGATTTAGTTCATACTTGGCACAAATGTTTATTGTGACCTGTACATGTGCAAGACGCAAATTTCATGGAAATCGGACCAATACTTTTTGAGTTATGGCCCCTGATTTGACCCAAAAATGCTTGTCCGGACAACTCCTCCTACAGTTACTGTCCGATTTGCTTCATACTTGGCACAGGTGTGCATTAGGACCTGTAGATGTGCAAGACGCAAATTTCAAGAAAATCTGACCGTTACTTTCTGAGTTATGGCCCCTGAATTGACCAAAAAATGCTTGTCCGGACAACTCCTCCTACAGTTACTGTCCGATTTGCTTCATACTTGGCACAGGTGTGCATTAGGACCTGTAGATGTGCAAGACACAAATTTCACGAAAATCAGACCGAAACTTTTTGAGTTATGGCCCCTGATTTGACCAAAAAATGCTTGTCCGGATAACCCCTCCTACACTTGTGGACCGATTTAGTTCATACTTGGCACAAAGTTTCATTGTGACCTGTAGATGTGCAAGATGCAAATTTCTCAGAAATCGGACCAATACTTTTTGAGTTATGGCCCCTGATTTGACCCAAAAATGCTTGTCTGGCCAACTCCTCCTGCAGTTTCTGTCTGATTTGCTTCATACTTGGCACAGGTGTGCTTTAGGACCTGTAGATGTGCAAGACACAAATTTTACGAAAATCGGACTGGTACTTTCTGAGTTATGGCCCCTGATTTGACTAAAAAATGCTTATCCGGACAACTCCTCCTACACTTGTGGACCGATTTAGTTCATACTTGGCACAAGTGTTCATTGTCACCTGTAGATGTGCAAGACGCAAATTTCACGAAAATCGGACTGATACTTTCTGAGTTATGGCCCCTGATTTGACTAAAAAATGCTTGTCCGGACAACTCCTCCTACAGTTACTGTCTGATTTGCTTCATACTTGGCACATGCGTGTATTAGGACCTATACATGTGCAAGACGCACATTTCATGAAAATCGGACTATTACTTTTTGAGTTATGGCCCTTGATTGACACAAAAATGATTGTCCGGATAACTCCTCCTACTTTTACTGTCCGATTTGCTTCATACTTCGCATAGGTGTGCATTAGGACCTGTACATGTGCCTGACGCAAATTTCACGAAAATCTGACCAATACTTTCTCAGTTATGGCCCTTGATTTTACCAAAAAATGCTTGTCCGGACAACTCCTCCTTTAGTTACTTTCCGATTTACTTCATACTTGGCACAGGTGTGCATTAACTTCTGTAGATGTGCAAGACGCACATTTCACGAAAATCAGACCGACAATTTCTGAGTTATGGCCCCTGATTTGACAAAAATGCTTGTCCGGACGATTCCTCCTACAGTTACTGTCCGATTTGCTTCATGCTTGGCACAGGTATGCATTAGGACCTGTATATATGCAAGATGCAAAATTCACGGAAATCAGAACGATACTTTCTGAGTTATGGCCCCTGATTGGACCAAATTTCAAGAAAATCTGATTGACAATTTCTGAGTATGGCTCCTTATTCAACAAAAACGCTTGTCCGAAAAAAGGTGGTGGCGGGGGTATTTTTATCACCTTCAGTGATAGATTTCTAGTTTCCTTCAGTTTTGAAAAAAAACAAACTTTTTTATAGGCATGCAAATCAGATGTTTACTCTTTTCCAAACAAATATTGGTTGTGACTCATATTGGAAGTGGCTTTGGAAAACATTGAGGCAAAACAAGAATGCTGATAACCAGCATTTTTCAGCCCCTAATTAAAAAATTGAGGGCATTATCATAGTGTGTTTGTCTGTCAGTCTGTTTGAAAACTTAACACTGGCCATTTCAGGGTCATTCATGTTTCATAATGATGTCTTGTTTTCTTTTGCCTCAATATTTTCTGTGCTGTATTTTACACCGATCTTATTGTTATCAACATCCATTTGTTGCCTGCAGCAAATTTTAAATGAGACTACCCTTAAACTATGTTGTTGTTTGGAAAGGGTTAAAAGATGGGGTTTTTGTGCAATATTTTAGATTGAAGGAAGAATATGAAGAAGATGTCCAAACTCAAATTGAAGAATTCAAAGTGAAATACGAACAAGAGAAGTTTCAGTTGGAAGAGACTTTAGCAGACACTGAACCATTCATAAGAAAACTTGAAGATCAAAAACTACTTCTGGAGCAAAGACTTAAAAAACAAACTGAGGAATCGGAGAAAGCTTTAACTGTTCAGAAATCAGAAATTGAATCTAAGTTCAGACAAGAGATTGACGATTTGGATAAAGTTCATAGTGAACAAAGAAGTGAATTGGAGAAAAATGTTGCAAAGTTAAAACAAGATTCAGACAAAGCTTTAAGTGATCAGAAAGCAGAAATGGAAGATTTGTTAACTAGACACATGCAGAAGTTGGAAGATGTGGAGAAAGAAAAACGAGATTTGGAAATAACACTGAAAAAGGAAATTAGTGAACATGAAATATCACACAGACAAGAAAAATTGGATTATGATAGTGCTATGAGTAAGCTGAATCAAGATATAAGAGAACTAAAAAGGTTGAAAGCCGATGCAGAGCTTGAGTTTAAACAGCAACGAGAAGAATTGGAAATTGCTTTCAGACAAGAAAAACAAGAAGTGAAAGAATTGTATGAGGATAAGATTCATGAACTTGAAAGCAAGAACAAGGATTTTGAAAGGGAACATGATGGACTACTCAAAGAGGTTTGCTGACTTTGAATTTTTGTGTGTGGTAGTACAGCTATTATAAACCTTCAATCAATAATTTATAGCTACAGATAGGTTGAGGTGAAGACGTTCTAAATTTGTCATTTCAACTCCAAACCCTATGTTGTGGGTACTCGTTGAAATTGTCTGAATGAGACGATTCCATGGGATGCCCTCAACATAGGGTTTGAAGAACAGTAAACCAAAAATTGCTTTTGAAATGCCATCATTCTCTCGTCAGAATTAGTTTCTAACAGATGTTGAATTTTGTATATAAACTTTATTGTTTTTAAAAAAGTCACATGTATGAAACAAGCAAGTTGAGGGTGTGTGTCTTTCGCCTTCACATATTGTTCTGACAAAACTGTCACCAACAATTGGTTTGATAATGGTTGACCTATGTGGGGGAGCAGCTGGAGGATTTGGAAGGATATTATGGTAGTACTGGTATGAGAAATGACAGGTATCAATGGTTAGGTGCTCAAGCCTCCCCTTATGACCATAGCAGTTAAAAGAGGCTTTAAACCCCAATCGATCAATCAATTTTTGAGTTTTGGTCCTTTTACCTTTCAGGGAGTGAATGGTTTAACAGGCAAACTGAAGGAGGATTTCTACAGACTAGTTAAAGATGCGACAAATGTAGAGGTTGAGAAAGCAAGAGAAGAATTGCTAAAAGATATAAAGAAAGAGGAAAAAGATTTGGAACTTCACTTTGATACAAAACAATCAGAACTTAGTAAGTATTGAGGGTTTCTCTGTATTTTCTCCTTTTCTCTAAATATTTTCTGTGGTAAATTGATTGATGATTTCTACAGGCTTGTGAAAGATGCCACAAATGTAGAGGTTGAGAAAAAAAGAGAAGAATTGCTAAAAGATATAAAGAAAGAGGAAAAAGATTTGGAATTTCACTTTGGTACTAAATAGTCAGAGTGTATGTGTATTTGAAGGGATTGGTAGAGTTGTTATCCTATCCCAAGAGCAACATAAAAAAACAATTTGAAAGTGGTGCATAAAAAAGTTGATGATCTTATAAATGTACAATAAAACAACCGATATATTGATGCAAAAGGAGAAAATTCTAGCTGTGTACATTTTTAGCTCACCTGAGCATGAAGTGCTCAAGGTGAGCTATTGTGGTCGCTTTTTGTCCGTCGTCCGTCTGTCCGTCTGTCCACAATTTGTTGTTACCACTCTAGCATCCACAAATATTGACCAATCTTGACCAAACTTGGTCAAAACATGTTTGACCATATGTTCTCGGATGAGTCAGATCGGACCAGGAAGTCTAGAGTTATTTGCCCGTGAACGTCAAAAATGGCTAGTTTTGACTTTGTTACCACTCTAGTATCTACAAATATTGACCATTCTTTACCAAACTTGGTCAAAACATGTATGACTATAAGTCCTCGGATGAGTTTGATTTTGAGTCAGATCGGACTAGGAAGTCCAGAGTTATGTGCCCTTGAACGTCAAAAATGGCTAGTTTTGACTTTGTTACCACTCTAGCATCTACAAATATTGACCAATCAAGACAAAACTTTGCCACAATGTTGGTTACTATAAGATCTTGGATGAGTTCGATTTTCAGTGTGATAAGAGCAGGAAGTCTGGAGTTATGTGCCCTTGAATTTGACAAAATTGCTGTTTTCGACTTTGTTTACACTGTAGCATCTACATTTATTGACTAATCAAGACAAAACTTGGCCACAATGTTGATGACTATAAGATCCTGGATGACTTAAATTTTCAGCTTGATTTGGCCAGAAAAACAAGAGTTATTGGCCCTTTAAATTCATAAAATTACTGTTTTCGACTTTATTTTCTCTCTAACAAACAAATATGGACCAATCAAGACACAACTTGGTCACAATGTTGTTGACCATAATATCTTTAATGTTTTAATTTGTCAGATTGATTGGACTAAAAAAAAACAGAGTTGTGTGCCTTTGATGGTTACATAATTGTTGTTTTCGACTTTGTTTTCTCTCAAACAGCAATAAATATTAACCAATTAAAAAACTTGGACAGAATGTTGATGAGAATATCTTTATCAGAACAGAGTTATGTGCCCTTGACTGTGACAAAATTGTTGTTTTCTTCCACTTTGTTTTTACTGTAACAGCTACAAATATTGATCATTCAAGATTATGAAAGCAGTTTTCATCTGGATCATAATCTGGCATCTTAAATTATGTGCTCTTGAACTTGACAACATTGGGACTTTCATTCTATCTAGGTGCAGGTGAGCAATTAAGGACTATCATGGTCCTCTTGTCTTCTTTTGCTACCATGTTTACCCAAGCCTTTTCTGTTAAGGATGTTTGGGAGAAAGTTAACTCTCACAAGAATTTAGACTGAAGTAAGATCTCCTTATTGATTAAGTATTTTTATCACTATTAACCTTTATCATACCAACCGCAAAATATTCTGATTTTTTGGCTTACAGAATAGAGTAAGTTTGACCTTACTCTATTCTACCAGCTTCTAGAAATTCATCATACAAAGGGTTAAGCATTTGAAAGTAAGGTGTTTGTTCTCTGACAGATCCTGATCAGTATTCTCATTGTTTTAATGCACAGGTCACCTATTTGAAAGAGAAAAGGAAGAGCTTGTGGAGAAATATGAAGAGCAGATCAGACTGCTGAGACAGGAGCTGAATGTGCTGCAGGAGAGGCTAGAGGAGGAGAGAGAGGCCCTTGGTCAGAGGTTTGAGTCTGAAAAAGAAGCCATTGAGGAAGTCTTGGCTCAACAGCTGCGCGAGGAAATTGAGGTGGGTCAGCATTTTATGGTTTTCATAAAAGAAAGACAGTACCTTCATTTTCAAAATTCACAAAAATAGCGAATTCTGACTGAAATGTAAATTTCAGACACAATTCAATGATGTAAGAACCAATGTTCTGCAAAATACCCCACATCCCAATGTTAAAATCAAATTTGTGGGTATTGTGAAATTCGTGTTAATTCCCAACAATTTATTGTTAGAATATTGGTAACATTTTCATCATTATTTCTTCGATAGTGACTTAATTATTCACTGGCTCACAAGAATCGCAGTTATCTCGTCTGGAAATATATATTTCGTGACATAAACTTAGTGGTGTGTTAGAAGTTTTAACCAATATATTTTGTTGTTAAACTAGTCAAATAAATGGAGAAGGAGAATAAGACAAAGTCGTGTCTATGTGAAGAGAAACAAGGAGGTATAGGGATGTTGTATTTCACCTGGATTCATAATGTCTATAATTCACTTTTAAACACTATGTACAAATTCACATTGAATTTTAAATACTACAATTTCTGATGTTATACAAAGTGATGACAATGTTGTATTAGGGCTAGAATTAAGCTTCTATCATCTTTAAAATTAGTTAAGCCAGTGGAGCTATATCTGCAGTCTTTTGCCTTAAAATCAGTCAAATATAAGTATGAATTGAATAAAACAAAAAGTATTATTTGGAAAGCAACAAGAAGATATTTAAAGATGTTGTAAATCACTTTCTCTCACATTTTTATTTTACAAGTTTCACATTTAAATTACACACCACCAAGTCAAATAGAGAAAAATCTTGTTTGTAGATTCTTTCAGGTACACATATTTTTGCTCAATTCGTACCATCTTAAAAGTGGTACAGTTGGTAGCACATCAGAGATCACTCATGAGATCCCTGGCTAGATCCCTGGCCGCAGCAGACATCCCTTCTGATGAAAATGTCTCCCACCAATGTTTTCATAATCATTTACCCTTTCCCAATCAAGACCTGGTTTTGACGTCCCTAATAGAAAATGCTTGGGAAAACATTGAGACAAAAGAAGAAACTGCTGATAACCAGCAGTTTCTCCTTTTGTCTCAATATTTTCTATGCCATATTTTACACAAATCATATCTTTAGTAACATCCATTTCGTCATTTGTAGCAGTTTTTGAACTGGATCACCCTTAAATTTTGCCGTTTGCCGTTATGTGGCGGAACTGCTGGAGGCTCGGTAAGGATATTTTTGGAAGTACTGTGGAAGATATTTTCTCGCCTGCCTGTTTTCTTTAATCTTTTCACCAAAACACGTGGTTTGATGTCTGCTAATCAGGTTTGTAAAATATTGAGAGTAAAGCAGAAATTGCTGAACTCAGCAATTTCTTCTTTTCTTTCAATGCTTTCCATGCTACATGTACAACATGTTTTAATCTTAGGCTGTGTAATATTGTGGTTATCATCTGCAAACACCTTTGAAGTTAGACAAAAAATATCTTTTGTACAAATTGGAAATATTGTGAAAATATTGAGGCAAAAGGAGAAACTGCTGGTTATCAGCAGTTTCTTCTTTTGTCTCAATGTTTTCCCAATTGTTTTCTATTAGATACGTCAATACCAGGCCTTGTTTGGGAAAGGGATAAAGACAATAAATTAAGTATCAGTAAAATGTCAACATACACTATGATTCATACTTTCCATACAGAGTTTATCACTGTTATAAATCAAGCAAATTGACCTCTACAGTTTACATATAGGAAAAAATGATATTTTTATGTCATCTGCTTTGCTGCAGTTGTTATTCAACATTTACCAATGCAAGTCTACCCTGTAGGGAATCAGGTCTAGTGTCACGCACAAAAATAATGCTTATCTTTCAATGAAATCTTTGCTGCTTGAATTTGCTTGTATTTCAATTAAAATAAATTGAATTTATTAGTTAATGATATAGCATGTCATGTGATGTCTAAATGCTATGAATATTTTTTCATGTTTTTTCATTAGCTTTTGGAATTAAGGACCAATGATAAAACAATGAAATCTTGCAGAAGTTATGAGAATTGCTGAAGAAACTGGTGCTAGTGCAGAGGCCAATT